>CM062807.1:284618611-285363471 GCA_031772625.1 Pinus tabuliformis | reverse complement strand
ATTTTTGGACACATCTAACATTGCACAACAACTCACTCAATCAACAGAGCTCAACCCGAACTGCATGGAACAGGGCAATTGATTAGATCATGGACACACATATCAAGAAAAATCGCCAACAAAGGATACATCTATATCAAGTTTTCAAAGCAAGCCAGCTCCTTCACTAGGGCAAGTGGTTCACCAAGGACCAGGTCAAATAGAAATTTCCTCACCGCATGGAGGCTCTGCACGCAATGGGGACCATTTCTTCCTAAGGGGGGAGGAATGATCTAGGTGGATATTGGTGGCCACCCGCCTATTCCACCTAGACCCCCCAGTCAGTTTCATATGTTCCCTTGTTCATTTAAACATTTACTGTTTTTAGCATTTTTTCGGGTCCTAAACTTCCAGAGTAGTTTTGACCCCCTAAACAACATTTTTTTGGGGTCCACGATAAGCCCAAAGCCTGTGCTAAAACCTGTAGTACTCAGAGAGGCCTTTCGAACAAGGTATCGTACACACCAAACAGAGATAAAATGACCAAGTTACAACACCTCGAAGTTGCTGCCCAACTAATCCCAACGGGGCCCACAAAATCTTGGTGTTACATCTCCTAGGGTTAGGGTTTTGGTTGTTTAGGGTTTTCTCATGTTTTCCAATAATAAGTAGGCCCTTGAGCCTCATTGTAACACAGTTCAGAGGCATGTAGCCGCCACATATTTTCTCAGAGATAAGCTACCATTTCCGAGCTATCTTTTTTCCATTATGTTTGTAAGCATAGTTCATTATTTTCTATTAATGAAATGAAGTGTTTTTCTATTGCATCTCTGTGTTTATGATTATATCTGTAAGTTGTTGCATTCTTGTTTAAGTTCGGATCATAGAGTTTTGGGGGAAGGAGAGACATCAACCACAGAAACTCTTTGGCCACCTAAATTTTGAGGTTGAGAGCCAACCAACGACTAGACAATAAGTTTTCTTAGAAGCCTTCAAAACCCCACTCTAAGAAAATTTGGCCTAGAGTTCAAATGTTATTCTTTCTACCTCTTGTCGATAAAACCCTCCCCCATGGGAAATAAATGTTATTCTGCAAACCACGTCCTCAAGACCTCCAGTAAGCCTAAGATATTGTGATTCCGACATTGTGTGGCTGAACGGTTCTGACCCTATCTCCCTCCTCGATTAAGGATATGGTTCTGGAAATGGAAAGACCTGTTGAAAACCCTTTGAAAATTTGAAACCTCCTATCGAAACTTGATAATCAAAGCCAAACTTTCCTTTTTTCCTTGTAGGGGTCTCCCTCACACTGGGCCTATTCTAGCTGTCTATTGTCTGTTTCACCAGAAACCCCAAAGTTTGCAATTATTTCTAATGTGTTGGTAAACAAGTCAGCCATACCTCTAGTTGGATCCATTAGTCATTCAAAATTCTGTTGAGAGGGCTCGAGGTCCCATCACGCAAGAATGTACTCTAGTTTCAGATTCAACTCTAAGATGCCCTCCATTTTACCCAAGGCACATGCAGTAACTACCAATAAGCCCATGGGAAAACCCTAGATAAAAACGCCCGATAATAGACCACAACCTTCGAAAACTCGAAAAAAGAAAGAACACACGTGCTTGCCATCAAAATGAAAATCGCAGACCCTAGAGAATTCTCCTTTATATTCTATATATATATATATATATATGTAAGCACACACACATAAAGATTTGAAAAGTATATAATATATAAATAAATAGTATTATTAAGAACTAGCATAGATTCATTTAAGCTAAATTTACTAAGTACCTTATGCAAATCTTTTCTCAAATTTTGTTTTTAAAATGAGGTTTGAATTTTGAGAGATTTGATCTTGGTATAAATCAAAATAATAATTCATATTCGTATCTATTATATTTCATAATATATTTAATAATATCCTATTTAACTTATATATATGTGTGTGTGTGTGTGTGTGTGTGTGTGTGTGTGTGTGTGTGTGTGTGTGTATTTTCCACTGGAAAAATCGTAATCTTTCATTAACTTGAAAAATTACATATTGTAGATGCACTATGCATATGCTATAGAGTCAGTCAGCCTTCTGTGGGCTCAGTATATGATCTATAATATCAGTATATAACCAGAAACATCACGCAGGATGTTCGTTTATAGTTGTTCTATTTATATGTACATATTAGCCACGCAGGGCTCTGTAGAAATGATTTTGTCCACTGTATACAAAAAAATGTTCAAAGATAACAAAAATTTTGTCAGATATTGCAGCTCATGGGCTAACCGCCCTATGGTAATGTGGGTCTATATAAGGTCGATGATAAATTGGTATGCATTTGACCCGCGCTGCTCCTGGATCATCCACTCTCCTCGGGGTAGTGTCGTGGCCTCCTTGGAAAGTTGGTCGGCACTGCTGTTGTATTCCCTGTAGATATGATTGCAAGTAATGTCAATAAAATGAGCCTTCAATATATTTATTTCATCCAATATGTTACTGAGTGTATGTGTGTGGCAAACAGTAATATTGTTGAACCAATCTATGATGATCTTCGAATCTCCAAAAATATGAATGTTCATGCAATTATGTCCCAATGAGAAATGCATGAGATGACGAAGAGTGATGAGTTCAGCGAAATTGTTTGAGCCAATCCCCAAACCCATCCGGACTTTATAGAAATGTTGATCGCTGATGTATAAGATAAAACCACCCCCGCACCCCTGCTGCTGGGCAGCACCATCAAAAAAGGCCCAAGGGGTACGTTTATCGATATGCGGAGGGTCGCGGGGTCTTCGAGTGCGAGGTTGGGGAGGCTCAGGCATATCATTATAAGCCGATATAATAAGAGCAGATAGATGCGGCCAGCTCACAGGTTTATCATCAAATATAGTCTGGTTCCGAGCCAACCAGAGGTACCAGCTGATAATAATGGGGAGGCTCTGTAGTTTAGTTCCTTTGTGTCGGTTATACCATGATTCCCAAGCTCTGTTAATATCATCGCCTTATTATATATATATTATATATATATATATTATATTATATATATATTATATATATATATAGAAAAATGCCCCACACACACAAACTCGAAAAAAGAAAGAACACACGTGCTTGCCATCAAAATGAAAATCACAGACTCGAGAGAATTCTCCTTTCCATTCTATCTAGAATATATATATATGTACACACACACATAAAGATGTGAAAATTATATAATATAAATAAATAATATTATTAAGAACTAGCATAGATTCATTTAAGCTAAATTTACCAAGTACCTTATGCAAATCCTTTCTCAAATTTTGTTTTCAAAATGAGGTTTGAATTTTGAGAGATTTGATCTTGGTATAAATCAAAATAATAATTCATATTCGTATCTATTATATTTCATAATATATTTAATAATATCCTATTTAAATTATATATATAATATATATATATATATATATATATATATATATAAGAAAAATGCCACACACACACACATATATAAGAATATTTATATACATAGAGATGTGAAAATTATATAAATATAAATAAATAATATTATTATATATAATAGTAATAATTCTTAGAATAATTGGGAAAAGTTATTGACATGTATGTATGTATGTATGTATATATATATATATATATATATATATATATCAAAATTCATGTATAAAATTACAAATAATTTTTTCATCATATATATATCACATTAAAATAAATTTGTAACAACCCTAGTCAAAAATCCATGTAAAATTTAATAAAGGAAAAATATTTACCAAGGTTATGGGACACGTATTCCAAGTTGAATGTTGGGCAAAATCATAGTGATGGGGATCATTGGTGATTGATTAATGCCTAAGAAAATTGGCAAAGGAAATGGGAAAGGCTTTGGAAAGGCAAAGTGGCATTTTGGAACATTTATTTATGAAAATAATGGAAATTAGGAGAAAAGGGAGGTGAAAGGTCACAGGTTGTGTGTGAGAAGGAAAATAAGGGAAAATCGTGGAAAATGAAGAAAATAGAGGCCTTGCTAATAAAAAGGCTTTTGAGGACTAGTTCACATACTTTTTTCAGTTTAGTTTTGGAGCTCTCATTCTATTCTCTCTCTCTCATACTCTTGGAAACTTAGAGTTTTCTTGGAGCACTCTTGGAGGAGTGTGGCATACTTGGAGTTTTGGAGCAAGAAGGAAAATGAAGAGTAGGAATGTGCAAAAGGACATCGGGATCAACAAATACAATGGGTTTTACTTCCAGGTACTGAGTTGCATGTATGTTTTTCTCACTAGTTTTGGCATGCATGGCATATGCATGTGGTTTATTGGTCATGATCTATAATTGGCATGGAGGATTTCCTAGATTGAGAGTGGATTTTCCTAGCCTTTCCATTTCTGGGATAGCCATGGTGTTGTGGGTTCATTTCTTTTTTTTTTCTAGTTGGTTCTCATATTTCCTTTAGCTTGGGTTGAGTTACTAGTTCTTGGAAGCTTGGGTTAGACAAACACTCTAGAAGCCCTGTAACAACTTGCGTTGAGTTACTAGTCCTAGAAGCCTTGGAAAAACGCTCTG
Organism: Pinus tabuliformis; assembly: GCA_031772625.1. Lineage (NCBI taxonomy): Eukaryota > Viridiplantae > Streptophyta > Pinopsida > Pinales > Pinaceae > Pinus > Pinus tabuliformis. The sequence continues at coordinate 285,358,940 of CM062807.1, read as the reverse complement.
GAATCCCTTGGTGAGTTGAGTTACTAATCCTAGAAGCCCTGGTTGGAAAAACACTCTGGAATCCCAACAACAACTGTGGGTTGAGTTACTATTCCTGGAATCTTTAGTTGGAACAAACACTCTGTAGCCCTGGAAGGCTTGGTTAGAGAAAAATCTGATGATGGTTTGTGATGTCTGATAATGAGGTGGAATCATTATTTGATGGGTTGAGGTGGTTTGGCCTCTGGAAACCCTGGTCGTATTTGATGGATTGTTCCATGAGATCCTACATTCATGCTTGGAATACGGCACATGGGTGATTAGATAAAGAGATATTTGTCTCAACCATGTCTATGGCCAGGTGGTTCGTGGAAGTCCACACTTGGTTGACCTTTTCATCATTAATATGACATTATTTCTCCTTGTTAATTCATGAGTATTATACTAGTTTATATGTGGATTATATGGCTATTGTTTCCTTAGTATTTATGTTGTTATTATGTTGGTTATGAACATGTATTATGACAATGGCTATGTATGGATCTCATCATGTTTTTACTTGTAAATGAATGAACAATGTATCTATGGCCTAATAGATGAAATTGTAGCTAATGTGTTGAGGCATCAATGCTTCTTAGTGATTCTCAGATAAGTATGAGACCCTTATGCTCATTTTTTTTTGTTAAGGCTTGTAGCTTTCATGTTTGTGACATGTTTGACGAAATGCTTGTCATGGCAAGTAGGGTTCCAGTCTAGTCCTTGTTGATTTTTTTGTAGGTATATCTTTGTTCTGCTATGAAATTTCATTTATGAAGGTGTCATTGAGTTATGGGTAGTGACATGGGCTCTGGGCCTGAAAAATGGCACAAATCTTGGAGTCGCAAGCATAGCACTGGGGAAAAAATTCCCTGGATGCTCACTTGCCCTTGCTGTGGGAGTTCCTAGAGCCTCCTAGACGCACCCTGGTACATATCAAGGGAGATTCTAGGGGTTTTATGCACTAAAACTTCATCTGGTCTAAGGGGTTGGCTACCTGAGTGGTTGGGATGGCTCCTGGGAGTTTTTTTGTTGAGGTGGAAGTTCTGTGTGATTTGTTCCTCTAGTTTCACTTCCTTAACTGACACATAGGGAGTCGAATCATATCATAGTAACTTCTCTTCACATGTTTACCCCGGTCGGTTGGTTACTTGGGTAGATGTGAGAGGAGGGTGTTACAGAGTGGTATCAGAGCGAGTTCCACTCTCTTTGGGTGGTGTCTGGTTTCCATTCTCCTTGTGTGATATATGATACCACATAGTGGTATCAAAGCATGGTTCACCCCTTAGACTAGATGGGTTGTGTGTTGGACATGGATTCATGTTGGTTGCATATGTATTTCTTGTGTTGTAAGACCATGTTCTTGTTGAATTTTTATGGTATGAGTTATGGTTGCAGTGAGGTCACCATGGGAAGTTGATGGTGTTGTTGGAGTGTGTCATAATGAGTGTATGGTTGATTATGCATTGTTTATGCACGTTATTATTCACGTGTGTCAAGTGTACAATGATGTGTCGGTTGTTGTTATGCATGAGGTCATGGAATGTGTAGTTGATATGGTCATGCATTGATGACTAGACTTTGGATAGAATGATGGTTATATGGTTATATACTTATGTGTTATATTTCTATATGTTGTCATGACTATGTTATACATGTATTACACTGATTTGTTGATCTTGCAGATGAGGTATCCTCCCCGAATTATGCTAAGGTACATTGGTTTATTGTTATTTGGTTTAGCTGACATGACATACCTTGTAAGAAGAATATCAAAGATGACTAGAAAGATGGTAGACTACAGTTCCTTAGACTCTCCCTATGAATCATATGGGAAACGTGGTGTTGGGCATGCTTCTGATTTCGTAGACACACTGAGAAGCTTAAAGGCATAAATAAGGAGTTGTAATGCAAACAATGAAAAATCATACAGGAACATGAGAAACAAGTAGAGGTAAATGTAGTGATACTTTAGAGTTTGTTAGAATTACAGTGACAGGGACCACTTCAGATCAACCATGAGGAGGTGGACATAACTAATGGGGCATATGGCAACAGGTCTCATGGTGAGTACAAATTGGATGGAGAGGACAATATCAGAGATGGTAGGTCCTCAGATACTCCAGATAGGGGAGGTGATAGACACATGTACTATTCTGGTTTTGGTTCTAACGTGCATTATGATCAGCATCGTTATCATCCTTATAGGAGGAGTGATAGGGGATATTTGTCGGGAGAGTTTAAGAAAGAAAATCCACGTACATTGATGGAGAGATGAAAAATCACATGATGCAGAGGCATGGTTACTTGGTCTAAGGAATTTATTTAGGTTGCATGATTATTCAGCAGACATGAAAGCAGAATAGCTACATTCAGTCTCAAAGGTAAAGAAAATGTTTGGTGGGAAGATGTGAATAATGTCAAAGGTATTCATGACGAGGAATTGACTTGGAGGGAGTTTGAGAGGCTATTCTAAAATAATTATCTATTAGAGAGATACTTTAATGACAGTGAAAAATAATTTTATGAGTTAAAGATAAGATCGATGACAAATGAGGAGTACACTAGTAGATTCTTGGAGCTACTGACGTATGTGCCTTACCTTAGGGAGGAGAAGGTCAAGATTTAGAGATTCATCAGTTGGTTGTTGATAACATTCAAAGACGGGATTGAGTTTGATGAGCCTAGATCATTGGAGGAAGCCATTTGAAAGCTAATTCATTGCTATTAGCAATCGAAGAACATATATGAGACTAAGCTGGACTTAGAAAGGTAATGTAAAGAATAAAGGGAAATGGGACAAGAAGTGAGCAAGACCTCAGGGTACATGTAATAAAGAGAATACATCGCCATCTAAGAAGTTCAATTGCAATCTGATAGAGGACAAGGACTTTGATCTGAGGAGAAGAATAAGGATGAAGGCTATAAGCCTTTGCAATGTTGGACTTGTGGAGGAGAGCATCGCAGGATAGATTTTCCACATCATCGGGGTGGTAGACCGCAGATCTACAGTGCTCAAGAGGCACAAAAAGTGGGAGATTTTGGATAGGGTATTCCTAGGATCTATGTAGAGTTGGATAATAGATAGATAGATCACCAGTCATCTATTATCGAGATGGTCAGTCAACTTTGTGATCAAGTTCTTTCTATTTTGATGGACCCTGGATCTAATTATATTTATTGTAACCTGACCTGTTTTAAGTGTGTTTAAATGTAAGTGCATGCAGATCTGGTTAATGTAGTTGGCTACATGTACCAAGAAGAGAGTTCATCATTTAAAGCTTGTATATTCTTGTATATTGATTTGATGCCTACCTAGCACATTTGAATTGAATTTAATTTGGGATTATACAATATGTTGTTGGGCATGATGGTTTTACCTTCATAACCAAAGATTGTGTTATGACAAATCCATTGATTGCTTGGATGACAATGGGGAACAAAGAGTCTTGTAGGGTAGGAATAAAGGAACATCAGTAAGAATGGTGATAGCTATGCAGGCCAATCATATTCACATGAAAGGGTGTGTGTTACTTGCAATGCACATTTCTAGTGCCAAAGGTAAGGAAATTGAGGATGCAAATGTTTTGAGAAACCCACATTCTAAAATAATTTCAGGATGTATTTCATGTAGATATTTTAGAGTTTCCACCTCATAGGAAAGTAGACTTTTCTATTGAGTTGGTGTCAGGGGCAACTCCGACATCAAAGGAACCTTACAGGTCGAGTACACCTAAGTTGTTAGATTTGAAGCTACAGTTGAAGGAAATGCTTGACAAGGGGTACATTAGGCCAAGTGTATCGCTACAGGGTACACAGGTATTGTTTGTGAAGAAGAAGGATGGTACTCTCAGGCTATGCATTGATTACAAGAAGTTGAACAAAGTGACCATCAAGAACAGTTATCAATAACTGAGGAGTGATGACTAGCTCAATCAGTTGAAGGAGAAACATTGTTCTCAAATATTGATCTGAGATATGGATATCATTAGGTACACATTAAAGAAGAGGACATATACAAGACAACTTTCCAAACCATGTATAGGAATTATGAGTTTGTTGTAGTTCCATTTGGTTTAAATAATGCTCCAGCTACCTTTATGTGCTTGATGAATAGTGTGTTACATTCGTATTTGGACAAGTTTGTCATTGTGTTCATTGATGATATATTGGTATATTCAAAAAATGAAGAAGAGCATGTCGAGCATTTACTAACAGTATTGAGATTGTTGAGAGAGCATCAATTGTATTCTAAGCTTAGCAAGTGCAGTTTCTTTCAGACTAAGATACACTACTTGGGACATGTGGTTTCCAAGAATGGCATAGCAGTGGGCCTAGAAAAGGCAAGAGCTATCATGGAATAGGAAGTTCCCAGGAATGTGGATGAGGTGGGATCTTTCAAGGGCTTAGTAGGTTATTACATGATGTTCATTAGGAACTTCTCGTAGATTTCTTACCTTATCACATCATTGCGAAGGAAAGGTAAGAAGTTTGAATGGATAGAGGAGTGTGCGGCCAGTTTTGAGCAACTCAATCAGTTTTTGTCACATGCACCAATGTTAAACATTTCAGATTTAAACAAAGAGTTTTTAGTATGTACATATGCTTGCAAGAGAGGACTTGGTGGAGTCCTTATGCAGGATGGACAGGTGGCATGATATGAGTCATGGAAACTAAATGAGCACGAGCAGAACTACCCGACACATGATCTTGAGTTGGCAGCGAGCATATATGCATTGAAGATGTGAAGGAACTATCTTCTTGGTAGGAGGTTTTTTTGGCTTAAATTGGTCTGACCCAGGTTCGATCTATACTATGCACCAACAAAACCTTCAATCACTGGCCCTTTCAGCAATGACCTGCAAGTAGATCGCAGTCTCACCCGAAGTAACTATGGGAGGATGTAAAACCAGGTTTCTGTAGCCTTGAGGGATGATTCGATGTGGTATTTTTATGTTGTTTTATTCTTAACATTCATAAATCACTTTGTTGCATTCATTTAATCACATAAACATGTCATATAAATCCATAAATCATCATTGCGCTATAATAAAATGCAACTGTAATAAATTGCTATGCTACAACAAATGATACAAAAGTATACACATGAAGACACAAATTTTATTGTGGTTCCTCAATGTGGGACTACATCCACAAGAACTATTGCTTATAATAATAATTCTTGTACAAAAAAATAGTTCTTGACTTGCGCACTAAGTTGCAGGTCATTTACGCACTCAGCTGCAAACTCGGGCCTCTATGCACTTAGATGCAGAGCCTCGCATTCGTTTCCAAACCACAAATCACAAATATACAACCATAACATAGATTTGGATCAATTTGATACCTCTCTTCTTTATTATTTGACCCTATATATATTTTTACATCAAGGGTACACCATTACAATATCATGGTCCTCATACCATGGACTCCCTAATACAAGCAACTATGATCTAGAAACCATTGATATTTTACAAAATTACAAAAGGAAGGGGCTTCAACCTATCTGAAATCCCTAATATCGTGCAATATATCCAAAACTACTCCACTGCACAGTCCACTTCGCACTCTGCTACATTCTTCATTGTGCACACCGCTCCACAAAATGCAGAGTCTTCACCAAAAACTTAGCCAAGTTGGGTTGTGTCCAAAAAGGCCCCAACACTCACATGTGACTTGTCCCAAGTCACTCAGATGGTTTGCCTCTGATTTTTGATGTGATGATGTCGTAGGCCTGGTTGAACTATTGCAGATTCTACGTTACATTTTTTTCCTCACTGCGCACTTCCTCAAGCAGTGCCTTTGTCACATGTTCTGCAGCCTTATGTACCAACGTTGTCTCCATGTGTAGAAGTTGTTGAAGATTTTCATCTACTTCCTATGAGTTTGAGGGCCTCATCCTGCCAAGGATGGATCCTATTTGTTAAGAATTGTTCTTCCTTTTTCAGCTCCTTAATTTTCTTCTAGAGGTCCTTTGACTCATTGATCTTCACGAGCTTATGAGAGATTGGTAAGGTCTTCACAGATGCCAAAATTTCTTCTAACTGTTGTTGCTTCTATTGCATTTCTTCCTACAGTTTCTATACATTTGGATCTTCTTGCAAAGAAGTCCAAATTTCTAGGTCAGTATCCCTCTAATCCCGTATTTCCTATGGCATAGTTGGTTGCAGCTTAATTTGCAGCTCACTGATCTGCATTTTGTACTTGAATTGCATTGTGGAAATTTTCTCCTTGTAACCATTCACTACAAGGTCGAGCTTTTCGATCTTTTCCTCCACTAGATCTTCTTCTCAAACATCAAGGTCCAAATTTTCTCTACACGTTGCTTCCACTGCCTCCTTGATCTTCTGGTGCTACTGTGCTACTTGATCCATTTCTTAGATCACTTGCTCGAGCTTCTGCCAAAGTGCAGCTCGCTCTTTTTCTACTTGGATATTTAGCTATGAGGTGTGTTTTTCACTCAGCCTCAGCTCTTCTATAATTTCCAAGTGCAACTTGTGTAATATTTGCAACGGTATTGTTGTGATGTTCATATTGACATGCTTCCATTCCTTAGCCTGTTGTTGTCATTTCATGGAGTCAAACTATAGGGATCCTATAGGTATCTATGCTAACCTCGCTGCAATAATAGGCTCTATCTACCTTTCTACTCCAACCCTTTCCTCTATCTGTGTTGGTTGTCTGACTTTCTGCGACAATATCTTCAATTCTACGATCCTCTCTTCGACATCAGTCAGAAGTGCATCATAGCGATCTTCTAACCTGCTCCAAGGTTTTGTTTTTGCTTCATGTATCCTATCCATGATTTGATCTAAGTCTCCTTCAGTTAGGATCGTTGGCATGATATCCTTCATCTTATATGCCTTTCTTCTTCTTCTTCTTGATCTTTGTGGTAGCTTCGCCCTGTGCCTTCCTCTTTTCTGCGAAAACTTGTTATGTTTTTGTCTTCTTAGCCTCCTTATGCTCATCTCCTTTAGGAGGATCCTCATGACCCCCGTTTTCTCTTATTCCTCTGATTCATTCTCATCCTTATCTTTGTCCTTTCCACTCACTTCACCATGCTGTGAGGTGTCCTCTTCTGTCACACTATCTTCTTCCTCTGCCTCTACCTCCAGTGTAGTCATCCATTCTGCTGGCCACTATTGTACTAGTGTGAGGAGATCATCTTCTGTTACCAAATATGGTAAGGGATGCCATTTCTTCTGTGCATCTATGTGAGCCTGTATATGCAAATCCATTTGATATTACATGAAAAAATCATGTTCTCCATTGCTCGCGATGGTTGGGTGGTAAACCATAATGAGGCATACTGCGCAGCTTCACAGACATCTGATGCTACCGGGGGGGACTGTGAATCCTCTGGCTCTCTCCATGCTAACATTGCAATAATCAAAATTAACCACACATAATGGAATGTGGTACCTTTCTCCTAGACTTTGTGGCAATCATCTAGAAATTCCTTGCACAAGTAATCGACCCAATTGTACTAAACCCCGTTGGCATATCATGCAGCTAATGAAACCACTAATGCAGGAACTTCATTCACCTGAAACTTTATCATGATCTTCCCAACCAATATGTGCATTGGGAAGTGAACTGCCTAGTCACTAATTGAATTGATGTCATATCCCCTCTTTCCTTTTTCTAGCCCAAACTTCTTCTTCATACTGTCCTGTATAGCACAGTCCTGATCTTTTCCATCGAACTCCTTCGTGAGGTTCCTCCCTTCATACGGTAGTCTCATGATCCTCCAAATCAACATCGGGTCTATAGGGCTCTTATTTCCCATCCATAATCCTCCATCGTGCACCATCACGAGAAACTGTCACACACACGCTATTATCCCCAGGCTTCTGTCGAAATGTGAAATATTTAACATATTTAGTATTCCTAATTGTTTGGGCTTTACTTACTAAGGTAATTTAAGCTCTAATTCCTTTATCAACCCGAGAAAGTACACTTAGAGGCACTCATCTAATGTATATAGATATAGAAGGATCTAGGGTTCTAATGATAGCCTAGTGAAATGAAATTAACAATGCTCTCTTACAAGAGGTCCTTCCTTGTCTTTTCAAGCACTTAAGCATCAATTTAGATGAAAACAAATCTAATGAAATTCTGATTGCCTAGGTAACAAAAACAGAGTATTAATTCCTTTGTTAGGGGTTCTACAATTCCTTTACAAGAATTTTGTTCTATAGAGTCCCTTTCAAAACAATTTCTAAAACTTAGCTATTCAAAGCAATATTCAAGATGAGTAGTTCTAGAAATCAAATAGTAAGTGATTCTTTTACAAGATTCATTCAGCTAATTACTAATTGAATTCTGCATTCCAAATCATGAATTATGAATTAACTCTAAAATCAAAATCATGAGATAACAAGCATGTTTGTTAATCCTTAAGATGGATATTGGTTGAGTCCTTTTACAAGGCTCTTTCACAACAAATACAAATATTTCAATTAACAAATTTTAATGGCATAAAATTGCAGCACGTATATGAAATGTCAAACTCTAAATTAGATTTAATAATGCAATTTAGAAAGAAAACTAAATGAGTGTACCAGCTTCGTAGTGGGGGTCCTTCCACACTTTGCAAGCACACTGTAAGCTAACTCAAGTGAAGAAGATTATTGGATCTGAAAGCATAGGCCGAACTCAATGCTGTAGCTCTGAATTTAAATTCAAAAATCGAAAGTCACACATAGGTTGTTCCAAGTTTCTCATAAATCAAAAACTAAACTATCTAGTTCTCCCTTTGAGCTATTTATCACCAATTTCTATAACAAAAATAAACTATCATCCTCCCCAATATCCTAATGAAATCTTATCAGTTACATCAAAGGGGGTTGAAATTGGTTCAAATCCTCTATTTAGTCAAAAATATCAAAGAAAATAGAAATTATGTTCACAAAATCTAGAAATTGTGTTGAAGTGGTTGGGTTTGACCAGTGTTTACCGGACACCTATTTCCTTCAAATCCGAAAGTGGATAGGTAATCTATCATCCATGTACATTTAGCTTCATGCCCACAATCTTCGAATTCTCCAACCTGTTATGTAACATGTCAAACCATGGAGCAATTACAGGAAGTTACAAATTCTTGTAATTTTATGGAAAATGTCATTTTTAACACAATAATTTCAAAAATTAATTTCAAGATAAAAATAATGATAATGACATCATATCATTTAGTTTCTAAGGGTTATGGATGAAATATGAAGGTTAGATGGTCAAAAATGATGAACAAAAGAGGATTTTTAAGTGAAATGGACAGTCATAATTTGATACCAACATTCCCCCAAACTCAGGATTTTGCATGCCCTCATGCAAATGAATTCTAACCTGTCAAACTCTGCCTTCTACCTCTGCTTCTACCTCTACTGCCTGAAGTAAAGCATTGATGTTCATTTGGGCTTCATACTCTATCTTCAAAATTTGATACTTGGTTTTAATTGCCTTCTTTTGCTTGTAGAGTTTATAGGCCTTCCTACAGATTTGCATTTTATAAGCTTTGAGTTTCTTGACCTTCTTTTTCAAATTTTCTTGAAATTTCTTACTTTGTATTTTGAGTGTTTAATTTTCTCTTTTCACCACTCTTTCCAAAACTTCGGACTCCATAAGCTGCTACTGTAATTTCTCAACTTTCCTTTCCAACTTTCTTTTATTCTTACCTGAGAATTTTTGTTCTTGTTGTTCCTTTTCCTTGTCCTTTATTTCCAATCCTTGTATGTAATCATACTGGGGTTGTTGTAGAATGTCATCTTCCTCCATCGTTTTCCCTTTCTGACCAAACTTAGTTTTTCTGGACTTTCTTGTGTAGGTGGTAAAATTTTTATCCTGCTCAGCTTTCTCAGTTTCCTCTCTTACCATTCTTCTTGTCTTGATACTGTTGTTGGATGGAGCAGAGATACTAGGTCTGTGCTCTAAAAATTCTTCTTCTATGTCATCCACATTAATAAATATCTCTGAATGTTGTTGCCCTTCTTGTGGATTATGTTGCCATTCCTATTCTTCATCTGCTATAAATTCATTAGTCACCAAAAAAAATTTCCATGACACACCTATCTTTTGCAATTCAAAATCAATTAAGATTTTCACCAAACCAAATTATATAGGCTCCTATCCTTGTTCTTTCTTTTTTTTTGTATAGTATTAGACATCTTAGTTAATCTTTGCAAAAGAAAATAAGGCAAGCTTATAACACAATCTCCTCTTAGATGCATTAGTAGTTTGATATGATAAAGGAACACTATACTGTATCTGCCCTCACATGTTATGAATTTCTGAATCACATAGACTATTTCATCCCATGGATGAATGAGCCAACTCCTAGGAATCCCTGATTTCCAATTAACTGATGATACCCTTGTTCTAGATACAAAATGTGTCCAGGTTTTCTCCTTAAACTGCTTTGTTTTGAAATACTTTTCTCCCTCTGGACTTATGCCTATAGCCTGGGAAATTGTATCCTTTGAGACCCTAAAAGATAGGTTCCCTACAATGGCTCTTTCTCCAGTGAATGAAGAGGCAAATTCCATGGCTGTTAACTCATTGTGCCCACTGAATTTTTCTGAGAGTGTTAACCATTGTTTTTCCCTAAAGATTTCTATGCAGTCGCTATGCACTTTGGAAGGGTCGAATTGTTCTGGCTCTGTTCTTTTTGCCATGAGAAAAAATAAAATTGACCTCTTTTTACCCTGTGCTATAAGAAAAATGTTACTATGAGAAACATTTACTTCTATTACCCTATGGTGTAAGAAAAATTTAGCCGATAATGGCTCAGACATCCGGCACCGGAGGGAGGATAATTGCGGTAAAGAGTACACCAGCAACCGAGTTAACGGCATGACTGGACTCACAGGAAGATGGTTTAACCGGCGGCGGCAGACCAGACAAACCAGCGATCATTACAGATCGCGCCACAAAAATCAAAGCACAAGGAGAATTAACACCAGCACACCTGGAAGGAAGCCGTATCAAAAGACATCAGTGACATTTATGGTCATGGTGTATCAGTCAGGAAGGCTCAAGGTACAAAGCATGGTGAATCGGAAGGAGGGCAAACAGGGTCTGTCCGACTCCATTAGCTTCCATAACAACCGCTCAGAAGTACAACACACTTGGCAAATTGATCAATGGCTCATACGCAACCACACTCATTCTAAATCGACCGGCATCAGCCTCGCGTGTGTGGACCTCAATCGATTTGATGGTAACAGTACTCCTACCTACAGCAGGATCCAGACCGATTTCAGGAGGATCAACACCCGCAAAGGCTATAAAGCTGCGGGCTTCCACTTTGTTCTCACTACTGTGTCTTTTCATAGTGCAGACTTAACTTCAGTGAGCGAGAGGAATTCTGGTTGGAAGAAACATAGAGGGGTCAGGATGGAAGCCAGTGGTTGTCGTTGTGATGCAGCAAATCAGGACCTGCTTGAGGCGAAGCAAGGTTATGAAACCCGTACTGCCGCTAGGAACAAGCGTAAGGTAGCGGAGCTGGAAGCTAAGGTGAAGCAAGCGGAGGAAGGGCGCACGGAGGAGGAGATTGCTGCGGAGGTCAATTGGTTGAGGGACCCTGGAACACCGTCGAAAAGGGCCACTCAATTCGTTAGGACGAAGGCCGAAAGTTGGCGCACCAAAATGCTCATAGCCAAAGCCTTGGAAACTGTGGAGAATGAGAAGCAGAACATAGTAACTGAAGTGATCCTTACGGAGGAGCAGATGGGGAAGATAATCAACTATAACAACTCTCTGGAAGGGCGGATCAACACAGTTCATGAAGCCGTTCAAATTGTCAACAGGAAGCTCACCCTCCTCATCCAGATTCTGAGAGACACGGTCAATGCTGCTCCGGTGCCTCGCAGCCTGCCAAAACAGGGGCAGAGGATAATGAAACTATTGAAGCAATGCAAGCCAGGATGAATACTCATATGCGGCAGATGGGACTGGACACCATCAGCCAGATGGGAAAATTCATCTAGCTTCGCTCCCGGTGTGGCTCTCCTCGGCTTTATATATGTCTCTGTCACAGTTTGTCTATGTCTCTGTTTCAGTTTGTCTATGTATTTGTCATGCTATGCACTGTCTTAGTTGTGTCGGATGATAGGAACAAGTTCAGGTCAAGCTACCCTGCGAGGTATGCTGTTTACAGTCCTGTTTTGGTGAAAACTCTGAGCAGAAGTTTAGATATGGTTCACTGTGATTCCCTGCTTTCGATCCGCCATCGCGGATTTTTTGTACTATATTTTGTTATATAATATAATCTCCTGACTTACACAAAAAAAGTAAGAAAAATTTACCAAAATTTTTGCAAGAAAATTATGTGAGCCTACAGTGTTCTGAGTGCTATTCGTATGCCTTTTCATCTGTTTAAATGAAGGCACTACTATTTTTGGATTGAAGGCTCCCTTTCAACAAGTCCTGTAAAATTTTCCTTATGCCATGGCCCTTTCTATTCGTATGTTGACATTGTTATTGTCAACATACTCATAACCATATACGCAAATCTCTAGAGACAGGCTTATTCAGTCATTCGGGGTTTTTGTTTTAAGGAAGAGAGAAACATTTTCTAAATTCAGCTCTCAACAATAAACATGACACAACATACCTTTACCTCATCATTTGTTTTATGATGGATTCCTCTGTTCTCATACGACATGCAATTATGGAATGAACCCTTGGTTTCTTCACTCAACATCTAAATTTCCTTCGATTTCTTCACACAAAATTTACATGATGAGTCTCTAGTTCCTTCATATGGAAATTTAATTGAATGTTGAGTCCCTATCTACTTCAGCGTTTGGATGATGATAACCTCTGCCTACACAACATTTTGAATGATGATAACCTCTGCCTACACAACGTTTACTTTGTGATAGTCCCGATGGCTTATGAGCAATGGTCATATATAATTGAAATGATGAAATTGGGTATGTTATAATGAACTCGAGCAACAAATCGTGAGAGCTTCAGATCATTATGATCTCTCTGAACTAGTTGTTAATCCTTATTATGATGACATTTTTTCATCATACCCTTTTTTGATCATTTTTCTTATGTTCTAGATTTAACAATTTTAGGTTGAAAACCATAAAAATTTATAAATCCTTCATCATTTTGACCTGATCTTGTTCTTCAAAATTCCTAGCTATAGCTATTAAGTTATGGCTTCTGATCTATAGTTGTTGACTTAATTAGTTCTGAGTATGCATGCTTAGTTTTAGTAGGTCTATTGGCATATATGACTGTAGGTTGAATTGGTTGAATTAGAAGAGTATATACAGGATAAAAGACAGGCTTTAAGGATCAAGTTTAGGGATATGTACAGGATAAAAAATAGGACTAATGATAAAAATAGGATATAGTTATAGGATAGAAACCTAGTTTTTAAGAGTAGGAATGACTCCTACAAGATATAAAAATGAGCATGTATGATATAGGATAGGCTGAATATTAGAAACTAAAATCAATTAACATCATGAACCACTATTTAAAAATTGGAATTAATAAAAGAAATTAAAAGTATTAAAATGAAAATTCTTACAACCCTCTGATATTTCTTTGTTTGGAAGCTAGCTTTTGTTGTTTGATATGTTCAGGCATAGCAGAATGTGATGGTGTCCATTTCTCTCTTAAGTGTAGTCTCTTTCTTCTTAGGTGTAGTCTTCTTCTTTGCAATCTTCTTCTTCTTAGGTGCAGTCTTCTTCTTTGTAGATGCAATCTTCCTCTTAACATATCCCATTCTAATAATGTGCATAGAACAGGTCCCTTTTCTGAGAATTTGTATATAACAAGTCCCTTTCTAAGAAATTGTATATAACAGGTCCCTTTTTCGGATATGTTCTGAGTTTAAAATTTGATCAAATCCTTTGAAAAATAATGAACAACAATAATTTCTTGTTGAGAATCCATTAGAAAATGTAAATACAAATCTCTTCCTCTACTGGAGATGAAATTAAGGAGATGAAAAAAAGCATGAACGAGTTCAGACTTTCTCCTCTCCTACTGATGGTTTGACTTTTCCTCAAGTCATGTTTATGAAATAGAAATTGGAAAATGATTTTATTTTGAAATTCAAACTAAATGAAAGGGAATTCTTACAAGCCAATTGCTTGGTTTTCTCGTAAGAATTCGTGTTTAGAGTATGCCATATCTGGTTTTCATATCTAAACATTTATTATGTTTTTTTTTTTTAGTTTTTTTTATTGTTTTTTTTTTACTTTTGATTAGAGAAAAAATAAAATGATTAAGGCTTAGATATTACAGTTGGCTGCTGTACTATTTGTACCTCCTTTTGTTGTGACACTGTCTTCATGAAATCTTCTTTGCTGACAAGCCTATGATAGATCTTTAGCCTGTGTCCATTCACTAGATATGTTCATCCTTCTTGGTCAATTGTTGTGAGTTTGACTGATCCATTCTAAAAGACTTCAATGATTTCATAAGGTGCCATCCAATGTGTTGTAAATTTGGCTTTGTAGTCTTTGAATTTGAGTCAAAGAGTAATGCCCATTCACCAACTTGAAACTATTTCTTCTTGATTAACTTATCATGCCACTGTCTCCTTTGTTGTTGTATCATTGTTGTCCTTTCCACTGCTTGTTGTCTTATCCCGTCCAGCTGATTCAATTGTATGATTCTTTCTTGATGTGCTTCAGAGAGGTCTATTCCTAAGTTTGCAGCCAGTTTGTAAGTATGTATTTGAAATTCTATTGGCAGCATGACTTCTTTGCCATACACTAGCTGATAAGGTGTAAACCCTGTTGTGTTTTTCCAGGTGATTCTATATGCCCAGAGTGCTTCATTGAGATTTTCTACCCAATCTTTCCTGTTTGTTGCCACTGTTTTAGTCATGATCCCTTCTAGTGTCTTGTTTTTAGATTCCACTTGGCCATTGGCCTGTGGATGGTAGGGTGTACTCCTTCTGTGTTTGATTTTGTACTTGTCAGTGATTTCTTGAACCATTCTAGAAGTGAATTGAGTCCCTTAGTCTATTACTATCTCTCTAGGCACTCCATATCTAACAAATATTTCTTCAAAAAGGAAATTGACTATTGTTTGTTCAGTTTCCCTTACAAGTGCCTTTGCTTCAACCCATTTAGTCACATAATCAGTACATACAATAATGTAATTTTTATCTTTGGATGGTGGATTGATGGGTCCAACAAAGTCTAGAGCCCATTTTTCAAATGGCTCTAGATGTACTTGTGGCTATAGTGGCATCTCATCGGAGGTGGTTGGTCTGCCCATGCATTGGAAGCTATAGCAATTTCTTACATATTTCTTTGAATCTTTGAAATTTGATGGCCAATAGTAGCCAAGGCTAATAATTTTTTGTTTTGTCCTCTTGGCTACAAAATGGCCACCACAAGGTTGATCATGGCATGATTTTAGTATATCAATAATTTCATCCTCTCTAATGCGTCTTCTAATAATCATATCATAACCAGTATAAAATAAATCACCATTAACCCATGAATATCTTGCACTTTGTTTGATGAGTCCTTTCTTCTCCTTTGAGCTGAAAGATGGAGGTACTTTTCCTGTGGACAAGTAATTAGCTAAATCAGCATACCATGGAGTTAATACTGAAATTTCAAACAAGTGTTCATCAAGAAATGAATCTTCAACTGGAACAACTTCACCTATATTTTGTAGTCTATAAAAGTAATCTGCTACCTAGTTCTCTTTCCCTGGTCTACCTAGTACGGTGAGATTAAATTCCTGTAGTACGAGTAACCATCTGGTGATCTTGCCATTAGTAATAGGCTTTTTCATTAATTATCTAATGGTGGAGTGGTTTGTGTGAACGAGAACTTCGTATCCAATTATGTAGTGACAAAATTTGTTCACCGCATGTATAATTGCAAGAATTTGCTTTTCAATTATTGTGTAGTTGAGTTCAGCAAGAGCCAAATTTTTACTGATAAAGTAAATGGCATAAGTTAAAGAACCTTCTTTCTGCCCTAATGAAGCCCCTATTGTTGTATCAGATGCATCAGTTGAGATGCGAAAAGATAAAGTCCAATTGGGTCCCCTCAAAACTGGAGCAGTGCTTACTTTCTCCTTAAGTTTCTCAAAAGCATTTTGACAAGCCTCATTCCAATTGAAAGAGACATCTTTTGCAAGAAGCTTAAACAAAGGCAAAGATATTCTACTAAAGTTTTCAATAAATCTCCTATAATAGCTTGCACAAGCAAGAAAGCTTCTTACATCTTTTTTATTTGTTGGAATTGGCGATTTGACAATAATTTGAATTTTGGTTTGATCTACCTTGATTCCCTTGGGAGAAATATGATGTCCTAAGACTATTCCATCATTCATCATCATATAACATTTTTCATTGCTTAAAGACAAGTTGGTTTCTATACATCGTTGTAAAATTTTCTCAAGATTTTGCAAAGAATTGTCAAAGGAATCACCATATACTGAAAAATCATCCATATATACCTCAACACATTGATGGACCAAATCAGCAAAAATTGCTAATATTGCTCTCTAAAATGTTGTTGGAGAATTGCACAAGCCAAATGGTAGCACATTGTAAGCATACATGCCCCAAGACAGGTAAATGTTGTTTTGTCTTGGTCTTCTGAGCCTATACTAATCTGATTGTAACCGCTAAAACCATTCAGGAAGGAAAATGACATTTTTCCAGCTAATGTATCCAAAACTTGGTCAATAAATGGAAATGGAAAATAGTCTTTAAGGGTGGATTTATTCAGTTCTTTGTAGTCAACACAAACTCGCCACTTGCCATTTTTCTTGGGGACTATTACTAGTGGAGATACCCACTGGCTATCAGAAATAGGGTAGATGAACTTTACTTTTAGTAATTTCTGCAATTTGTCTCTTACAATCTCTTTGAGCATGGGATTCATCCTTCTCTGTGGCTGCCTCACTGGTTGAATACTAGTGTCTGTATAGATATAGTGAGTGCAAGTTTTTGGGTGAATTCCCTGCATGTCAGTGTAGTCCCAAGCAAATGCCTTTTGGTATTTGATGAGAAAATAAAACAATTTCTGTTCCTGAGATGTTTCTAGAAATACCCCACTGTTCAGTGTTTTTCCTAGGCTGATTTCTATAGTCTTTCTTTGTGTGTTTGTAATGGATTTGATTGGAAAGATACCTTCAAATAACGTTTCCAGAGAATACATGGTACAAGTCTCCTGAAATCTTTGTGCCAATATTTGATCTACAACAATGTATTGTTCATTTCTCAAATCCTCTAAAACATCAAGTTGAGAGATAAACATTGAAACTAAATCTTCATTATTGTCTTCCCCGAATTCATACATTTGATTAATGCTTAAAATAGAGTATATTTCTTCCCTATCATTGTATTTATCATCAAGCCATAGGTTTTGTGTTACTGCTGGAGCTTGGGCTGATGAGTACAAGGTAAGTTGCTTTCTCTCTGTGCCTCTAGAAATGATCATGTTACCAGATCAACACCCTATGAATGCATCAGCAATTGCCAACCATGGTCTACCAAGCATGAGTGGGTGTCCTCCTAAGTTTGATTTGGATGGAGTACTAAGAAATCAACTGGATACTCCCAAGAGTCCAGTGAAACAATTATATCTTCCAGTATCCCTTCAGGAATGACTTTAGAGCGATCTTCTAATTCCAAAACAATTGGGGTTGACTGTAAATTTGTTAGCTGTAAAATTTTCATTATGTCCAATGTCATAACATTTATTGCAGCTCCTAAGTCAATCAAAGTGTTTAGAATTGAAATTTTGTTGATAATTGTTGTGACTCTAGGTATGCCTGGGTCAACATATTTTTCCATGGAAATGACATTTGACATTAAGCCAACTAAATTGTCGATAACATGTATTGTTTGTGGATCAAATATTTTCTTTGCAGGCTTTTTGAGACAGAGTTCTTTAATAGCTTTGGTATAAATTGGAATATCCTTGATTGCCTGGAGTAATGGAATTTTGACATACACATTTCTCAATTCATCAAGAACATCGAATAGTGGCAATGGTGTCAGTAATTTTGGTTGAAGTAACCATTCTGGAAATGGAGTTAACTGTACTATTTTGATTTGTTGACCCTTTTCTGGATTGTTTTGTTTTCTATGTATTGGATCATTTTGTTTCATGTGTGTTGGTATTCATTTTTCATCAATTTGACTCTCTTTTTGTGACTGCATTAGAACACGTGGAGGTTCCTTTTGCAGAGTTTGACCTTACCTTAGTTCAATGTTTTGCAGTGGCAGAGTTGGGTACAATGGTCCTTCATCCACGTTGTAAGTTGGTCTATCTATTTGGTTGTTTGGGTTAGCTATGGGTTGAGCTGGTAGTTGCGTCAGTTTAGGAGGCTAATTGGATGGTAATTGTTGTGGTGAATTTATTTGTGGAGGAGCAGGTAAGTTTTGCTAAGGATTTTACTGTTGATAAGCAACTGGTTGTTGAGGGTATTGTTGTGGATATGATTGAGAATATTGTTGCTGATAGTGTTGAGGACATGGCTGAGGAAATTGTTGTTGATATTGCTGAGGTGGTTGTTGAGAAAATTGTTGAGGGTAGGAATATCCTTTCCATCCTTGTTGTGGATAAGTTTCCTGTTGTTGATTAAACCAATTTTGCCAAGGCATAGGAACATTCCAAGAATTTTGAACAGGCATGTTATAATTTGCTGGATTTGGATTTTGAAACATACCTGGAGGTCTTGGCTGCCATGGCCTTCGAGCTCCCATGAAATACATGTTCTCCATTTCTGCGTTGGCTTCCAAATTATAGTTCTACAAAACTTTCATCTTTGTGCAATCCTTAGCATCATGATTTTCTATACAAAACCCACAAATCTCCACATTATCTAAAGGACATTCTTTCAAAGCATGTTTTCGTCTGCATTTGGGACAGAATATAGATAACTCTTGTTCTTGTTCATATTGTATTTTCTTTGCTTTTAGAGTGTCTATTTGATTCCCCAAAGTGCTTAAAAGGTCTGTTTTGAAATCTTCAAATAGATTGCCTAGTTCAACTCTAGTGATATTTCCTGTGGCAGATTTAGTGATCTTAGATGTCATAGCTCTTCTTCCATTTCTTGCTCTACTTCTGGAGTACTTTTGACACAAGTCAGCAATTTCTTCTAAAGGTAAATTAGAAATGTCCCCTTTACCCATGAGATTGAGGTCATCTAGATATTCGTCCCTGATGCCCTTAAGAAATATTGTTCGAATAAGATCAGCAGACATGGTTCTATGTTTTGATTTTTGCAGATTGTATGAAAATATTTCCAAGTATTCTTCTAAGGTCTCATATTCTTGTTGATTCATTCTAAAGATGTCATCTTTAGAGTCTTTTGATCGACAGTAAGGTTGATACTTTTTCAAAAAGATTTTTCTCATGTTATCCCAATCAGTGACTGTGTGTTCACCTAAACCCATGAACCACTTAAGTGTTGTTTCTTTTAATGTGGCAGTAAAAGTCGAAGTTTGTGAGCATCATCTGTATATCCATAGGTTCGACATACTATATCAAATTCAAACAAAAATGAATCAGGGTCTTTGGATGTCATACCATAAAAGTTTGGTAATACAAATGGTGGGATATTTTTCATTTTAATTTCCTCTTCCATGTACTCTCCTCTATCTTGAATTGGAAATTTAAATGTTGATTCCTCTTCCTCTAGTGGGTTTTGATTTCCTCCAAACAGAGTATCATTTCCTTGTTTTTCCTCATTCTCTCTTTTTCTTCTCCTTTCTTCCATTTGTCTCTCATATTCTCTAAGTTGTTTTGCAGTACGTCCTTTGGATCCTCTATCTTCAACCATTGTGATATGTGACTTGTCTAAGGTTTCTATCTCTTCTTCCTATTTTGGTTCTTGAGGAACAATCTATTCAAGGATAGGCTGTTGGATTCTTGTACTACTCTCTTTTAGTTTCCCTAATGTAGAAGTCTCAGGTATATATATTTTCTTTGCCTCATGAGTTAGTAGGATTTGTCTTTCAACAAGAGTAATTCTCTGGCTTGATCTTTGTTTTTCCTCAAGTTCTTCTACAGTGAATTTTCCAATTGGTGTTGTGAATATAATCCTTTCTAGTTAGCTGTTGGTTGGGGGGTTTTTATGAATCTCCCCTTCTCATCCCTAAATCTAGACATAAATAAACATGACTAAAAATTGAATTTAAATCTATGTTTGTTTGTTTGTTTGTTTTTTTTGTTTGTTTGTTTGTTTGTTTGTTTGTTTTTTTTTTTTTTTTTTTTTTTTTTTTTTTTTTTTTTTTTTTTTTTTTTTTTTCAGATTCTTTTTTAAATTTTTCTAGTTGCACCTCCCTGGAACGGCGCAAAAATGTTTGAGCTTTACTTACTAAGGTAAGTTAAGCTCTAATTCCTTTATCAACCCGAGAAAGTACACTTAGAGGCACTCATCTAATGTATATAGATCTAGAAGGATCTAGGGTTCTAATGACAAGAAAGTGAAATGAAATTAACAATGCTCTCTTACAAGAGGTCCTTCCTTGTCTTTTCAAGCACTTAAGCATCAATTTAGATGAAAACAAATCTAATGAAATTCTGATTGCCTAGGTAACAAAAATAGAGTATTAATTCCTTTGTTATGGGTTCTACAATTCCTTTACAAGAATTTTGTTCTATAGAGTCCCTTTCAAAACAATTTCTACAACTTAGCTATTCAAAGCAATATTCAAGATGAGTAGTTCTAGAAATCAAGTAATAAGTGATTCCTTTACAAGATTCATTCAGCTAATTACTAATTGAATTCTGCATTCCAAATCATGAATTATGAATTAACTCTGAAATCAAAATCATGAGATAACAAGCATGTTTGTTAATCCTTAAGATGGAGATTGGTTGAGTCCTTTTACAAGGCTCTTTCACAACAAATGTAAATCTTTCAATTAACATCTTTTAATGGCATAAACTTGCAGCACATACATGAAATGGCAAACTCTAAATATCATATTTAACAATGCAATTTAGAAAGAAAACTAAATAATGAGTGTACTAGATTTGTAGTGGGGGGCCTTCCACACTTCACAAGCACACTGTAAGTTAACTCAAGTGAAGAAGATTATTAGATCTGAAAGAATAGGCTGAACTCAATGCTATAGCTCTGAATTTAAATTCAAAAATCGAAAGTCACACATAGGTTGTTACAAGTTTCTCATAGATCAAAAACTAAACTATCTAGTTCTCCCTTTGAGCTATTTATCACCAATTTCTATAACAAAAGGAAACTATTTGTCCTCCCAAATATCCTAATGAAATCTTATCAGTTACATCAAAGGAGGTTTAAATTGGTTTAAATCCTCCTTTTAGTCAAAAATATCAAAGAAAATAGAAATTTTGTTCACAAAATCTAAAAATTCTGCTGAAGTGGCTGGGTTTGACCAGCGTTGTCTGGACACCTATTTCCTTCAAATCTGAAAGTGGATAGGTAATCCACCATCCATGTACATTTAGCTTCATGCCCACAATCTTCGAATTCGTCAACCTGCTATGCAACATGTCAAAGCATGGAGCAATTACAGGAAGTTACAACTTCTTGTAATTTTCTGCAAAATGTCATTTTTAACAAAATAATTTCAAAAATTAATTTCAAGATAAAAATAATGATAATGACATCATATCATTTAGTTTCTAAGGGATATGGATGAAATATGAAGGTTAGATGGTAAAAAATGATGAACAAAAGAGGATTTTTAAGTGAAATGGACAGTCATAATTTGATACCAACACTGATTGCACCAACCCATTTGCACACTATTGTGGTTCTAGCCTTGTCACTTTGTTGTCTAGGTAGTGCACCTGTTTCAAATATCGGTCTGGTGTGAACTGAGGGTACTTCTTTTGTTAAAGTCATAATTCGTGAACTTCAGCTGTGGAATTTTCCCTAAAACTTCTCCTAAAAATGGTATTGCTTCTGGAAACAAGGGTGTAAAGGTGCCATACTTCACATCCTTTGATTCTTTTATAGGTTTTGCATTTGGTTTCCTCAGCAGGATGTATGGTGGTAGAGGCAAAAATTCTACACCGCATGTTTCCATCTACACCTCCTCCATTTCTCCTTCACTATCTATGACTTGTTTAGGTTGTTGTTGAGGCTTAGCAGGTTTCTTATCCTATTTCTTCTTGTTTCTCTCTTACTTAGTCAGTTTCTTCCTCAGCGATCTTCGTTGTTTTTGTGCTGATGCCATTGCGGTTGATGTTATTGCGGGTATCTCTGTTGATGTTGCGGGCATACCAATGACTTCCATGATTCTAGATAAGCCTTTCTCATGAAAATTACGCACAATTTCTTCCCAAGAACGCTCAAATGACATACGACAGCTAAAACTTCTACAATTTCTTCGCACTCTCAAGACTTGAATTCTCAATTCACCATGTTCAATATGGGCGGGAGGCAAATTTTTATAATGATATTTAGTTTTTAACCGCATCATTAGCTTATATTTTATTCAAATTGTGCTCTGATTATATTCATTAACTACATATCTATCCTTAGATCTTGCCAACTCGTCCTCATAAATGCAACTTTCTATGTTTTTTTCCCTTTTAACGATCATATTTCAGATTTCCGGTGAACTTTGACACATCCATATTGTATCAAACATCATGTCTTACGTCGTGGCTCCTATGAACTTTGACATACTTCAGACTGTAGCGAAGTAACTTCCTGCATCGAATCTCTTTCTGCAATGTAGTTTATAGTCCAGTTCCCACTTTCAACTCTAGGTGGCACTAAGACTTTTCTCCTTTCTTTTTCAGAGTGAAGTTGTAAGGACAGGATTGTACCTATACAACTCCAACCTACTTCCATTTAATCTTCCTTGAATCAACTCTCCATTTAACTTCACTAATTGAATTGTGCCTCCATCAATAACATGCTTGATAACGTAAGGGCCCAACCAATGCATCTTGAATTTTCCTGGAAATTTTATAAACTTACTATCATAGAGGAGAACAAGGTCCCCTACTTGGAACTTCTTCTACTTAATATGTCTTTCATGCCAGGCTTTTTCTCTTGCTTTTGTACCTACTAATGGAATCCTGCTATAAATTTGTCTTCTTCCAAAGCAATCAACTGCAACGTTCTTTCCTCTATTATATCAGGATCTGCCATATCTGTAAAAGTTGCAATCCTCAAGCTGGGCATAATTTATTCCATGAAAATCACATCTTCTTACCCATAAACTAATCTGAAGGGTGTCTGACCAGTCAACTTCTTACATGTGGTCGTATAAGCCCATAAAACTACTGGAATTCTGAGATCCCAGTCATCTCTATTCACATTGCATACCTTAGTAAGTGCATTCTCTAAAATCTCGTTAAATGCTTGCACTGTTCCATTGGTCTGAGGATGATAAGGGGTACTCTTTTGATGATATACTTGGAATTCCTCAATTAATGATTCAATAGTTGTATTCGGGAAGTGGGAACCTTGGTCACTCATCAAAATCTTTGGACATCCAAATCTAGACAATATATACTCGAAAATAAACTTCGCAACAATGTCTATGATGTAGTCCCTTACTGGTTGTGCTTCGGCCCATCTTTTCAAGTAATCAATTGTTGTAATTATGTACCTCACACTAGTCCTCTTCCTAGGTGGGTTGATGGGTCCAACAAAATCAACTACCCACATATCAACAACCTGCAATGTAACTTGTGGTACCAATGACATCTCATCTCTTCTTGAAGGTTTTCCTATTCTTTGACACATATCACATGCTCTGCAATATTCCTTTGCATCTTTATGTAGTGTAGGCCACCACAATCCTACTCTCAAAATCTTCTACACAATAGCTTTTCCTGCATAGTGTCCACCAGTTGTGCCACCATGAGCTTCTACTATAATCATCTGTCTTTCATGTTCACGAATATATTTGCACAGTATCTCATCAAGTCCAATATTGTATAATTATTCTTCTATTAATGAAAAGTCAGTTGCCTTAACCACTAATTCCTTCTTTTGTTGCATAGTATACTATGAAGGAGCCATCCCTGTGGTCAAAAACTGAATGATATCTACAAAATGGTCATCTGCAACTCTGATTGCAAATAACTGCACATCTGGGTGATTATCCTCTACACTGGTTGGTTCTTCCCTTGTTTCCAACCTTGACAAATGGTTAAGTCTTGCATTCAGTCTTCCTGGTTTAACAATGATCTCAAAGTCATATTCTTGAAATAATAGTAACCATCTGCAAATATTTCCTCCTAAGACAGGCTTATTAACCAAATACTTCAATGCAGAATGATTTGTAAACATTTTAAAGTGTGATCCCAACAAATAGTGTCTAAATTTATGCAAAGCATACACCATGGCCAGTCCTTCCCTTTTTGTAGTGGTATAATTCTTTTCTTCTTTAGATAATTTCCTACTTGCAAAAGTTATAGGATGATCAATTTCTCCTACACCAGGTTGTGCCAGTACTACTCCCAAAGCTATACAAGAGGCATCCACATGGACATGAAATTCCTTATTCCAATAAGGGAACACTAGTATAGGTGCAGCTACCATCTTTTCTTTCAATATGTCGAGGCTCTTTTGACATTCTTCATCCCACTAAAAAGTTACTTCCTTCTTCAATAATTTCTCCATAAGCGCAGTAATATGAGCATACCCCTTGATAAACTTCTTGTAATACCCTGTATGTCCCAATGTAGTGTGAAGTTGTCTTACTGTCTTAGGTGGAGGAAAGTTCACAATGATAACAATCTTAGCAGGGTCCACCATTAATCCTTGTTTACAAACAATATGTCCCAACAATATGCCAAAAGGTACACAAAAATATGCACTTCTTTAGGTTCAAATAGATATGATATTATCTGCATGTGTCAAGCATAAGTCTTAAACTTCCAACGTGTTTGCTTAACAACCAAAATAATGTCCAGTCATCAAAATATACCTCTAAAAACTTGTTGATTTACTCTTTAATCCAAAAGGCATTATTTTGTATTGATATGAGCCCCATTCTGTAGCAAATGTGGTCTTATGCCAATCTTCAGGTGCAATCCTAATCTGATCATAACCTAGAAATCCATTTGTAAATGAGTAAGCTTCCTGGCCTCCTACATTTTCCATTAGTTCATCTTTGAAAGGGATACGAAATGGATCATGTAAGCATGCATCATTCAACTTTCTCAAATCAACACAACTCCCGGTTTCTTCTTGAGTTTTCTTTCCTTGAACCACCATAGGACTCACCAATTCTGATTCTTCTATTGTTTCAGTAATTCCTACTGATATCATCTTATCAAGTTCTATCTTTACTTTATCCTTATACTTTGGGTTCAATCTGTAAGGTATTTTCTTGACTGGCTTCACATCAAGTTTAAGGTGAATATTCATGACTCTTAGATATCCTAGTATACCCTTCATCTCTGAAAACTTGGTGGGAAATAGTTCTCAGTGTTCATGATGTAACTTTGTAATTTTATTGATTGTCTCTTCATCCCAATAATCTCCTATTGTTGCATAATTGGGCTCCTTCTCTAATCCTATGTTCACCCTTTTAGTCTTCAGTGGCTTCGTTCTATCTGGTATCTCTAATTTAGGTTGATTTACTTCACAGTATCCTTCTATTTCTGCTATGTCGATGTTGCGATGATCTTCTTCTTCTTCTGTAGTAAGGTAAGGTTATAGCATTCTAGTGCATTTTCTATATGTGTTACCCAATAAAGTTGTTGCCATGTCAATGGGGTTGCATTCTCAAAGATCTTCTTTTTAACTGTCTCAAGACCCAAATCTATGTATGGACAATCATCCTCAAAGTTGAATGTTAATATGAAGCCATCAACCATGTCTGCCCAGTTTATTATACCATGTCAAAGCTTTGTTTCTAAGTACCAGTTCTTAGGGATTGTCTCTAATGTATGAATGAATCCATGTACCCATTCTTGTTGTGGAATCTCCTTCCATGTTGTAGTACATAATTGGATATTCTCCCTAGGATTAGTTTGACCATCATATTTTATTTCCATCTCTATATTTATCTGACCAAATCTTATCCACATCAACCTTCGACATTCCTGCCAATCTCCTATATTCTTCTTGTGTGCACCCCACCATCTAGCAGGAGTAGCTTTCAGGGCTATATCCAAGGCTAACAACCTTTGATTCTCTAGAACCTATTCTTCATAATCATTAATAAAAGTATTTATATCACTTAAGACATCATAAGAAGGTAGATTACATACCTCAGATGTCATACAATGAATTGATTTGGTGATTCTTGCATAGCGCCTTGTAGATACTTCATGCAGCCTATTCTGCCAGTTCTGTGAATCTTCTTCTGAGTCTGAGGTACAAGAACTATCATGCTCCCAACTCAACTTCCCTTCTACAGTAGGTTTAACGAAATCTTATTCCTTTGTTATCATTTGATAGATATTGTCTATATCAACTATTATATACTCTTCTTTGACTGCTTCTATATATCTTACTCCTTCTAATGGATCCAAGGGAACAATTACTCTCATATTTCTTCCTTCAAATATCATTTGTCTCTTCTTTAGATTAATTATGTCCATATTATCAAATGCCTAGTCAAGTCCAAGCAATGCAGGATAAGGGTTACTATCATCAACAATCTTTATTACTTCAAATTCAACAGTAGTGTGAAATCCTTCAATATTCACTATTACACCTGGTAGTCTTCCTAAGGGGAAGATATTTTGTTGATTTTCCATCCTTAACTGAATAGGTGACCATTGTAGCTTCAACTTACCCATTAATTCCCATGTTTTCTTTGTCAAAACATTAACATTAGATCCCAGATCTAGAATAACTTGATCCATCTCATATTCTCCTATCTACACACTAAGCCTCATTTATCTTCCAGTTCTCTTCTATCGATGCAAATTATT
Organism: Pinus tabuliformis; assembly: GCA_031772625.1. Lineage (NCBI taxonomy): Eukaryota > Viridiplantae > Streptophyta > Pinopsida > Pinales > Pinaceae > Pinus > Pinus tabuliformis. The sequence goes on along the minus strand of CM062807.1, from coordinate 285,332,073 downwards.
CACTGTGTGGATCTCACCTCGTGGTGTTTCTTTTGATGCACAAGAATCTATCAACTGTTGAATCCCTTCTACAACCTTTTGATCTCTTAATAATTTCATACAAGTTTGCAGAAAAGACTTTAAAGTACCTCCTTGATTTGTTGACTCCTGGTCTTGTGTCAGAGCTTGATCCTGTGTCAGAGCTTGACTCTACATCGAAACTTGATTCTATGTTGAAGCTAATGATATGTCGCAGTCACTTTTATGATCGGCCTTTGGCTATGCACTAGAGGTCGAAGCTCCATCATCCATAAAGCTTCGCTTTGCTTCCATAAACACTTCTTTTTCCTTTTGAATATAAAAAACAAGATCTTTCTCAACAGTTTTTCTAACCCATGTAGTTTCAGATTCTTTCTTTCCATCCACTTTATCACTATCGGTCGCAGCTCCACTTCTAGTAACAATACTAATTCATGGTTCGTCATTCCTTCTTTCAATGGTCATCATTTGAATATTTTGTGTCGACTGCTGATTCCTTTTTTCTTGCATTTTTTCCATAAGTATAGGGCATTCTTCAATTACATGGTCAAAATATTTATAGTACTTACATATCATAGTAGGGTTCTGACAATCTCTCAAAAAATGACTTGTCGGGATGCAGTTATAGAAAATAATTTGTCCACATCCTCGACCAGCTCTAGCACCTCGACGTCTTCCTTAGTAGCCTCCCCGACCACCATGTTGTCCACTACCTTCATGTCCATGTTCTTCTGCTTGCATTTTATAAGTGTCAACATTGTGCTCCATCATTAGTTCATAAGCTTGACAATTATTCTCATCATGTCCTACTAATTTACAGAATTTGCAATATAAGTTCCTTGGAGTCTACACATATGTTTGTAACAAGTAGCAATCTTCTGAGCAATGTTGGATTCTAGTCTTGCATATCTTGCACCACAGGCTAGATCCTGTATTTAACGTATTCGGTGCCCCACTAGTCATGTGATCCCTAAAGATAGGACCTTGTTCTTTAGAATGGCACTCTAATCTGCACTTTGTACACCATACTTCTTCTCTAGCTTCTTTGATTTTCTTGATATCTTGTATCTACAGGGTTAGGTTTTCCAGATGACTCTGAATCTGTTGCATACCTACATTAGTATCTCCTATAGGCAAAGCTTCCAACTTCATCGCAATTTGTAGAGCTTTGGCTTGAATTGTTATATTTTGTTGCATCAATGGTAATTTGATATGTGGTAACAGCGCAACTATAAACCATTCTTGATGTTGCTGCAGAGATATTTCAAAGCTCACTTGATCCAACAATTCCTTAAATCTCTGATTAAATTCCCAAACAGACTCAGTAGGTTTTTGTTTAATTTATTTTAACTCAGTGATGCACTGTGACTCAAACTCCTGCTTATTAAGTTCTCTTATCAATGCTACTTTAATATCTGCAAATGTTCTAATATCATTATTTGAATACTTAATATATCATGTCAATTCTCTATATCGGAGCATCGTAATGAGCTATGCTTTCTTTATATTTTCATTATTGATCTGTTTTTCAATCTATACAACGTCACATAAAAACCAAAAGTACACTGCATCTTCCGATCCAAATCCTTTGAAAATACGTAGCTTAATATCATCATCCATATTTCTTCTTGGAGGGGGAGGGGGAGGGGGATTGGAGGTAGGGGGAGAAGGGGGAGGGGGAGGGGGAGAGCCAAAAATACCCTGGTTGTTACTACATTCTGGCTTCTGCGAGATCTCGAGCTGTGAATATTGTGGAGTTACCTGAGGGTTATCAGGGTGAGCGTCTTCTCTTTCACTTTCATATTCACTCAACATAGGCTTATATTCAGTCTCTACAAAGGTCTTTGGGTCTTGTCCACGAGCTCCTTTTCTGGTATCTACTCTATATATTTTTTCACTTCATGTTATTATGATCTTTGGCTCATATTTATTCTCTCTTCTTCCAAACATAAGTAAACTAGCAATCTAGCTACATCTAAAAAAACTCCATGTTCACATAGAAGCATCTTATTGCAAAGTTTCAAATATTTTAAATACTTACCTCATGGTCCTTTGAAGAATCGGTGTTCTACTTCACAGTAGGACACGATCTGGTCTACTACGAACTCAGTAATAAATCCTACCAAGATGTTATCAATCTAGAAATCGACAACCCTTGAAATCATGTTGCTAGTGCTCTTGAGTCGTTGTACCAATTCAGGAGTCTATGCCATAGGTTCTCCACCTTTAAAATAGGTCTTTCTTTCAGTCAACCTTGATATCCAATCGTACATTTCAACAGGAAATGATGCGAAGAAAATTTTATACTGATCTATGAAAATATATCTCTGTAACCAAGCTTCAGACGAGGGTTTTTGTTCTCTTGATCTGCAAATTCTCACTCCTTCGATTCTAGCCAATCGTGAATATCCTTCTTCGACGGATGCCACATAAACATATCCCTCAAACAAACCCTGGTCCTAGCAATGGAACCATTTTTTGGCTTAGATTGGGCTGACCCAGGTTTGACCTATAGTGTGCACCAACAAAACCCTCAATCACTAGCCCTTTCAGTAACGACCTGCAAGCAGATCGTAGTCTCACCCAAAGTGACTATGGGAGGATCCAGAACCAGGTTTCTGTAGCCTTGAGGGATGATACGATGTGGTATTATTATTTTCTTTTATTCTTAACATTCATAAATCACTTCGCCGCATTCATTTAATCACATAAACATGTCATATAAACCCATAAATCATCACTGCACTGTAATAAAATGCAATTGTAATAAACTGTTATGCTACAATAGATAATAAGAAAATATACACATGAAGACACAGATTTTACTGTGGTTCATCCCAATGTGGGACTACATCCACAAGAACTATTGCTTATAATAATAATTCTTGTACAACAAATAGTTCTTGATCTACACACTAAGTTGTGGGTCGTCTGTGAACTCCGCTACAGAGCCTCTCCTTCTTTTCCAAACCACAAAGCACAAAGATACAACCATAACACAAATCTGGATCATTTCGATACCTCTCTTATTTATTATTTGACCCTATATATACTATTACATCGAGGGTACATCATTACAATACCATGGTCCACATACCATGGAATACCTAATACAAGCAACTATGGTCTGAAAACCATTGATATTTTACAACATTACAAAAGGAAAGGGTTTCGCCCTATCCCAAATCCCTTATGCCATGCGGTATATCCAAAATTTCTCCCTGCATGCTCCACTTCGCACTCTACTACATTCTTCATTGGGCACTCTGCTCCACAAAATGCAAAGTCTTCACCAAAAACTAGACCAAGTTGGGTTGCACCCAACAAGTTTGTATTGATGAGTGATCACATTGGTTTGCAGTACCTATCTAGCCAACTGAATCTAAATGACAGACGGGCTTAGTGGTTGGCCATGATCAGTGAGTTTGACTTTGAGATCATGCATATCAAAAGTAAAGAGAACAGGGTTGTAGATGCTCTTAGCAGGTGGATACAGGTAAATCACATAGCAACTATGAGCTCTTATGGGACAGATTTACAAGATAGAACCTTGTAGGTAGGTTAACAGGATGATAGATATATGGAGATTATGCACAGGTTGTAGCAAAGTACAGGTAAAGATATAGGTAGTGGTATAGGTACATGTAGTGGTATAGTTACAGGTACATGTACTGGTACAGCTACAGGTACAACTCAGATGCAGGTGCATAGGATGTGGACTATCATCTCCAATAGATGGATAGGTTAGATCTAGGGATAGGATATATGTGCCAGATAAAAATGAGCTCAAGAAGGTGATCTTGAGGGAGTTTCATGTGAAACCATATTTAGGTCACCCAAGTTATCAAAAGAAGCTGACAACAGTGAAGAAATTCTATTATTGGCCAAATTTGAAGAGAGATGTAGCATATTTTTGTTGAAATGTAGCAACAAGAATATTCCAATTTTAATTTGTCCTTGAATTAAAATTGTGAATTAAAAACAAATTTAGTCTTAACAGCTACTTGGAAATAATAAATTAAGATATTTTGACTTAATCAGTTGGAGAAATGCAAGTTAGAAGTCTTTCTAAAATCATGCAACAGTTATCCCTTAAATTAAGAAGATAAGCCTTAAATTAAGGAGATAAGATTGAGTTATATTTGAGTTGTAATTAGTTAACTCATTTTACTAAGTTATGTCTAGTTAAATTAGTTCCAAACTATTTCAGGAACTAATAGAGAGTTAACAATCAGTTGATCCATGCATGCACTCAACTAGTGTACTCCAATTAAGTGAAGATTCCCTCATTAGAAACTCATGCATGTCTATTCTGAGAAAGACCCAGTTGAGATTAAAGACGAGGACAATGTACTATCAGTTGCATGTGTTTTCTTATAAAGAAAACTCATGCATGCAGAAGGAATCATATTCCTTGAGGATTGCGCAGTTCTGACAGTGTGTGAGATCAGGTGATCATCCACTGGGTAGAAGAGGTTTTCCACTTGGTTGAAGGAGAATCATCCCAGAGGAACAGCGCAAGGAAATAGGAGCTTGGAGGGTAGAGAGGAAGGCTTGAAAGAAGCTAGGATTGCCTGTGAGGATTGTACTGAGAGCTGGCTAGTTGTGAGAGCTAAGGCTTCGTATGATTCCTATGTATTTCCACCTTGTATGATAATACAGATAGTGGGGATTTTAGCTGAGGATTTCCCCAAAGTATTTTCATGTGTATTGTGCATTGATTCTTCTTCTTCTAGTTATATTTTTTAGCTCGATCTTTAATCTTCCGCAAATTGATAGTAGAAGTAGGTTATAGTATTCTGCTTTGATTTATATTGCATTATTGGGTTAACCTACACAATAGATTTTCTACATAGGTCTCAGAGTGAGATTTGTAGAGAATTTGAGAATTTCTACATGGTATCGGAGCTGTGAACAATATACTGAGAAGAGAATTCGAAGTTTGAAGTTTGGGGTTGCAAGTTCAAATCAAATTCTTATCATACTTCAAAGTTGGCCAATGACATTCAGTGGCTTGAGACTCGAGTATGCCTTGGAAGGTAGCTCGAATTAAATAGAATGGAAAGATAGAATGGAGGTTGTACTAGAAGACAATGGCTTGAAGGATTTCATTGATCAAGAAATCCAAAAGCCAGCTTCAACTAATGCACAAGAGTTGGTTGAGTGGAAGAAGTGTGTGGTGAAGGCGAGATGGATAATCCTTGAGGGAGCTCGAGACCATATCGTCTCGAGTCTCCATGGGAAGGATACTCCATTTTCAATGTGGTAGACATTGAAGGACCTCTACCAGAATAGTAGCGACCAAAGGAAATTGGTGCTCAAGGATAAGCTTCGAAGAATCAAGATAGAGAAGGGCAATACTATTTCCACATATCTAAACAAGCTCATCTTAGCAGTGTGGGAATAACTATTGTCGATGATGATATGGTGAGCCTCACTCTCCTTGGCCTTCTAAAGAGTTGGAATATCTACCAGGACTCTGTGAATGGAAGGGAGAAACCGTTGGATTGGGAACGACTGTGGTCGGATCTCATGCAGGAGGAGATCAAGAGGAGCACACAAGATGGTTCTTCATCCAAGGATGATGATGAAGAAAATATAGCCTTAGAAAGTAAGGCAAGGAAAGGGAAAGGGAAGGCTTCCCATTCCAAATTGAATTCTTCATGGAGGGAAGAAGGGTGACAAGTCTAAAGTGAGATGCTTTAATTTTCATGAGATGGGACATTATGCAACTAATTTCCCGTCGAAAAATTCCAAGAAGGGATCCTCAAAAGGATCGGAAGGTGAGGCATTAGCCTCTCAGTTCAAAATGGACTTTACCCTCATCGCATGTATGGTGTCATTGATGATGGGTTGTGTCTGGTATCTTGATAGTGGAGCCTCATTCCACATGACCGGTGATAAAAGTTTAGTCAGTGCCTTGAAGGAGAAAGACCTCAAGATGCGCATAGAGATGGATGATGATGGAAAGTATAGTGTTTCAGGAGTGGGCATGGTTGTTTTTCAAAGGGAGGTTGGACCTCCTCTCACCTTGACAGAAGTGATGTATGTGCCTGGACTGAACAAGAACTTGATATAGGTCGCGATGTTGGAGGACAAAGGCTACGATTTTTTCTTCAGTAAAGGAAAGGTGTTCCTAAGACACATAGCCACGGGTCAGACCAAGAGGATAGGGATTCGGGTGAAGAATCTCTATAAACTAGAGGTAGATGATTGTGCAGCATTGAGTACGAAAGAAGAATTGGTGAAAAGCAAAGACATTGGCGAGTTGTGGCACAGGCGATTGGGCCATTTGCATCATGGGGCTTTGAAGATAATGCAGCAGATATCTACAGGACTTCCCAAAGGTAAACTTGAGCAAGTTGACACATGTAAAGGTTGTACCTTGGGAAAGTACACCAAGTCTTCCTTTCATGATCGAGACAGTTGAGCAAAGGCTATCTTAGAGCGAGTTCATACTAATGTGTGTGGACCATTCTCGATGGCATCCACAGTGAAGCAATGGTATTATGTGATTTTCATTGATGATTATTTTCATAAATGTTGGATTTATTTCATGCAGAAGAAGGACCAAACCTTCACAAAGTTTTGTGAGTTCAAAGCTTTGGTCGAGAAAGAGTCAGGGAAGAAGATCAAGGCCTTGAGAAGCGACAATGGTGGAGAATATGTCTCTCAAGAGGTTAAGGACTTCTGTGCAGTGGAAGGAATTAAACGAGAGTTGACGGCACCTCATAACCCACAGCAGAATGGGGTGGCCAAGAGGAAGAATAGAACTATTGTAGGGGAAACACGAGCAATGCTACATGAACAAGGGCTACCACTTCACTTGTGGGTTGAGGCATGCAACACAATGGTCTATTTGTAGAATATAAGTCTGCATCACATACTTGGGATGAAGACACTAGAGGAAGCTTTCTCCGGTAAGAGACCAGATGTGGGTCACTTCAGGATCTTTGGCTCATCAGTATATTGCCATGTGACAAAGGATGCACGAAAGAAGCTTGAGTCAACAGCAGATTTGGTGATACTTGTGGGGTACACTGATACACCTCACAACTATCAGGTGCACGTGCCTACCGGTCGGAGGACAATGATTTGCAGAGATCTCAAGTTTGATGAGCAGAAGGCCATGTGAGTTTCCCTTGAGAGGGAGCTCCAACTACAGGCTGTGGAGGAACTATTGGTTCCTAAGGTGGAGGAGCCTCAGACTGATGCGAAGCAGCTGCATGCAGAGGTTCCAAGAGTGGAGACATCCACTCAAGCAATCTTCTAGAGATGGACAGAAGCGCACAAGAGAAGCTGATAGATTTTTGAAGGATGCAAGAGAGAATGTGGGAGCACCATTTTCTCAGCGCAGACAGAGGAGGTCACCTAAGAGGTACACTAGATACATGGTCCTTTTTGGGGAATGTGTTGAGACTGAGACATCTTCCTTTGAGGAAGTAGTGCAATAGCCAATTTGGGTTGATGCTATGGTGGAGGAGTATGAATCCATAGTTCGTTGGGATGTGGTTCCGAGACCAGAGAACAAGTTAGTATATTTTGACAAATGAGCAAGATGCTGACATTTTGACAAAGGCATTGTCAAAGTGTAAATTTAAGTTCCACAGAGACAGGACCGGGGCGACAGATAATCCCTTTCTTGTTGAGAGGGAGTGTTGAAAAGTGGAAACAAGAATATTCCAATTTTAATTTGTCCTTGAATTAAAATTGTGAATTAAAAACGAATTTAGTATTAATAGCTACTTGGAAATAATTAATTAAGCTATTTTGACTTAATTAGTTGGAGAAATTTAAGTTAGAAGTCTTTCTGAAGTCATGTAACAAATTAAGGAGATAAGCCTTAAATTAAGGAGATAAGATTGAGTTATATTTGAGTTGTAATTAGTTAACTTAGTTTACTGAGTTAAGTCCAGTTAAATTAGTTCCAAACTGTTTGAGGAACTAATAGAGAGTTAATAGTCAGTTGATGCATGCATGCACTCAACTAGTGTACTCTAGTTAACTGAAGATTCCCTCGTCAGAAACTCATGCATGTCTATTCTGAGAAAGACCCAGTTGAGATTAAAGACAAGGACAATGTACTATCATTTTCATGTGTTTTCTTATAAAGAAAACTCATGCATGCAGAAGGAATCATATTCCTTGAGGATTGCGTAGTTCTGACTGTGTGTGAGATCAGGTGATCATCCATTAGGTAGAAGAGGTTTTCCACTTGGTTGAAGGAGAATCATCCCAGAGGAATAACACAAGGAAATAGGAGCTTGGAGGGCAAAGAGGAAGGCTTGAGAGAAGCTAGGATTGCATGTGAGCATCTGTGAGGATTGTACTGAGAGCTGGCTAGCTATGAGAGCTAAGGCTTTGTATGATTCCTATGTATTTACACCTTGTATGATAATACAGATAGTGGGGTTTTTAGCTGAGGCTTTCCCCAAAGTATTTTCATTTGTATTGTGCATTCATTCTTCTTCTTCTAGTTATATTGTTCAACTCGATATTTAAGCTTTCGAAAATTGATAGTAGAAGTAGGTTATAGTATTCTGCTTTGATTTATATTGCATTATCAAGTTAACCTACACAACAGATTTTCTACATAGGTCTCAGGGCGAGATTTGTAGAGAATTTGGGAATTTCTACAATTTTGCAGCTAGTTGCTTGGATTATTAGCAAGTGAAGGCAGAGTGTAAGCATCCAGGTGGACTACCACAACCAATTTTTATTCCAAAGTGGAAATGGGATGTCATTTCCATGGACTTTATCATAGGTTTACCGAGGACATCTAGACAACATAATTCCATCATGGTTGTGGTGGAAAGGTTGATGAAGGTAGCACACTTCATTCCAATGAAGTCTACATTCTCAACAAGTGATGTAGCACAAGTCTTCATTAGGGGTGTGGTAAGATTGCATGGAGTTTCGAAGAAAGTGTCAAACATGGATGTGAAGTTCACTTCCAAGTTTTGGAAGGAGTTATTTGTAGGTTTGGGCACAGAGTTGGCCTTCAATAAAACTTATCATCCATAGACAAATGGACAGACAGAGAGGGTCAAAAGGATATTGGAGGACATGTTGAGAGCGTATATGATGCATCAGTAGTGGAAGTGGGAGTACCTTCCACTAGTATAGTTTGCTTAAAATAATCGGTACCAAGAGTCACTAAGGATGAGTCCATTTGAGGCATTGTATGGGAGGAGTTGTAATACTCCGATCAGTTGGAGTGATCCATTTAACAGGTTGTTGATTGGACCGGACATGTTGGCAGAAATGGAGTGGGAAATCCAGGTAATCAAGAATAATTTGAAAGTAGAACAGGATAGGCAGAAGAGCTATGTAGATCAGAATAGGTTGTTCAGAGAGTTCTAAGTTTGGGAACATGTGTACTTACGCATCAAACCTAAGAAGAGATCCTTACGGATTGGATCATGTACGAAGATGGCACCCCTATTTTGTGGAACTTTCAGGCTTATTAAGAGGATTAATCTAGTAGCCTATTAACTTGCACTGCCTCTGACAGTGAAAATCCATGATGTTTTCCATGTGTCATTTCTTAAGAATTATATTAAATATGTTGATCATGTGATTGACTGGTCTGTATTGCAAGTGGAGCCAGAAGGAGAATTTCAGCCAGAAGTGTATTGCATTTTACAGAGAAAGATGCTCATTCTCTGGAACCGAGCAATCCAACAAGTTAAATTGAAATGGAATCACTTTGGGCCCAATGAAGCTACATGGGAGATGGCAGATTAGATGCAGGAAATGCATCCTTCTTTATTCGTTGTTTGAGTGAAAGTTGTGGTATATGTCTTTGGTATATGTTTTTGGTACATGTTTGGTGATGTTTGGTATATGTACATATGTATATGGATGTAATACCACCATGAGATATGTTATAAAGCTCCAATAAGTGGTATGGGTGTCATGTCATTATGATGCTATACTTGCTATGTTGTCATGTTGGTTTGCTTCTCAGCAGGATGATCATTGTAAATACTCCAACGAGCTAAGTTGTAAAGCTCCATGGACAGTATGTTTTTCTTACAAAAACATTGTTGGTTGTAGGTGTTGTTGAACACCGAGGATGGTATTCCCCCAAGGGGGAGGGTTCTATAATAGTCTTGGTCAAAAATCCATGTAAAAGTCAATAAAGACAAAATATTTACCAAGGTCATGGGTCACGTATTCCAAGCTAAATCTTGGGCAAAATCATAGTGATGGGGATCACTGGTGATTGATTAATGGCTAAGGAAATAGGCAAAGGCAATGGCAAAGGATTTGGAAAGGAAAAGTGGCATTTTGGCACATTTATTTATGAAAATAATGAAAATTAGGAGAAAAGGGAGGTTAAAGGTCATGTTGCATGTGAGGGGGAAAATGAAGGAAAAGAATGGACAATGAAGAAAATAAAGGCCTCATTAAAAAAAAAAACCTTATGAGGATTAGTTCACAAACTTTTGTCAGTTCAGTTTTGGAGCTCTCATTCTATTTTCTCTCTCATACTCTTGAACACTTAGAGTTTTCTTGGAGCACTCTTGGAGGAGTGTGGCATACTTCGAGTTTTGGAGCAAGAAGTCAAAGGAAGAGCAGGAAAGTGCAAGAGGACATTGAGATTAACAACTACAACGAGTTTTTATTGTAGGTACCGAGTTGCATGCATGTTTTCTCACTATTTTTTGCATGTATGACATATGTGTGTGATTTATTGGTCATTATCTATCATTGGCATGGAAGATTGTCTGGACTTATAGTGGATTTTCCTAGCCTTGCCATTTCCAGGATAACCATGGTGTTGTGGGTTCATTTCTTTGTTTTTCTAGTTGGTTCTCATATTTCCTTTAGTTTGGGTTGAATTACTAGTTCCTAGAAGCCTTGGTTGGACAAATGCTCCGGAAGCCCTGTAACAGCTTTGGTTGAGTTACTAGTCCTAGAAGCCTTGGTTGGAAAAACGCTTTGGAAGCCCTTGGTGTGTTGAGTTAATAGCCTTGGAAGCCCTAGTTGGATAAACGCTTTGGAAGCCCAATGAAAGCTATGGGTCAAGTTACTAGTCCTATAAGCCTTGGTTGGAATAAACGCTTTGGAGCCCTAGGAGGCTTCGGTAGAGACCAATCTAGTGATGGTTTGTGATGTCCGACTGTGAGGTGGAATCATTTTTTGATGGGTTGAGGTGGTTTGGCCTTTGGAAGCCACGGTTCAGTTTTGATGGATTGTTCCATGAGATCCCACATTCATGCTTGGAATATGGCATAGGGGTGACTGACTAAAGAGGTATTTGGCTCAACCGTGTCTGAAGTCCCACACCTGGTTGACATTTGCATCATTAATATGAGGTTATTTCTCCTTGTTAACTAATGAGTATTATACTGGTTTATATGTGGATTATATGATTGTTGTTTCCTTGGTATTTTTGTTGTTATTATGTTGGTTATGAACATGTATTATGACAATGGCTATGTATGGCTCTCATCATGTTTATACTTGTAAATTGATGAATAATTTATCTATGGCCTAATAGATGAAATTGCAACTAATGTGTTGAGGCATAAATGCTTCTTAGTTATTCTCATATAGGTATGAGACCTCTATGCTCAGTTCTGTTGTTAAGACCTGTAGCTTTCATGTTTGTGACATGTTTGACGAAATTCCTGTCATGGCTAGTAGGGGTCTAGTCTAGTCATTGTTGATTATTTTTCAAATGTAACTTTGTTTCACTGTGAAATTTCATTTTTGAAGGTGTCATTGAGTTATGGGCAGTGACGTGACCTCTAAGCTTGAAAAAGTGGTACAAATCCGGAGTCACAGGCACAACAATGAGGAAAAAAGTCCCCGGATTCTCGCTTTCCTTTACTGTGGGAGCCTCTAAAGCCTCCTAGATGCATCGTGGTCCATATCAAGAGAGCGTCCAGGGGTTTGATGCACTAAAATTTCACTTGGTCTCAGGCGTTGGTTACCTGAGTGGTTGGGATGCCTCCTAGGAATTTTGTTGCTGATGTGGAAGGTATGTGTGATGTGTTCCACTAGTTCCACTTCCTTAACTAACACATAGGGAGTCGAATCATATCATAGTAACTTCTTGTCACATGTTTATCCCGGTTGGTCAGTTACTTGGGTAGATGTGGGAGGAAGGTGTTACAAAATATAAATAATAATGATTCATATTTGTAATCACAATATTTTATAACATATAAGTAAAAATAAATAAATATATATATATATATATATATATATATATATATATATAGAAATATTTTTATTTTTACTTATATGTTATAAAATATATACTACAATTATTTTAACCATATAAATAAAAATAATAATTCATATTTATAACCATTATATTTCACAATATATTTAAAAATTCATATTCACTAGCCTAGATCCATCTTAACTATGGATCTACCAAGCGCCGAGAGGGATCAAATATCTTGAGATGCAAACCTCTTTTAGAGTGAAAAAAGATTTGATCCCTCTCAACCCTTGGTAGATCCAAAGTTAAGATGGATCTAGGCTGTTTTTTTTTTAATTTAAATTTATCTTAACCGAGTCAAAATGTTAAATCAGACTTTACAAATTCTCTACCATACTCGACTAGAGAGTGCCTCTAGGTGAAATTATCATTAAACATTTGTTTTTACCTTATATATTTATATATGAAATACTTATTATTTTTCCCTTGTTTCACCTAATAAAAACACATGTAAAGTGAGTTTGATGTCCCAATGTAAAGCCAAATCAAAATTTATAAACAAAATATTTTATTTTATTTCGTTACTATATGTTAGAGATTAACAATCATACACTAAGTTTTCCACACCATTATTCTTTACATTAGATTTTTTCTATTTTTTTGAATTTTTTTAACACTTAATTTTATATTTATAGAGTTCAAGCTTCTGTGATCCATAACAACATTATAAGAAATTATTTCTGAATATTATTGTATATATATGTTTTAATTAAAAAAGTTTAATTGAGCCCGCATATTGTAATAGCCCTAGTGAAAAGTTCATGTAATAAAAGTTAATAAAGGCAAAATGAGACCACGATTAAGAGACATTTATTCCAAGTTGAATGTTGGGCAAATATATCCTAGTGGGCATCACTGGATGTGTGTTTTTTCTAAGGAAAATTGGCAACATTAAAGGGAAAAAATACATTTTTGGCACATTTATTTATGAAAATAAAGGAAATTAGGAGAAAAGTAAGGTGAAAGGTCACAAGTTGCATGTGAGGAGGAAATTGGAGGAAAATAATGGAAAATAAAGAAATTAGAGGCCTTATGCATAAAAAGGCTTCTGAGGATCAGTTCATGGCTTTTGCCAAGTTCAAGTTTGGAGCTCTCTCATTATTCTCTCTCTCTCGCTCTCTTGGTCACTTAGAGTTTTCTTGGAGTACTCTAGTTTGGAGCAAAGGAAAGGGAAGGCAATGAAAAGAAAGGAAAAACAAGCAAGGAACAAGGAAAGGAAAGTAGGATCAAGCAACTTCAATAGGTAACCCTTTGCATGTGTGATTTCCTAGCTGGTTTGGACATGCATGGCTTTGCATGTTGGTGTATGGTTTTCTTGTTGTCGGTGGCATGGCATTGTCGGGTTATGACAGTGGATTTCAGCCTACCCTAGCCTTTTTCTAGATTCCATGGTATGTTGGGATGTTTATTTCAGTTTTTCAGCTTTGGTTTGCTCGATGGATTTCAGAATTCAGGGCAGAGGTGGTCTCAAGGTTCATTCCCAAAGGCCTAGGAATCCCTTGACCAATTTTGGTGGGATACACAGTAAAGCCTAAGGGAGGTGTCTTGGTTTAGGGCCTAGTGATCTTGGTTTGGATTGTGGTAAAGCTTGAGAGACAAGAAGACGAAAAAATCCTCAAGGATAGTGATGGATTCGGATGGCATTCCAAGTTCTGTTCGGTTGTGATCGGAGCACCGATTTTGGTGTGATCACGGTTTGATGAGGGTGGAGGTGGTTTAACCTCTAGATTCCCTTAGTTATTCTTGGATTGGTTGTTCTATGAGATCCCACATTCATGCTTGGAATATGGCACAGGGGTGACTGACTGAAAGAGAGATTTGGTTCAGCCATGTCTATGGTTGGGTGGTACGTGGAAGTCCCAAACTTGGTTGGATTTGCCTACAATTAATAAAAGGTAAGTTCTCTTACTTTTGCACTGATTTATAAGTGGATTTAATGGATGTCATATCTTTGATATTTATATGGTTTTATGATGGTTATAAGCATGGTTGAATGACTAGTTCATGTCATGGTTATTTCATATATTTACTTGTAACTGTTAAATGGATGGATGCAATACCTAATTGATGATGTAGTAGTTCAATGGAGAAGAAGGTGATCCTTCTGGTTATGTTTCATAAGTTGTTTTAGTCATTTATGCTCTATCTTGTATCTTAGACCTGTAGGTTGCATTGATACCAAGTGTTTGACAGAATGTCAGTCTCGGTTGGGTATGCTCAGGCCTAGTCCCGAGGCTGATTTTGATTGATCAACACTGTTATCATGTTTTTAATGATCTTTGAAAGTTACAACAATTTCTGGGCAGAGGCCAAGATTCTGGGCTAGAAAAGTGGCTTAAATCTCAAGGTCACTAGAAAAAAACTAGCAATTTTGGAGCACAATCGCTGGCAGGCAAGCCTATGAGAGCGACTTTGAGTTGTTGGTCACTCCCTTGCCCATAACATGAGAGTGATTGATGGATAAGATATGCAAAATAGAAGTGGGACCCAGGGACATGTTGTCTAAGTGGATGACTTGCCTTCTACGAGGTATGTTTATGGTGTTGGATGATTGTATGTGATGTTCCATCGATTTCACTTCCTTAAGGTGACATAGGAGGTTGAATCTGATTGTAGTATCATATCTCCTCATGTTTACCCAATTGGCATGGTTAATTTGGGTAGACCTAGGAGGGGGTGTTACAGATTGGTATCAAAGTGTGGTTATGCTCTCTTTGGGTCATATATGGTGCTATAGATATGGGTGAATGTGTTGGTCATGCATTCATGTCAATTGCATGAGTGGCTCTTACACTTGCATTCCATGTGCTTGTTGCACTGCATCATATTGATCATGGTAGAAGTAAGGTTATCATGAGTAACTTGATGTCAATTTTATGGAATGCATCGTCAAGAGTATATGAATGGTTATACAATTATATGCAGCTTGATTACATTATTGTATGTTGGGTTGCATTCTTGGTTATTTGATTGCATGCATCAGTCTTGTAGGTTGATTACAAGAATTGATTGCTTACACTCGACTACATCTGGTTATGTGTATGAGTAGTTCATTAAGCATTGCTTATGCAGGTGGATAGTTGCATGAGGCAATGTGTATACTGGAGTAATGGTTGTTGTCATGCATGAGGTCATAGCATATATTGTTGATATGGCCTTGCATTGATAACTGGACCCTAGTTAATACGATGGTTATGCGTTGATGCACTTATTGATATATGTCTATATTTTATTATGGTTATGTTGTACATGCAACACACTGATTTGATGATCTTACAAACAAGGTATCCTCCCTGAGGTATGCTAAGGTACGTTGATTTATGGTGATTTGGTTTAGTTGACATAGTATGCATTGCAAGAAAGAGATCAGATAGCCAGCAAGGTGGCAACTGCATAGAATCTCCCTATGAATTAGATGGGCATAGTGGTGTGGGTCACTCTTCTAACTTGGCAGACACCTTGAGAAGCCTAAAGGAAGAAATAAGGAGTTGCAAAGAAGACAATGACAAAATCATGCAGGCACAAAAGAAACAAGCAAAGGTGAATGTGATATTACTTCAGAGCTTGTTAGATTTGCAGTGGCAGGGACCTCTTTGGATCAACAATGGACATGAGGATAGAACTAATAGGGAACATGGCAGTAGGTCTCATAGTAGACATAGGTTAGATAGATCTGAAACTATCAGAGATGGGAGAGGTTTAAGCCACTTTTCTCAAGATTCTTACAAACATCATGATCATCATTATTATCATCTATACAGGAGGAATGATAGGGGATATTTTTCGGATGAGTTCAAGAAGGCAAAGCCACCTACCTTTGATGGAGAGATGAAGAAATCGTAGGATGAAGAGCCTTGGTTGCATGGCATGCGGAAATTCTTTAGATTGTATGATTACTCAGAAAACATGAAAGAAAGGATAGCCCTTTTTAGTCTCAAAGGTAAAGTGAACATTTGGTGGAAAGACGTGAAGAATGTCAAGGACATGCATGAGGATGATTTGACTTGGCATGTGTTTGAAAGGCTCTTCAAGAAGAAGTATTTGTCTGAGAGGTATTATGATGACAAAGCTAAGGAGTTTTATGAGTTGCGGATGGGTTCTATGACAGGTGAGGAGTATACTTGCATATTTTTGGATTTGTTGAGATATGTGCCTTACCTTTGAGAGGAGAAGGCCAAGGTTCAAAGATTCATTAGTGGATTTCTAGTTGCATAAAAAGACCAGATTTAATTCGATGAGCCTAGATCGTTTGACGAGGCCATCCAAAAGTTGAAGCATTGTTGTGAGTAGTCGAAGCGCAAATTTCAGCTGAAGCATGACTTGAAAAGAAACGAAAAAGGTAAAGGAAAATGGCCACCAAAGAAAGGAATACCTTAATACGCAAGTGAGAAAGATAATGCAGTTCCTTACAAGAGATTCAATACAACTGAGAAGGGACATGGTGAGCAGCAGGCTAAAGGTGGTGGTAAGGAACCATTGTAGTGTTGGATAGGTGGTAAGGATAATCATAAGAGGGATTGTCCGCAGTATCAGAGTGGTGGTAGTCCCCATATCTACAGTGCTTGAGAGGCGCATACAGTTGGTGATGTTGATCATAACATTCCTTGGATTTATGTAGTTGTGGACAATAGGCAGGCAAATCATCAGGCATCAATCATTGATATGGATGGTAAGCTTTATGATCAATTTGTTTCTATTTTTATTGATCCTGGATCTAGCTATAGTTATATTACTCCTGAACTGGTGGATAAGTGTGGTTTGAGAAAAGAAGTGCATGAAAAATATTAGTTGGTATAGTTGGCTACAGGTATGAAGAAGCAAGTTCACCATTGGGTAAGAGCTTGTGCGTTTGAGTTAAATGGTATTCCTACAGTAGCGCATTTGAATATATTACCATTGGGATCATATATTATTCTTTTGGGTATGGATTAGCTATACCTTCACAGAACCAAAGTGGATTGGTTCGACAAGGCCATTGATTGTGTGGATGATAGTGTGGAAAAGAGGAGCTTATAGGGAAAGAAGAAGCCTACATCAGTGAGGATGGTTACCACTATGCAGGCTAAGCGTAATTGTAGAAAAGGTTGTGTGATGTTTGTAGTACACATTTCTAGTGACAAGAGTAAGGAGGTTGATGATGTTGATATGTTGAGTAGGAACCCAGTATTGCAGCAGTTTCAAGATGTATTTATGTTGAAGTGCCGGAATTCCGTTGCAACAACATAGGGGATAACCACTCGGTTTGAACCTTGGAAGCAACTCCTTTTCCATTTGGTATGGTGGCTTCGACTGTGGATAATCGGACTAGTTTCCCAACAAGAATTGATATGATGATGATGTTGGTTTGATATAAGGTATAATGGGAAATGACTTAACTAAAATGATCTAATTAAACAATCAAACACATGCATCTATCTATTCTAACATTATCTTAATATATACCCAGGAATAACTTAATTCATGCGATCTACAAAAATATCTTAGAGCAAGAGGTAATAAATATCATTCAATTGCTATAAGAGAAGAAATCATTAATGATAATTATTTTGAATAAATAGTTAGGCAAAATAATTGTGAAAACTATATCACATATATCAATTGCTCATGTACTCAATAAGGAATCACAACTAAAACATTTTACAAAAGTCCAATAATATCATCCTGTAGCTCAAATTTCATACATAACACAATATATGAAAGATTACTGCCAATTCATAAACAAAACTCAACCATAAAGATAGAAGTACTAGATATGAGAGGTTCTACTCATGAAGTCAGCAATATTGATCTGCTTCTTTTCAACTAAATATACTCTAAGAGTACAAAAGTGCAAATTTAATAGAGTATGCTTCAATCTTTAAGAAAATCAAGATCTTGTTCCAATTTTCTCATCAAGATAGTCACAAAAGTACAGAAATGCAAGCCTTTGCAAAGTGTTTTTGATAAAATTCTAGACCCCTCTCTAAATGCATGAGAGAGGTTTAAATAATACAACATATGTATCAGAAATAGATTATTACATAAAAATCTGAGGAGGTTTCAAACAACCTTCCTCAAAATAAGTAAAATAGAAAGTAAAATGATGACGAGCTTCTTCAAATTGAATGGTTCTAGTCATCCATTCGGTCCTTGAGTTCGCAGATATCTATCATTGGCTTCACCTGGGGTGGCTAGCCAATTTTAGATCTTAATTGTCCTTAAATACAACATCAGAGAGTGGTGGCACCATCTTTTGAGTGGAATTTGTTAGAAAACATAGAGTCATCCATTGACGATGTGATTTCACCAAAAAATGCCAATAGGTTTCCCAGACAAGCTTAGATAGTTGTTTGATTACCTTAAATTACATTGTGGCGGTCCCTTTCCACTATTTCTCTAACTGTTTGATGTCTGGGAAAGCTTTCGGCCTGCATTCTTTGATACGATTAACACTATGAAGGTTTTCATCCATAGATTCAATTATGTTGCTTGTTGAACTAGCTTCTCTTGTTGTTTCCCCTTCTACTTGCTTCAATTGTATGTCCCAATCTATGAATAGAATATCCTTGTGGGACACCTTGATCTTTGGTAGATCGGCTAAACTCTGAAATCCTCTTATTGACCTCTTCATATTCTAACCTTTGATCAACCATTTGATTGGTTAATGTATCACTTGTTTCACAATATGGATTGACAATTGAGATTTTTTGGCAGAATACTTCTTGTTGTTGTGACAACAAAGAATTTAGTTCAAGTGCTTCTTTAATGAATTCCTCTATTTGAGGGGTGTCTCTAAGTTTGTCTATTACAATCTACATTTCATGAATCTATGAATCCTTTCTGCGATGTATGTTTGATGTTGTAATCTCATTTGCTCAAAATCTTTTTAAGGTTGTGCCATCTACATCTATGCCTGTTTGTTGGTGCTCTATCTTTCCAGCTCAAGTTGTTTTTCTAACAGCTGAACTCTTTCTTCTTTTTCTTTAAGAAAAAGTCGAACTTTTGTTGCCTTATCAATTGTTGTAGTTGCATAAGCGCCTGCAAATTGTGATAGCTTTGTAAGATTTTATGATGGATCGATGGGGGTGTCTTTCCATACTACCTCCATTGATTCATTTTCAAGATTTGTTGTTGCTGATGCATCCAATTTCCTTTTCTTCCTTTGCCTCTTCACTACAGCCTTATGTGTTGGGTTGTAGAATATATCCAGTGGGGGTATTTCCTCAATATTTAAAACAATCTTTGAAGTTGGGTAGGCCGGGATGATTTCAATATCTTGAGTAGTTGTAACTCCTTGTATTGTTGTTTATGGGTTTATAACCTATTGATTCTATTTAGGAGTCTGAAATCCAAATGTTCCTTCAAGACTTGTCTTTGTCTGTTACACTTGGAGCTTTTTATTAAATTTCTTCTATTCCTTATCTAGATCAATGACTTTGATCTTTTCCAGTTTGAACTGTTGTGGAGTTAGTTTCCATGTGTTCCTCAGCCGAGGCCTTTTTGGCCGTTTCTTCAACACTTTCCTCTGTGTCCTTCTCAGGGTCTTTCTCAAGGCTTTCTTCCTTATTCTGAGATTGGTGTTTAGAGTCTTCTGAACCTTGAACTGAATTCTCTTGAGATTCCTCATCAGAATTATGCTTGGAACTTTTCTCCAGTCTTACATTGGGAGTGGATTCTCTTATTTATTCAATTTGCAATAGGTCCAAAGGGACCTTTGTCAGTATTTTATTCTTGTATATGTGGAAGCGGTTGAGG
The DNA here is from genome assembly GCA_031772625.1 of Pinus tabuliformis. Classification (NCBI taxonomy): domain Eukaryota; kingdom Viridiplantae; phylum Streptophyta; class Pinopsida; order Pinales; family Pinaceae; genus Pinus; species Pinus tabuliformis. The sequence goes on along the minus strand of CM062807.1, from coordinate 285,312,080 downwards.
TCTATTGGGCTCAGTTTTATTGATGCTAAATGTAAGACCTATGAAAATGTCTCAGTTTCCTCAAAGAGATCATCAAACTCATCATCCTCATGAATAAATTGTCTGATTTTGACCATAGTAGTGAAGTTTCGGGCGACCTGGTTAGGGTCATACTGTCTTCCTAGCATAGTAGGCAGATTTAGGATGTGATGTTTTGTATCTCTTTTGTCGCATGCCCAAAATCATGTAATGTGAAAGCACCACATTGCACTGGGAAGGTCGGCCAGATGGATTTCTTCATTTCTTTGAGGGTTTTGGTAATACCATCCCCCACTGTTTGATAGGAAATCTCTCTTGCTAATAATTTATCAAGAACATAAAATGGAAGAACATGTGGAGCTGTAATACTCCCAAAAACTCTGATATAAGTAAATAATTCCTCTCCAAACCATCTTTCCATCAGCAAGATGTCCGTTTTAGCTTCCTCTGATAGCCTGGGGGCTTTCTTATCAAAAATGGTTTGGTAAATTGGCAACATAACGCCATGACAAATTTTGTAAAAGTGGGAGCTAAATTGTGATTCCCACAAAATCTTATGATAAACATGGATGGGAGTAGGGTCCTGTAGAGTCCATTTCCAGCCCACGTTTGGAAAATGTAAACAAAAACATATAACATCCATCACATATGCACTCATGTAAAAAGGAGCGATGATCCGAGAGGAGATAATTCTATTGTGTATGTATTCTCTAATGTACATAGCCAAATTATCCGATAAAATATTGCTCTAGTTCATAATTATAACATTAACAAACGCATCAATCAATGGAACCTATTCAATAGAAAACTTGGCACTGGCAACCTTTCCAAATAGTCTACACAACATTGTGGCTGCAAAATTATGTGGGGCTGACAGAGGTGCAATTGTGTACATACCAGTTTTCTCCCCCCTAAACTTGTTGGAGCCAGACCTCCAATTCTACATGAAATCCATCGAGTATTCATTTTCTTAAACAAAATGCTCAATAAAGACTTTCTCATACAGCTTTTGTGGTTTTGGAAAGTGGTACATTCGGCGTAAATTGTCTGGTTTAAATGACCTCATGACTTCATGCCTGGAATTCTTGAATGTCCTATTTGAAATATCCACATTGTCAATATTCCATTTTACCATATCAATGTATGGCAATATTTTAGGTCTTGCATCTATTTTGTGCAGGAAAGAACATGTTGCTTCAAAATAAGAAGCCTCAGATGAATCCTCAACATCTGTTGTTGCTTTAGTTTCCAGGACCTTTGGGTTTTCTTCCTCCAGTAAATTATACATTTCCTCCCATGATGTAGTCCTGCCATCCTTGTTGCATGTAGTATCAAAGAAGAGTGGAAGCATGTCTGAATCCTCAAACGCAGTAGCCTCGGCAATCTTCTTTCCTTTCTTAACCATTTCTCTGAGCACTGCTTTCTTTGGAAATTTCCTTAAATTTGGGCAATGGAGAAAACATAATAAAATGTAGAGCAGTAATGAAAGAGGAAACCCAATAACACAGTCAATTCTAAAAGAACGTAAGGATGAAGCTTTTATTTCAAATACAGGTAAAAACATATAAATATTCTCACGTCATTAAAAGAGAAAATGCAATTAAACCTTATTAATTACTCATTAAGGCCTACGTGTGATTTCCTTTATGACTCATCAAAACATCACATCGCAAGTTTCTAAATGATATTTCAAATTGGTATGTGTTATGTGCGATACCGATCATGCGATTGCGATGAATGGCAATATCTCAATATCGCAAACCGTAATATCAGTGATATCAGGAATAGACCAATTCAAGGTTGCTTTGGTATTTTGCGATTTGCGATTAGTGGCATACATTTTAATTTTTCGAGCACATTTCCTGAAGCGGATGATTATTCCATTGAAACAACTATTTCGTGATAGGTCAGATTTAATTTAAGTGATAACAATCTTTATTATTCTGTTGGGTCCAGACCACATCGCAATTCGCAGTTTTTTATGGTTTTCATTTTTGCGCCTTTGTAAAATCCGTGATGCGATTGCGATAAATACTTTATTTTATAAGGAATATCCTAAGCCTTAAGTTTTATAAAAAAAGTTCAATGCTGCCTTCGGTCTTTTAAGGGGGGTCTTTTATCGCACTTCACAAACTCTGACTCACAACTAACCTTTGTTACTTTTGATCATGCAATTTGCAATAAAGCGAGAATGCCTAGTCATAAAGTGACTTGGCTTAATATCTTAGGCTTGCCTAAGGTTTTATTCCGAATGGTTTCAAAAGGAAAGCTTTTATTTGCTAATTTTTTTTATATTTTTTTAAAGGGTCCCCATTTATTAATACAATACGAACTATTTATATAATAAATAGGGGGTTTGTTGAACAATACAACAATTAGCGATTCACTTGGAAGAACTAGTTATCTCTGATAATTTTGAAATTTCTAAAACTTTCAAAATAAAGATAGTTCAGGAAATAGGAATTGCATGAAATTTAAGATAAGTAACATTTCTCTGAATTAAAAAAACAAACTCACCTAATTAAAATTCATTTGATATCTTCTAAAAAATGAAAATCCCTTTGTCTATATCAGTCTTTACTTAGTTTAAAGATAAAGTAGGTGGATTTTGTAGGTCAACTTTTAGATGTACTCATTTGTCACAGGTAGAGCCTCTGCTGCCAGCAGGCGTCCATAGCCTCGACAGGGTTACCTTTTAACCAACAATGATTCAGTGTCCCATCCAGATAAGAGTGCAGTTTTTAGAGATAAATTCAAAATCATATACTTATTTTCCTCTTTTCTTTTTTAAACGGTTTTTTTTTTAGAAAAAAAAATCTTTTTATTACTTAAAAATCATTGTCTTGGTTTAGTGGCCAAAGAGTGACAATGCCATTCACCAATTGTAATTCAACTGAACAAGCTAGCTTGTGATGAGACCCCTTGTCTTTTGATTAAAATAATCTCAAGCCATTACCCTGTTTTGGTATGCAGTATTGGTAATTTCAGTCTATTATTTCCCTATGAACATGGTAAGCAGGCTCTTGATGAGACCTCTTATCTTTTAAGTTTCAATATATTTTAGAATTACACTCTAAAAAGAGAAAAGTTTACTGGATGGGGAGAATCATTGGCTCCTTAAGAGTTTTGGATGAAAATTATAGAGTTGAAGATGCTTATCTGCAAAGAGTCTTTACTTTGTTAAAGATACTTTTCTTGATTGATAGTAGAACAAATGTTTTTTAATAAAGTTGAAGGTTTCTCAAAGAATAAATAATTTTGGTGGAAACAAGAAAATTTCAGAGAGATAGAACCTAGTTAATTTTCAAATGTTATAATTATTTCCTTAACAATCTCCACTTATAAAAGCGAAAAATCAAAATATTTCAAGAGATTTTTATTGTAAGGCCAAAAGTAAATACTATTTAACTTTTATTTTCCTAGGAAAAGTAAAGGCGATAATGTACAGGGGATAGAAGAGGTTGTCTCCTATGAAAAATAATTTTTCAAAATTTGCCCATTCACAAGCAAAGAATCTCTCTTGCCTGATAAATATTGCAATAGAAACGTTGATGGGCCAATTTGTTCTGTAATCTAAAATGGTCCAAGCCACATTCTTTGGAATTTGGTATGCTTACCTTTTTCCTCGTGTGCTTTATCCCACTTCAATACAAGGTCTCCAAGTTGAAATGATTTTGTGCTTACAGAATTTGCATCAAAGGAATATTTAACTAACTGTTGATGATGGGAATGTATGATTTTGGCTTTCTCTCTTTCTTCTTCAAGTTTGAGGATTTGTGACTGCCTTAATTGCAAAGAAGAAGAAGGAGTTTCTTAAATAAATTGAACTAGGGCTAGAGAGGGAATAAATGTATTTGTAGGAAGAACAACTTCTTTCCCATATACTAGATTAAATGGATAAGTTCCTATTGAGGCCTTTTGTGTTATTCGATCTGCCCATAGAGGAAATGTTAAAGATTTATGCCAGTTTATTTGACTCTGATCAATAGTTCATTTAATGATCCTAATGAGGTTTTTATTGTTTGATTCTGCTAAACCATTTCCTTGAGGATAACTGATAGCAGAATACTTGAGAATGAATCTTCTTTTGAGAGAGAATTATGTAATAGTGTTACCTGTGAAGTAAGATGCATTGTCAAACATCAGGGCAGTTGGTAAGCCAAATCTGGTAATGATAAATTGATCAATAAATTCAATAATGTTCTCAGAATTGGTTACCTTTAGTGGAATTTCTTCCACCCATTTAGTAAAGTAATCAATTGTTGTAAGGATGTATCTATGTTGCTTTGAAGAATGAGGAATGATCTCACCTATTATGTCTAGTCCCCATTGCTCAAATGGTTGTTCAATGTTGACTGCTTGTAATGGCAATGCAGGTTTCCTTTGTCTTCCAACAGTATTTTAACAAGTTTTGCACTTCCTTACATATTCATGTGCATCTTTGAACAAGGTTGGCCAGTAATAGCCATCATGCAGGATTTTATGTGTTGTTGTGTCTCCTCCAAAATGTCCACCGGCTATTCCATCATGGAGTTCCTGCAAAAAAAAATCTACCTTAGATTTTTCAAGGCACCTTAGCAAAACATAATCATAATTTTTCCTAAATAAAACATCATTGATAGTTTCGTATTGCTTTGCTTTCAATATCAAAGTCCTTTTTCTTTTGTAACTAAGTTGCATAGGGGCATATCCATTTTTTTTTTAAATATGAGATCAGCATATTGAGATTCAGTATCGTTGAGGCTTACCTATGATATTTTTATATCATCACCTGAATCTTCTTGTGCTAGTAAGTTGGATGCTCCAACTAACATGTTGAAAAACCTTGACCCCTAACAATTTTAGCAAGTTTAATTTCAACATCATATTCCTACAATGAAGCTACCCAGTGGGCCATTTTTTCTCCTACTTCCCTTTACATCAATAATTGCCTTACTGCTAAGAATGAAAATATGATTTTGGTGCAAGTTTTAAAGAAAAATGGTCTGAAATGCTTTATTGACTTAAAAACAACAAAGGCTTGTTTTTCTACAACAATGTAATTTAATTTGGCACCTTGTAGATTTGAACTAAAAACGAGATTAGTGCTTCTATCTGTTGATCATTGAGTTGTGTCAAAATGGAAGCATACGATGTTTCTAACGCAAATGTGTATAAAACAAAATGATTTGAAAATTTGGGAGTTGTCAGGGAGGGAACATTGATAATAGCTTGTTTGATTAGATAATATGTTTCTCTTTCATTGTGACCCCACTTGAAAACTGAATTTTTCTTAATCACAACTGTAAAGGTAAAACTATTTGTGAAAAGTGAGGGACAAATCTTTTTACAAAATTTATTTGACCAAAGAATGTTGGGTTGTGTTATATTCTTTCCACGACTAACCCACGTAGTGAACTAGGGGGTTAGAGGGGGGGAAGAGCCCCCCCTTCGTTGCGCCGATTGCGCAGCGGGGGGCGGGGGGTCAGAGGGGGGGTAGCAGGCCCCCCTGTTCGGGGGGTTTGAGGGGGGTGGGTAGCCCCCTTCTACGAGGTCCAGGGCAGCGCCCCGGGAATTTTTTTTTTTTGGACCCTATATTAGGTTGGGCGAACCTACCTATGGTTTTCGGTCCATGGTATTGCATGCTTCGGCATGTATAAATATGTATTGTAACATTGAAAGGAATATAATGAAAAAAATCAAGCTGGTAGTCCCGGTTTTGGGATCCAGGGGAAAATCTCTGTGTATCTGTGTTTTATGTGTTATGCTCTCGCATTGTTTATTTTTCTGTGATTTACAATTCGTATGCAGGTAATTTCTGTACAGGGTTAAAACCTACATTTGGTATCAGAGTTATTTTGGCTTCAAGGGGATGCCTTTGTTGCTGAAGGGTTTCGCTCGGGCCTGTGGTAGACCCTGTTCAGTGGGAGATCTGTGAGATCGATTCTGGTGGTGAAAGAAGATGGCGAGCAGTGGAAAGATAGAGATCGAGAAGTTCAATGGTCAGAGTTTTGAGTTGTGGAAACTCAAGATGGAGGATCTGTTGGTGGATAAAGATCAGTGGATCGCGGTAAATCCAAGTACTAAACCAACGGGAGTGACCGATGAAGAATGGAAGAAGTTGGATCGGAAGGCAAAGAGCACAATACGATTGTGTGTCTCAGATTCAGTATTGCTGAATGTATCAGGGGAAGCTACGGCGAAGGCTTTGTGGGACAAGTTAGGGACTTTGTACCAATCTAAGTCTTTGGTGAATAAGCTGTTCCTGCGGAAAAAGCTGTATAACCTGAGGATGAAAGATGGAGACTCAGTGACAGAGCATCTGAACGCATTTAATACTGTGGTAAGTCAGTTAGCGTCTGTTGATATTAAAATTTTAGATGAAGATAAGTGCATCAGTTTGTTGTGTTCTCTACCAGATTCGTGGGATAGTCTGGTTATTGCAATAGGTAGCAATACAACTGCTTTGCATTTGATGAAATAGTCTCAGCCTTGCTGACGGAGGAGATGAGACGGAAAAATATGGAGAGCCAGAATGGTGATGCCTTGTCTGTAAGAGGACGGTCCCAGAATAGAAACAAAAGTAAGTCATTGAGTGGGAGATCTAAATATCCAGGAAAACCTATAAAGGTGGTGTGCTGGAAATGCGGAAAGGAAGGGCACTTCAAAAGGGACTGTAAATCTAAAGCTCCTGATAAAGGAAAGGGATCTGATGATGCTCCTTCTACAGAGGCGAAAACCACCTCAGATGAAGGTGGGGATGTGTACTTGGCTTCTTCAAGTACACATGTAGATCATGAGGCATGGTTGATTGACTCAGGTGCATCCTTTCACTTCACTCCCCATAGAGTGTGGTTCTGCGAGTATGAGAAATACGATGGTGGTGATGTCTTCTTAGGAGATGATAGGAAGGCTAGAATCATTGGTCGCGGAAAAGTAAAGTTGAAGTTGCAAGGTGGAAGGGTTAGAACATTTCCGGGTGTTCTGCATATTCCTGCATTGGCCAGAAATCTGATTTCTGTAAGCAAGTTGGATGATGCAGGTGTAAAAACAGATTTCGAGAAGGATACCTGCAAGATGGTTCGGGGAGCACTGGTATTGATGCGGGGAGTTCGGACTGGGACTCTATACAAGCTGCAAGGTAGCACTATTGTTGATGGGTGAAACAGTTCTGTGGTTCCTGAACGTGGAGCTGAAGATCTAGTGGTCTCTGGAGAGAAGACCATGATGTGGCATCAAAGGCTTGGACATATTGGATAGAAGGGCCTTCAAATACTTCATGGTAAAGGTTTGGTAGAAGGTATGAGTAATAGCTCTCTGGATTTTGATTTCTGTGAAAATTGTGTATATGGGAAGCAGAATCGGGTGAGTTTCCCCTCTGGTGCTAAGAGGGCGAAACAGATATTAGAGCTTGTGCACAGTGATTTGTTTGGACCTATGAAAGTTCCATCACTGGGTAAGTCTGTGTACTATGTATCATTTATAGATGACTTCTCTAGGAATACATGGATATATTTCCTTAAGAAGAAATCTGAAGTCTTTGACAGGTTTAAAGAATTTAAGGCTCTGGTGGAAAATCAGACAGAGAAGAAGATAAAGGTGCTGAGGACAGATAATGGTGCAGAGTTTTGCAACAAGGAATTTGAAGAATTATGTAAGAAGTGTGGTATAGCACAACAGAAGACTACTCCATATACACCCCAGCAAAATGGAGTCGCAGAAAGAATGGACAAGACGTTGATGGAAAGGGCAAAAAGCATGCTCAGTGGCACCGGGTTAGGACAGGAATTCTGAGCAGAGGCGGTGGATACTGCATGTTACTTGGTCAACAGGTCACCTTCATCAGCGTTGGAGGATAAGACTCCACAAGAAGTATGGACTGGTAAGAAACCCTCTCTTTCACATCTGAGGGTATTTGGATGTGATGCATATGTACATGTTCCAAAGGAGAAACGAACCAAGTTGGATAGTAAATCTGAAAAGTGCATCTTTATTGGGTATAAGGATGGTTTAAAGGGTTATAAGCTTTGGAACCCAGTCACATGGAAGGTTGTGTACAGCCGAGATGTGGTGTTCAGAGAGGTAAAAGATGTTATTAAACATGAATTCCAACCAAAGGAACCTGAGAAGATAGAGTTTGGGTTAAAGGAGGAAGAATCAGACTCTGCAGCAGAGGAGGAATCAGATGATGAAGAGCCACAAACTCTGGCTGTGAGAAGATCAGTTCGAGAAAGAAGGCAGTGAGAAAGGTATAGTCCTTCTGCTTTATGTTCAAATTTTTCTTTGTCTGTTACTGATGATGATCCCAGAACTGTGAAGGAAGCAGTAGATTCAGAGGATGGAAAACTCTGGAAAGAGGCCATGGTTGATGAAATGGCATCCTTGCACAAAAATGAGGCTTGGGATCTGGTGGAGTTGTTAGCTGGAAGGAAACCCATTGGCAGCAAATGGGTGTTCAAAAGGAAGACAAATGCAGAAGGGAAGGTGGAGAAATACAAAGCTCGGTTGGTAGCAAAAGGTTATTCCCAGGTACTGGGAATTGATTTTGGTGATATTTTTTCTCCTGTTGCTAAGGTAACTTCTATTAGGTTACTTTTATCTGTTGCTACTGCTTTTGATTTTGAGGTAGAACAGATGGATGTGAAGACAACATTTATTCATGGGGATTTGGAAGAGGAAATCTACATGAAGCAACCTAAAGGCTTTGAGGTGAAGGGTAAGAAAGAACCAGTATGCAAATTAAAGAAGTCTTTGTATGGGTTAAAACAGTCACCAAGGATGTGGTACCAGAAATTTGATACATTTATACGGGGACTTGGCTTCACCAGAAGCAAAGCAGATCACTGTGTGTATTTTAAATTAATTGGTGACCGTGTTATTTATCTGGTCTTGTATGTGGATGATATGTTGCTGGTTGGAAATGACAAAGAAATTATCCAGGATTTGAAGACCCAATTGTCCTCCAAATTCGACATGAAAGATCTTGGTGCTGCAAACTATATTTTGTGCATGGAAATTAAAAGAGATCGGGCAAAGAGGAAGCTTTGGTTAAACCAGAGGAAGTATTTCGAGACAATACTGCAGAGGTTTAATATGCAGGATAGTAAACCGGTGAAGGTTCCTATTCCTGTAGGTGTGAGGTTATCTGCTGAACAGTGTCCCAAGACACAAGAAGAGGAAGATGACATGTCCCGTGTTCCATATGCGAGTGCAGTCGGTAGCCTAATGTATGCAATGGTCTGTACTAGACCAGACATTGCACATGCAGTGGGAGTATTGAGCAGGTTTATGTCAAAACCAGGGAAGGAGCACTGGACAGCAGTGAAGCAGGTTTTCAGGTATTTGCGTAGCACTAGTGATTATGGTTTGTGCTACCAAGGAAGACCAGGATTGGACAGAGTGTTGGATATTCATGGCTTTGTTGATGCAGACTGGGCTGGAGATCTGGATCAGAGAAGATCTACAAGTGGGTATGTGTTTAACCTATTTGGAGGTGCAGTCAGTTGGATGAGTAAGAAACAATCTGTAGTGGCACTATCAACTACAGAGGCAGAATACATGGCAGCCGCTCATGCAAGCAAGGAAGCAATTTGGTTGCAGAGATTGTGTTCAAGTATGGGGTTAGTACAGGGAGCTATAAGAATAGACTGTGACAGCCAAAGTGCAATTTTCTTGGCAAAGAAACCTGCTTATCATTCAAAGACAAAGCACATTGATGTTCAATATCACTTTGTGAGGGATATGATAGAAGACAAAAAGGTGTTGCTGGTAAAGGTAGACACTTTGAAGAATACTGCAGATGCATTGACAAAATCTGTGAGCTTTGAGAAGTTCTCTTGGTGTAGAGATACAATGGGCATTTCAGGGCTGGAAAAATGACTAAGCTCTCCTGTGGCCCCGTGTGGAAAGAAAACAACAAGTGGGAGATTGTTGGGTTGTGTTATATTCTTTCCACGACTAACCCACGTAGTGAACAAGGGGGGTTAGAGGGGGGGCAAAGCCCCCCCTTCATTGCGCCGATTGCACAGCAAGGGGGTCATAGGGGGGTTTGATGGGGGCGGGTAGCCCCCCTCTACGGGGTCCGGGGCAGCGCCCCGGGAATTTTTTTTTTTGGACCCTATATTAGGTTGGGCGAACCTACCTATGGTTTTCGGTCCATGGTTTTGGACGCAATGGTTTTCGGTCCATGGTATTGGATGTTTCGGCATGTATAAATATGTATTGTAACATTGAAAAGAATATAATGAAAAAAATCAAGCTAGTAGTCCCAGTTTTGGGATCCAGGGGAAAATCTCTGTGTATATGTGTTTTATGTGTTATGCTCTCGCATTGTTTATTTTTCTGTGATTTAGAATTCGTATGCAGGTAATTTCTATACGGGGTTAAAACCTACAGAGAAAGACTGCATTGATTTCTTATTATGGGCTAAGGTGATTTTCTCAATTTCCTTAATCATTTTTGTGTCGATATAAATACCCTTTTTTGATACGACAAATCCTAAAATCTTACCTTCGCTTAAGGAAAAATAAGACTTCTTTGGATTGAGCGAGATCCCATATTTCTTACATCGTTCAAAGATCTGCTTAAGGTCATTTAAATGGCTGCTTCTCTTCTTAGAATAGACAATGATATCATCCAGGTAAATAACAATTGATTTGTTAATGATTCTTTTAAAGGTTATATCCATAGCTCTTTGAAATGTGGCACCTGCATTAATCAAACCAAAAGGCATTTTTTGATAAGCATATGTTCCCCATTTAGTTCTGAACGTGGTTTTCAATCTATCATCTGGATGGACCAGGATTTGGTTATATCCTGAAAATCCATCAAGAAAAGACATGAGCTCAGAATCGGCTACTAACTGCAGCACTTGTTCCATGGTTGGCGGTGGAAAGTTTTCTTTCTAACATGCTTTATTTAAATATCTGAAATCTTTACATATACGAATGTCACCATTATTTTTTCTAACCAACACTATTTTGGATACCCATTTCGAATGCCTAACAAGGAATATGAATATGGCCTTAAGGAGTTTATTCAACTCTAATTTGATTTGACTTTCGAGGTTCAGGTGAATTTTCCTTAGTTTTTATTGCACTAGTTTATCCTTAGAGATCATAGGAATGGTGTGTTGTATGACAGAGGTATCATAAGTTTTGAGATCAGAATAATCCCAGGAAAAGATACCTTTGTATTTATTTAACAATCGAATGAATGATGATCTTTCATCAGAGGATAAATCGAGACCTAGATTAATGTTCTGAGGCTTGTCATCAGTTCCAAGGTTCACTAATTCAAATCTCAGGGTTGAGCTTTGGATTTTGGCATTAGTTACCTTCTTAAATCTGTCTTTGAGATCATAAAGATCTTCTAATTTGACTATAGATTTGGGTATTGGATTTTCATCAGCTTTCTGCTTTAACTGAAGCTTGTGCTCATTTTCATCTATGATTTGGTCATCATATGATCCCTCTGATGTTAGAAAATTTACAATAGCATAATAATTGTTGAAGACTCACCAATTAGTGGCATTGTCAGGAATAGATGGTCTAAAAAGTAATTCAATGGAAAATCTATCAGGACTATAATCCTTAGATGGTATGAGTTTTGATGCAACATTAGCTAACATATTGGCACTAGCATTTTGCATTCTTGATACAAGAGAAATATTAAATGCCAAAAAATGTGATGTAAGATCCTGGACTAATGATTGATAATGCTTAAGATGTCCAGAAAGGTAGTGGATAGTATTTCTGACCTGTTTAATGACAATTTCTAAGTCTCCAAAAACTTGCAGATATTTGATGTCGAGGCCAATTTCTTTGTATAATCCTTAAACCGATGCCTCATATTCTATGGTCTAACATGGTCTTTCCTCCTTCCGGGTTAATTAAAATGAAACCAACTACGGCACCATCGTTAGATTTGGAACCATCAAAGTATAAAGTCCAAAATAAAGTGTTAACTATGGGTTTATTTACAAATTTTTTACACTTGGAAGCATATGTCTACGAGAAATTTTCAACCTGTGAGGTGAGAACATTATCCAAAAGGGAGACTCATATTCTTTAAAGTTCCCTAAAAATGACTCGATCGAATAATTCCCAATAATGTTATTATTGAATGCTACCGGCTCATTATCACCTTCAAAATCAGTCACTATATGTTTTAGGTGTTTCTCTCGGTCAACTCAAATTTCATTTGGCTTTCCATTGTAGGGTAGCCACATGTGAGACTAGTCTATAGCAAAGTATCCATGGAGTTTCTCAGACCAGTCTCTACTTAGAATTAGACCGTAAAATTTAGGAATATCAACGACCAATATATCAAATATTTGACAGAATTTGGGATTTGAGGAAATTCGAATGCCAACTGAATTTATTTCCCCTAAGACCTCTACCTTGGTTCTATCAAGTTGTACTATGTGAAAAGAATACTTTTGAGGAGTGACGTTTAACTTAGCATAGATTGTTGTCGGCATTATATTAGAAGAGGCTCCTGAGTCAATCAAACAATTGTGAAGGTTCCTATTGAAAATTTCATAGGTTAAGAGGAAAGGAGGCATGTGTGAAATAGATTTGTCACCGATTAGGATGACATCTGTAGGATCAACTTTGTTTGAAGAAGTGGGGGATTTGCCCATGCCTTTAGCAGCTTGAGATACAACAACAGTAGGTAGGGGTGAAGTGGGAACTACATTTAGTTCTCTATGTAGTATTTTTTGTTGTTGCTTCAGCTTGCTAAGTTCGTGTAGCGAAATATTGGCCCTAGTTTTATTCATGTCTTCCACAATATTATACTCCATGGAATCAGTAACTACCAAGGCCTTTGATGTAGATAGAAGATTTGAAGAAGATGGATTTGGTTGTGAAACCTTAGGAGAAGATTTTTTGTTGATTGTTTTTTCCTTAGCAGTAGGAGTTGGAGTTTTGTACTTTTGATTTGACTGAGTTATCAATAGGGCCTTTTCTTCTGGTGCTAATGGGCGAAGCTTCTTGTTATTATTCATTTGGAAGGATAAATTCCCACATCCCATTTAGTTCGACTACTTCTTCTTCTTCGTTTTCTTCATCGGTCACTGTGGTTTATTCTTCCTCTTCTTCTAAGTCAAACTCAGCGTTAGACGTGGTATTTGGTGTCTGTGAACTAGAACACTGATTCCTCCTAAAAGATGAGTTTTTTAGAAAAAGAGGATTCAATGACTTGTTTCTTCATTTCAACCATTTCGTTAGACATGGTTTTCAATACTTTCTGAAGGCCTTCAAGATCAAAAGGATCTTTTGGGGCTTTCTTTTTAGAGTCATATTTGAAAGAAACTTTCTTAGACTTTTTTACTTCCCGAGAGGTCTTCTTTTCAAGAGCAATTATGTGTTTCTCTACAGACAAGGCTTCCTTCATGTTCTCGGCTAATGTGGCCAAATTCATTGTATCTACAAAAATGGATATATTGGAAGGAAGAGAAGATATGTACCACTCAATTTGAACATCAATAACAGGTGCTGATGTAATTGGAACTTTATTGCGTAGTTTATTGAATCTGGAGTTGAAATATTTGACCTTTTCTTCTGTCTTAGCTTTTAGATTGGACAATTCATTGATGAGTGATCCTGTAAGAGTATATGGAAATAATCTGACTATGCAGTCTTCTTCATCGACTCCATTTAAATTGATGGCCAACATATAGTTATGGAGATGTTCCTCAGCTGGTACTTGATCATCAGGATTAAATTTAGGCAACCATCTTTTAGGATGCTTAAGAAGAGGGTGAAGCTGAGTTTCCTTTACTACAACACCAGGATTATTCCATGGTTGTACTCACGGTTATTGTCCTACCATTGGATTTTGAGTGGATGATATGATAGAAGGGGTTTGAGTGGACGAGGATATGAGTGGAGTGTGAGTTGGAGAAGAGGCAGATTGGCTGCTTGGACTAGAAGAAATAGCACCAATGGTTGGAATGGAAGCTGTTGGACTAAGTGGAGGGAATGAAGGGGTTTGAGGTGGAGAATGGGATAAAACCTCGCTAGTGGATGTTTGTGATTCAGATTTCTTGGTTTTCTTTTAGAAAGAAGAAATGGGAAATTCAAAAGGAGGAATTCCAATCTTCTCACTTTGAGAACGAGTCAAGATTCGTCTTGGTTGTAGAACAGAGGAAACACTTCCTTCATATGACTGAGATTTTGTAGGATTTTTAGTTGAAATAGAGATTTTCTCTAACTTCTCTATCAAAGTCTGAACTTCTGGGGATTCAGGGTTGTAGTCTAAAGAAGGTATTCTTTGAGATTCACTAGGAGATTTTGGAGAGGTTTTCTCAACTTCTGATCTTAGGATTGTAGTTCTAGATGGGGATCTAGAAGTTGGAGGAGATCTAGAGGGGGAATGACTCTTAGGATGGATTTTTTATTTATGATCAGTTCTCTTTTCCATTCACAGTCATGGCCCTCCTTCTAGTGCCAAAATGTTGAAGCCCCAAAATTCCGTTGCAACAACATGGGGATAACCACCTAGTCCGAACCTTGGAAGCAGCTCCTTTTCCATTTGGTATGGTGGCTCCGACTAGGGATAATGGGACCAGTTTCCCAGCAAGAATTGATATGATGATGATGTTGGTTTGATATAAGATATAATGGGAAATGACTTAACTAAAATGATCTAATTAAACAATCAAACACATGCATCTATCTATTCTAACATTATCTTAATATATACCCGAGAATAACTTAAGTTATGTGATCTACAAAGATATCTCAGAGAAAAAGGTAATGAAGTTCATTCAATTGTTATAAGAGGAGAAATCATTAATGATAATTATTTTGACTAAATAGTTAGGCAAAATAATTGTGAAAACTATATCACATATATCAATTGCTCATGTACTCAATAAGGAATCACAGCTAAAACATTTTACAAAAGTGCAATAATGTCAAACTGTAGCTTAGATTTCATACATAACACAATATAAGAAATATTACTGCCAATTCATAAACAAAACTCAACCATAAAGATAAAAATACCAGATATGAGAAGTTCTACTCATGAAGTCAGCAATATTGATCTACTTCTTTTCAACTAAATATACTCTAAGAGTAAAAAAGTGCAAATTCAGTAGAGTATGCTTCAATATCTAAGAAAATCAAGATCTTGTTCCAATTATCTCATCAAGGCAATCACAAAAGTACATAAATGCAATCCTTTGCAAAGTGTTTTTGATAAAATTCTGGACCCCTCTCTAAATGCATGAGAGAGGTTTAAATAATACAACATATGTATCATAAATATATTATTACATAAGAAGCGGAGGAGGTTTCAAACAACCTTCCTTAGAATAAGTAAAATAAAAACTAAAATAGAAAAATACAATGATGACGATCTTCTTGAAATTGAATGGTTCTAGTCAGCCATTCGGTCCTTGAGTTCACAGATATCTATCATTGGCTTCACGTAGGGTGGCTGGCCAATTCTAGATCTTAATTGTCCCATAAATACAACATTAGAGAGTGGTGGCACCATCTTTTGAGTGGAATTTGTTAGACAAAATAGAGTCATCCATTGACTATGTGGTTTCACTAGAAAATGCCAGTAGGTTTCTCAGTCAAGCTTAGACAGTTGTTTAATTGCCTTAACTTGCATTTTGGAGGTCTGTTTCTCGAACTGTTTGATGTCTGGGAGAGCTTCCATCCTGCATTTTTTGATGAGATTAGCACTTTGAAGGTTTTCGTTCACAACTTCAATTATGTTGTTTGTTGAACTAGTTGCTCTTGTTGTTGCCCTTTTTGCTTGCTTCAATTGTATGTCCCAATTTGTGAATAGAGTATCCTTGTGGGACTCCTCGATCTTTGGTATATTGAATTTTTTACCTGTTTTAGATTATTGGAAATAATACTGAGAGGGGGAGTGAATTAGTATTATCAAGTCAATTATTTTTCATTTCACAATCAAATTTGTATAAGCTACTTCAGTAAGTGAAAACTGTGTATATATGCAACTACAGTTAAGGAGACTAGCGTATAACCTGCAGACTTATCATTTGATTTATTCTTCAGATGTTGATCATTAATCTGTGCATCAGAATCATATAGACAATAACCAAGAAAAGTAAAACAGATCAGACAGTCACACACAAAAACACAAGATATAAGGTGGAAACCCAATGTGGGTGAAAACCACCTGATGCAATTCGTCTCTATCTTCTTTTAATGAGAATTTTTTTTTACAATAGTTCTGTACTGGTGCAGTCTTATACCAGTATGCAGGATTCTACCTGCAAAAGGCTACAACCTTCTCTCATTCTCCAGACTCTCCTGGAAGGGAGCTACTACCCCTTAAGCTCTTGTACTAGTTGATATACTAGTGCGTAGGTGCTGACCTACAGAAGGCTCCAACCTTCTCTTTTCTTCCAGGGACCACATTTCATATATTTTCAGACTAGATCCATCAATAACAAAACATAAAATACATCTGCATCAACCAATCTCCTTTGCTTCAATCAAAACTGAATCAAACAATTACTTTTCTGAATGTTGTAACCAGAATACATTAACTGTAACCAGAAACCAATCCTAAACCCAGAACACTGCAGCAATAAACAGAAGTAGCTAAAACACATTTCATGAGATGTACGCTATTTCAGTATGTGTAACTTACATGCATACACTTCTATGTTAAGACCAACTTGCATATATGTTGTTTTGAATTACCGAACCAGTGTGTATATGCACCTTTGCTATGTTGAAGTTGCGTACAGATCTATAAAAGATAATCTTACCCTTTTTAGTTATTCAGAAATCATTAATACCCAAATCATCAGATTTATAGATCAAGTCATGCGCCAAATATAACAGATCAAAATCACACAAAGATACTTCTCTTCAAGCCTTAAGATCTTGACCCATCAATAGAATTTATTCTTCTCCTTGCGCTCAGGTTCCTCCTTGATTCAGATCTAGCTATGCACCATAACCTGATGACCAGTATTCTAGATCTTGCTCTTCATAAGATATTCAATCGTTCAGTGAATGCCTTTGCCTAATGATCTCCTTCCCCTTTTATAGTCTTAGGCATTACTCAATACCATGGTCCAAAACCATAGAAAATCAATACCATGGACCCAATACCTGGGTTCAACACTTCGAACAAGATACATTGGTCCAAAACCATAGGTCCAAATACCAAGGACTAAATACCATGGACCAAAAAATAAGTTTTCCCACATGTATGCACTTTTCCTTGCACGAAAGTGCGTGCATACGTATACGCGCCTTATGATCATCGAACCCGGTGTATACGCAGCTTGGTTAAGAGGAACCTACATATATCTCTTTTCCTTCATTCTAAGAGCCTAAACTATGATCTATCATTTGAGTGAGTTGCCATTAAGGACAACACCTGTGTCATAGCGCCAAACCTGTGTCATAATGCCAACAATCTCCCCTTTTGGACTTGATGGCAACCCCAAGTCACTCAAAGTCATTCTCCCCCTTTGTCATCAAGTGCAAAGGGTTATGCTCCCCCTGAGTACATGCTAAAATCTATGCTCTGCTATGTTGTCCATGCTCCCCTTGACTGTAGGCAATGTCTGCAAAAAGATGTTCTACAAGAAAGAACATGACTCTATACATCATAAATGACCTTCCTATCACCAAAGACTCATACATACATCCATCTCCCAACCAAGTGGGGATTCACTCATCCGCCCAACCAAGTGGGGATACACCAAAAGTTTACTCATGATAAAACAAGAACATTACATCATCCATCCCAGGCATAATAGGAAACCAACATAGGCCATTACATGACCTTGATAATAAAAGAAATACGTGGCATAGAGACTAAATATCTAAGACAATACTATGATAGTCATCAGCAACTAACATCAGCAGCATCTGTCAATCATCATTCAGACAACAACCATAATCTCCCTCTGCACCTGTTCCAGCTGAAACAAAAATAGTTGTGAAATTGAACCAAGATCTTCTAAGATAATGCCAACAATGCATTGTTAGAATTATATTCTCCCTTGAACCTGTGCCAGATGGTCTCTGTCAGATCCATATCAGACTCTTTTCATCCTGAGTCTGGCCCCACTGTTTGTCTTCAAATCATAATATACGCGACTGTGTCCACAGACACCTGCGTATGTACGCAGATACACTTCATGAAACTCACGTACAACCACTATTCTCTGAAACAGATAATTTCAATAGCAAGATGATGCATCAACTACTCCCAGCTTCTGTTTGAGGTATTCAAATGTCTCCCTGGGCAATGGTTTGGTGAATATATCAACAACCTGTTCCTTGGAGGGAACATACTCCAATTTGACCTTTTGTTCAAGCACTTGTTCCCGGAGAAATGATATTTGATAGGTATGTGCTTGGTCTTCGAATGTATGACTGGATTCTTTGAAATACTAATTGCACTTGTATTATCACAAAAAATGGAGATAGGTGGAGTACATGTGATTTGAATATCTTGCAATGTTTGCATCATCCAAAGGAGTTGTGTGCAGCAAGATGCAGTAGCCACATATTCTGCTTCAGCTGTAGATAATGCAATTGAGCTTTGCTTCTTGCTGAACCAAGATACTAATCTGGAACCCATAAAGAATGCACCACCACTAGTGCTTTTTCTGTCATCCACGCTTCCTGCCCAATCTGCATATGTATATGCATGAAGTGTGAGATCTGTATCTCTAGGATACCATAAGCCATAATTTGTGTTCCTTGAAGATATTTGAAAATCCTCTTAACTGCCTGAAGGTGTGCTTCCTTTGGATTTTCCTGGAATCTTCCAACTATTCCCACTGCATGCATGATGTCTGGTCGGGTACCTGTCAGATATAACAGAATACCAATCATGGACCTATAGGTTGGTTGATGTACTGCTACTGATTCATGATTTGTGCTGAGGCTGCATCCTGTTACCATAGGGTACATACTGGTTTCGAATCCTCCATCCCATATTTCTTCAAGATCTGCTTGAGGTACTTGGTTTGTGATAGAAAGATACCATCTTTGTTTTGTTGGACTTGTAAACCAATAAAATATGTGAGCTCACCAAGTAAGGACATTTCAAATTCTTTCTGCATCACCAAAGCAAAGTTTTGACTCATGGTTTCTTCATTGCTACCAAAGATGATATCATCAACATACACAACAAGTATTAGCAATTTATCATTGTCAATTTTTATATATAGATTGCTATCTATTGATCCTTTTGAAAAACCTTGTTGATGGAGATATTTGTCCAACCAAAAATACCAAGCCCTTGGAGCCTGTTTAAGGCCATAGAGAGCCTTTTTGAGTCTGCATACAAGTTTTGGATCATTTCCAAGGATGAATCCATCTGGTTGCTTAATGTACACTTCTTCTTCTAAGTCTCCATTTAGAAAAGCAGATTTCACATCCATTTGATATACTTTGAACTCTTGAAAGCTAGAAAGAGCAAGGAACATTCTTATGGCATCAAGTCTAGCAACTGGTGCAAAAGTTTCTTCAAAGTCTATACCTTCTTGTTGAGCATAACCTTTACAAACAAGTCTGGCCTTGTTTCTAATAACATCTCCATTCTCGTTGTTTTTGAATATCCATTTTGTCCCTATGACATTCTTATCATTTGGTCTAGGAACCACCTCCCAAGTGTTATTATTTTCAATCTGCTCAAGTTCTTCATTCATGGCCTTGAACCAGCGTTCATCTTTGCATGCTTCACTTACATTTCGTGGTTCAGTGGAGGAGAGAAATGCTAGATAGCTTGAAGCTTCTGAAATAGTTCTTCTTGTTTGTACACCTGCCTCTTTCTGCCCCAAAATTTGAGTCTCTGGATGATTCTTCTGGACATACCTGGATGGATTCTTTTCTTCTACCCTTATCTGTTCTTCTGGTGCCTCATAGGTTTCTTCTTCATCATTAGTCTGATTTGATGTTGAAGGATAGTCCTCATCATCTTCGAAATCTTCAGATTTTACCTGCCTTGGATTGTTTCCTGCTTCATCAACCACCACATCAATACTTTCAACAAATTTTCCAAGTCTTTTATTGTAACACTTATATCCTTTACTTTGGGAAGAGTAACCAAGGAGAATGCCTTCATCTGCTCTAGGTTCAAACTTGCCAAGGTTTTCATCAGTCCTTTTGATGTAACATTTGCTTCCAAAAATTTTGAAGTATTTTACTGTAGGAGTCTTACCATACCAAAGTTCATGAGGAGTTTGAGTGTTGTTTACCTGGACATTTGTTTTGTTGAGAATAGTAATGGCAGCAAATGCAACTTCACCCCAGAAGGTTGCAGGAGTTCCAGACTCATCAAGCATAGCACGAGCCATTTGTTGAACTGTTCTGTTCATCCTTTCTACTATTCAATTTTGTTGAGGAGTCTTGCGCAGTAAATAATTCTCTTCTTATTCCATGTTCTTCACAAAAATCGAAAAATTCATCCGAGGTAAATTCCCCTCCTTGATCAAACCTGAGGCATTTGATTCTACGATCTAATTCGTTTTCAACCAAGGCTTTGAATGCTTTGAACTTTTCGAAGGCTTCATCTTTATGCTTAAGAAGTCTTATCCAACACATCCTAGAAAAGTCGTCAATGAACAATATGAAGTATTCTTCTCCTCGAGGTGACTTTTTCCTTGATGAACCACATAAATCAGTATAGACAAGTTCAAGTGGCTTACTAGCTGATTCTTTCTTCTCAGGGAAATTAGTTCTAGTTTGCTTACCAAACTGACATGATTTGCATATTTTATTGTTTGGAATTCTGATGTCAGGGAGATCACGAACTGCCTGATATTTGCATGCTTTCCCTATCTGAGAGAAGATTAGATGCCCCAATCTTCTATGCCATAGCCAATGTTCATCATTCTTGCTTAGATATCATTGTTGTTGCCCTCCCTTGAGTATGTATAAATTATTTGGAGTTCTTATGCCTTTGATCACTGTTTCTCCTGTATCAATCTCACGAACAATACATCCATTTGATCGAAATATTACCTCATTTCCTTGATCACACATTTGGCTAACACTCAATAGATTATGCTTTAAACCATCAACATACATAACATTTCCAGCTTTGACTTTTTCTTTCAAAATAACAAAACCTTTACCTTTTATGAGTGCAGGGATGTCATTTCCAAATGAGACCTTTGTTTCCTTTTCTAAGGCACTATATGACTGAAGTTTTTCTTTATCACTTGTCATATGTTTCGAGCATCCACTGTTGATGTACCACTGATTTTCCTGTCCTTCCGCATATAAGGCTATACCACATCTTTCTGGTTTCGGTTCTTTCTTTATCCATGTTTTGGGACTCAACGAAGCTTTCTCCTTATGAGTTGTTTGTCGAAACCTACTCCTACAATTAGAATCTTCATGATCGAAGTTGTTACAAATAGAACATTCTATTTCATTTTCAAGAGCAGAGAAGTTATTGTAGGTCCTTTTCATGATCCCAGTCATACTTCTTTGTTTTTGTACTTCTTTAGTCATGATGGTCTTGTAGGCAACACATTGAGTAGCTTTGTGTCCAAATTTATGACAAGAGAAACATTGGCCATTAAAGAAATTCTTGTGATTATCAAACCTACCGTCCAGGTGATTGTAGGTTCCATAGACATTCATTCTTGAGGAAAATTGAGAATGATTTACCTGTGGTTGGTTGTAGCTTTTGTTCATCCTTGAAGTATATTGCCCCCGATTTACTTGGTGATCTCTGTTCATCCTTGAAGTAGATTGACCCTGATTTACCTGGTGATCTGCTTTATGCCTTTGCTGTCGATTGTCAACCTGTTCACTTCTCCTCGCTACATCAAGATAACTTTTGGAGGTGGATGGCTTCTGTTCTTGAGATGCTTCTTCAGTATATCCAAGACCTGTCTTGATTAGAGGAGAACGCTGCACTTTGATAATCTCATCTAAAGTTTCAGATCCTTTAGCAAATCTAAGATTAAGAGCTTTTGTTTTCTCAATATCTTTTCTAAGTCCCACAATTTCACATTCTAACTTTTCATTGTGTTTTTCCCTTTCAGCAAGTTGGAATGTCAGAGTATCTATGATCATACTCTTTTCTTCTAAACAAATTTTAAGTTTAGAAATTTCTTCATAGAGATCATCTTCATCTATAGCATCCAAGAAATCATCATCTTCAAAAGCCATCAAAAGTCTATAATCATTACATTGTCCATCTTCATCATTAATTGAAAATCCATCACTGTCTTCATGTGTATAATAGCTCTTCTTACTTACATTATGTTTTCTGTTCCATCTAAATGGTTCCTTACCTTTATCAAGCTTATCTTTATGAGGACATTTAGCTGCATAGTGACCGACTCTTCCACAAGAAAATCATTTGAAAGGTAACTTACCTCTGAATCTTCCAGAACCCCATTGAAGGTTCTTGACAAAGTTTGATTCTTCCTCTCCTTCTGATGTATGCCCCGACTCATTGTATTCTCCTTTTCATGAAGCTTTGAATGCGGCTTCTCTCCTGTCTGATGGTCCCCCTTTTCTCATTTCGAAAGCAGTTAGGATTCCGTGCAGCTGTGACATGGTAATACTCTGTAGATTCTACTTTTCTTCTATGGCAGAAACTTTTGATTCAAACTTAGAAGACAAAGATCTTAGAACCTTTTCAACCAAAGTAACTTCTTTTATCTCTTCACCCAAGTTTTTCATACGAATAACAATCTTATCTATAAGTAAGAAATAATTAGCCACACTTTCATCATTGTGCATTCTGAGAGTTTCATATTGAATTCTGAGAGATTGTAGTTTTGCACGTTTTCCTTTATCGTCTCCTTCATAGCTTAGAACGATCTTGTCCCATATTTCTTTGGCAGTTTTGAGCTGCATAACCTTGACGAATTCTAATTGAGATAGACTCCCTAATAAAGTATTGACAGCCGTTGCATTTGTTTCATACTGCTTTTTACTAGCCGTATCTATAGGAGTTGCCGATGGAAATGTGTATCCTCCTACCACGATATCCCAAACTTCTGTACCAAGAGATTGAAGATAGGTTGTGATTCTTACCTTCCAATAGACAAAGTTGCTCCCATCAAAGATTGGTGGCCTGATAGATGCCTCCTTTTCGTAGTTTCTCATGATGATAGATCTTCCTTCAAGTGATCAAGCTTCTTCTGAAGGACCTGCTCTGATAACAATTGTTGGAAATAATATTGAGAGGGGGGGTGAATCAGTATTATCAAGTCAATTATTTTTCATTTCACAATCAGATTTGTATACGCTACTTCTGTTAGTGAAAACTGCGTATATACGCAACTACAGTTAAGGAAACTAGCATATAACCTGCAGACTTATAATTTGATTTATTCTTCAGATGTTGATCATTAATCTGTGCATCAGAATCATATAGACAGTAACCAAGAACAGTAAAACAGATCAGACAGTCACACACAAGAACACAAGATATAAGGTGGAAACCCAATGTGGGTGAAAACCACCTGCTACAATTCGTCTCTATCTTCTTTTTACAATAGTTCTGTACTGGTGCAGTATTATACCAGTATGCAGGCTTCTACTTGTAGAAGGCTACAACCTTCTCTCGTTCTCCAGACTCTCCTGGAAGGGAGCTACTACCCCCTAAGCTCTTGTACTAGCTGATGTACTAGTACGTAGGTGCTGACCTACAGAAGGCTCCAACCTTCTCTTTTCTTCCAGGGACCATGTTTCATATATTTTCACACTAGATCCATCAATAACAAAACATAAAATACATCTGCATCAACCAATCTCCTTTGCTTCAATCAAAACTGAATCAAACAATTACTTTTCTGAATGTTGTAACCAGAATACATTAACTGTAACCAGAAACCAATCCTGAACCTAGAACGCTGCAGCAATAAACAGAAGTAACTAAAACATATTTCATGAGACGTACGCTACTTCAGTATGTATAACTTGCATGCATACGCTTTTGTGTTAAGGCCAACCTGCGTATATGTTTTTTTGAATTACCAAACCAGTGTGTATATGCGCCTTTGCTATGCTGAACCTGCGTACAGATATATAAAAGATAATCTTACCCTTTTCAGTTATTCAAACATCAGTAATACCCAGATCATCAGATTTACAGATCAAGTCATGCACCAAATATAATAGATCAAAATCACACAAAGATACTTCTCTTCAAGCCTTAAGATCTTGACCCATCAATAGAATTTATTCTTCTCCTTGTGCTCAGGTTCCTCCTTGATTCAGATCTAGCTATGCACCATAACCCAATGACAAGTATTCTAGATCTTGCTCTCCATAAGATATTCAATCCTTCAGTGAATGCCTTTGCCTAATGATCTCCTTCCCCTTTTATAGTCTTAGGCCTTACTCAATACCATGGTCCAAAACCATAGAGAATCAATACCATGGACCCAATACCTGGGTTCAACACTTCGGATGAGATACCATGGTCCAAAACCATAGGTCCAAATACCAAGGACTAAATACCATGGACCAAAAGATAAGTTTTCCCACATGTGCATGTTTTTCCTTGCACGAAAGTGCGTGCATACTTATACGCGCCTTATGATCGTCGAACCCACATGTATACGCGACTTGGTTAAGAGGAACCTGTGTATATCTCTTTTCCTTCATTCTGAGAGCTTGAACTGTTCTGTCATTTGAGTGAGTTTCCATCAAGGACAACACCTGTGTCATAGCGCCAAACCTGTGTCAGAATGCCAACATGATGAAGGTTTTCGTTCACAGGTTCAATTATGTTGTTTGTTGAACTAGCTGCTCTTGTTGCTGCCCTTTTTGCTTGCTTCAATTGTATGTCCCAATCTGTGAATAGAATATCCTTGTGGGACTCCTCGATCTTTGGTAGATCGACTTTTTTACCTTTTTCAGATTCCTGCCAAGAAATAAACTCTGAAATCCTCTTATTGACCTCTTCATATTCTAATCTTTGATCAACCATTTGATTGGTTAATGTATCACTTGTTTCACAATATGGATTGATCAATGAGATTTTTTGGCAGAATACTTCTTGTTGTTGTGACAATAAAGAATTTAGTTCAAGTGCTTCTTTAATGAATTCCTCTATTTGAGGGTTGTCTCTGAGTTTATCTATTACAGTCTGCATTTGATGAATCTGTGAATCCTTTTCTGCAATGTCTATTTGATGTTGTAATCTCATTTGCTCAAAATCTTTTTTAAGTTGTGCCATCTGCATCTCTGCTTGTCTGTTGGTGCTCTGTCTTTCCAGCTCAAGTTGTTGTTCCAACAACTGAACTCTTTCTTCTTTTTATTTAAGCAAAAGCCAAACTTTTGCTGCCTTATCAATTGTTTTAGTTACATAAGTGCCTGCAAATTGTGATAGATTTGTAATATTTTTTGATGGATCGATGGGGGTGTCTTTCCATACTACCTCCATTGATTCATTTTCAAGAGTTGTTGCTGCTGATGCATCCAATTTCCTTTTCTTCCTTTGCCTCTTCACTACAGCCTTATGTGTTGGGTTGTAGAATATATCCAGTGGGGGTATTTCCTCAATCTTTAAAACAATCTTTGAAGTTGGGTAGGCCGGGATGATTTCAATATCTTGAGTAGTTGTAACTCCTTGTATTGTTGTTTATGGGTTTATAACCTGCTGAGTCTATTTAGGAGTCTGAAATCTAGATGTTCCTTCAAGACTTTTCTCTGTCTGCTGCACTTGGAGATTTATCCAGATCAATGAATCTGATCTTTTCTTGAACCTGTGTGGAGTCAATCTCCATGTGTTCCTTAGTCGAGGCCTTTTTGGTCATTTCTTTAGCACTTTTCTCTGTGTCCTTCTCAGGGTCTTTCTCGGGGCTTTCTTCCTTATTTTGAGATTGGTGTTTAGAGTCTTTTGAACCTTGAACTGACTTCTCTTGAGATTCCTCATCAGAATTATGCTCGGAACTTTTCTCCAGGCTTACGCTGGGAGTGGGTTCTCTTATTTCTTCAATCTACAATAGGTCCAAAGGGACCTTTGTCAGTATTTTATTCATGTATATGTGGAATTGGTTGAGGTCCACTGGGCTCATTTTTATTGATGCTAAATGTAAGACCTGTGAAAATGTCTCAGTTTCCTCAAAGAGATCATCAAACTCATCGTCCTCATGAATAAATTGTCTGATTTTGACCATAGTAGTGAAGTTTCAGGCAACCTTGTTAGGGTCATATTGTCTGCCTAGCACAATAGCCAGATTTAGGGATGTGATGTTCTGTATCTCTTTTGTTGCATGCCCAAAATCATGTAATGCGAAAGCACCACATTGCACCAGGAAGGTCGTCCAGATGGATTTCTTCATTTCTTTGAGGGTTTTGGTAATACCATTTTTTTGGTCTTGATGATGGACCCCCTTTGGGGTTCAAAATGTCGATATGATGAATATAATATTGTGGATAATCCAGATCATACTACACCAAAAAACAACCACAGAAGCTTAAAGTCTACCATTCCCCATTGTTTGATAGGAAATCTCTCTTGCTAATAATTTATCATGAACATAAAATGGAAGAACATCTGGAACTGTAATACTCCCAAAAACTCTAATATAAGTAAATAATTCCTTGCCAAACCATCTTGCCATCGAAAAATGTCCGTTTTAGCTTCCTTTGATAGCCTGGGGGCTTTCTTATCAAAAATGGTTTGGTAAATTGGCAACATAACGCCATGAAATTTTTTGTAAAAGTGGGAGCTAAACTGTGATTCCCACAAAATCTTATGATAAACATGGATGGGAGTAGGGTCCTGTAGAGTCCATTTCCAGCCCATGTTTGGAAAATGTGAACAAAAACATATAGCATCCATCACATATGCACTCATGTAAAAAGGAGGGATAACCCAAGAGGAGATAATTCTATTGTGTCTGTATTCTCTAATGGACATAGCCAAATTGTTCGATAAAATATTGCTCCAGTTCATAATTATAGCATTAACAGCCGCATCAATCAATGGAACCCATTCAATAGAAAACTTGGTACTATCATCCTTTCCAAATAGTCTACACAACATTGCGGCTGCAAAATTATGCGAGGCTGACAGAGGTGCAATTGGGTACATACCAGTTTTCTCCCGCCTAAACTTGTTGGAGCTAGACCTCCAATTCTGCATGATGTCCATCAAGTCTTCATTTTCTTTTGCAAAATGCTCAATAAAGGCTTTATCATAGAGATTCTGTGGTTTTGGCAGATGGTACATTCGGTGTAAATTGTCTGGTTTAAATGACCCCATGACTTCATGCCTGGAATTCCTGAATGTTCTATCTGAAATATCCACATTGTCAATGATCCATTTTACCATATCAGTGTATGGCAAGATTTTAGGCCTTGCAGCTATTCTGTGCAGGAAAGAACATGCTGCTTCAAAATAAGAAGCCTCGAATGAGTCCTCAGCATCTGCTATTGCTTTAGTTTCCAGGACCTTTGGGTTTTCTTCCTCTAGTAAATTATACATTGCCTCCCATGATGTAGTCCCGCCATCCTTGTTGCATGTAGTATCAAAGAAGAGTGGAAGCATGTTTGAATCCTCAAACGCAGTAGCCTCTGCAATATTCTTTCCTTTCTTAACCATTTTTCCGAGCACTGTTTTCTTTGGAAATTTCCTAAAATTTGGGCAATGGAGAAAACAGAATAAAATGCAAAGCAGTAATGAAAGTGGAAACACAATAACACAGTAAATTCTGAAAGAATGTAAGGATGAAGCTTTTATTTCAAATACAGGTAAAAATATATAAATCTTCTCGAGCCATTAAAAGAGTAAATGCAATTAAACCTTATTAACTACTCATTAAGGCCTACGTGTGATTTCCTTTATGACTCATCAAAACATTGCATCGCAAGTTTCTAAATGATATTTCAAATTGGTGTGTGTTATGTGCGATACCAATCATGCGATTGCGATGAATGGAAATATCGCAATATCGCAAATCGCAATATCGGTGATATTGGGAATAGACCAATTCAAAGTTTCTTTGGTATTTTGCGATTTGCGATGAGCGACATACTTTTTACTTTTTCGAGTGTGTTTCCTTAAACGGATGATTATTCCATTGAAACAACTATTTCGCGATAGGTCAGACTTAATTTAAGTTATAACAATCTTTATTATTCCGTCGAGTCTGGACCACATCACAATTCACAGTTTTTTATGGTTTGCATGTTTGCACCTTTGTAAAAGCCGTGATGTGATTGTGATAAATACTTTATTTTATAAGGAATATCCTAAGCCTTAAGTTTTATAAAAAAGTTCAATGCTTCCTTCGATATTTTAAGGGGGTTATTTTATTGTGTTTCGCAGACTCCGACTCATGACTAACCTTTGTTACTTTTGATCATGCGATTTGCGATAAAGTGAGAATGCCTAGTCATAAAGTGACTTGAATTAATATCTTAAGTTTGTCTAAGGTTTTATTCTGAATGGTTTCAAAAGGAAAGCTTTTATTTGCTAAGTTTTTTTTTTGGAAAGGGTACCCATTTATTAATACAATACTAACTATTTATGTAATAAATGGGGGAGTTGTTGAACAATACAACAATTTCCTGAGGACATTTCAGAGTTGCCACCTCACAGGGAGGTAGAATTTTCTATTGAATTAGTGCCAGGGGCAGATCCAACATTGAAAGCACCTTACAGAATGAGCACACCTGAGTTGGTAGAGTTGAAGTTGCAGCTAAAGGAAATGTTGGACAAAGGATACATCAGACCCTGTGTATCACCTTGGAGCGCACTAGTGTTGTTTGTAAAGAAGAAAGATGGTACTCTTAGATTGTGCATTGACTACAGAAAACTAAATAAGGTAACGATTAAGAACATGTACCCTTTGTTGAGGATTGATGATTTGTTTTATCAACTAAAGGGATCGACAATGTTCTCTAAGATCGACTTAAGATCGGGATACCATCAGGTATGCATCAAGGAAGAGGATATCTTCAAGACTATGTTCAGGACTAGGTATGGGCATTGTGAGTTTGTTGTTGTTCCATTCGGTTTAAATAATGCTCCAGCTACATTCATGTTTTTGATGAATAACGTGTTGCATCTTTATTTGGACAAGTTTGTTACTGTATTCATTGATGACATATTGGTATATTCTAAGAATGAGGAGGAACATGCTGAACATTTAGCAGCAATGTTGATATTTCTAAGAGAGCATCAATTGTATGCTAAACTTAGCATGTGCAGCTTCTTTCATACTGAGGTACATTACTCGGGACATGTTGTCTCCAAGGAAGGCATAACAATAGATCCGAAAAAGATAAGGGCCATCATGGAATGGGCAGCTCCTAAGAATGTAGATGAGGTGAGATCATTTATGGGATTTGCATGTTACTATAGGAGGTTCATCAAGAACTTATCACACATTGCATATCCTATCACATCATTGTAGCGATATAGTTAAGAAGTTTGAATGGACAGCAGAATGTGAAGATAGTTTTGAGAATCTTAAGCAGTTGTTAACACATGCACCCGTGCTAAAGATTGTGGATCCAGACCAGGAGTTTGTTCTGTGTACAGATGCTTGCAAAAGGGGACTTGGTGGAGTTCTCATGTAAGAAGGACAATTAGTGTGCTATGAGTCACAAAAACTGAATGAGCACGAATGGAACTATCTGACACTTGATCTTGAGTTAGGAGTGATTATACATGCATTGAAGATGTGGAAACACTATCTTCTTAGCAGGAGGTTTACATTAATGAGTGATCACAGTGGGTTGAGGTATTTGTTTGACCAACTGAATCTAAATGCCAAACAAGCTAGATGGTTGGCCACCCTTAGTGAGTTTTACTTCGAGATCAGATACATCAAAGGGAAGGAGAACTGGGTTGCAGATGCTCTTAGCAGGAAGGTAAAGGTAAAACATATAGCAACTATAAGCTCTTATGGGACAGAGTTACAGGATAGGATTTTGCAGGTAGGTCAACAAGATGACAAATACATGGAGATCATGCATAGGTTACAATAGAGCACAGGTATAGGTACATGTGATCAGGATGGAGACTATCATCTCACAACAGATGACTTGGTGATGTTTCAAGATAGGATCTATGTGCCAAAATTGCAGTGAACTCAAGAAGCTTATCTTGAGGGAGTTTTACGTGAAACCATATTCAGGTCATCTATGATATCAAAAGACATTGACGACAGTAAAGAAATTCTATTACTGGCCGAATCTAAATAAAGAAGTGACTGATTTCGTGGCGAAATGCTTAGATTGTCAGCAGGTAAAGGTGGAGTGCAAGCATCCAAGCGGTCTACTACAACCTATTGCAATCCCGGAATGGAAATGGGAGGTCATTTCCATGGATTTGATCACAGGTCTTCCGAGGATAGTGAAGCAGAATGATTCTATTATGGTCGTGATCGACAGGTTGAGCAAGATAGCTCACTTCATTTTGATAAAGACTACATATTCAGCTAGTGAGGTATCACAGGTGTTCATTAGAAATATAGTGAGACTACATGGTGTTCCAAAGAAGATTGTGTCAGATAGGGATGCAAAGTTCACTTTTAAGTTTTGGAAGGGGCTGTTTACAGGCTTGGGTACAGAGTTGGCCTTCAACACAACTTATCATCCACAGATAGATGGTCAGACACAAAGGGTCAACAAGAACTTGGAAGATATGTTGAGGATGTAAGTGATGCACCAACAGAGGAAATGGGAAGAGTATCTACCATTGGTTGAGTTCACATACAAAAATGTTTATCAGGAGTCATTGAAGGTGAGTCTTTTCAAGGCATTGTATGGGTGGAGTTGTAACACTCCCATAAGCTGGAGTGACTCGGTGAACATGGTACTTATTGGACCGGACATGTTGGTAGACATGGAGCATGAAATGCAGGTTATAAAGAAGAATCTAAAGGTAGCACAAGATAGACAGAAAAGTTATGCAGATCATCACAAGGTGTTCAAAGAGTTTCAGGTTGGGGAGCATGTGTATTTGTGCATCAAGTCTAAGAAAATCTCTTTGAGGATTGGTTCATGTGCCAAGTTGGAACCATGGTATTGTAGACCTTTTGAGATCCTTGAGAGGATTGGACCAGAGGCATATCGACTTGCACTTCCTCCAACAGTGAAAGTCCATGATGTTTTCCTTATTTCATTGCTTAAGAAGTATATAAAGGATGTTGACCATGTTATTTATTAGTTTGTATTGCAGGTGGAGCAAGAAGGAGAGTTCGAACCAGAGCCTCAATGCATATTGCAGATGAAACATCACATGCTCAAGAACAAAATCATATAGCAAGTTAAAGTGCAATGGAAGCACTTTGGGCCTGAGGAAGCTACATGGGAGATGACGGATCGAATGCGGGCCCTATATCCTTCATTGTTTGTGAGATGAGGGAAAGAAGTTTTGGTTTGATGTTGGTTTATGTTTGACATATGTTTTGTTGATGTTTTGCTATTTGTATATGTATATGTATATGGATGTAAATACCGCCATGAGCTAAGTTATAAAGCTCTAATAAGTGGTATGGGTGTCATCTTATTATGGTTGTTATATTGTCATGTTGTCATGATGTTTTGCTTTTGAGCAGGTTCTTCATTGTAAATACTGCAACGAGCTAAGTTATAAAGCTCCATATGCAGTATGTTTTCTTTTCCCCAAGGGGGAGGGTTCTGTAACAGCCCTGGTGAAAAGTTAATGTAATAAAAGTTAATAAAGGAAAAATAAGACCACAGTTAAGGGACACTTATTCCAAGTTGAATGTTGGGAAAATATATCCTAGTGGGCATCCCTGGATGTGTGTTTTGGCTAAGGGAAATTGGTAAAGGCTAAGGAAAAGACATTAAAAGGAAAAAAGGCATTTTTGACACATTTATTTATGAAAATAAAGGAAACTAGGAGAAAAGTAAGGTGAAAAGTCACAGGTTGCATGTGAGGAGGAAATTGAAGGAAAGTAATGGAAAATGAAGAAATTAAAGGCCTCATGCATAAAAAGGCTTCTGAGGATCAGTTCATGGCTTTTGTCAAGTTCAAGTTTGGAGCTCTCTCATTATTCTCTCTCTCTCTCACTCTCTTGGTCACTTAGAGTTTTCTTGGAGCACTCTAGTTTGGAGCAAAGGAAAGGGAAGGCAAGGAAAGGAAAGGAAAATCAAGCAAGGAACAAGGAAAGGAAAGTAGGATCAAGCAGCTTCAGCAAGAATACTTTCAGGTAACCCTTTGTATGTGTGATTTCCTAGCTGATTTGGACATGCATGGCTTTGCATGTTGGTATATGGTTCTCTTGCTATCGGTGGCATGGCATTGCCTAGTTATGACAGTGGCTTTTAGCCTAGCCTAGCCTTTTTCTTGATGCCATGGTATGTTGGGATGTTTATTTCGGTTTTTGAGCTTTGGTTTACCAGATGGATTTCAGAATTCGGGGCAGAGGTGGTCTCAAGGTTCATTCCCAAAGGCCTAGGAAGCCCTTGATAGATTTTGGCAGGATACACGGTAAAGCCTGAGGGAGGTGTCTCAGTTTAGGGCCTAGTGATCTGGGTTTGGATAACAGTAAAGCCCTGAGAGACAAGGAGATGGAAAATTCCTCAAGGATAGTGATGGTATCCGGATGACATTCCAAGTTTTGTTCGGTTGTGATTGGAGCACCGATTTTGGTGTGATCACGATTTGATGAGGGTGGTGGTGGTTTAACCTCTAGATTCCCTTGGTTGTTATTGGATTGGTTGTTCTATGGAATCCCACATTCATGCTTGGAATATGGCACGAGGGTGACTAACTAAAAGAAAGATTTTGTTAAGCCATGTCTATGGTTGAGTGGTACGTGGAAGTCCCGAACCTGGTCGGATTTGCCTATGATTAATAAAAGCTAAGTTCTCTTACTTTTGCATTAATTTATATGTGGATTTAATGGTTGTCATATCTATGATATTTATATGTTTTTATGCTGGTTATAAGCATGGTTGAATGAATGGTTCATGTCACGGTTATTTCATATCTTTACATGTAACTGTTAAATGGATGGATGCAAGACCTAATTGATGATGTAGTAGTTCAATGGAGAAGGAGGTGGTGCTTTTGGTTATGTTTCATAAGTTGTTTCATTCATTTATGCTTTGTCTTGTATCCTAGACCTATAGGTTGCATTGATGCCAAGTGTTTGGCAAAATGTCAGTCCCGATTGTGGATGCTCAGGCCTAGTCCCAAGGGTGATTTTGATTGATTAACATTGTTATCATGTTTTTAATGATCTTTGAAAGTTACAACAAGTTCTGGGCATAGGCTAGGATTCTAGGCTAGAAAAGTGGCTTAAATCCTGGGGTCGCTAGCACAAAACTGACAATTCGGGACAACAGTCGCTGGTAGACAAGCCTGTGAGAGCGACTTTGAGTCGTTGGTCGCTCCCTTGCCCATAGCATGAGAGCGACTGAGGGCTAAGAGTTGCAAAATAGCAGTGAGACCCATGGACAGACTGTCTGAGTGACTGACTTGTCTTCTGAGGGATTTGTTGATGATATTGGATGATTGTATGTGATGTTTCGTTGATTTCACTTCCTTATATTTACCCCAGTTGACATGGTTACTTTGAATATACCTCAGAGAGAGTATTACACATATTTAATATTATTCTTTATTTTTCATTAATTAGTAGATATATATATTTTAAAGATTAAACGTCCATTATATATTAGGCTATGGAACACCTCTCACCTTTCACTACCATAACTATTATCTTAAAATTATCACATTTAAATTTAATTAAGGAAACAATCACCCACATATTTTTAAAAATCTTAAAAATGAATCTTAAAAATACTAAGAATATATTAGGGTATAAAGCTCCTCTAAACACAATAACTATTATATTAAAAAAGTCATATTTAAATTTAATTGAGGCAACAATCACCCGCATGTTTTTAAGAATCTTAAAAATTCTAAGAATTATTAAAACTGTCAAATAATTGACAGCGTTAATATTTTTATATTTAAGTTGTTAGGATAGGAAATCGTGTTAATATATATTTATATTTAGATCGGTAACAAAGGAGATTGTTGATTGATTGATATGTATAACAAAGTCCACGTTTAAGAAATTTAGGTGGAACGTACAATTAAAAGGCTACGTGCCAGAACACCGAAAAGTTAGGCTTTTTCATGTAATCTCCCTACAAATTTATCGTTAATTGTACCACTCGAATCCCCTCCTATGTGATTCTTTAGGTTATATTGCTTTGACATTTTTGTTGTCGTTCAAAGTTTACTATTATTTTTTTCCAAGGAATGAAAGTTTATTACTTTAGGAATGAAACCAAAAAGCTGCCTCTGGCCAACCATTTTTCCTCAACCCACCCACTAATAGAAATGAAACCATAATAATGCACCCCTTTTTTAGTTACAAGTTCCATCATAACGTACTTTTTGTAACAAATTATTATTTTTTTGGTCATGGTGAATCACGATGGTAGAGAAATACAAACAAAATCCAATACCATAAAAAATATATGTATATATATTTATTGCGTAAGCTCTGATTAGGTACACATGGCCTGATCCACAGCCACAAGGTTGCAGGACTCTTCTTATTTAGGCACCCTCAGGCTTGAAAAACAATCAGCGAGAATTCCTTCCAGCATCGCCGATGCTACAGCCTTAAACCTGTGTTGCATCCACCATTAATTAGAGTTGGCCAGAGCAGAGGTGCTATATAGATATTTTGATTGGGGATAGGATTATAACATGGCTCCAATTGATCCCCATTCCTTCACAGACTCCATGCATCCTCTAACAAAGCATGTCCATCTTTCATTGTATTTTGATTTTAATAGCAAAACGATTGATGGGTCTGCGATTTTAACTCTTGAAAGTCCATATTCTGGAGATCTATATCTTGATACCAGATGCCTCAAAATCCATGGAGTTTACAATGATGCTAGTAATTCCGCTTCGCCTTCTGCTTATATACCTTTCATTTTGGAAAATCCAGATCCCATCAAGGGCTCTCTTCTCAGAGTTTCTCTTATAAATCAAAGCTCTTTTGCCATAATATTCAAAACCCATCAATCTGCTTCAGCTATTCAGTGGTTGAATCCAGCACAGACGGCAGGGAAAAAATTCCCGTATGTATACACTCAATGCCAGTCTATCCATGCTCGTTCTATATTCCCCTGTCAGGACACTCCCAGAGCGAGGATTCGGTACTCGGCTGTGCTAAACATTCCTGAACAGATGAGCTCTGTAATGTCTGCCGCCCATAAGGGCCGGATGGCTCCTTCCACAGGAGAAGGAAAGGGAGCATGCCCTGATGAGAAGTGGGCGATGCATGGAAGAGTTGTTGAGCATTTTTCAATGCAGCAGCCAATACCTCCATATCTGTTTGCATTTGCTGTGGGGAATATCGTTTTTAAGGAGGTTGGTCCCAGGACTAGGATCTATTCTGAACCTTGTCCTGTTCTGGAAGCTGCAGAAAATGAGTTCAGAAACACAGAGGAGATGATAAAGCAGGGGGAAAAGCTCTTTGGTGAATATGAATGGGAGAGATTTGATCTCCTTGTATTGCCCCCGAGTTTCCCATATGGAGGAATGGAGAATCCCAGGTTGGTTTTCTTAACCCCCACTGTCATCGCAGGGGATTTGAGTGGTGGGCAAGTTGTGGCACATGAGCTTGCACACAGCTGGACAGGAAATCTAATCACCAATGCCACAAATAATGACTTTTGGCTAAATGAGGTATTATTACATATACACCTAACTATATGGTATCTTACCATATTCTCTAGAAAATAGGTTGTTGAAGATCTGAGTTTTGAGGGTTTAGGGTTTTCAGGTTTGGGAAGTGTTTTTTGCAGGGTTTTACGACATATGCAGAGCGAAGAATTGTGGAAGTTGTGCAGGGCGAGGAGCGTGCTGCTTTGAACATTGGTTTAGGCTGTTCAGAATTGAAGGATGAGATGCAGAGATTCAAGGATAATATGGA
Source organism: Pinus tabuliformis (assembly GCA_031772625.1). Taxonomy (NCBI): domain Eukaryota; kingdom Viridiplantae; phylum Streptophyta; class Pinopsida; order Pinales; family Pinaceae; genus Pinus; species Pinus tabuliformis. Next base: position 285,276,187 of record CM062807.1, on the reverse strand, counting down.
ATTTACCAAATTGAGAACAAATCAGGATGGGGTTGATCCCGATCATGTTTACTCTTCTGTCCCTTACGAAAAGGGTTTTCAGTTCCTTTGGCGTATTGAGCGTCAGGTCTTACTCACCCTCTTTTCCCTTTGTTGCTGTTTTCTGTATCTGTATGTTGCTCGGTTCGATTCCATTCTGATCTTCCTACGGCTAACTCATGATGTTAATGCTGAGTGGGTCCGAAGCCCTGTTTTATTCATCCCAGACAGCTTCGTAGGTCCCAGTGCAACTAAGAAATATCAATGCCTATTCATTGGAATCTAGTGCCGTCAAGGCTATATGGTTAAGATCTTTTTATTCTCAAGCCACGAGCCACGCTGATACTTTCATTCAAGATGCTTCCTATCATTCTTTGTGGGGTATCTGTTTCCAGACAAAGTTGTATCATTCTTTGCGGGGTATCTGTTTCCAGCCAAAGTTGTCTGAGAGCCATTATGCCTTTGGGATTTGAATTTTTGACGTAATCCACACGATTTTAGTGTAGTAGTGGAGGAAGATATTAGTAATATAAAAGTAAGTCTGGTTACTAACTGGCCTATAAAATTTATTGTTTAGAATCCATTTACAAATTTCCAATAATCCCACTAAAATTAAATTTTAGTGTTTGGAATCCATTTACAAATTTACAATAATCTCATCAATGTTATGAAATGTAAAACACCCTGGTCTTACCATTCAAGCAATGTAAACAAAAGTGTAACTATATGACCCATCTTCCTTTATTTTTCTCTGGGCAAAATGTTTTCTATTATCAACGAACTAAAATTTCCCCGGGTCCCAAACCATTCAAACAATGTAAACAAAAATGTAAATATATGACCCATCTTCCTTTATTTTTCTCGGGGCAAAATGTTTTCTATTATCACCCAACTAAAATTTCCCCGGTTCCCAAACCTACTTTAAATGATATACTTGATCAACTTGCACAGATAGGACAGCGCAGGAACGGTGAGGGCTGAGACATGTCTAGGGGATTTAAACTTTGGTGTGGGAGTGGAACACCAGTCACCATTCACACCACACAGATATTGGACCAAACTGCTGCTACTATTCACAGAACGCTAACACACGGACATGGTGTCCACTAATATACGGGTGTCAAGCATGTGGAAGATTGTGTGTGCAGACAATCTGCACAACTCTCTAGCTCATCTGGACCAGCAAGGTCTCACTAATGCGGCCTTAATGACCAGTATACATTCCCCATGTCTTGACAGAACATGGGCACCTATCAAGTGCAGGGCTTCGTCTGTGACATAAATCTCATCAACTGAAAATCAAAATTAAATTCAAAATCATGCATGGAGCGCAATACCATTTTCTGTTCGAGTTTCATTATTTTAAGTTTTTATTTTTGGCAATGTTTTTGAATGTGCTTAATTCGGAACAAAGCAGAGACCGTTCCCTTTCTATGTCAATTGTTGCAAGAGTGCAAACTCAATCAATTGATATCTGTACATTCCTGAGCGCAGGTTGGGCGCCCTGTCTTCGATGAGTTTCTGAAGAAGTATATCCGTTCTTTCAAGTTCCAATCGATTGATACCGATACATTCCTGGCCTTTCTGAAGAAGAATCTTCCCGGCATAGAGAATGAAATTGATTTGGATGTTTGGGTAGATGGGACTGGAATTCCTCCAGATGTCATGGAGCCCATTTCCACCATCCACGACAAGATCTTGTCTGCATCACGGGATTTCATTGCCGGACGAATCCCTTCTGATGAGGAAGTGAGCAAGTGGCAGGGCCAAGAGTGGCAGCTTTACTTGGAGAGTCTACCCAAAAAACTTGCACCATCACAGGTGTGCAACCTTTTCAAATTCTGTATGCTTTCCCTTTTCTGATCATTTTTTTGCAAATTGAAAATACTTTTGCTAAAAAGATAGAAGGGAAAAGTGATGACCATGTGTACATTATAAAATAAAGTTTCTGTTTGCTTGCAATTTGAGCACCAAAATTTTCTTTTATTTTTTCCTTTTGACAGCTTGTTATCCTAAAGCTGAAAGTAAGTATTGTAATCATGCCTACTGAAGGGTTCCTGCACTTGTTTGTTTCGGTTTCCTGATTGGAAATAGTTGTGCTACATAAGGTGGAATTGAAACATGCATTTCTAAAATGTTTGTTTTGTTTGGATGCCCAAAATGCAGTGCAGTGCTATTTCTAAAGTTTTTGTTTTGTTTGGATGCCCCAATATGCAGATCAGTGCTATTTCTAAAGTGTTTGTTTTGTTTGGATGCCCAATATGCAGTACAGTGCTAATAACTAACTATTTGAAACAAACTGCAGTGCTAATATCTAATGCTATTTGCCCTGTTTTGAGACATAAGAGAACCAAAGCCCTAGAAATTCAAACCATTATTGTTATGTGCATATTTTACTTATTGCATTACTTGAATGCAGATATCAGCTCTAGATGGACGATTTCAATTTAGCATGAGCAAGAATTGGGATGTCAAAGTGGCATTCTTGACAATTGTTGCATATTCTGGTTACAAACCTCTCTTTCAGGAGATCGATAGATGTCTTAAAGAAATAGGAAGAATGAAGTATCTGAGGCAGCTCTATCCAGGTTTGTTGCAAAGCAACTTGGAAGAAGGGAAGAGTTTTGCTAGAAGAGTGTTTGAGGAAGCCAGAGACTTCTATCATCCAATTGCTCAGGGTGTGGTTGAGTCCCTTTTGACCAAATTTACATAGAGATGTATAATCAGCATATAAATGAAGGTAGAAAACCTTTATCAACTTTTTGTTCATTGTAATGCCAACGCTGTGTGCATTAACAAACTCTTATTAAATATAGTTAGTATATACATCGTTCTTTGCATCCGCACGACTTTTAATGTGAGACAGTGGCGCAGTTTGTTAAGGAGCCAAGCTATGCTACAGATTTGAGTTTACCAACTATTTGCCTATCTTAGAATTAAAAGCTAAATATTAAAATTTAAACCGTTGGGATACCAAACAAAAACAGAGACTGATCTGCTATTCTATCCATATTGCTTATTAGATTTTTTTAGCAGATTTTCCCTCTCACGTGAGACTAAGTCTGGGCCTTTTGAATCAACTAACTCGAACTGAAGTCCACTATTAACTTTTGAATAACTAAGAACTTTCCCCTTTGTTCGGATATTTCCTTGATTTCCCATGCTAGCCATTCTATTATTTGTTCTATGATAACCTTTTTAGATTTGTTCTTACCCTCTTATTTAGAATTTTCTTGAGTATTTTCCTGTTTCTTATTCTTATCATCTAAAGATTTGTTCTATGATAACCTCTTTTTGACTATTTCTTCCCTCTGCATGCACCTTTGTATATTTGTTCTTACCCTCCTGTTTCGAATTGTCTGAGTATTTTCCGGTTCCTTATTCTTATCATCCAAAAATTTGTTCTATGATAACCTCTTTTTTTAGATTTGTTGTTACACTCCTATTTAGATTTTTTTTTTTTTTTGACTATTTTCCTTTTTCCTATTCTTATAATCCAAAAATTTGTTCTATGATAACCTCTTTTTAACTATTTCTTCCCTCTGCATGCACCTTTGTAGATTTGTTCTTACCCTCCTATTTAGAATTTTCTGAGTATTTTCCTGTTTCCTATTTTTAAAACATCACTCTTTGTCTGATTTCTTGGTCTTCAAAGGATTGTTTCTGAGCCAAGTTGGTCTTTGCTCTTTTCCTTTGATCTCCCAAAACCCGTGAAGGTCTACTCGAATTTGAGCTATAATTCTTCGTTTTGGAATTTTTTTAATACTTTCTTGGGATGATTACTTATTTGGGTTATTACTTTCTTGAGATGATTTCTTATTTGGGTAGTCATTTTGAAGATATAGTTTCACATATATCCTGGCATATGATGTAGGCCATCATTTGGATTGTCCTTAAATAACGTCTGTATTGAAATTGAGCTGCTATTTTTCTCTTTTAAATTTACCTGGGATACATTTATTGGGTATATATCATTACTGAACGTGCTCATTTAAATGATTCTGAAAGCCATTTTTTCAGTAAGCCAACATTTCAGTGAATACTTTTTTTGAATAACCCATTTTGAATATCTAACTCCACATGTTTTTGGGTAAACTCATTTAGAAGATCTATGTCCACAGATACTCTAGCGTGTGATATGGACCTCCATTTGGACGGTTGTTAAATAAAAACTTTCCTTAATATAAGCTATAATGTCTCTTTGAAGGTTTCCTAGATATCTTTTTTGGGCACATCCATACTAGATGCCCTTATTTAGATGATAAACCTGGGATCTGAAAGCCATTTTTCTAAAGTGTAGTATTTGCTTCTAGCATGTACTTGAAATTTCAATGCTTACCTTATTGGGTAGCTTATTTTTGAAATTTGGTTCCCTGCATATTCTGGCCTATGTCACAAGGTTCGTCGAACTTCAACTTTGAGATTCGAATTTTTGTGAACCTTAAAAAGATTTTGAAGTTACAAATCTCATCGAACTTCATGGCCATTAACCAAGTCCATAGATCAAAAGTTCAAAACTCATAACCTCACGTCACAACTCAAGCTTGTAATCTATCTTTGCAGTTTCCATGTTCCTGATAGCTTTTTTTTATTGATGCTGATTTCTTACAATTTTATCTCATGTTTCATTTTCAAGTTAATATATCTATACATATAGAAAATGTATATAGAGGAACTTAATAGCAAACTTTATCCAAATCCCATAAAAAAATTTAAACTCAAACCAAACCTAATCATTACCAAACCCAAATTCAAACCCAAACCATGTGACATTGATTCTGAAATATGACATACATCTCTATTTTAATCCCCCAAAAAAAATCTATTACTGTAATTTTTCATTTTGAAATATCCTTTGAGCCTCATGAGATATCGAACATGTCAATATTAGATGTACTTATTCAGAGAAATGTCCTTATTCATATGATTACCCTTACATCTGAAAGCGATTTTCATATATAATAGCAAACCAAATGAATAAATCTATGCATCATAAATGCATTTTTTCTGACAAAGTTACACACCAACATAGGATATAGACTTTCATTTGGTTTGCTATTAAATAAAGACTCCTTAAATTATTAGCTATAGTGCTGTTCTTTGAACTTTTCTGGGATATCTTTTGGGTACATATCAAACTGAAATGTGCTTATTCATACGAAAACCCACACATTCTGAAAGCGAATTTTCAAAAGTCCAGCATATACTTTTAAAGTGTGTTCGACATTTTAATGATTACATTTTTTTGGTAACTTAGTTTGAATATCTTGTTTCATATGTAATTTTAATAAATGAAATACATAAATGATATAGAATTTCATTTGAAACTATTAAAAGCTATTAAGAAGTTACTAATTTTTTAAATAACCATGTGTAAAAAAACCTAAAATTTCATGGGAGGGATTGATGGAGGGTGGGAGATTCGGGGAGAAAATAAATTATCTCAGGGTGTTTTTAGGTTTGATGGAATTCGCAGAATCTTGGTAACAACATCTCACTAGTAGCCAAATCGTTTTTTCATTATAAATTAAGGTTGTCCCTAGTGTAAACTCTGCCTAGATTAAAAAAAGAGTATAAGAAGAAAACCTACCTATCATAAACGGAAAACTATTCATTGCAGTTTTAAAGTAGTTAAGAGATATAAGTGAAAAATCTAAAATCTAAAAGAAGAAACCCTGAGTTATTCTTGATGAATGGTCATTCTATCTTGTTACTAGTTGGAAAAACTTGACTATTACTAGAAACATAACCTTGTATAAATAAGTTTTTAACTAAAATGTAACTGCAATTTCATTTGTTGGAATTTAGAAGTTTATTTAATTGAAGTTCTATTCAACTCACTCAACCAAATAATTTGGGAAAATTTGTGCATTCCTTGGGAAGATATTATTAGGAGTTGATGAACACCAATCTCAAAAGCCAAAATTATCCTTCTGCCCTGATATGTTAAGAAGAAAATAAACATTGCCGAGAAAATAATTAATTTTCATGAGCTTCATAGTGAAATTGGATGTTGGTCAATTCCCAAAATGTCATTGGATGAAAGAGTTTGTCACCTTTGCAATCCTAAGATGGTTGAAGATGGAAAACACTCCCTCTTAGATTGTCCATCTTATGCTCACATTTTATCTAATTTTCAAAATATTTGTTACACAATAAAAATTTGTAGCCTTTTAAGTCAACAAAATTATGGTGATCTAGGAACATTTCCCTCACTATTTTTCAACATAGAAATAAAATGTTAAGAATTCCAATTAATCTCTTACCTTCTTAAGATATGATAGACCATATAGGTCTTAGTAGATGTTAATCATTGTCACTGTCATTATAAAGAAAAACTTGGGTGAAAAATGAAAGTGCAATTTCATTTATTCGAATTGGAGTCTACTTCAATCAAACTTATATTCAAACCACTCAACCAAATCATGATGTCGGTGTGTAACTTTGTTAGAAAAAATGCATTTACGATGCATAAATTTATTGGTAAAATCAAATTGTAATTTTAATTGGAATTAAAAGTGTACTTGAATCAATTTTTTTGTTCAAATCACTAAGACCAATCATATTTTTGTTCAAACCCCTAAAACCAATCATGTTGTTGATGAATAGGTTTATTATAGAAAGTGTACAATGGTTTGTAAAACCAAAATTTAGTTTGAAGGAAACCTAATTGTCCTATGATTATATTTGTACATGTAAAGTAAAATGATACTTTTGCATTTATGATTTTCTTAAATATTTTATATTTCAATGAGTGGTGAGTTTAAATTGAAGAGTTTTTGAATGTGGAACTAGTGGAAGATGATGTAGAAATCATATAGAAGGTGATTAAAGAGTTTTAATGTGGAACTAGTGGAAGATGATGTAGAAATAGTATAGAAGGTGGAACTAGTGGAAGATGATGTGGAAATCATATAGAAGGTGATTAAAGAGTTTTAATGTGGAACTAGTGGAAGATGATGTAGAAATCATACAGAAGGTAATTACAAATTAATGGGAAATTGATTGGTTAGAAATATTGAGGCCTTAAATTAAATTTAAAAAAAAAGACTTCTTTGCTATAGGTTGTCATTATGGGAGACAACTCATTTATTTCAAGATGGTGGAGGCTTGGTCTTTAACAATATCATATTCTTCCTCTTACAATAGTAGCTAATCATGAAAAATAATATAAAAGGGTTGAAATTACACGATTTTAATAATTTTTTAGTTTAACATCAAAATTATAAAAAGTGACTTTTCTCAACAATATATAGAATATTTGGTAGACTCATGATTACCAATATTGGCTGATAACCAATAGAGTATAGATCACCCTCGTTCATATGCTACCTCTAATGTAATGTAGCTTTGACCAATGATGTGCTCTCCCCCTTTCCAGGCTTTCTCTAACACAATGTAGCCTTGGTAATTGTGTTCTCTTTCCCCTTTTGTAATGTAGCTTTTGTTAATGGAGTTCTCTTTCCCCTCTTTCTCTAACATAATGTAGCCTTGGTAATTGTGTTCTCTTTCCCCTTTTGTAATGTAGCTTTTGTTAATGGAGTTCTCTTTCCCCTTTTGTAATGCAACATTTGCTAATGGTGTTCTACTCAACATTGTTAATATTTTTTTTTTATGTGACATGCTTCATCATATTTTGAACTCATTCTACCTTTCAAATCACCAGATTATCCATGGTGTAGTGGTTACTTTGGTTTTATTTGTTATCCATTTATGTTATGATAGCAACTTTAAAGTGTTGATAAATAACTCATTTATCTTGGACCATTTGTCTATGACCATCATATGGTTTTATTTTGTATATGCATCAATGGTGGGGCCAATAAAACATTGATATTTAAATGATATTAGGGTTGGTTTAGATCCTAATGCTCATCTAAAAGGATTTCAAAAACTTTTAATGTTTTAAATTTTAGTGAAAGTGACATGATCTAGGTTGACATTATGTATCAAAAATAATAATGATCACTAGGGTGGAAACCAACTTATTATGCTTGGGGTCTTGGCATTGCTTTCAACAAGAAGGCAAAAACTTATGCATTGTGGATATAGCTCAAAGTGGCTAAAGAAATGGGTGTTTAATCTCTTATGATCATAGGAGATTAAAAAACCATCATAAGTCATATGGTAGATAATTTAGCGCTGAGGGATCATCCCTTAACATCTGTCTTGGATCATAGTAGGCATGAAAAAAGTCCTCTCTCTTCTTGCACCTTATATTATGTCATGTGTGAATTCAACAAGGAAGCAAATCATTGGGAAAATCATGGAACAAGGTTAAGACTTAGGGAATAAATTATTAATGGCACTTTGCAATATTGCCCTATCCCTTAAATCTTGTTAAGGGTATGACACATCTCAAGATAATAAATTTTCACATGGATAACCACTCATAACAAGTTGCATTGGTAACATAAGTCATAATGCATAACATTCTACATATTCCATCCACCATACAAATTGTATTGTGAAGAGAGGGGAGTTTGCCAGTGACAAGTGACGCTCATACACACTTATCTTCTACTAGAGCTTGTTCTACTAGATAGTGGTGGGATAAATGTTACATATTGTGACATAATTATTTGGATGTTAATTCGTATGATAAATTTCTTTTTGGCGTATTCTTCATTGCCACCAATTTTTATTTGGTTCCAAAGAGCTTTGAGAGGAGCCTCTCCCTTGAAGGATTTTCAATGTATATATCATTCAACATTCTCATGCTTATGAAGAGATTAGTAGTTGGGACTCAATTTGGCTCATGCTTGTTTGCTTGTAGAGGAGAATTCGTGTTGGGAATTTGAAGAGAGGTGTAGTTTTCGTAGGCAATGGGCATCCCCTATTTTCAACAAAAGAATTTATTTTTTTAGAAGCCAAATGGACTTTCATGAGCTGCAAGATATTTTTGGTGCTCTTCATGTCACAAAGAGCATGTGCATTGTAATAGGTATTCAATCTTCAATTTGGTTTCCAAATTGCATGACCTAGAACCATATTTATACTTAGGTGGTTAAAATTATGTTTTCTTTACTAGAATTGAAGAAGTAGATAGTGGTGGCTGAAGCATATTGTAGCATTCTTAGGAAAGTTGCCTTGAATATGAGGGGATCACTTAGTTGTGTCCTCTCATAAAATGGTAGTGTGCTCATTCAGAGGTGAATACAAAGAAAGAAAAACAATGAATCAATTTGACGAGGAGATGGCACTAGTTGACTAGGAAAAAGAACACAAGCATAGATATGGGAGATGTTTGCCATTATTTTCACTTTTTTAGTTCTTATATATAAGATAACTATTCAAATTTTAGGCATCTATTATATCTTGTTTTTATAAGCTTTTAATAGGACTAGATACTAACATAATTGCAATTTGTTTTAAATTTTGGAAACATTTCAATGTTGTAACACCTATTATGGCATTTGTTGTAGTGTTATTATAATATAAATAAGCTCATATAATATAAGTTATAGTGTTATAGTATTTATTGTTAAAATGTAACAAGGCCGCATAGCTAGCGTTCCCTGCCGCTTAGTTTAATAAAATATTTTAATAAAATGTATGTACTCCAAACAATAATAAAATTGTAAAATGAATTATATGAATATTTGTTTAACCTTTTTTATTTTTATTTTTTTTAATATAATTAATCATTTTTTTGGTAGATAAAAGTTATATATATGTAATTGACATTGAAGAGAATGATAACAAGTTAATAATTATTTATTTAATATTGAATGATGACATTTTTTAATTATATAATGCTCATATTATAGTACACATGTCATGTCATTAGAGCATAGATTGTTATAATGAGAGTTGTACAAATTGTACACATGTTATGTTTATATATTTTTTTCAAATTTATATTTTTCAAATTAATTTTTTGTAAATTAAAAAATAAAACCCATAAGAATTGTCTATTCAATACTTTACACCAATGAGAAAATGGAATTTTTGAATTTAATTACAAACCATTTGTGTTTATGGTACATAGTAATTAATGTATAATGTTATTTTTCAAATTATTTATATTTATTGTACATAGTAATTAGTGATATAGTACATAGTAATTAATAAATGAGCACACAAAAGTCAATTCTTGCCATCATTACACAATAAGATGAGAGACATTTCAACCAATCATATTTGAGATAAATAGAAATAAATTTTATTTAAAAATAATAAATTTAATTTCATAATGTTAAACTTTGGATATATTTTTTTTTTTTTTAGTCAATGAAAAACTGAATACCCTGCGGCAGGTATAATACTATTAATAACCAAAGCACATACTTTTAAATTTGTTGCATAAAAAGCAAACTTAAGCAAAGATTGTCAAAATATAACTTTAATTTTGGGAAGAATATATATATATATATATATATAACCTTGGTGAGTCGATAACTCAGAGTAATTGAGTGAGACCCAAGATCAAACCTAGTTGTTGCCGCTATAACACCAAGAGTACCAATAGGCTGTAAGTAAGATATACCAATATTTTATGTCTTAGCAAGGGCTGAGACACCACGAGGGTGGGGGAGCCCACTCCTTGAGCCTTATCACAACAGGCCAAAGATGTCCCCCTGTGGGATTTGAAACCAAGTGGAGGGGATAACATCCCATTGTGCCAACCACTCAGTCGTCCGAAGAGGATTAAATATATATTATTAAGATTTAGTTCAAATAAATTAGGGATAAGGAGAATGATGGTCACCCTAAAGAAGCATCACGTGTTCATCCTAAAATTTTATAAGAAAATGGTAATCTTCACAAGGAAATCTTTATTGAAATTTTTTCTTATAGATATGAAACCATTTTTCAAACATATAAAATGGAAACAATGGCTAGGTATTTTATCCACCATGTATCTTTGAAGGTCATGATTTAGACTTAGGTAGAGGTATGAGTGATGTATTGTTTGCATTATCAGAACATCCATAACTTCTTTATGTTGAACTTTTGTAGCTATGGTCGGTATTCATAATTAATACTTTAACCCTCCAAATATATACAATACTAAATACAAGACATGTTTTCTGTATCAATTTCAAAAAGAAGAAAATTTTAATTTGAATTATGAATTTTTCCCTCCAAATATAAGGTCAACTCCTTACTTAAGTCGGCCCAGCCCCAATAGTCACACCACTTGGGGGGGCTCCTTTGTTCACTATAGAAAGGAAATTCATCCTCCACTTTTGGGCATCAAATCCAATCACTTATGAGGAAAAATTCTTATCATTTGAGGCATTATTCTAATCTAGATAAGGACAAAAATCTAAGATGGCATAAGGACGAATTTCCAAGATGGCAACAAGATGAATTTTTGAGATGGCAGCAAAATCGAATCTCTGTGGAAGGCACTGGACCGAATTTTGAGGTAGATTAACCATGACGAATTGTCTGGGCGACATAATGACTTGTCTAGAGGGTAGTTTGATTAGGTGTGACCAAAGCTCTATTACTAGTAAGATTGACTTTATGTTTGACTTGAAGAATTAGATGTATCTTTATTGAATTGAATAATTTCTTTGAGGAAAAGGTTGTTGGGTGTTTCCCCCATGTGGATTTTCCTAGGGTAAATTCTTATGTTTCTTGTTTGGTTGTTTCTTGATAATCCTATTGTCATAACTGCTTCTATTGTTGATCTCTTATGTTTAATTATTTAATGATGAATAAGAATATGAAAATGAATAAATCATTATAAGTAATTATAAGATTAGAAGGCCCTATGAGAAATCAACATGGTATCTGAGCGTATGGTTGAAGAGAAGCCTTGAAAAATTAAAAACAAACTAATTCCTCTTGCTAGAGCAACCTTAGCCCTAGTCCTCTTGCTAGACAAGAAACATAGTTCATGAAAAGTTACAAAGTTTTGAAATAAGGGCAAAATAAGTTCAGAAAAATTAGGCCGAAAATGCTTCAATTTAACCTCAAGTAGGCTGAGAGAGTTGGTTATAGAGGGGCCGAGATTATCTAAGGCCATTAGAGAAATTTCGAGGTCTAAAATGGGCCTCAAAATAAAAATGTACAACCAAAATCAATTTTATAAGAACCAAGAGGATTCAAGATGATGGTGTCAACCATGGGGGATGATTCACCATTTTTGGAGTAAAAAAGTAAAAAGATTAAAAAAAAACTATTTTTTCAACTCGTATTTTCAACTTATCTCCCTACGATTTACTCAAATTTGTAGTGGGAGCACTTGTTGGATGCTGAATTTAATTCCTCATCCAAGGAGTACCCATTTTGCATACATTCGATGGACCTTGCTACATGAAAAATGTGATTGCAATCATTTTTTCATGTATTTCTCATTTTAGTGTAGCAGGGTCCATCGAAAGTATGCAACATGGGTACTCCTTGGATGATGAATTAAACTATGCATCCAATGAGTGATCCCGCTTGAAATTTGAGTAAAACTGTAGGGAGATAAGTTGAAAATACGAGTTGAAAAAATATTTTTTTTCCCTTTTCCCTCTAAAATTTGATGATGTAATCTAATCTTATTTTATTATTTCCACTATTATTTTATAACATTCCTTATGAGGCCCATTTTAGACATAAAAATTTCTCTACTGAGGCCTCCATCTAAAGTGCCTTAGAAGTATGAAATACCTCAGAAGCCGAATATGGTTATAGGATGCCTAATATGACCACATGCGGCAAATAAAAAATTGGCAATGAAGGTGAAGAGATCCATTCATCTCTTATTGAAAATTGCAAGGAGAACCTCTAACCTGAGGAAGCTACTTGATCAAGAAGCACAACAAAATATTCATTATCATAACTTGACTTCATATCTAATTGAGGCGGAACTCCCTTAAGGATTAAAAGATGATTGGCTTGACTTCCTAATTCTAAGATTGAAAAATCATTACAAAATTAGTGAGCAAAAGGCTCTAGCCATGGAGCGTAAATCAATTTCCATGCGGGAAATCAATTTTGTTGTCCCTCCTAATCGTGAATCTCTGGATTTTAAGTATAGTAGTTCACCCTGTATTGTTGAAGATGGTTTAAATTGGTTGGATCAACATTATTTAGGCTACATAAAAAACAATGAAGTGTTAGAGTATTAAGGTAGACAAAGTTTCTTCATTTAATCTTGCATGATGTTGGTGTGTAACTTTGTCAGAAAAAATGCATTTATGATGCATAGATTTATTGGTAAAATCAAATTGTAATTTTAATTGGAATTAAAAGTGTACTTGAATCAATTTTTTTGTTCAAATCACTAAGACCAATCATATTTTTGTTCAAACCCCTAAAACCAATCATGTTGTTGATGAATAGGTTTATTATAGAAAGTGTACAATGGTTTGTAAAACCAAAATTTAGTTTAAAGGAAATCTAATTGTCCTATGATTATATTTGTACATGTAAAGTAAAATGATACTTTTGCATTTATGATTTTCTTAAATATTTTATATTTCAACGAGTGGTGAGTTTAAATTGAAGAGTTTTTGAATGTGGAACTAGTGGAAGATGATGTAGAAATCATATAGAAGATGATTAAAGAGTTTTAATGTGGAACTAGTGGAAGATGATGTAGAAATAATATAGAAGGTGGAACTAGTGGAAGATGATGTAGAAATCATATAGAAGGTGATTAAAGAGTTTTAATGTGGAACTAGTGGAAGATGATGTAGAAATAATATAGAAGGTGGAATTAGTGGAAGATGATGTAGAAATCATATAGAAGGTGATTAACGAGTTTTAATGTGGAACTAGTGGAAGATGATGTAGAAATCATACAGCAGGTAATTACAAATTAATGGGAAATTGATTGGTTAGAAATATTGAGATCTTAAATTAAATTAAAAAAAAAAAGACTTCTTTGGTATAGGTTGTCATTATGGGAGACAACTCATTTATTTCAAGATGGTGGAGGCTTGGTCTTTAACAATATCATATTCTTCCTCTTACAATAGTAGCTAATCATGAAAAATAATATAAAAGGGCTGAAATTACACGATTTTAATAATTTTTTAATTTAACATCAAAATTATAACATGTGACTTTTCTCAACAATATATAGAATATTTGGTAGACTCATGATTACCAATATTGGCTGATAACCAATATAGTATAGATCACCCTCGTTCATATGCTACCTCTAATGTAATGTAGCTTTGACCAATGATGATCTCTCCCCTTTTCCAAGCTTTCTCTAACACAATGTAGCCTTGGTAATTGTGTTCTCTTTCCCCTTTTGTAATGTAGCTTTTGTTAATGGAGTTCTCTTTCCCCTTTTTCTCTAACACAATGTAGCCTTGGTAATTGTGTTCTCTTTCCCCTTTTGTAATGTAGCTTTTGTTAATGGAGTTCTCTTTCCCCTTTTTTAATGCAACTTTTGCTAATGGTGTTCTACTCAACATTGTTAATATTTTTTTTTTTATGTGACATGCTTCATCATATTTTGAACTCATTCTACCTTTCAAATCACCAGATTATCCATGGTGTAGTGGTTACTTTGGTTTTATTTGTTATCCATTTATGTTATGATAGCAACTTTAAAGTGTTGATAAATAACTCATTTATCTTGGACCATTTGTCTATGACCATCATATGGTTTTATTTTGTATATGCATCAATGGTGGGGCCAATAAAACATTGATATTTAAATGATATTAGGGTTGGTTTAGATCCTAATGCTCATCTAAAAGGATTTCAAAAACTTTTAATGATTTAAATTTTAGTGAAAGTGACATGATCTGGGTTGACATTATGTATCAAAAATAATAATGATCACTAGGGTGGAAACCAACTTATTATGCTTGCGGTCTTGGCATTGCTTTCAACAAGAAGGCAAAAACTTATGCATTGTGGATATGGCTCAAAGTGGCTAAAGAAATGGGTGTTTAATCTCTTATGATCATAGGAGATTAAAAAACCATCATAAATCATATGGTAGATAATTTAGCGCTGAGGGATCATCCCTTAACATCTATGTTGGGTCATAGTAGGCATGAAAAAAGTCCTCTCTCTTCTTGCACCTTATATTATGTCATGTGTGAATTCAACAAGGAAGAAAATCATTGGGAAAATCATGGAACAAGGTTAAGACTTAGGGAATAAATTATTAATGGCACTTTGCAATATTGCCCTATCCCTTAAATCTTGTTAAGGGTATGACACATCTCAAGATAATAAATTTTCACATGGATAACCACTCATAAAAAGTTGCATTGGTAACATAAGTCATAATGCATAACATTCTACATATTCCATCCACCATACAAATTGTATTGTGAAGAGAGGGGAGTTTGCTAGTGACAAGTGACGCTCATACACACTTATCTTCTACTAGAGCTTGTTCTACTAGATAGTGGTGGGATAAAGGTTACATATTGTGACATAATTATTTCGATTTTAATTCGTATGATAAATTTCTTTTTGGCGTATTCTTCGTTGCCACCAATTTTTCTTTGGTGCCAGAGAGCTTTGAGAGGAGCCTCTCCCTTGAAGGATTTTCAATGTATATATCATTCAACATTCTCATGCTTATGAAGAGATTAGTAGTTGGGAATCAATTTGGCTCATGCTTATTTGCTTGTAGAGGAGAATTCATGTTGGGAATTTGAAGAGAGGTGTAGTTTTCGTAGGCAATGGGCATCCCCTATTTCAACAAAAGAATTTATTTTTTTATAAGCCAAATGGACTTTCATGAGCCGCAAGAGATTTTTGGTGCTCTTCATTGCACAAAGAGCATGTGCATTGTAATAGGTATTCAATCTTCAATTTGGTTTCCAAATTGCATGACCTAGAACAATATTTATGCGTAGGTGGTTGAAATTATGTTTTCTTTACTAGAATTGAAGAAGTAGATAGTGGTGGCTGAAGCATATTGTAGCATTCTTAGGAAAGTTGCCTTGAATATGAGGGGATCACTTAGTTGTGTCCTCTCATAAAATGGTAGTGTGCTCATTCATAGGTGAATACAAAGAAAGAAAAACAATGAATCAATTTGACGAGGAGATGGCACTAGTTGACTAGGAAAAAGAACACAACTATAGATATGGGAGATGTTTCCCATTATTTTCACTTTTTTAGTTCTTATATATAAGATAACTATTCAAATTTTAGGCATCTATTATATCTTGTTTTTATAAGCTTTTAATAGGACTAGATACTAACATAATTGCAATTTGTTTTAAATTATGGAAACATTTCAATGTTGTAACACCTATTGTGGCATTTGTTGTAGTGCTATTATAATATAAATAAGCTCATATAATATAAATTATAGTGTTATAGCATTTATTGTTAAAATGTAACAAAGCCGCATAGCTAGCATTCCCTGCCGCTTAGTTTAATAAAATATTTTAATAAAATGTAGGTACTCCAAACAATAATAAAATTGTAAAATGAGTTATATGAATATTTGTTTAACTTTTTTTTTTTTAATATAATTAATCATTTTTTTGGTAGATAAAAGTTATATATATATATATATATATATATATATATATAATTGACATTGAAGAGAATGATAACAAGTTAATAATTATTTATTTAATATTGAATGATGACATTTTTTTATTATATAATGCTCATATTATAGTACACATGTCATGTCATTAGAGCATAGATTGTTATAATTAGAGTTGTACAAATTGTACACATGTTATTTTTACATATTTTTTTCAAATTTATATTTTTCAAATTATTTTTTTTGTAAATTAAAAAATTAAATCCATAAGAATTTTCTATTCAATACTTTACACCAATGAGAAAATGGAATTTTTGAATTTAATTACAAACCATTTGTGTTTATGGTACATAGTAATTAATGTATAATGTTATTTTTCAGATTATTTATATTTATTGTACATAGTAATTAGTGATATAGTACATAGTAATTAATAAATGAGCACACAAAAGTCAGTTTTTGCCATCATTACACAATAAGAGGAGAGACATTTCAACCAATCATATTTGAGATCAATAGAAATAAATTTTATTTAAAAATAATAAATTTAATTTCATAATGTTAAACTTTGGATATATTTATTTTTTTTAGTCAAAGAAAAACTAATAGCAAGTCAATGAAAAACTGAATACCCTACCAACGGTAGGTATAATACTACTAATAACCAAAGCACATACTTTTAAATTTCATGCATAAAGAGCAAACTTAAGCAAAGATTGTCAAAATATAATTTTAATTTTGGGAAGAATATATATATATATATATATATATATAACCTTGGCAAGTCGATAACTCGGAGTAATTGAGTGAGACCCAAGATCAAACCTAGTTGTTGCCACTATAACACCAAGAGTATATCCAATAGGCTGTAAGTAAGATATACCAATATTTTATGACTTAGCAAGGGCTGAGACACCACGAGGGTGGGGGAGACCACTCCTTGAGCCTTATCACAATAGGCCAAAGATGTCCCCCTGTGGGATTTGAAACCAAGTGGAGGGGATAACATCCCGTTGTGCCAACCACTCAGTGGTCCCAAGAGGATTAAATATATATTATTAAGCTCTAGTTCAAATAAATTAGGGATAAGGAGAATGATGGTCACCCTAAAGAAGCATCACGTGTTCATCCTAAAATTTTATAAGAAAATGGTAATCTTCACAAGGAAATCTTTATTGAAATTTTTTCTTATAGATATGAAACCATTTTTCAAACATATAAAATGGAAACAATGACTAGGTATTTTATCCACCACGTATCTTTGAAGGTCATGATTTAGACTTAGGTAGAGGTATGAGTGATGTATTGTTTGCATTATTAGAACATACATAACTTCTTTATGTTGAACTTTTGTAGCTATGGTCGGTATTCATAATTAATACTTTATCCCTCCTAATATATACAATACTAAATACAAGACATGTTCTTCGTATCAATTTCAAAAAGAAGAAAATTTGAATTTGAATTATGAATTTTTCCATCCAAATATAAGGTCAAATCCTTACTTAAGTCGGCCCAGCCCCAATAGTCACACCACTTGGGGGGGCTCCTTTGTTCACTATAGAAAGGAAATTCGTCCTCCACTTTTGGGCATCAAATCCAATCACTTATGAGGAAAAATTCATATCATTTGAGGCATTATTCTAATCTAGATAAGGACAAAAATCTAAGATGGCATAAGGACGAATTTCTAAGGAGGCAACAAGATGAATTTTTGAGATGGCAGCGAAATCGAATCTCTGTGAAAGGCATTGGACCGAATTTTGAGGTAGATTGACCATGACGAATTGTCTGTGCAACATAATGACTTGTCTAGAGGGCAGTTTGATTAGGTGTGACCAAAGCTCTATTACTAGTAAGATTGACTTTATGTTTGACTTGAAGAATTAGATGTATCTTTATTGAATTGAATAATTTCTTTGAGGAAAAGGTTGTTGGGTGTTTCCCCCATGTGGATTTTCCTAAGGTAAATTCTTATGTTTCTTGTTTGGTTGTTTCTTGATGATCCTATTGTCATAACTACTTCTATTGTTGATCTCTTATTTCTAATGATTTAATGATGAATAAGACTATGAAAATGAATAAATCATTATAAGTAATTATAAGATTAAAAGGCCCTATGAAAAATCAACATGGTATCTGAGCGTATGGTTGAAGAGAAGCCTTGAAAAATTAAAAACAAACTAATTCCTCTTGCTAGAGCAACCTTAGCCCTAGTCCTCTTGCTAGACAAGAAGCATAGTTCATGAAAAGTTACAAAGTTTTGAAACAAGGGCCAAATAAGTTTAGAAAAATTAGGCCAAAAATGCCTCAATTTAACCTCAAGTAGGCTGAGAGAGTTGGTTATAGAGGGGCCGAGATTATCTAAGGCCATTAGAGAAATTTTGAGGTCTAAAATGGGCCTCAAAATAAAAATGTACAACCAAAATCAATTTTATAAGAACCAAGAGGATTCAAGATGATGGTGTCAACCATGGGGGATGATTCACCATTTTTGGAGTAAAAAAGTAAAAAGATTAAAAAAAACTATTTTTTCAACTCGTACTTTCAACTTATCTCCCTATGATTTACTCAAATTTGTAGTGGGAGCACTTGTTGGATGCTGAATTTAATTCCTCATCCAAGGAGTACCCATGTTGCATACTTTCGATGGACCTTGCTACATGAAAAATGAGAAATACATGAAAAATGTGATTGCAATCATTTTTTTCATGTATTTCTCATTTTAGTGTAGCAGGGTCCATCGAAAGTATGCAACATGGGTACTCCTTGGATGATGAATTAAACTATGCATCCAATGAGTGATCCCACTCGAAATTTGAGTAAAACTGTAGGGAGATAAGTTGAAAATACGAGTTGAACAAATATTTTTTTCCTTTTTCCCTCTAAAATTTTATGATGTAATCTAATCTTATTTTATTATTTCCACTATTATTTTATAACATTCCTTATGAGGCCCATTTTAGACATAAAAATTTCTCTACTGAGGCCTCCATCTAAAGTGCCTTAGAAGTATGAAATACCTCAGAGGCCGAATATGGTTATAGGATGCCTAATATGACCACATGCGGGAAAGAAAAAATTGGCAATGAAGGTGAAGAGATCCATTCATCTCTTATTGAAAATTGCAAGGAGAACCTCTAACCTGAGGAAGCTACTTGATCAAGAAGCACAACAAAATATTCATTATCATAACTTGACTTCATATCTAATTGAGGCAGAACTCCCTTAAGGATTAAAAGATGATTGGCTTGACTTCCTAATTCTCAGATTGAAAAATCATTGTTTACCAAATTAGTGAGCGAAAGGCTCTAGCCATGGAGCATAAATCAATTTCCATGCGGGAAATCAATTTTGTTGTCCCTCCCAATCATGAATCTCTGGATTTTAAGTATAGTAGTTCACCCTGTATTGTTGAAGATTGTTTAAATTGGTTGGATCAACATTATTTAGGCTACATAAAAAACAATGAAGTGTTAGAGTATTAAGGCAGACAAAGTTTCTCCATTTAATCTCGCATGATGTTGGTGTGTAACTTTGTTAGAAAAAATGCATTTATGATGCATAGATTTATTGGTAAAATCAAATTGTAATTTTAATTGGAATTAAAGGTGTACTTGAATCAATTTTTTTGTTCAAATCACTAAGACCAATCATATTTTTGTTCAAACCCCTAAAAACAATCATGTTGTTAATGAATAGGTTTATTATAGAAAGTGTACAATGGTTTGTAAAACCAAAATTTAGTTTAAAGGAAACCTAATTGTCCTATGATTATATTTGTACATGTAAAGTAAAATGATACTTTTGCATTTATGATTTTCTTAAATATTTTATATTTCAATGAGTGGTGAGTTTAAATTGAAGAGTTTTTGAATGTGGAACTAGTGGAAGAGGATGTAGAAATCATATAGAAGGTGATTAAAGAGTTTTAATGTGGAACTAGTGGAAGATGATGTAGAAATAGTATAGAAGGTGGAACTAGTGGAAGATGATGTAGAAATCATATAGAAGGTGATTAAAGAGTTTTAATGTGGAACTAGTGGAAGATGATGTAGAAATCATATAGAAGGTGATTAAAGAGTTTTAGTGTGGAACTAGTGGAAGATGATGTAGAAATCATATAGAAGGTAATTACAAATTAATGGGAAATTGATTGGTTAGAAATATTGAGGCCTTAAATTAAATTAAAAAAAATAAAGACTTCTTTGGTATAGGTTGTCATTATGGGAGACAACTCATTTATTTCAAGATGGTGGAGGCTTGGTCTTTAACAATATCATATTCTTCCTCTTACAATAGTAGCTAAACATGAAAAATAATATAAAAGCGCTGAAATTACACGATTTTAATAATTTTTTAATTTAACATCAAAATTATAAAAGGTGACTTTTCTCAACAATATATAGAATATTTGGTAGACTCATGATTACAAATATTGGCTGATAACCAATAGAGTATAGATCACCCTCGTTCATACGATACCTCTAATGTAATGTAGCTTTGACCAATGATGATCTCTCCCCCTTTCCAGGCTTTCTCTAACACAATGTAGCCTTGATAATTGTGTTCTCTTTCCCCTTTTGTAATGTAGCTTTTGTTAATGGAGTTCTCTTTCCCCTTTTGTAATGCAACTTTTGCTAATGGTGTTCTATTCAACATTTTCAATATATATTTTTTTTTTATGTGACATGCTTCATCATATTTTGAACTCATTCTACCTTTCAAATCACCAGATTATCCATGGTGTAGTGGTTACTTTGGTTTTATTTGTTATCCATTTATGTTATGATAGCAACTTTAAAGTGTTGATAAATAACTCATTTATCTTGGACCATTTGTCTATGACCATCATATGGTTTTATTTTGTATATGCATCAATGGTGGGGCCAATAAAACATTGATATTTAAATGATATTAGGGTTGGTTTAGATCCTAATGCTCATCTAAAAGGATTTCAAAAACTTTTAATGTTTTAAATTTTAGTGAAAGTGACATGATCTAGGTTGACATTATGTATCAAAAATAATAATGATCACTAGGGTGGAAACCAACTTATTATGCTTGGGGTCTCGGCATTGCTTTCAACAAGAAGGCAAAAACTTATGCATTGTGGATATAGCTCAAAGTGGCTAAAGAAATGGGTGTTTAATCTCTTATGATCATAGGAGATTAAAAAACCATCATAAGTCATATGGTAGATAATTTAGCGCTGAGGGATCATCCCTTAACATTTGTCTTGGATCATAGTAGGCATGAAAAAAGTCCTCTCTCTTCTTGCACCTTATATTATGTCATGTGTGAATTCAACAAGGAAGCAAATCATTGGGAAAATCATGGAACAAGGTTAAGACTTAGGGAATAAATTATTAATGGCACTTTGCAATATTGCCCTATCCCTTAAATCTTGTTAAGGGTATGACACATCTCAAGATAATAAATTTTCACATGGATAACCACTCATAACAAGTTGCATTGGTAACATAAGTCATAATGCATAACATTCTACATATTCCATCCACCATACAAATTGTATTGTGAAGAGAGGGGAGTTTGCCAGTGACAAGTGACGCTCATACACACTTATCTTCTACTAGAGCTTGTTCTACTAGATAGTGGTGGGATAAATGTTACATATTGTGACATAATTATTTGGATGTTAATTCGTATGATAAATTTCTTTTTGGCGTATTCTTCCTTGCCACCAATTTTTATTTGGTTCCAAAGAGCTTTGAGAGGAGCCTCTCCCTTGAAGGATTTTCAATGTATATATCATTCAACATTCTCATGCTTATGAAGAGATTAGTAGTTGGGACTCAATTTGGCTCATGCTTGTTTGCTTGTAGAGGAGAATTCGTGTTGGGAATTTGAAGAGAGGTGTAGTTTTCGTAGGCAATGGGCATCCCCTATTTTCAACAAAAGAATTTATTTTTTTAGAAGCCAAATGGACTTTCATGAGCTGCAAGATATTTTTGGTGCTCTTCATGTCAGAAAGAGCATGTGCATTGTAATAGGTATTCAATCTTCAATTTGGTTTCCAAATTGCATGACCTAGAACCATATTTATACTTAGGTGGTTAAAATTATGTTTTCTTTACTAGAATTGAAGAAGTAGATAGTGGTGGCTGAAGCATATTGTAGCATTCTTAGGAAAGTTGCCTTGAATATGAGGGGATCACTTAGTTGTGTCCTCTCATAAAATGGTAGTGTGCTCATTCATAGGTGAATACTAAGAAAGAAAAACAATGAATCAATTTGACGAGGAGATGGCACTAGTTGACTAGGAAAAAGAACACAAGCATAGATATGGGAGATGTTTGCCATTATTTTCACTTTTTTAGTTCTTATATATAAGATAACTATTCAAATTTTAGGCATCTATTATATCTTGTTTTTATAAGCTTTTAATAGGACTAGATACTAACATAATTGCAATTTGTTTTAAATTTTGGAAACATTTCAATGTTGTAACACCTATTGTGTCATTTGTTGTAGTGCTATTATAATATAAATAAGCTCATATAATATAAGTTATAGTGTTATAGCATTTATTGTTAAAATGTAACAAGGCCGCATAGCTAGCGTTCCCTGCCGCTTAGTTTAATAAAATATTTTAATAAAATGTATGTACTCCAAACAATAATAAAATTGTAAAATGAGTTATATGAATAATTGTTTAACCTTTTTTATTTTTATTTTTTTAATATAATTAATCATTTTTTTGGTAGATAAAAGTTATATATATATATATATATATATAATTGACATTGAAGAGAATGATAAAAAGTTAATAATTATTTATTTAATATTGAATGATGACATTTTTTTATTATATAATGCTCATATGATAGTACACATGTCATGTCATTAGAGCATAGATTGTTATAATGAGAGTTGTACAAATTGCACACATGTTATTTTTATATATTTTTTTCAAATTTATATTTTTCAAATTATTTTTTTGTAAAATAAAAAATAAAACCCATAAGAATTGTGTATTCAATACTTTACACCAATGAGAAAATGGAATTTTTGAATTTAATTACAAACCGTTTGTGTTTATGATACATAGTAATTAATGTATAATGTTATTTTTCAAATTATTTATATTTATTGTACATAGTAATTAGTGATATGGTACATAGTAATTAATAAATGAGCACACAAAAGTCAATTCTTGCCATCATTACACAATAAGAGGAGAGACATTTCAACCAATCATATTTGAGATAAATAGAAATAAATTTTATTTAAAAATAATAAATTTAATTTCATAATGTTAAACTTTGGATATATTTTATTTTATTTTTAGTCAAAGAAAAACTAATAGCAAGTCAATGAAAAACTGAATACCCTACAAGCGGCAGGTATAATACTACTAATAACCAAAGCACATACTTTTAAATTTCATGCATAAAGAGCAAACTTAAGCAAAGATTGTCAAAATATAATTTTAATTTTGGGAAGAATATATATATATATATATATATATATATATATATACAAACTTGGTGAGTCGATAACTCGGAGTAATTGAGTGAGACCCAAGATCAAACCTAGTTGTTGCCACTATAACACCAAGAGTATATCCAATAGGCTGTAAGTAAGATATACCAATATTTTATGACTTAGCAAGGGCTGAGACGCCACGAGGGTGGGGGAGCCCACTCCTTGAGCCTTATCACAACAGGCCAAAGATGTCCCCCTTTGGGATTTGAAACCAAGTGGAGGGGATAACATCCCGTTGTGTCAACGACTCAGTCGTCCGAAGAGGATTAAATATATATTATTAAGATCTATTTCAAATAAATTAGGGATAAGGAGAATGATGGTCACCCTATAGAAGCATCACGTGTTCATCCTAAAATTTTATAAGAACACGGTAATCTTCACAACGAAATCTTTATTGAAATTTTTTCTTATAGATATGAAACCATCTTTCAAACATATAAAATGGAAACAATGGCTAGGTATTTTATCCACCACGTATCTTTGAAGGTCATGATTTAGACTTAGGTAGAGGTATGAGTGATGTATTGTTTGCATTATCAGAACATCCATAACTTCTTTATGTTGAACTTTTGTAGCTATGGTCGATATTCATAATTAATACTTTATCCCTCCAAATATATACAATACTAAATACAAGACATGTTCTTCGTATCAATTTCAAAAAGACGAAAATTTGAATTTGAATTATGAATTTTTTCCTCCAAATATAAGGTCAACTCCTTACTTAAGTCGGCCCAGCCCCAATAGTCACACCACTTGGGGGGGCTCCTTTGTGCACTATAGAAAGGAATTCGTACTCCACTTTTGGGCATCAAATCCAATCACTTATGAGGAAAAATTCATATCATTTGAGGTATTATTCTAATCTAGATAAGGACAAAAATCTAAGATGGCATAAGGACGAATTTCTAAGATGGCAACAAGATGAATTTTTGGAATGGCAACAAAATCGAATCTCTGTGGAAGGCATTGGACCGAATTTTGAGGTAGATTGACCATGACGAATTGTTTGGGCAACATAATGACTTGTCTGCAGGGCAGTTTGATTAGGTGTGACCAAAGCTCTATTACTAGTAAGATTGACTTTATGTTTGACTTGAAGAATTAGATGTATCTTTATTGAATTGAATAATTTCTTTGAGGAAAAGGTTGTTGGGTGTTTCCCCCATGTGGATTTTCCTAGGGTAAATTCTTATGTTTTTTGTTTTGTTGTTTCTTGATGATCCTATTGTCATAACTACTTCTATTGTTGATCTCTTATGTCTAATTATTTAATGATGAATAAGAATATGAAAATGAATAAATCATTATAAGTAATTATAAGATTAGAAGGCCCTATGAAAAATCAACACGGTATCTGAGCGTATGGTTGAAGAGAAGCCTTGAAAAATTAAAAACAAACTAATTCCTCTTGCTAGAGCAACCTTAGCCCTAGTCCTCTTGCTAGACAAGAAACATAGTTCATGAAAAGTTACAAAGTTTTGAAATAAGGGCAAAATAAGTTCAGAAAAATTAGGCCGAAAATGCCTCAATTTAACCTCAAGTAGGCTGAGAGAGTTGGTTATAGAGGGGTCGAGATTGTCTAAGGCCATTAGAGAAATTTTGAGGTCTAAAATGGGCCTCAAAATAAAAATGTACAACCAAAATAAATTTTATAAGAACCAAGAGGATTCAAGATGATGGTGTCAACCATGGGGGATGATTCACCATTTTTGGAGTAAAAAAGTAAAAAGATTAAAAAAAAACTATTTTTTCAACTCGTATTTTCAACTTATCTCCCTATGATTTACTCAAATTTGTAGTGGGAGCACTTGTTGGATGCTGAATTTAATTCCTCATCCAAGGAGTACCCATGTTGCATACTTTCGATGGACCTTGCTACATGAAAAATGAGAAATACATGAAAAATGTGATTGCAATCATTTTTTTCATGCATTTCTCATTTTAGTGTAGCAGGGTCCATCGAAAGTATGCAACATGGGTACTCCTTGGATGATAAATTAAACTATGCATCCAATGAGTGATCTCGCTCCAAATTTGAGTAAAACTGTAGGGAGATAAGTTGAAAATACAAGTTGAAAAAATATTTTTTTTCCTTTTTCCCTCTAAAATTTGATGATGTAATCTAATCTTATTTTATTATTTCCACTATTATTTTATAACATTCCTCATGAGGCCCATTTTAGACATAAAAATTTCTCTACTGAGGCCTCCATCTAAAGTGCCTTAGAAGTATGAAATACCTCAGAGGCTGAATATGGTTATAGGATGCCTAATATGACCACATGTGGCAAAGAAAAAATTGGCAATGAAGGTGAAGAGATCCATTCATCTCTTATTGAAAATTGCAAGGAGAACCTCTAACCTGAGGAAGCTACTTGATCAAGAAGCACAACAAAATATTCATTATCATAACTTGACTTCATATCTAATTGAGGCGGAACTCCCTTAAGGATTAAAAGATGATTGGCTTGACTTCCTAATTCTCAGATTGAAAAATCATTGTTTACAAAATTAGTGAGCAAAAGGCTCTAGCCATGGAGCGTAAATCAATTTCCATGCGGGAAATCAATTTTGTTGTCCCTCCCAATCATGAATCTCTGGATTTTAAGTATAGTAGTTCACCCTGTATTGTTGAAGATGGTTTAAATTGGTTGGATCAACATTATTTAGGGACATAAAAAACAATGAAGTGTTAGAGTACTAAGGCAGACAAAGTTTCTTCATTTAATCTTGCATGATGTTCGTGTGTAACTTTGTGAGAAAAAATGCATTTATGATGCATCGATTTATTGGTAAAATCAAATTGTAATTTTAATTGGAATTAAAAGTGTACTTGAATCAATTTTTTTGTTCAAATCACTAAGACCAATCATATTTTTGTTCAAACCCCTAAAACCAATCATGTTGTTGATGAATAGGTTTATTATAGAAAGTGTACAATGGTTTGTAAAACCAAATTTTAGTTTAAAGGAAACCTAATTGTCCTATGATTATATTTGTACATGTAAAGTAAAATGATACTTTTGCATTTATGATTTTCTTAAATATTTTATATTTCAATGAGTGGTGAGTTTAAATTGAAGAGTTTTTGAATGTGGAACTAGTGGAAGATGATGTAGAAATCATATAGAAGGTGATTAAAGAGTTTTAATGTGGAACTAGTGGAAGATGATGTAGAAATAATATAGAAGGTGGAACTAGTGGAAGATGATGTAGAAATCATATAGAAGGTGATTAAAGAGTTTTAATGTGGAACTAGTGGAAGATGATGTAGAAATCATATAGAAGGTGATTAAAGAGTTTTAATGTGGAACTAGTGGAAGATGATGTAGAAATAATATAGAAGGTGGAACTAGTGGCAGATGATGTAGAAATCATATAGAAGGTGATTAAAGAGTTTTAATGTGGAACTAGTGGAAGATGATGTAGAAATCATATAGAAGGTAATTACAAATTAATGGGAAATTGATTGGTTAGAAATATTGAGGCCTTAAATCAAATTAAAAAAAGAAGAAGACTTCTTTGCTATAGGTTGTCATTATGGGAGACAACTCATTTATTTCAAGATGGTGGAGGCTTGTTCTTTAACAATATCATATTCTTCCTCTTACAATAGTAGCTAATCATGAAAAATAATATAGAAGCGCTGAAATTACACGATTTTAATAATTTTTTAATTTAACATCAAAATTATAACAAGTGACGTTTCTCAACAATATATAGAATATTTGGTAGACTCATGATTACCAATATTGGCTGATAACCAATAGAGTATAGATCACCCTCGTTCATATTCTACCTCTAATGTAATGTAGCTTTCACCAATGATGATCTCTCCCCCTTTCCAGGCTTTCTCTAACACAATGCAGCCTTGGTAATTGTGTTCTCTTTCCCCTTTTGTAATGTAGCTTTTGTTACTGGAGTTCTCTTTCCCCTTTTTCTCTAACACAATGTAGCCTTGGTAATTGTGTTCTCTTTCCCCTTTTGTAATGTAGCTTTTGTTAATGGAGTTCTCTTTCCCCTTTTGTAATGCAACTTTTTCTAATGGTGTTCTACTCAACATTGTTAATATTTTTTTTTATGTGACATGCTTCATCATATTTTGAACTCATTCTACCTTTCAAATCACCAGATTATCCATGGTGTAGTGGTTACTTTGGTTTTATTTGTTATCCATTTATGTTATGATAGCAACTTTAAAGTGTTGATAAATAACTCATTTATCTTGGACCATTTGTCTATGACCATCATATGGTTTTATTTTGTATATGCATCAATGGTGGGGCCAATAAAACATTGATATTTAAATGATATTAGGGTTGGTTTAGATCCTAATGCTCATCTAAAAGGATTTCAAAAACTTTTAATGTTTTAAATTTTAGTGAAAGTGACATGATCGGGGTTGACATTATGTATCAAAAATAATAATGATCACTAGGGTGGAAACCAACTTATTATGCTTGGGGTCTTGGCATTGCTTTCAACAAGAAGGCAAAAAATTATACATTGTGGATATGGCTCAAAGTGGCTAAAGAAATGGGTGTTTAATCTCTTATGATCATAGGAGATTAAAAAACCATCATAAATCATATGGTAGATAATTTAGCGTTGAGGGATCATCCCTTAACATCTGTGTTGGATCATAGTAGGCATGAAAAAAGTCCTCTCTCTTCTTGCAACTTATATTATGTCATGTGTGAATTCAACAAGGAAGCAAATCATTGGGAAAATCATGGAACAAGGTTAAGACTTAGGGAATAAATTATTAATGGCACTTTGCAATATTTCCCTATCCCTTAAATCTTGTTAAGGGTATGACACATCTCAAGATAATAAATTTTCACATGGATAACCACTCATAACAAGTTGCATTGGTAACATAAGTCATAATGCATAACATTCTACATATTCCATCCACCATACAAATTGTATTGTGAAGAGAGGGGAGTTTGCCAGTGACAAGTGACGCTCATACACACTTATCTTCTACTAGAGCTTGTTCTACTAGATAGTGGTGGGATAAAGGTTACATATTGTGACATAATTATTTGGATGTTAATTCGTATGATAAATTTCTTTTTGGCGTATCCTTCGTTGCCACCAATTTTTCTTTGGTGCCAAAGAGCTTTTAGAGGAGCATCTCCCTTGAAGGATTTTCAATGTATATATCATTCAAAATTCTCATGCTTATGAAGAGATTAGTAGTTGGGAATCAATTTGGCTCATGCTTATTTGCTTGTAGAGGAGAATTCATGTGGGGAATTTGAAGAGAGGTGTAGTTTCCGTAGGCAATGGGCATCCCCTATTTTCTACAAAATAATTTATTTTTTTAGAAGCCAAATGGACTTTCATGAGCTGCAAGAGATTTTTGGTGCTCTTCATGTCACAAAGAGCATGTGCATTGTAATAGGTATTCAATCTTCAATTTGGTTTCCAAATTGCATGACCTAGAACCATATTTATGCTTAGGTGGTTGAAATTATGTTTTCTTTACTAGAATTGAAGAAGTAGATAGTGGTGGCTGAAGCATATTGTAGCATTCTTAGGAAAGTTTCCTTGAATATGAGGGGATCACTTAGTTGTGTCCTCTCATAAAATGGTAGTGTGCTCATTCATAGGTGAATACAAAGAAAGAAAAACAATGAACCAATTTGACGAGGAGATGGCACTAGTTGACTAGGAAAAAGAACACAAGCATACATATGGGAGATGTTTCCCATTATTTTCACTTTTTTAGTTCTTATATATAAGATAACTATTCAAATTTTAGGCATCTATTATATCTTGTTTTTATAAGCTTTTAATAGGACTAGATACTAACATAATTGCAATTTGTTTTAAATTTAGGAAACATTTCAATTTTGTAACACCTATTGTGCCATTTGTTGTAGCGTTATTATAATATAAATAAGCTCATATAATATAAGTTATAGTGTTATAGCATTTATTGTTAAAATGTAACAAGGCCGCATAGCTAGCATTCCCTGCCGCTTAGTTTAATAAAATATTTTAATAAAATGTATGTACTCCAAACAATAATAAAATTGTAAAATGAGTTATATGAATATTTGTTTAACCATTTTTTAATTTATTTATTTTAAAATAATTAATCATTTTTTTGGTAGATAAAAGTTATATATATATATATAATTGACATTGAAGAGAATGATAACAAGTTAATAATTATTTATTTAATGTTGAATGATGACACTTTATTATTATATAATGCTCATATTATAGTACACATGTCATGTCATTAGAGCATAGATTGTTATAATGATAGCTGTACAAATTGTACACATGTTATTTTTATATATTTTTTTCAAATTATTTTTTTGTAAATTAAAAAATAAAACCCATAAGAATTGTCTATTCAATACTTTACACCAATGAGAAAATGGAATTTTTGAATTTTATTACAAACCATTTGTGTTTATGGTACATAGTAATTAATGTATAATGTTATTTTTCAAATTATTTATATTTATTGTACATAGTAATTAGTGAAATAATACATATTAATTAATAAATGAGCACACAAAAGTCAATACTTGCCATCATTACACAATAAGAGGAGAGACATTTCAACCAATCATATTTGAGATAAATAGAAATAAATTTTATTTAAAAATAATAAATTTAATTTTATAACATTAAACTTTGGATATATATATATTTTTTTAGTCAACGAAAAACTAATAGCAAGTCAATGAAAAACTGAATACCAGTGGCAGGTATAATACTACTAATAACCAAAGCACATACTATTAAATTTCATTCATAAAGAGCAAACTTAAGCAAAGATTGTCAAAATATAATTTTAATTTTGGGAAGAATATATATATATATATATATATATAAACCTTGGTGAGTCGATAACTCGGAGTAATTGAGTGAGACCCAAGATCAAACCTAGTTGTTGCCACTATAACACCAAGAGTATATCCAATAGGCTGTAATTAAGATATACCAATATTTTATGACTTAACAAGGGTTGAGACACCACGAGGGTGGGGGAGCCCACTCCTTGAGCCTTATCACAACAGGACAAAGATGTCCCCCTGTGGGATTTGAAACCAAGTGGAGGGGATAACATCCCATTGTGCCAACCACTCAGTCGTCCGAAGAGGATTAAATATATATTATTAAGATCTAGTTCAAATAAATTAGGGATAAGGAGGATGATGGTCACCCTAAAGAAGCATCACGTGTTCATCCTAAAATTTTATAAGAAAATGGTAATCTTCACAAGGAAATCTTTATTGAAATTTTTTCTTATAGATATGAAACCATTTTTCAAACATATAAAATGGAAACAATGACTAGGTATTTTATCCACCACGTATCTTTGAAGGTCATGATTTAGACTTAGGTAGAGGTATGAGTGATGTATTGTTTGCATTATCAGAACATCCATAACTTCTTTATGTTGAACTTTTGTAGCTATGGTCGGTATTCATAATTAATACTTTATCCCTCCAAATATATACAATACTAAATACAAGACATGTTCTTCGTATCAATTTCAAAAAAAAGAAAATTTGAATTTGAATTATGAATTTTTCCCTCCAAATATAAGGTCAACTCCTTACTTAAGTCGGCCCAGCCCCAATAGTCACACCACTTGGGAGGGCTCCTTTGTTCACTATAGAAAGGAAATTCGTCCTCCACTTTTGGGCATCAAATCCAATCACTTATGAGGAAAAATTCATATCATTTGAGGCATTATTCTAATCTAGATAAGGACAAAAATTTAAGATGGCATAAGGACGAATTTCTAAGATGGAAACAAGATGAATTTTTGAGATGGCAGCAAAATCGAATCTCTGTGGAAGGCATTGGACCGAATTTTGAGGTAGATTGACCATGACGAATTGTCTGGGAAACATATTGACTTGTCTAGAGGGTAGTTTGATTAGGTGTGACCAAAGCTCTATTACTAGTAAGATTGACTTTATGTTTGACTTGAAGAATTAGATATATCTTTATTGAATTGAATAATTTCTTTGAGGAAAAGGTTGTTGGGTGTTTCCCCCATGTGGATTTTCCTAGGGTAAATTCTTATGTTTCTTGTTTGGTTGTTTCTTGATGATCCTATTGCCATAACTGCTTCTATTGTTGATCTCTTATGTCTAATTATTTAATGATGAATAAGAATATGAAAATGAATAAATCATTATAAGTAATTATAAGATTAGAAGGCCCTATGAAAAATCAACATGGTATCTGAGCGTATGGTTGAAGAGAAGCCTTGAAAAATTAAAAACAAACTAATTCCTCTTGCTAGAGCAACCTTAGCCCTAGTCCTCTTGCTAGACAAGAAACATAGTTCATGAAAAGTTACAAAGTTTTGAAATAAGGGCCAAATAAGTTCAGAAAAATTAGGCTGAAAATGCCTCAATTTAACCTCAAGTAGGCTGAGAGAGTTGGTTATAGAGGGGCCGAGATTATCTAAGGCAGTAGAGAAATTCTGAGGTCTAAAGTGGGCCTCAAAATAAAAATGTACAACCAAAATCAATTTTATAAGAACCAAGAGGATTCAAGATGATGGTGTCAACCATGGGGGATGGTTCACCATTTTTGGAGTAAAAAAGTAAAAAGATTAAAAAAAAACTATTTTTTCAACTCGTATTTTCAACTTATCTCCCTACGATTTACTCAAATTTGTAGTGGGAGCACTTGTTGGATGCTGAATTTAATTCCTCATCCAAGGAGTACCCATGTTGCATACTTTCGATGGACCTTGCTACATGAAAAATGAGAAATACATGAAAAATGTGATTGCAATAATTTTTTTCATGTATTTCTCATTTTAGTGTAGCAGGGTCCATCGAAAGTATGCAACATGGGTACTCCTTGGATGATGAATTAAACTATGCATCCAATGAGTGATCCCGCTCGAAATTTGAGTAAAACTGTAGGGAGATAAGTTGAAAATACGAGTTGAAAAAATATTTTTTTTTCCTTTTTCCCTCTAAAATTTGATGATGTAATCTAATCTTATTTTATTATTTCCACTATTATTTTATAACATTCCTTAGGAGGCCCATTTTAGACCTAAATTTTTTTCTACTGAGGCCTCCATCTAAAGTGCCTTAGAAGTATGAAATACCTCAGAGGCCGAATATGGTTATAGGATGTCTAATATGACCACATGTGGCAAAGAAAAAATTCGAAATGAAGGTGAAGAGATCCATTCACATCTTATTGAAAATTGCAAGGAGAACCTCTAACCTGAGGAAGCTACTTGATCAAGAAGCACAACAAAATATTCATTATCATAACTTGACTTCATATCTAATTGAGGCGGAACTCCCTTAAGGATTAAAAGATGATTGGCTTGACTTCCTGATTCTCAGATTGAAAAATCATTGTTTACAAAATTAGTGAGCAGAAGGCTCTAGCCATGGAGCGCAAATCAATTTCCATGCGGGAAATCAATTTTGTTGTCCCTCCCAATCATGAATCTCTCGATTTTAAGTATAGTAGCTCACCCTGTATTGTTGAAGATGGTTTAAATTGGTTGGATCAACATTATTTAGGCTACATAAAAAACAATGAAGTGTTAGAGTACCAAGGCAGATAGAGTTTCTTCATTTGATCTCGCAACTAGCTTACCTAGAAAACTTACAACCATCAACTGTGTGTGGGATACCTGATGTTAGCATTCATGATATTCATGTATCTGGCTCAGAGGAACATGGCAATCTTACTATCTCATTACAATGTTAGAGACTAAATCTAAATAATTTAAGGGATTGAGAGGAATGCCTCCAATGGTATTGAAAGGCTAGGAGATTCTAGTTAATTAGTCTTCCTACCTCTTAGCACTTTTGAACAGACAAGAAGAGAGATCCCACCATTTAGAGTAGAGTTCTTGGTTTGAAGAAGAGTTCACTTTGGATCGATAAAGAAACCATAGTTGAAGCATACTTATTTTAGGGAAAATTTGTTATAAGATAGAGCTAAGTTGTAACTCAACCTTGCTTTACATATTGGACAATAGACTATGCAAAATATTCAATGATAGTGTTCATTGAGTCTTGAAATTTATTGATTTTATTACTAATGTATTTTTCACACAAGAATAGTAGGAGAAGGAGAGATCCTTGTAATGTATAAATGGTAGAGACCTAGTAGCCTTTCTGTGGAAAAAAATCTTTATACAAGGTTGAGAGAAAAATCAGAAACACATTTCCACAAAGTTATTTGATTGATTGATAAAATCACCTAATTGACAACAAAATTAGTATGTTACAACAAAGTTTCCATGATAAAAGGTTGATGATCTTAGGGTTGGTAAACCCTAGAAGACCTATGTCTTGAATAAGTGTTTTTAAAATTTGAAAAAACCAATGATAGTCACTGTTCTGCAACATGTAAACTATCTCAAAGTAATGACATCAATATTTGAAGTAGGAATTAAGCCACTATGAGATATATGTGATCCACACACCTATAACAAAAACGTTTGGCATCCTGAAGCATGATGTATTTATTGAAGTTCATATTTTGTAAATTTACTCATAGCCAAAGGGAGTTAAGGAAGGACATTGGAATGAACATAGGGCTTCCTAAGCCTATAGGTCAAATTATTGAGTTACTCAACCATTAAGAAGAAGCTTGGATACAAACACTACCAAAGCAAACCTTTAGAGGACCCTTGTTGAGGAAGAATACACTTTGGAAACACTTGTTTCAAGTTTCATGATCTGTTTGAATTTAAAGAAAAAAAATGTTTTTATATGACATGATAATCATATGGTTTATAACTCTACTACTTATTGAGAGCTGGAGTGCTAGATGAAGGAAAAATATAATAATGAACCATACATTTGCTTGGAATGATATCAAGATGGATCATCCTTGATGACATGATGGTTTTGGACATAAAAAGAAAAAATGCATATGACAAAGTTTAGTGGACCTTCAAAAGATGCAGATGAAAATTCAAAATATATGGCTTGTAAAGAAATCCCTTGGGTTTGTGAATAAAACCCTAATATCCCGACCTAGATTATTATTTTATCTGAAAGAAGAAACTCTAGGTCATGCAAGGAAGGAATGGCATCATGCTGATGGTGAGGACAAGGTTGATAAATTTATAATATGGATGCAAGAAGACTAAGAGGGAGCTAACATTTTCCTATAATCCTCAAAATTTAAGTAACTTATATCTCACTTTCTTGATTATCATTGTTATTACTATTTAGTCTCTTATCTTTGTATTCTTTTATTGGTTGTAGTTGTTCCTCCATGGCCTTTTAGTGAGGATTGTAGGTACATCGTAAAGGCTTCCAAGATTTTGACAACAAATGGAAACACCAGGAAGAACACAAAAAATTATATGACAAGAGGATTCCTCCAGGATAGTGTACAAAATCAACTAGAGTGGTTTATATTCAAGAGGGAGAAATGGTAAAAGACATCTAGAACCGTTATATGATCAAGAAGAGATTCCAGTTCAGAGGGAGCAGAAAAGCTGACAAGTTTGAAGGAAAGTGTGTTGAAAAACTTGAAGAGAAGTCTGTGGTGACTTCTACTGAGAAATCTAGGGGAAACAAGATAGGTGATTTCTATTATATTTATAATTTCGTTTGATGTATTTTTACTAAAATTAATTAGCTTCTTCTTTCACTTGATTATATTTAGTGTTATTTTCATCGAACAACTACCAAACCATAAAGAAAAATAAGACAAAAGGACACAATATGTAGGTGATCAACGAGGGGAAAAACCTCTCCAAGTGAGAGGAATGTTAATTTTTTCAACTAGGATCAAATTCGACATTGGACAACTCAGATTACCGAGATGATTCTTGCATTAATTTCGACTTTTTGAGAGGACCAAAATTGACCTAAGGATCACCCAATTTGGTCAAGCGGAAGTTGAGTTTTGAATTATTTTATTCATACATGTATTATGGAATGGGTCGGCCCTAAACACATGTTAAATTAGTTAGGTCAGCCTCAACCCCAAGTGGACCCACAAGAAAGCCCATAAATAGAAGCAAACTCAAGCTCATTTTATCACATTTATCGAGCCATCTTTTATTCTTCTCTTTTGTCTTGATTTGCACAGGTTTGTCAGAAGAAGTTCGTGCAAGGGTCTGAAATCACAGGGGTGAAGCTCGCTCTGATATAGGGTTTTCTAATTCTTGGATGTTGGCACAAAACTGGGCATTTTAGTCCCTGGACGCTAGTGTCAAATGGGCAAGACAACGTCCAGAGAGCCCTAGACATTGGCACAAAAGCTTAAGGGAGCATCCAAGGTTTCAAAGGTAGGTCTGAAGGTGTCGTTCCCCGGACGCTCGCACAGAGTAGTCCTGAGAGCATCCTGGACACACATGTAGCAATTGAAAGAGAGTGTCCAAGGGTTTTTGAGAAGATCTAGTGGGTTTGACCCCGAAAACACGCACAAGTTCTTCTTGAGAGAGTTTGATCAGTTATAGACGCCCTCACACAGTGGCCGAGAGACCATTCAGGGAGTTTCAGACACACACAGTTAGTTTTGGTGAGAGGGTCCAAGGTTTTGACTTTGGATTTAAGAATTGGATTGAGTTGACTTCAGTGATATGGTAGATCTTGGTTTATCTATGTTGTTATATAGATCTGTATATCTGATTTATAAATCTCCGTTGCTATCATATGTATTGGGCTGATTGTACTCTCTGTTGAATTCCTTTATGACGATCTATTAAAGAAGAAGATTTGAAAGGGTTTCCCCCTTATGGGGTTTTTCCCTGGTCTTGGACCAATCTGCTGTCTCTTATGGTTGTGTTGTTGTCTTCTTTGTCACTGCATATATTGTTCTTTCTTTAGTTATGTTTATGATTGGTTATACTGCTAATAATTGGATGCATTGTTAATGAAGAAGTAAATTGGGCTAAAGTAATTGATACAACATAGAACAATTTGAAAAATTAACATGGTATCATAGACAAGGAAAATTTTAAGAACCCCCCTAAATTTATAAATATAATAAATGGGCGAATCTCCATGGTATATAGGAAAAATCAAAGGCGATTTTATAAATAATATAATATGTATATATAATTTTTTGGCGAATCTCTCACCAGGCATGGCGAATATTTTACTCAATTATAAAATCTTGTAATCTTGTAAGATCTTGCCGAGTCTTTCACTAAATAATAAAACTTTGTAAAGTCCTAGTGAATCTTAGCATAGGCTACATGCTTTGTAAAGTCCTAGTGAATCTTAGCATAGGCTACATGCTGGTTTAATTCCCCCATTTAAATAGGCTACATTCCAGGTGAATACCATGGGTCAATACCATGTGCCATTTTGGTGAATACCATGGGTCAATACCATGTGCCATTTTTATTTTTATTAATTCTAATATTAGGGTTAATAATGGTTTTTTGCATGGTATTAATAACAATCTAGTCCATGGTATTTGTCCCATAGTATTTTGGCCATAGGTTTCACCTAAATATAACCCATTTTTTGAGTGTTAGTAAATATAAGGTGACTTATGGAGTAAATATAAAAAAAGGTTTTATTTGTTTACCATACCTCTCGTTTATTTATATTTTTATTAATTTACCATACCTCTTTTACAAATATGGTATTTGGCCCATAGGATTCACTTAAATAAAACCTCTTTCTTGAGCCTTCATAAATAGAACGAGGGTTATGGACTAAATATAAAAAGAGGTTTTATTTATTTACGATACATCTAGTTTATTTATATTTTTATTTATTTACCATACCTTTTGAGTAAGTATAAAAAGACGTTTTATTTATTTACCATACCTCCACTTTACTTATATTTTTATTTGTTTACACCCTTACATGTATATAAGGTGACTTATGGAGTAAATATAAAAAATGTTTTATTTATTTACCATACCTCTCATTTATTTATATTTTTTATTAATTTACCATACCTCTTTTATAAATATGGTATTTGGCCCATAGGATTCACTTAAATAAAACCTATTCTTGAAAATGGGCGAATGGATTCACTTAAATAAAACCTATTCTTGAAAATGGGCGAATGGAAGGTTGTAAGTCCTAATTTCAAGGGCTAAATTTACCTTTTTTAACCTCTCCCTTAAAATAAGGTGGGTTATTTGAGGTGATTTGTAAAAATGTACTATGATACAAAATATTCACCCACTAAAAATTTAAAACCCCTTAATTTCGCCAAAGGGCGAACATTCGCCCCTAAAATTATCCTTGATCATAGATGAGGTGAAGGACAAGCCCAAAAGAAGACAAGCATTAAAGCCCTCATTTTCAGAAAGCAGATTCTAGTCAAGGTCAAAATGTCATCCTCTACCTTCAAGGAGCATGAAAAGTTGGGTGATGCATCAAACTTTGCTACATGGAAAGTCAGATAGGAGACCATTGCCGACGACAATGATGTGTTGGAATATATTCAAGGAAGGATGCCCGAGCCTCCAGAAAATGCTTCTGCTTCCCTCAAGAAAAGGCACAAGAAAGGTGAGTCTAAAGAAAAACAAATTATAGTTGATGGTTTACAAGATAATTTACTTGCATATGTTGGGAATTTAAGAAAGTCTAAAGACATGTATGACAAGATAGCCAACATGTATGAAATCAACAACTTGAATGATATCATCACCTTGAAATATCAACTCAAGGAAACTAATATGACCAAAGGAGAAGTTGTTCAATCCTACATTATGAGGATCTCTCGCCTTAGAGGTCAATTGCAGAGAGTTAGAGAAAATGTGCTTGACATGGAACTAGTAGTTATGACTCTTAGAGGTCTCCCTCCTATTTGGGAAACCTTCATTACTACAATCAACAACAACAATGTCCTTCCGTAATTTGATGAAATTTTTGGAAATATTAATTAAGAAGAATCGAGGATGATAGCAAGAGGAAGGATTCATAATCATGAAGAGGGAGAGCTCGCTGCATACATCACTCATGGAAAAAGGAAGAAGGAAAAAGGAGGTCCATCAAGGAAGCCTCCTTCTCAAAATACAAAAGGAAGGAATGACATATCATTATCTCATATTGAATGCTTCAATTTCCACAAGAAAGGTCATTATGCTTGAGACTATCCTAAGAAGAGAAAGAGGCCACATT
The DNA here is from genome assembly GCA_031772625.1 of Pinus tabuliformis. Taxonomy (NCBI): domain Eukaryota; kingdom Viridiplantae; phylum Streptophyta; class Pinopsida; order Pinales; family Pinaceae; genus Pinus; species Pinus tabuliformis. The sequence continues at coordinate 285,237,145 of CM062807.1, read as the reverse complement.
ACAACACCAGAAGCAAAAACAATAACAAAAGAAGAAAATATAATCAAAAGAATAACCGTGATAGAAGATATGAAAGAAGAAAAAGAGACTCCTCAAGTGACTGTGAAGAAGATCATCCTCCTCAAAAGAAGTCAAGGGCTCCTAGGTATGAAAGTAATGCTGTAAATAAATCTGAATACATTCTTATTTTTGCCCTTACTAGTTCTTCTCCACCATATTTGTGGGATAATTGGTTGGTTGATAGTGGGGCCATTCATCACTTCTTGGGATACAAGGAAGTCTTCTCTAATCTGGTAGAGAGGGAGACTAAGCTAAAGATCATTCTTGGAGAAAACTCCACTCATCCTGTGAAAGGCTTTAGGTCCGTCAAATTTCAATTTAATTATGGGGAATCGGTTATGCTACATGATGTTATGTATGTACCGGGAATAATGAAGAATCTGGTATCTATATTCGCATTGGAATACAAAGGGATGAGGGTTGCCTTCATCAAAGGAAAATTTATGATTTTGCCTGCTGACTCACTTATGATAGATGCATTCACATTAGGATTGATATTTGAAGGACTCTATAGATTCACTAGAAGGCCACTTCTAACATTGGTTAATAATACCAATCATATGAGCGAGTTATGGCACCGCAAACTGGATCATCTACACCATGATGCACTTCCGAAGTTGAACAAATTGGTCTTAGGTATCCCTGATGTTCAAGCTCATCATGAAGGAGTTTTTCCAGGTTGTGTAAGTGGAAAAAAATGAGGGGACCATTCTCCTCTAGTAAGAATAAGACAAATGAAATCCTCCATCTCATTCATTCTGATATATATGGTTTGATGCCAGTACATTCCATTGGTGGTCATCTCTACTACATCACCTTCATTGAAGACTTCTCAAGAAAGACATGGATATACTACCTTAAGCACAAACATAATATCTTTGAAACATTCAAGGAATTCAAAGCCTTGATCGAAAATCAAACATGAAAGAGAATTAAAGTCTTCAGGTTCAACAATGGAGGGGAATACATATCCAACAAATTCATAACATTTTTCAAGAGATAAGGGATCAAGAAGGAAACGATTGTGCCATATACTAACGAACGAAACAATTTAGCTGAAAGGAAGAATAGGTTTATAGCTGAAGTTGCCCGTGCCATGCTCCATGATCAAAAGCTGCCAAAGTTCCTTTGGGTCAAAGCCATATCTATTGTTGTCTATGTTCAAAATAGGGTGCCTCATCAAGCTTTAGAAAAAAAGACCCTCGAAGAAATATTCACAGGTGTCAAGCCTGATATTAGGCATCTTCGTGTATTTGGATGCCCCATATATTTTCATGTGCCGAAGGATAAAAGGAACAAATTGGAATCTACAGAAGAAAAGGTACATTTGTGGGTTAATGTGAAAATTATAAAGCATATAGAATATATATTCCTGGTCAGAGGAAGGTCGAAATTAGCAGGGACATAACATTTGATGAAGATGCATCTCTTGGAAAAGCAACAAATCTTCCTCTGCCTCCTCCTCCCAAGGAAGATGAATTGGATATTCTAGATGGTCCTTCCATGCTCGAGTCAGATATTGATGATCATCCCATGGAGCCTATGGATCCATTAGATCCTCCTCCAAGTGATCCTCCTACTAGGAAGAGACCACTTTGGCTCCGCGATACTCTATAGAATGATGAAAGAAATGTTCCCATTTGTAGATCATTCAGAGAAAGGAAGAAAAATGCAGGTATTAGGGATATGTTGCAGCCATGAGCACTATGATTCAAGCTGAACCATCCTCATTTGAAGAAGCAGTAAAATAACAAGTTTGGAAGGAGGTTATGGCCGAGGAATATGAATCGAATGTGAAAAATGATGTATGGGATGTTGTACCAAGAATGAATGGGAAGTCTGTTGTGACTTCAAAGTGGCTATTCAAGATAAAACATGGAATTGATGGCAACATTGAGAAATACAAAGAAAGGTTTGTAGCTCGAGGATTCTCTCAGAAAGAGGGAGAATATTATGATGACATATTTGCTCCCGTGGCTCAATATATAACCATCTGTTCAATAGTTGCCTTTGTAGCTACTCATGGATGAGTTCATCAGATGGACGTAAAGACCAATTTCCTGCATGGAATGTTACATGAAGAAGTAAATGTTGAACAACCATAGGGATTTGAAGTGGAAGATCAAAGAACACATGTTTGTGGTTGAAAAAGGCATTGTATGGTTTGAAGCAAGCTCCCCGATCTTGGTATGCATGCATTGACAGTTACTTAATGAAGATGGGATTCATAAGTAGCAATGCCAATCCCAACCTCTACTTCAAGATAGTCCAAGGTATGGCAATGATTTTGGTTTTGTATGTTGACGATCTATTCTTGATAGGTGGTGAGCCTCTAATGATCGAGTGTAAGAGGGATCTAGCCTTTGAATTCAAAATGAAGGACCTTGGTATCATGCACTACTTTCTAGGCCTTAAGGTGTGGCAATGGCCTAGTGAGATCTTCCTTTCACAAGGAAAATATGTTGTAAAGCTACTAGAAATATTTGGGATGACTAAATGCAAATCCATGGCTACATTGATGGAAATGAACTTCAATAAATTATGTGGAGAAGCTATAGGACTGATTTGGAAAATCCATCCAAGTATAGATAATTGATTGGGGCTCTAATGTTCCTTATGAACACCCATCCATATATATGCTATGTAGTAAATACATTGAGTCAATTCATGACCGATCCCCTCCATGCACATTGGATAGCTACCAAACACATATTGAGATATTTGCATGGGTTAATCACACTTGGCCTAAGATATTCTGCTGGAGATGTTCAACTTCAAGGATACATTGATGTTGATTGGAAAGGAAATGTTATCGATAGAAAGAGTACATCTGGATGTTGTTTTAGCCTTGGATCTTCCATGATATCATGAATGAGCAGGAAACAAAAGTATGTAGCATTGAGCACCACCGAAGCAGAATACATAGCTGCTAGCATGACTAGTCGTGAAGCAATTTGGTTGAGGAAGCTCTTTGGAGAGCTATTTCAGTAGGTCATGGACACTAAAATGATATAATGTGACAAAAAGAGTGGGATCTATTTGGAAGAGAATCCCATGTTCTCTGACAAGTCCAAGCACATTGATATTCGATATCACTTTATTCGAGACATGGTGCAAAGAGGAGCTATCATGCTCCAACACATATCGATAGATGAACAGATTGGAGATATTCTCACCAAGGAATTACCGAAAGGAAAGTTCTTGGTATTTAGAGAGAAGCTTGGATTGATGGATGTGGCCCCTCCGAATAAGGGGCAATGCTGATCGAGGACACTAGGCCAACTCTTCCTACCCTGTTTGAGCTCCCAGGGTGAGGAATTGAGATAGAGGGTTCCTAGGGTTGATGGATCTCTGGATAATACAATACTCCCCTATCTGTTACCCCTAGGGTTGAAGATGCTGCTCCCCTATCTTAATAAGGTTGGATAATGCTTCTCACTTGTCTGGTATTTACAGAGTATACCCCAGTTGGCATCATACCCACAAGCATGGATTTTGGGAATACCACTCCTCGTTTGGCCAATGAGTTGAGAGTGTACTTGGGGTGTACAACCCAAGTCTATTATGATGCAATTTGTATACCACATGACTATTGAGAGTCACTTATGGGAAGATCGGTAGGAAACAAGATTGGGTTGAGATGGTGCTTCCATTTTGAGATTCCGGGTTGAGGATGAGCTCCCCGATGAGATTCTAGGGTCAAATATATGCTCCCCTGTATGATGAGTTATCCTATTGCTCAGTATGGGTGGAAGTTATTTCTCCCTGATTCTTCTTCTTCTAGATTCAAAAAATTTGTTAGTGTCAGTCTTTCCAGCCTTCCTCCAGTGATCAAACATGCTCTTACAAAGTGATTTTAAGGTGTCAAGATCAAATTTTATCATTTCAGTGAGTCTTCAAACAAAATTTGGTCACTAGGCATTAGGTCTAGGGTTTGCTTTCACTCCTTTCAAAGTTGTCCAAATGTCGGTCTATGTCACTATTCAGCTGAGTGTACCATCATTCAGAGGTTGTCATCATCATGTCAAGTTCCACTGGGTCATTTTACACCTTCTTTATGCTTCAGTTGTGCCTAGGTAAGGTCCATTTCCCTCTCCTAGGGTTTTGGAGGTAATTTCTCTTGGATGGTCAAATCATTAGCAAAAATTGTATCCGGATGTTCATACACCTTCCCCTATCCTTAATGTACCTTATTAAACACTTCCCATCACCGAGATCCCCCAAATTCCTCATTTTCGCACAAACCCTAGTTTCTTGCTACAACTTGACAATTTTCAAGGCTAGGCCTGTGTTTTTCCCTTTTTCACCCCTTCCGTTCACTCAATTTCTAAGATTAAAATTTCCCATACTTCCTAACATCCCTCCCTAGTTCCCAAAATTTCCTCAAGAATTTAGAAGCCCCCTATCCCCTTCATTTTGCTTCATTTCGACAAATCCCCTGTTCCACACATCAGGGTAGGTTTTACTCAAATGATGTTTCTGAGAAATAAAAGATGAATTTGGGAAAACCGAGAGAGGTTTTTGTCAAAAATATGCCAAGGAATAAAAAACTCCTTCAATTTTACACAGGTGTCATGGTTTCAAAGAAATGTCAAAAATACAATCGCCTTGGGAGAATTGATGCACCTCTGAAGTGACCTTGGAAAAATCAAGTTTTCTCCTGGCTTTGTTGGTCAAATGACTTTCTTGATGAGTCAAATGATAACTAGACACAAAGATATTTCCAATGAGCTATCATGAGCTCAATTTGGAGTTGAGAAAGGCATTCAAAAGTTGACTGTAACAGCACTCTGCCTTTAGGTAGCCTCATTTGGCACATTTTGACCAGTCTTGGGAGATTTAATTTTTGACAAGGAAAATGAACTCAAAATTGAAACATTCTAGTTGGGTTGGAAAGTAGACTTAAATACCTTTCCAACGAGCTATCCTGCACCCAATTTGGACACCGGGAAGGCCTCCAAAAGTCTTCTGGAAAAAGCGCGACGCACAGAGCAGGTGGCGCGGCGCACTGGGGAGGCACGACGCACTGGGAGAAATTGTCCAGTGTAATTCTGAACGGGCACGACGCACTAGGAGCGTGCGGCGCACTGGGTATGTGGCGCGGCGCATACACCTGAAAGCCTGAATTTTCTTGAAATTTCTTTAAATTGCCCATAACTTGCATGGATTTTCCAGGTAGGGTTGTTATCTTGGTTTTTCATCCAATTTTGTGATATGTTATGGTGGTTGGTGGATGATAACAATTGAACAAAAATCTTAAACCCTACTTCTAAAGTACCTCAAAGGAAAAATTGTTGTGGGTTCCAAAATCAGTGTTTTGCTACCAAAGTCACTCTTCCATCCCATGTCTCCTTTCTTTCCATCATTCCCTTCTCCCTTATTCCATTTCTTCCTAATTTAATTCTTCCCCATCTCCAAAAATTCACTAAATCCCTATCCCCAATTCCCTTCCATACATTTCCAAATGTAAAACCCCAAACCCTACCCTATACAAAATTCCCAAACCCTCCTAAACAAATTTGTCCCAATAGTCCCTAAACCCCTACTAATTCCCCTCTTCCTAACAGTCCCTTGTTGCATTTGTCCCTTTGGTGGCAGAATTCAATCACACTACAAAAGAGCAGTCCAACACAGTTCTTTCACCGGCATCTATTTCTCCAAGGCAGTGGTGCAACAACAATTATGTCATCTGGTCATTCATCTGATTATGAAGTGGAAACCCAAAGTGACTCACCCTTGGAAGGACATGCACCCATGAGGCTTCATAGAGGTGGTAGACATATCATTACTTGTCCCGGAACTTGGTGTACAAAGTGAGAATCAGGAGTTTGAAAGCAAAGGTAAAGAGAGCATCAAGGAGGCAAAAAGTGGATGAAGGACTCCAGATATTGGCTGAGGCATCCTTGGCCCACCATTTCCCTTGATGAAGAACCTTCAGTCCAAATTTCAAGAAATTTGGAGCAATTTTTGACATTTTGGAATTTTTGCACTAAAAAACAGGGTTTTTCTCCCTGTGCGCCGCGCCACGTGGCGCACGCTTATGATTGGAGGCTCCAAATGCAAAAAATTTTATATTTTTGGATTTTTCATGAAAAATCATGACTGCTGGTGCATGGCCAAGAAGTTTGGGCAAGTTTTGAGTCCTCAGGAGGTCAAAAACACCCTAAAAATGACCTCTCTGCCCCTAATTTCACACACAGGAAGCAGTCTTGGGAGATTGAGGTTTTGGAGGGGAAAATGGGCACCAAATTTAGAAATTCCACTTGGGTTGGAAAGTAGACAGGTAGGGCTTTCCAACAAGCACACTTGGGCTCAATTTGGACTTCAGAAAGTGCCTCAAAATCAGAACCAAAGTGGCGCGATGCATACAAAAATTGGCGCAACGCACAGAGGTTTTTTGCCCAATTTTTCACCTTCCAGCTCAGAAATTCGGCCAGTTTGACTAGTTTTGCTTTGTGATGTTATTTTTGACCTATCTTGATGTAATTGGGTGAACATGATGTAATTTTGGTACTTAGTTACTTGTTCTAGAGGATTCATTCTCTAAAAATTGAAAATTTAATGAATGAATCAGTTTCCTACCTTATAGAGGCAAGTTGTTTTTATTGCCTAGATTTTAGTTCTTTGTTTAGAATTGGTTGAAACAGCTCCTAGAATGATGAGCTCGACCCCTAGAGGCAAGGGAATGGGTTGGGCTAGTCTATATCATGTAATTCCTAAGTCATTTTTAGGGTTGGACTCTTGGGAAAAGTTTGGCACTCTATTGTACATTCACTTCTGCGTTATTGGCTAAGGAAAGACCAGGGTTTTGCAGCATTGTTTGGGATCCATGTGGCTTTATGTTTTTATGGTGTGCTTCTCTGAGTAATTGTAAGTTTATCTTGTGTTATGTGTATCATTTTTGAGCTTCTTCTTTTGAATTTGAACAACTGAGTGATTAAGGTATGATCCATAACTGTTATGATCAGCCTTTGAATTTGTTTAAATTTTCATGTTTTCGTCTATTTAAGGGGAATTCTTGAGACTCTCTTGCTCTCCTTAGCTTCTCACCAGTATGATATATCCATCTCACTCACTTAAAAGCATCAAAATGATTGCCTTCATTGCCCCAAACGAACTCTGCAGAAACTGTGCCTCATCCCCGAGCCCAATTTGCCTTTCCCATTTTTTCAACAAAACTCACAAAAAACCTAATCAAATCCATGAAATTAATACCTAGCCTAAGATTAGTTTCAAATTCATTCATCTCGAGCCTCATCGATTACCTTTTACCGAGACTGACCCGGAGAGAGCCCTCTCCTGTCCTCGTAGGGCTAGTTACGAGGCTGAGCGTGGTTTGATGAGGACCTAGAACCTTGTCTTTTCAGCCTGAGACAAATCTAGGCTCTAACAAAAGTTTTAGTAGATAGAGTTGATCAGAGACAACCACAACATGATGACAACATGACAGGATGATGTGAAGATCAACTGCAGATATTGGCAGTTGGAATTCTTCCTAGTTGAGAGGGAGTGTTAATTTTTGCAACTAGGATTAAATTCTACATTGGACAAATCATATGACTTATATTATGCTTGCATTAAATTCTTCTTTTTGAGAAGACCAAAATCAACCTAAAGATCACCCAATTTGGTCAAGCGAAAGTTGAGTTTTAAATTATTTTATTCATACATGTATTATGGTATAGGTCGGCCCTAAGCACATGTGAAATTGGTTAGGTCAACCTCAACCCCAAGTGGACCCACAAGAAAGCCTATAAATCGAAGCAACCTCAAGCTCATTTCATCACATTGATCAAACCATCTTCTATTCTTCTCTTTTGTCTTGGTTCGCACAAGTCTATTAGAAGTATTTTGCACAAGGGTTCAAAATCATAGGGGTGAAGCTCACTCTGATATAGGGTTTTCTGATTTTCGGACGCTGGCACAGAATTGGGCATTTTAATCCCTAGATGCTAGCACAAAATGGGAAAGACAATGTCTAGAGATCCCTAGACGCTGACACAAAATCTTAAAGGAGTGTCCAGGGTTCAGAGGCAGATCTGAAGGTCTCGTCCCTGGATGCTCACACAGAGTAGTCCTAAGAGTGTCCAGGCCATCCCAGATGCACACATAGGAACTGGAAGCGAGCATCTGAGAGTTTTTGAGAAGATATGGTGGGTTTAACCCCAAACACACGCACAGGGTCTTCCTGAGAGTGTCCAAGAAGTTATAGACGCCCTCACACAGTGGCCGAGAGAGCGCCCAGGGAGTTTCGGACGCACGCAGTCAATTTTGTTGAGAGCATCCAGGGTTTTGACTTTGGATTTAACAATTGGCTTTATTTGGCTTTAGTGATCTGGTAGATCTGGGTTTATCTTTGCTGTTATATAGATATGTAGATATGATTTGTAAGTCTTCACTGATATCATATGTATTGGGCTCATTGTACTCTCTGCTGATTTTTTTTTATGAGGATCTATTAAAGAAGAAGATTTGAAAGGGTTTCCCCCTTGTGGGGATTTTCCCTGGTCTTGGACCAATATGTTGTCTCTTATGGTTGTGTTGCTGTCTTGTTTTTCACTGCATATATTGTCCTTTCTTCAATTAGTTTATGATTGTTTATAATGCTAATAATTGGATGCATTGTTAATGAAGAAGTAAATTGGGATAAAGTAACTGATACAACATAGAACAATCTGAAAAATTGATAAGGAAAACCCTCAAGAATTCTTCTTCTTATATAATTTTCAATTGAAATTTTTTAAGACCTATGACCCTTTACCAAGACCCCTCCAAGACCAAGTCAAACCTTACCTCTTCTTTTCACTTCAAACTTGCAACTTCTTCTTTGACTTCAAATTTGGTCCTGCAACACTACAGTGCAACTTCGACCTCTCTTTCTGCAATTTTGGCCTACTTGCAACTTATGCAATTTTCGACCCCTGCTGCAGAAACTTACCCATTCCTATAAAAGGAATGTACCCTATCTCTCTCTTATCCAGGGACATGTCCAAGCTCCCTCTTATCTATGGACTTTCTTCCAACAATTTTTTGCTCTTTGGTGGAGATCATGGTACTATCAGCTGCTTGTGGGGCTCCTTTTTCGATGTCATGAAGTTCATCCTTTTGATTATGGAGCCTGCATCATTCATAGGGAATCGACCATCAATCACTTTCCTTCGCAAGCTACATTAGTCATGCCGTCCTTCTCTTTATTGGAAATTGATATTTTATAGTCCACATCTATATTTTCTTCATATTGCTACCTTTTTCACGTCATGTTCAAGATCTCCATCCAATCTCATGAGTGCTAGTTTTAGGTGAAATATACAAATCTCTTTTGGTAGCCCTATGTCAACCCATCCAGATGTTCAAAAATAAAAGAATGTATCATCAATTCAAAGTTACCTTTTGTGATGTCCTTTCATCATGACATCTGCTTCTTGCAACATCAACATCCTGCACATTCATAAACACATCTCCAAGACTTTATATGTCAAGGGTATCCTTTCTTTACAGACCTTATTAGGGTCTTAAGACCTTCTCTACGGATATGTTATGGTCAATTCTTCTAGTCATGGGATGTTGACTTCCTTTTTCTTATGTGACTGTAGTTGCATCTTTCACAATCTCTTCTTTCTTTATTCACATATTGCTTCCCAGTAACTTTCCATCCATAGTTCCTTCATCTTTGTAAACTACCTCATATTCCATATGAGGACATATTAAGTTGATTTCATCCTATCAATATGTGAACTATGCCTTCATGCATCTTTCCAAAGGAAGAGATCCTTTTTCTTTAATCATGCTCACGAGGTAAAACATTTACCCACGCTATCTTCCACTATTTGGTGACATGAATTATTTATCAAATATATACATACCTATTTTCTTCTTTTGGTCATATATACTTCCTTCGACAACTTCTTTCTCTTGATTGAAAGTACTTCAACCATATTGGCATTCTGTACTTCTTTTTCATCATACCATCATCATTCTAAACAATGGATCCCACATAAGGTGGAATGATCATCGAGATATTTGATTCTTCCAAGTAGAGGTGAAATTTCTAATGAAGATTCCAACAAAGGATCTAGATTATCCTCATATGGCAGAAGCTCCTTTCTCATGATGATGATGTATGATAAATTCCTTCTATCATGCTAGATGAATTTCTTTCAACCACATTCTACTTATTCTTTCAATGAGGTTACCAAGAGCTACTTCCTTTCTATGTTGACTGCTACAACCATGTTGACTGCTACTTCAATGATGTCATGAGCTCTTGATTCAATCGTATGCTTCTAATATGATGCCATATTCTACTAAGATGCATCTTGTCATAATTATTCCCATGTTAATTGCCATGGTAGAGGTATTTTCACCTCCTACTTCTCCTTGCTATGCATTTGTGAAACCTCAATAATGAGTATCTATCGTGTTGGATTTCTTCTCATTAGGTCCTTCCACTTCTTTGGTGATATAGGCTTCATTTCCTTCTTTCCTTTTGTTGTCCTTGTTGATTTTCAGAAAATATCTCTTAAAGTGCCCATATCCCTAACAACCATAGCATTGGATTCGACATATTGATCTTGTTCTTTTTCTAAGGACCAAACTTCCCAAACTTTCCTTTCTTCCTAGCCATGGCAACAAATGCTTGAACTTGTTTGTTTGAACCTACATCACTTTTTTCTTTCAACCCGATTTCTTCAATATTACATAGTGACCATAGCTCACTGAATGGGGTAGCTTCCTTCTTTCCATAGATGCTTGATACAAAGTTTCCCCATTCCTCCGGTAGTGCATTGAGCACGACTGTGGTCATCTATTTGTCGGAAATTTAATGAGATTCATAAATGGGTAATTATATGGGCTCATTTTACCTCCTAATCTAGTCAAAGCAACCATTCTCTTAGCTTATTGAATGATTTTCTGATTATATTTATGCTTATAGAGTGAGTTGAGTTAGTTATTGTGCAATGTGGTCTAACATGTATTTAATGCAGACTATTGATGGATTTCGAGGTCAAAGTCAAGGATCCAGTGGACAAATGGCAGCAATAACTCGAAGTGGACAAAGGAGAGGACTTATAGGAGGGAATCACACTCATTTATTACTCCTCACTTCGAATTCCCCTTCATTCAGCTCGGAGTACAAGCAGCCGAATCATGCACTAGAAAGCAACCGAGCAAGTGGAGGATGACTAATGATTATCTCGAGTTTTGGGAGCCAAGCCTCCCTGATTTTAAGGAAGATGTTGGTAGCTTCATTTGTATAAGTAGAGAGGCCTAGGGCCTCACTAGGGTTGGATTTTTTCTTATGTAAACTCTGCTCAAATTTCGAGCTTATTATTTTTGTGATAGTTTCATGTAATCTTGCTATTGTTTTAAAAATAAAGATGGAATCCTTTTTGAGCTAGCACTAAGTTACCTCAGAGGGCTGAATCTCTTGGGTTAGGGCCCAATCCAACCAGCCAAACTCCTCTTTACTTTTATTTTTATGCCTTGTTTCAGTTTGTAGATTAGTTTGCTGTTAGATGTATTTCTCTTATGGTTAAGAATAGGTTGTCTTTGATGATTTAGTAGTTTTCTTCCATTTGTGCTTTTTGTAGCAGGTTAAGCAGTGATAAAGAGAAGATTCAAAAGGCTAGAAATAGTGCCTTGGCCTCTCTTCCTCCCTCTGGGACCATGATTTGAGGCAAAGACTCTCTTGCTGCCCCAAAAACATAGATTTTCCTCATTCATAGGACTTCTAGTGTTTGCAACTTTTTAGTAGGTTAATAGTCCAGCTTTGCTTTGCTTTAGATCTTCTTCATCATGCTCACTTCCTAATTTGCAATAGTCTTCTTTCATGCTTTCCTTTCCTACAACATTTCTCAGCATTTCCTTTCATAGATCATAGTTTAGACCATTTTTATGCAAAACTCTGTTTTTCCTAAATGCATTCATTTCACTTGTTGCTTGATTTCCTTGGTTGACTGTCAATTTCTATGTAGCAGATCTCTTCTAGCAGTAGGCCAACTTATCAGCAATCACACCCTCCATCTGATCCATGCCCTATAGGTCTCCCAAATCTCACCTCAATTCTACCCTAGTTTCCTGCATTTTTCCATAGAACTTCTTCCTCTCTCCTTGAGCAAACCCAATCATCTTTCTCTCTCCTGGTGATTCATGGTAGACCTTAGGTGCCCTAAAACCTCATTCCAACCTCCATCCACCTTTTTCACCCACTCTCACACCCTCAAAATAGTGAAAACTGCTCTCGGCCTCCTCCTGTAGGCCTCCTGTAGTTTCCCTGTTTTCCTCCTATAGATTTCTTGTGTCCTCCTGTAGATTTTCCTATAGGCTTTGTTTTGAAGGAAGAGTGTGGGAAAAGCCTACAAAATGCCACCTGAGACCTCCTAGGACCCATCCATACCATCCTACATCCTCTCAAGTCCCAAAACCGCCCTTCAACGCCACCTATTCACTGCTAGACTGGCACACAATAAATTACATGCATATCAAATTCACATAAAAATACGTAAAAATCCAAAAATATGTTTTTTACTTATTTACTTCCACAAATATCATATTTAGATGTTGTTTACTTCCTTGACTAGGTAATGGCATTCCTTTCATGGTTTTCATAGTGCTTTTTGCAAAAGTAGAATTAGTTGGTTAATTAGAGTTTACTAGGTTTGCTTTACATTTCAGTCTTTCTCCTTTCTACAGTTAGAATAGCATCTGAAGAGTAATATTTCTTTTATTTCATCACATATAGAGTTTCTTCTAGAATCCATAGAAGTTGGCTTGAGCTCCTAGTGATCTTGCGTCGGCTGACCAAGTGACAACCTGCAGTGAGAACTAGTACTTGTGCATACAACACCGATGCTTCCAAGTTTGTTACGAACTACTGGGTTGATAAGAGTAAAGTAGGCAGCCCAAGAGTTGCAGCATCATTGCTACAATACTAGTGCTCACCAACATTTCCCCCCCAACTCTTGAATCTGGTCTCTTATTTATGACACCCTCATAAAGTATGAGGCTATTCCTTCTTCATATTGTATAGCTCGGTTCTTAATGATATTACTTCTCCAACAGTTCTTACAGAGAATAATTCTACTAGCTTCTCATATATTTCTTTTGATGTCTCCAACTTTTCTACATAAGGGATGAGGGGGTCCTTGATGGACTCGATGAGAATCCTTTGAGACCTTCCCCTTCCATATATTTTACTAGAGCTTAAGCTTCTTATATTGGTGTTTTAATGATTAAACACTTAACATTCCCAATAAATTCATTCTCTATGAGGATCAAATCTATCCTCTTCTTTCATGCAAGAAAATTTGATGACCCAACCAAATTATTGCTCTCCTTGCAAAATGCAGTCATTTTGATAGATTCATACATAGATATAAATATACTTACTTGTCAAGTGAAGATACTCCTTGATGATTAAATCTTCAATTTGATTCCTTTCTTGATGATGTGGATAATAGAAGATATCTTCTTGATGGATATGTATTCCTTCAAGTATGTTTTGATAGCTGTCCTTGACTCAAGAAGAGGGAGATCACCTCGATTCCTTGATGATGACGATAGTACTTCTTCTTGCTTCCCTTAGACATAGAGACTTCAAAATGCTTCAATGTGTAGTCCTTCTTTGAGAAGAGGAAATGTCTTTGAGATATTCTTTGTGATGTTGATTGAAAAATGTATGAGATTCTCAAGAATGCTTCAAATGTAGAACCTTTATTTTGATGAGCTAGGGTTTTGAGGTCTTCTTCTCTTTGAGATGTAATGATCCTTGAGATGTGATGAATGGTCCTTCTTGTTTATATTGATTTTCCCTTATGTATCCCTTCTTGATGGTTCAATTTCATTTATGATCCCTTGATCTTCCTTAATGGTCCTTCTACATGCTACCTTTCCTTGATGTAATCACCTTAGCTCTAATACCATGTTGAGAAATCTAGGGGCAACAAGAAAGGTGATTTCTCTTATATTAATAACTGCTTGTGATGTATTTTTACTTAACTTAATTAACTTCTTATTTCACTTGATTATATTTAATTTTCTTTTCATAAACAACTACCAGACCATAAATAACAATAAGACAAAAGGAAACAAGATGTAGGCAATCAGCTAGGGTCAAAACCTCTCCAAGTGAGACAAAAACCCGTAAGAATTCTTCTTCTTATAGAATCTTCCATTGACGAATTCCAAGACTTATGAACCTTGACCAAGACCCCTCCAAGGCCAAGTCAAACCTTACCTCTTCTTGCTAATTCAAACTTGCAAATTTTTCTTTGACTTCAACTTTGGTCCTGCAACTTCGATCTCTCTTTCTGCAATTTCAATGTACATGCAACTTATGTGTAGGTTTTAACCATGTACATAAATTATCTGCAAATGAATTATTAAAATAGACCTAGATCCCAAAACTGGGACTACCAGATTAAGTTTTCATTATATTCCTTTCAATGTTACAATACAAATATATACCTGCTGAAGCATTCATAAACCCAAATCCACTAACCATAGATTATAACCTAACCGTAGTTCCCTTGATCAGATCTACAAAATACCATGGGCAGAAAACCATCATGCCCAAAATCATGCGCAAAAACCATGCACAAAACCTCCCAATTTATTTATTTTATTATATTATATTATATTTATTTATTTATTTTTATTTTTTTTCCGGAGCGTTGCCTATTAGGGGAATTTTGAGATCTAAAATGTGCCTCCTAAGGAAATTATAAAATAATAGTGGAAATAATAAAATAAGATAAAATTATATCATCAAATTTTAGAGGGAAAAAAAGAAAAAAACTATTTTTTCAAATTGTATTTTCAACTTATCTCCCTAAAGGGTTTACTCAAATTTCGAGAAGAAACACTCATTGGATGCAAAATTTGATTCCTCATCCAAGGAGTACCCATGTCACATACTTTTGATGGATCCTACTACACGAAAAATGAGAAATACATGAAAAACATGATTGCAATAACATTTTTCATATATTTTTCATTTTTTGTGTAGCAAGGTCCATCGAAAGTATGCAACATGGATACTCCTTGGATGATGAATTAAATTTTGCATCCAATGAGTACTCTTGATCGAAATTGGAGTAAAACCTTATGGAGATAAGTTGAAAATACGAGTTGAAAAAGTAGTTTTATTATTTTTTAATCTTTTTACGTTTTTACTCCAAAAATGGTGAATCATCCCCCATGGTTGACATCATCATCTTGAATACTATTAGTTCTTATACAATTTATTTTGGTTGTACGTTTTTCTTAGGAGGCCCATTTTAGACCTCAAAATTCCCCTAATGCCGGACCCAATTTTTTTTATTCCGGGGCTAGTCGTGGAAAGAATATAACACATACCTAAAATTCTCCCACTTGTTGTTTTCTTTCCACATAAGCGGCCACAGGAGTGCATTGTTATTGATTCAAGGTTGTGATGCCCATTATTTCTCTACACCAAGAAAACTTCTGAGTGCTCACAAACTTCGTCCATGCATCTACAACATTCTTCAAAGCGTGCACCTTTATCAACAACACCTTTTGTCTTCAACCATATCCCTCACAAAGTGATATTGAATGGCAATGTGGTTTTTCTTTGAATGATATGCATGGTTATTTGCCAAGAAAATTTCACTTTGGCTATCACATTCCATCCTTATAGTTCACTGTACCAACCCCATAGTTGAACACAATCTCTGAAACCAAATTGCTTCCTTGCTTGCATGAGTGGTTGCCATGTATTCAACGTATGTAGTTGAAAGTGACACTACAGATTGTCTCTTTCTCATTCAACTAACTACTCCTCCAAATAGGTTAAACACATACCCACTTGTAGATCTTCTTCGATCCAGATCTCCAACCTAGTCTGCATCAAAAAAGCTACGAATGTCCAAAACTATATCCAATCCTGGTATTCTTTGGTAGCACAAACTATAATCACTAGTGCCATGCAAATACCTGAAAACCCGCTTCACTGTTGTCTAATGCTCCTTCCCTGGTTTTGACATAAATATGCTCAATACTCCCACTTCATGTGCAATGTCTAGTTTGGTGCAAACCATTGCATACATTAGGCTACCAGCTGCACTCGCATATGGAACAAGGGACATGTCCTCTTCCTCTTCTTGTGTCTTGGGACAATGTTCAGTAGATAAATTTACACCTACAGGAATAGGAACCTTCCTCGATTTACTATCTTGTATATTAAATCTCTACAATATTGTCTCGACATACTTCCTCTGGTTTAACCAGAGCTTCCTCTTTGCCTAATCTCATTTAATTTCCATGCCCAAAATATAGTTTGCAACACCAAGATTCTTCATGTCGAATTTAGAGGACAATTGGGTCTTCAAATCCTAGATAATTTCTTTGTCATTTCCAATCAACAACAAATTATCCACATACAAGACCAAATAAATAACACGATCACCAATTAATTTAAAATACACATAGTGATCCGCTTTTCTCTTGGTGAAGCCAAGTCCCTGTATATATGTATAAAATTTCTGATACCACATCCTTGGTGATTGTTTTAACCCATACAAAGACATTTTTAACCTGCATACCATTTCTTTCTTACCCTTCACTGCAAATTCTTCAGGCTGCTATAAGTTTTAATCCCATACAGAAATTACCTGCATACGAATTCTAAAACACAGAAAGTAAACAATGCGAGAGCATAACACATAAAACACATATACACAGAGATTTTCTCATGGATCCCAAAATCGGGACTACCAGCTTGATTTTTCATTATGTTCCTTTCAATGTTACAATACATATTTATACATGCCGAAGCATCGAATACCATGTACCGAAAACCATAGGTAGGTTCGCCCAACCTAATATAGGGTCCAATTTTTTTTTTTTTCCTGGGGCGCTGCCCCAGACCCCATAAAGGGGGGCTACCCGCCCCCCTGAAACCCCCCGAACAAGGGGTCTACCACCCCCCCGTTGCGCAATCGACACAACGAAGGGGGGACTTTGCGCCCCCCCCCTCTAAACCCCCCCGTTCACTACGTAAGTTAGTCGTGCAAAGAATATAACACAACCCAACATTCTCCCACTTGTTGTTTTCTTTCCACAAGGGGGCCATAGGAGAGCTTAGTCATTTTTCCAGCCTTGAAACGCCCATTGTTTCTCTACACCAAGAGAACTTCTCAGAGCTCACATATTTTGTCAATGCATCCACAATATTATTCAAAGTGTCCACCTTTACCAGCAACACCTTTTTGTCTTCTATCATATCCCTCACAAAGTGATACTGAACTTCAATGTGCTTTATCTTTGAATGATAAGCAGGGTTCTTTCCAAGAAAATTGCACTTTGGCTGTCACAATCTATCCTTATAGCTCCCTGTACTAACCCCATACTTGAACACAATCTCTGCAACCAAACTAATTCCTTGCTTGAATGAGTGGATGCCATCTATTATGCCTCTGTAGTTGATAGTGCCACTACAGATTGTTTCTTACTCATCCAACTGACCGCACCTCCAAATAGGTTAAAAACATACCCACTTGTAGATTTTCTCTAATCCAGATCTCCAGCCCATTCCACATCAACAAAGCCATGAATATCCAACACTCTGCCCAATCCCAGTCTTCCTTGGTAGCACAAACCATAATCACTAGTGTAACACAAATACCTGAAAACCTGCTTCACTGCCATCCAGTGCTCCTTCCCTAGTTTTGACATAAACCTGCTCAATACTCCCATAGCATGTGCAATGTCTGGTCTAGTACAGACCATCACATACATCAGGCTACCGACTGCACTTGCATATGGAACACGGGACATGTCTTCTTCCTCTTCTTGTGTCTTGGGACACTGTTCAACAGATAACTTTACACCTACAGGAATAGGAGCCTTCACCGGTTTACTATCCTGCATATTAAACCTCTATAGTATTGTCTCGACATACTTCCTCTAGTTTAACTAGAGCTTCCTCTTTGCCCAATCTCTTTTAATTTCCATGCCCAAAATATAGTTTGCAGCACCAAGATCTTTCATGTCAAATTTGGAGGAAAATTGGGTCTTCAAATCCTGGATAATTTCTTTGTCATTTCCAACCAGCAACATATCATCCACATACAAGACCAGATAAATAGCACAGTCACCAATTAATTTAAAATACACACAATGATCTTCTTTGCTTCTGGTGAAGCCAAGTCCCCATATAAATGTATCAAATTTCTGATACCACATCCTTGGTGATTGTTTTAACCCATACAAAGACTTCTTTAACTTGCATACTAGTTCTTTCTTACCCTTCACCGCAAAGCCTTTAGGTTACTTCATGTAGATCTCCTCTTCCAGATACCCATGAAGAAATGTTGTCTTCATATCCATCTGTTCTACCTCAAAATCAAAAGCAACAACAACAGATAAAAGTAACCTAATAGAAGTTACCTTGGCAACAGGAGAAAACATATCACCAAAATCAATTCCCGGCACCTGGGAATAACCTTTTGCTACCAATCGAGCTTTGTATTTCTCCACCTTTCCTTCTGCATTTGTCTTATTCTTGAACACCAATTTGCTGCCAATGGGTTTCCTTCCATCCGGCAACTCCACCAGATCCCAAGCCTCATTTTTGTGCAAAGATGCCATTTCATCAACCATGGCCTCTTTCGAGAGTTTTCCATCCTTTGAATCTACTGCTTCCTTCATAGTTCTGGGATCATCATCAGTAATAGAGAAAACAAAATTTGAACAGAAAGCAAATGGACTATACCTTTCTGGCTACCTTCTTTCTCGAAATGATCTTCTTATACCGAGAGTTTGTGGCTCTTCATCTTCTGATTCCTCCTCTGCTGTAGAGAGTGATTCTTCTTTCTTTAGCTGAAACTCTATCTTCTCAGGTTCCTTTGGTTGGACTTCATGTTTAATAACATATTTCACCTCTCTGAACACCAAATCTCGGCTGTACACAACCTTCCTTGTTGTTGCGTTCCAAAGCTTATAACCCTTTAAACCATCCTTATACCCAATAAAGATGCACTTTTCAGATTTACTATCCAATTTGGTTCGTTTCTCCTTTGGAACATGTACATATGCATCACATACAAATACCCTCAGATGTGAAAGAGAGGGTTTCATACCAGTCCATACCTCTTGTGGAGTCTTATCCTCCAACGCTGATGAAGGTGATCTGTTGACCAAGTAACATGATGTCTCCACCACCTCTACCCATAATTCCCGTCCTAACCCAGCACCACTGAGCATGCTTCTTTCCCTTTCCATCAACGTCTTGTTCATTCTTTCTGCAACTCCATTTTGCTGAGGTGTAGATGGAATAGTCTTCTACCGTGCTATACCACACTTCTTACAAAATTCTTCAAATTCCTTACTGCAAAACTCTCCACCGTTATCTGTCCTCAACACCTTTATCTTCTTCTCTGTCTGGTTTTCCACCATAGCCTTAAATGCTTTAAACCTGTCAAAGACTTCAAATTTATTCTTAAGGAAATATATCTATGCATTCCTTGAGAATTCATCTATAAATGATACATAGTACAAATACTTACCCATTGATGGAACCTTCACAGGTCCAAACACATCACTATGCACAAGCTCTAATATCTGTTTCACCCTCTTACCACCAGAGGGGAAACTCACACGATTCTGCTTCTCGTATACACAATTTTCACAGAAATTAAAATCTAGAGAGATATTACTCATACCTTCTACCATACCTTTACCATGAAGTATTCGAAGGCCCTTATCTCCAATATATCCAAGCCTTTGATGCCACAACATGGTCTTCTCTCCAGAGACCACTAGATTTTCAGCTCCACTTTCAGGAACCACAGAACTGTTGCACCCATCAACAATAGTACTACCTTGCAGCTTGTATAGAGTTCCAATCTAAACTCCTCGCATTAATACCAGTGCTCACCAAACCATCTTGCAGGTATCTTTCTCGAACACTGTCTTTACACCTGCATCATCCATCTTGCTTACAGAAATCAGATTTCTAGCCAATGCAGGAATATGTAGAACACCCGGAAGTGTTCTAACCCTTCCACCTTGCAACTTCAACTTTACTTTTCCACGACCAATGATTCTAACCTTCTTATAATCCCCCAAGAAGACATCACCACCATTGTATTTATCATACTCATAAAACCACTCTTTATGGGGAGTGAAGTGAAAGGATGCACCTGAGTCAATCAACCATGCCTCATGATCTACATGTTTACTTGAAGAAGCCAAGGACACATCCCCACCTTCATCTGAGGTGGTTTTCGCCTCTACAGAAGGAGCATCATCAGATCCCTTTCCTTTATCAGGAGCTTTAGATTTACAACCCCTTTTGAAATGCCCTTCCTTTCTGCATTTCTAGCACACCAACTTTACAGGTTTTCTTGGAGATTTAGATCTCCCACTCGATGACTTATTTTTGTTTATGTTCTGGGACCATCCTCGTACAGACAAGGCATCACCATTCTGGCTCTCCATATTTTTTCGTCTCATCTCCTCCATCAACAAGGCTGAGACTATTTCATCAAACTGCAAGGCAGTTGCATTGCTACCTATTGCAATAACCAGACTATCCCACAAATTTGGTAGAGAACACAAAAAACTAATGCACTTATCTTCATCTGAAATTTTAATATCAACAAATGCTAACTTAATTACCACAGTATTAAATGCATTTAGATGTTCTATCACTGAGTCTCCATCTTTCATCCTCAGGTTATACAACTTTTTCCGCAAGAACAGTTTATTCACCAGAGACTTAGATTGGTACAAAGTCCCTAACTTCTCCCACAAAGCCTTCGTCGTAGCTTCCCCTGATACATTTAGCAATTCTGAATCTGAGACACACAATCGTATTGTACTTTTTGCCTTCCGATCCAACTTCTTTCATTCTTCATCGGACACTCCCGTTGGTTTAGTACCTGGATCTACCGCGATCCACTGATCTTTATCCACCAACAGATCCTCCATCTTGAGTTTCCACAACTCAAAACTCTGACCTTTAAATTTCTCGATCTTTATCTTTCTACTGCTCGCCATCTTCTTTTACCACCAGAATCGATCTCGCAGATCTCCCACTG
Organism: Pinus tabuliformis; assembly: GCA_031772625.1. Classification (NCBI taxonomy): domain Eukaryota; kingdom Viridiplantae; phylum Streptophyta; class Pinopsida; order Pinales; family Pinaceae; genus Pinus; species Pinus tabuliformis. The sequence continues at coordinate 285,216,023 of CM062807.1, read as the reverse complement.
AACAGGGTCTACCACAGGCCCAAGTGAAACCCCTCAGCAACAAAGGCATCCCCTTGAAGCCAAAAACAACTTTGATACCAAATGTAGGTTTTAACTCCGTACAGAAATTACGTGCATATGAATTCTAAAACATAGAAAATAAACAATGCGAGAGCATAACACATAAAACACATATACAAAGAGATTTTCCCTTGGATACCAAAACTGAGACTACCAGCTTGATTTTTCATTATGTTTCTTTCAATGTTACAATACATATTTATACATGCCGAAGCATCCAATACCATGAACCGAAAACCATCACGTCCAAAACCATGGACCGAAAACCATCGTGTCCAAAACCATGAACCGAAAACCATAGGTAGGTTCACCCAACCTAATATAGGGTCCATTTTTTTTTTTTCCCGGGGCACTGCCTCGGACCCCGTAGAGGGGGGTTACCCGCCCCCCTCAAATCCCTCGGATAGGGGGGGTTGCCACCCCCCCTATAAACCTCCCGCTGTGCAATCGGCACAACTAAGGGGGGGCTTTTCCCCCCCTCTAACCCCCGATTCACTACGTAGGTTAGTCATGGAAAGAATATAACACAACACAATAGATACTTCATGTAGATCTCTTACTCTAGATCCCTATGAAGAAATGTTGTCTTCACATCCATTTATTCTACTTCAAAATCAAAAGCAACAACAACATATAAAAATAATTTAATAGAAGATAACTTGGAAATAGGAGAAAAGATATCACCAAAATCAATTCCCGACACCTGGGAATAACATTTTGCTACCAATTGAGCTTTGTATTTCTCCAGCTTTCCTTTTGCATTCATACTCTTCTTAAACACCCATTTGTTTCTGTTGGTTTTCCTTCCAACCAACAACTCCACCAGATCCCAAGCCTTATTTTTATCAAGAGATGCCATTTCTTCAACCAAGGTCTCTTTCTATAATTTCCCATTCTTTAAATCCACTATCTCCTTGATAGTTTAGGGATCATCATCAGTAATAGATGAAGCAAAATTTGAATGTAAAGTAGATGGACTATACCTCTCTGGCTACCTTCTTTCTTGAACTGATCTTCTCCAAACTTGAGTCTGTGGCTCTTCCTCTCCTGTTTCCTGTTATGCTATAGAGTCTGATTCTTCCACCTTCATTTCAAACTCTATATTTTTAGGTTCTTTTGGTAGGAATTCGTGTTTAATAACATCCTTCACCTATCTAAACACCATATCTCAGTTTTACACAACCTTCATTGTTTTTGGGTTCCAAGGCTTATAACCTGCTAAACCATCCTTATACCCAGTAAAGATGCACCTTCCAGATTTACTATTAGCTTGGTTCTTTTGTCAATTGGAACATGTAAATATGCATCACATCCGAATACCCTGAGATGTGAGAGAGAGGGTTTATTACTAGTCCATACCTCATATGGATTCTTATCCTCCAACGTTGATACAAGTGATATATTAAACAACTAACATGTAGTATCCACTGCCTCCGCCTAGAATTCCTATACTAACCCGACACCATTGAGCATGATTCTTGCCTTTTCCATCAACATCTTATTCATTCTTTTTGCAACTCCATTTTGCTGAGATGTGTATGGAGTAGTCTTCTTTCGTGCTACACCACACTTCTTACAGAACTCTTCAAATTCCTTCTTGCAAAACTCTCCACCATTATCTATCCTTAACACCATGATCTTCTTCTCTGTTTGATTTTCCACTAGAGCCTTAAATTATTTAAACCAGTGAAAGACTTCATATTTCTTCCTGAGGAAATATATCCATGTATTCCTCAAGAAGTCATCTATAAATGAGACATAATATACAAACTTACCTAGTGATGGAACTAACATATGTCCAAACACATCACTATGCACAAGCTCTAATATCCCTTTCGCCCTCTTAGCACCTGAGGGGAAACTCACCTGATTCTGCTTCCCATATACACAACATTCATAGAAATAAAAATATAGAGACAAACTAGACATACCTTCTACCATACCATTACCATGCAGTGTTTGAAGGCCCTTCTCTCTAGTATGTCTAAGCCTTTGATGCCATAACATGGTCTTTTCTCTAGAAACCACTATATTTTCTGCCCCACTTTCAGGAACCACATAATTGTTGCACCCATTAATAACAATGCTACCTCAAATCTTGTACAAAGTTCCAATCCAAACTCCCACATCAATACCAGTGCTCCTCGACCCATATTGCAGGTATCTTTCTCGAGCACTGTTTTTACACTTGCATCATCCATCTTGCTTACAAAAATCAGGTTTTTGGTCAATGTAGGAATATGTAGAAAACCAGGAAGTGTTCTAATCATTCCACCTTGCAAATTTAGTTTGAATTTTCCCGTTCAATGATTTTTGTCTTCCTGTCCCCTAAGAAGACATCACCACTATCATATTTCTTGTACTCGCAAAACCACTCCGTATGGGGAGTGAAGTGAAAGGATGCACCTTTGTCAATCAACCATGCCTCATGATCTACACATGTACTTGAAGAAGAATCAAAGTACAAATACCCACCTTCAAATGAGGTGGTTTTCGCCTCTACAGAAGGAGCATCATCAGATCCCTTTCCTTTCTTAGGAGTTTTAGATTTACAATCCTTTTTGTAGTGCCCTTCTTTTCCGCATTTCCAACATACCTTCACATGTCTTCCTGTAGATTTACTATCTCCCACTTGACGACTTATTTCTATTTTTTTTTGGTACTGCCCTCTTACAGACAAGGCATCTCCATTCTGTCTCTCCACATTTTTTTGTCTCATCACCTCTGACAACAAGGATGAGACTATTTCATCAAACTTCAAAGTAGTTGTATTGCTACCTATAGCAACAACCAAACTATCTCACGAATCTGGTAGAGAACACAACAAATTGATGTACTTATCTTCATCTGAAATTTTTATATCAACAGATAAAAAATGGCTTACCACATTATTAAAGGCATTCATATTCTCTGTCACCAAGTGTCCATCCTTCATCCTTAGGTTATACAACTTTTTCTGCATGAACAATTTGTTCACTAGAGACTTATATTGGTACAAAGTCCCTAACTTGTCCCATAAAGCCTTCATCGTAGCTTCCCCTGATACATTCAACAATATTGAATCTGAGAGACAATCGTATTATTCTCTTCACCTTCCGATCTAAGTTCGTCCAGTCTTCTGCTGACATTCCTGTTAGTTTCGTTTCTAGATCTACAACAATTCACTAATCTCAGTCCACCAACAAATCCTCCATCTTGAGCTTCCACAGATCAAAACTCTAACCATTAAATTTCTCGATCTCTATCTTTCCACTGTTCGCCATATTATTTCACCACAAGAATTGATCCTACATATCTCCCACTGAATGGGGTCTAGCACAGGCTCGAGCAAAACCCATCAGCAACAAAAGCGTCACCTTGAAGCTAAAACTTCTCTCATACCAAATGTAGGTTTTAACCCTATACATAAATGACTTGCAAACAAATTCTTAAAATAGAAAAATAATGGTGAGAACATAAAAACGAACACACACAGAGATTTTCCCTTGGATCTCAAAACCGGGACTACCAGATTGATTTTTCATTATATTCCTTTCAATGTTACAATACATATATATATACATGCCAAAGAATTCACAAACTCCAATCCACTAACCTTGGATTAGAACCTAACCGTAGTTCCCTTCGCCGGATCTACAAAGTACCATGGGAATAAAACCATCATGTCCAAAGCCATGCACAAAACCACCCAATTTTTTTTTGGGGCGTTGCGTTGTACCCCAAAAAATTTATTCCAGGGCTAGTTGTAGAAATAATATAACACATACCCAACATTCTGCAATTTTCAGCCCCTGCTACGGAAACGCTAGATCACACATGTGGCCAGAAGATGGATGAATATGCCTCTTTTCTCCCTCAATTGACCTACCTTCTCTTCCTGATTAATTTGTCTTGAAAATAACACCTTTATTGCCCCAAAACTTGACCCTTGATGATGACTGCAATTTGGTGCTTGTTGTTGCAGAAGAGTGCCTTAATACTTCACACATGTGGAGGAATATAGCGTAGAAAACAGACTCAAAAGTGATTCACTCTTCCTTCCTTTATTTCTCCTTTTCTTTGCTACGTATTAGGCTTCCTTTTCTTGCTTGATCGAACTTCTTGATGCTTGAATGTATGACTCCTTGAATTAGGCCGAGTCCTACTTTATATAGGTTTCCTAGAGTCCTTTAATAAGTTGACTTGTCATCTTCTAGTAGGTTGACATCTCTTTGAAGACTGCGTTGATGCTTGCATGATTGATAAGGTCTTGGAGGGTCTTTTGACTCTAACTTGACTCAAATAATTTTTTATTTTACATATGTGACATGCCCAAATGGGTCTTTAATACATGACAATAACTCAATTGATCTAGAAGCACTCAATGGGTTCTTGACCTAAAAATAAAATTTCCCTTGAGCATGAAACCCATGCCTCAAGAAAAATAATAATAAATTTATTTTTCTCTTTACATTAAATACATAAAATCATGATTACATATGTCATTATGAAAACCAAACCTAGTTACATATTTCAACAACTTCCAATTGAAATTACAAGATATAACCTTTAGTAGATGGAAACATAAAGCAAAACTCCTAGTAAGAAGGAGAAGACTGTTGGGTTGTGTTATATTCTTTCCACGACTAGCCCACATATTTAACTGGGGGTTAGAAGGGGGGCGGAACCCCCCTTCGTTGCGCAGATTGCGTAGCGAGAGGAGTCACAGGGTGTTTGAGGGGTGCAAGTAACCCCACTCTATGGGGTCTAGGGCAACGCCTCGGAAAATTTTGGTTTTGGACCCTATATTAGGTTGGGCAGACCTACCTATGGTTTTGTGCATGTTTTTCACACATGGTTTTGGACGCGATGGTTTTTCGGTCCATGTTTTTGGATGCGATGGTTTTCAGTGCATGGTATTGGATGCTTCGACATGTATAAATATGTATTGTAAAATTGAAAGGAACATAATGAAAAATCAAGCTGGTAGTCTCAGTTTTGGGATCCAGGGGAAAATGTCTGTGTATATGTGTTTTATGTGTTATGCTCTCGCATTATTTATTTTCTGTGTTTTAGAATTCGTATGCAGGTAATTTCTGTACGGGGTTAAAACGTACATTTGGTATCAGAGCTATTTTGGCTTCAAGGGGACGCCTTTGTTGCTGAGGGGTTTTGCTTGGGCCTGTGGTAAACCCTGTTCAATGGGAGATCTGCGAGATCAATTCTGGTGGTGAAAGAAGATGGCGAGTAGTGGAAAGATAGAGATTGAAAAATTTAATGGTCAGAGTTTTGAGTTGTGGAAACTCAAGATGGAAGATCTGTTGGTGGATAAAGATTAGTGGATTGTGGTAGATCCGGGTATTAAACCAACATGAGTGTCTGATGAAGAATGGAAGAAGTTGGATTAGAAGGCAAACAACACAATACGATTGTGTGTCTCAGATTCAGTATTGATGAATGTATCAGGGGAAGCTACGACGAAGGCTTTGTGGGACAAGTTAGGGACTTTGTACCAATCTAAGTCTCTGGTGAATAAACTGTTCCTACGAAAAAAGATGTATAACCTGCGGATGAAAGATGGAGACTCGATGACAGAGCATCTGAATGTGTTTAAAACTGTGGTAAGTCAGTTATCATCTGTTGATATCAAAATTTCCGATGAAGATAAGTGCATTAGTTTGTTGTGTTCTCTACTAGATTCGTGGAATAGTCTGGTTATTGAAATAGGTAGCAATGCTACTGCCTTGCAGTTTGATGAAATAGTCTCATCCTTGCTGACAGAAGAGATGAGATGGAAAAATATAGAGAGACAGAATGGTGATGCCTTGTTTGTACGAGGACGGTCCCAAAATAGAAACAAAAATAAGTAATTGAGTGGGAGATCTAAATCTCCAGGAAAACCTATAAAGGTGGTGTGCTAGAAATGCGGAAAGGAAGGGAACTACAAAAGGGACTATAAATCTAAAGCTCCTGACAAAGGAAATGGATCTGATGATGCTCCTTCTGTAGAGGTGAAAACCACCTCAGATGAAGGTGGGGATATGTACTTGGCTTCTTCAAGTACACATGTAGATCATGAGGCATGGTTGATTGACTCAGGTGAATCCTTTCACTTCACTCCCCATAGAGAGTGGTTTTGCAAGTATGAGAAATACGATGGTGGTGATGTCTTCTTAGGGGATGATAGGAAGGCTAGAATCATTGGTCGCGAAAAGTAAAGTTGAATTTTTAAGGTGGAAGGGTTAAAACACTTCCGGGTGTTCTACATATTCTTGCATTGGCCAGAAATCTGATTTCAGATGGATGATGCTGGTGTAAAAATAGTGTTCGAGAAGGATACCTGCAAGATGGTTCAGGGATCACTCGTATTGATGTGGGGAATTTGGATTGGCACTATGTACAAGCTGCAAGTTAGCACTGTTGTTGATGGGTGCAACAGTTCCTTGGTTCCTGAAAGTGGAGTAGAAAATCTAGTGGTCTCTGGAGAGAATACCATGTTGTGGCATCAAAGGCTTGGACATATCGGAGAGAAGGGTCTTCGAATACTTCATGGTAAAGGTATGGTAGAAGGTATGAGTAAAAGCTCTTTGAATTTTGATTTCTATAAAAATTGTCTATATGGGAAGCAGAATCAGGTGAGTTTCTTCTCTGGTGGTAGGAGGGCGAAACAGATATTAGAGCTTGTACACAGTGATGTGTTTAGACCTGTGAAGGTTCCATCACTGGGTAAGTCTATGTACCATGTATCATTTATTTATGACTTCTCAAGGAATACATGGATATATTTCCTTAAGAAGAAATCTGAAGTCTTTGACAAGTTTAAAGAATTTAAGGCTCTGGTGGAAAACCAGACAGAGAAGAAGATAAAGGTGCTGAGGACAAATAACGGTGGAGAGTTTTCTAGTAAGGAATTTGAAGAATTTTGTAAGAAGTGTGGTATAGCACAGCAGAAGACTACTCCATATACACCTTAGCAAAATGGAGTTGCAGAAAGAATGAACAAGACGTTGATGGAAAGGGCAAGAAGCATGCTCAATGGTGCCAGGTTAGGACAGGAATTCTGGGAAAAGGTGGGTGAGACAACATGTTACCTGGTCAATAGATCACCTTCATAAGCGTTGGAGGATAAGACTCCACAAGAGGTATGGATTGGTAAGAAACCCTCTCTTTCACATCTAAGAGTATTTGGATGTGATGCATATGTAAATGTTCCAAAGGAGAAATGAACCAAGTTGGATAGTAAATCTGAAAAGTACATCTTTATTGGGTATAAGGATGGTTTAAAGGGTTATAAGCTTTGGAACCCAGTAATAAGGAAGGTTGTGTATAGTCGAGATGTGGTGTTCAGAGAGGTAAAAGATGTTATTAAACATGAAGTCCAACCAAAGGAACCTGAGAAGATAGAGTTTGAGCTTAAGAAGGAAGAATCAGACTCTACAACAGAGGAGGAATCAGAAGATGAAAAGCCACAAACTCTGGGTGTGAAAAGATTAGTTCGAGAAAGAAGGAAGCTAGAAAGGTATAGTCCATTTGCTTTCTGTTCAAATTTTGCTTTATCTATTACTGATGATGATCCCAGAACTGTGAAGGAAGCAGTAGATTTAGAGGATGGAAAACTCTGTAAAGAGGCCATGGCTGATGAAATGGCATATTTGCACAAAAATGAGGCTTGGGATTTGGTGGAGTTTCTTGTTGGAAGGAAACCCATTGGCAGTAAATGGGTGTTCAAGAAGAAGACAAATGCAGAAGGAAAGGTGGAGAAATACAAATCTTGTTGGTAGAAAAATGTTATTCCCAGGTGTCGGGAATTGATTTTGGTGATATTTTTTTTCCTTTTGCCAAGGTAACTTCTATTAGATTATTTTTATCTGTTGCTGCTGCTTTTGATTTTGAGGTAGAACAAATGGATGTAAAGACATCATTTCTTCATGGGGATCTGGAAGAGGAGATATACATGAAGTAACCTGAAGGCTTTGCAGTGAAAGGTAAGAAAGAACTGGTATGCAAGTTAAAGAAGTCTTTGTATGGGTTAAAACAGTCACCAAGGATGTGGTATAAAAAATGTGATACATTTATACAGGGACTTGGCTTCACCAGAAGCAAAGCAGATCACTGTGTGTATTTTAAATTAATTGGTGAGCGTGTTATTTATCTGGTCTTGTATGTGGATGATATGTTACTGGTTGGAAATGATAAAGAAATTATCCAGGATTTGAAGACCCATTTGTCCTCCAAATTCGACATGAAAGATCTTGGTGCTACAAACTATATTTTGGGAATGGAAATTAAAAGAGATCGAACAAAGAGGAAGCTTTGGTTAAACCAAAGGAAGTATGTCAAGACAATATTGCAGAGGTTTAATATGCAGGATAGTAAACCGGTGAAGGTTCCTATTCTTGTAGGTGTAAAGTTATCTGTTGAATAGTGTCCCAAGACACAAGAAGAGGAAGAGGTCTTGTCTCGTGTTCCATATGCAAGTGCAGTTGGTAGCTTGATGTATGTGGTGGTATGTACTAGACCAAACATTGCACATGCAGTGGGAGTATTGAGCAGGTTTATGTCAAAACCAGGGAAGGAGCATTGGACAACAGTGAAGCGGGTTTTCAGGTATTTGCGTGGCACTAGTGATTATGGTTTGTGCTACCAAGGAAGACCAGGATTGGACAGAGTGTTAGATATTCGTGGCTTTGTTGATGTATACTGGGCTGGAGATCTGGATCAGAGAAGATCTACAAGTGGGTATGTGTTTAACCTATTTGGAGGTGCAGTCAGTTGGATGAGTAAGAAACAATCTGTAGTGGCACTATCAACTACAGAGGCAGAATACATGGTAGCCACTCATGCAAGCAAGGAAGCAGTTTGGTTGCAGAGATTGTGTTCAAGTATGGGGTTAGTACAGGGAGCTGTAAGGATAGACTGTGACAGCCAAAGTGAAATTTTATTGACAAAGTACCCTGCATATCATTCAAAGACAAAGCACATTGATGTTCAGTATCACTTTGTGAGGGATATGATAGAAGACAAAAAGGTGTTGCTGGTAAAGGTGGACACTTTGAAGAATATTGTAGATGCATTGAAAAAATCTGTAAACTCTGAGAAGTTCTCTTGGTGTAGATAAACAATGGGCGTTGCAACACTGGATAAATGACTAAGCTCTCTTGTGGCCCCCTATGGAAAGAAAACAACAAGTGGGAGAATGTTGGGTTGTGTTATATTCTTTCCATGACTAGCCCATGTAGTTAACTGGGGGATTAGAAGGGAGGCGGAGCGCCCACACCCTTTGTTGCACCGATTGCATAGTGGGGGGGGTCATAGGGGGTTTGAGGGGTGTAGGTAACCCCACTCTATGGGGTCCGGGGCAACTCCCTGGAAAAATTTTGGTTTTGGACCCTATATTAGGTTGGGCGGACCTACCTATGGTTTTTTGCATGTTTTTCACACATGGTTTTGGACGCGATGGTTTTCGGTCCATGTTATTGGATGATTCAACATGTATAAATATGTATTGTAACATTGAAATGAACATAATGAAAAATCAAGTTGGTAGTCCCGGTTTTGGGATCTAGGGGAAAATCGCTGTGTATATGTGTTTTATGTGTTATGCTCTCGCATTGTTTATTTTCTGTGTTTTAGAATTCGTATGCAGGTAGTTTCTGTATGTGGTTAAAACCTACAAAGACTATGCTTCAGTTGTTAGGTACACTTTTGTTAAAAATTATATGATGTCTATTGAAAGTCACATCATAAGAATGTAAATACAATTTCCGTTAATGAAATAATTAAAAAAGAAGTGTACATAGTGTTGAGAAGTTTGTCATTGATGTCAAAGCAAGGGTCAACCTTGCTCAAAGCCAAACATAACACTGCAATTGATAAAGAGAAAGGAAAATTGGAAGTTTTAACCACCTTGGAAAGCATGTTAAACAACATGTTAATTTGTTTAACTTGATATTGAAGTATGGGAATGATCCACACTGAAGTACAATAAATTCTAGACTTACATGACAAAAAAAAAGTGAACGACAACGAGCAATCGAATTATTATATCTACAGTTTAAATCAACTTTAATGAATCTAGAACATAAGAAAGCAATCACAATACATGCCAACATATGTTGGGTGCTAAACAATGGATTTTATGACATTAAAGTATTCATGTAGCCATTCTGTGTTTACAAGAATCGATCCTATTTTAAATGTAAGGTTATGGTTAAAATTTATTAAGCAATTTCTCCATTACAGGAAAGGCATGAAAGTTCGAATCATTTAAAAAAAACCTCAGTGAGAAAATGGGGCAGAGAAGTTCGAATCTGAAGAAGAATATTTAAAAAGTTCGAACCTGAAGAAGAATATGTTTTGCCTTTATAAGGTAAACCATACAAAGAAAAACCAGAATGTGTTTAAGACAATATTCACCATTGCTATGTGTGAGCTATTGTGTTGTCAATTCTATCTATTAAAGATGTGAACGCGATACATGGTGCTATAAGTGGAGATTGGATTGTCCATCATTATTCTGCTATTGTGTTGAAAACAAATGTGTGCATTGTGGACCATTGCAGACCTATTTTTTATTTATCACATATATATATAAGGATCATCAAGTTGGCTACTATATCGAGGTATGGCTATTGCACTATGGTGGATCAATTCTTGTAAAGTTGAGAGCTTTGAAGAATTTTTTGGAGTATCTTGTTAAACATTTGTAGCAGCCCTAAAAGTATTTGTTGGAGAAGATTTAAGCTAAGCTTCAAACATAATTGGAGAGATTTTTGAACATACCCGTAGACATCTCTTTAACAAATATGAAGACATCTTGAAGCATAATTTGAGTAGAACTTGCAGAGTTTTTTAAGCAGTATCTTGGAGTAGATTGAAGACATTCCTTGAAGAAAACTTGAAGTTGAATTTTGAGAAGATCTTGAAGACATTTTGAAAAAAATTTGGAGAGGCTATTGGAAGCAACCCTTGAAGTGATTTTGGTGTAGCCCTTAAAGAAGTTTATGGACCAGTCCTTAGAAGTGACATTGGAGGAATTTTGAAGGAAATTCTTCAAGATATCTTGAAGAAAATTTTTGGAACTATTTTGAAGAATTTGAAGTGTTTGTTTAGGTTGGAGCCTAAGAGGATTGGGGTCTTCATTCAAGGTTGAAGTCTTGTGAGAGACCTAGTTGGAACATTGATTTATATTTCAAGATTGGAGTCCTCATTCAAGGTTGGAGCTTTGAAGAAGTTAGAGATTTTGTTGTACAAGTTGGAGCCTATCAAATGTAAAAGAGAATTGGAGTCCTCACTATTTTTAAATAATAAAGTTATTCTTTGTTCCATTTCTTATGTTCTAGCATAATTTGTAAATAAATATTAACTAACATAATATAAAAATTGAAAGAAACATTGATTCTCCCCACCCCCCAGTATTTACAACACATTAATCTACCTCAAGCTTTTGAGGTAGATGAAGAAGTCTCTTACTTAAAACAAAATAAGGCTTTGTACAGGCTCCTCAAACTTGATATTCTTAGATCATTGGATCACTGTAGATTTTGTTAGCATATGAATTGTTAATAAAAGAGAAAAATGACTCATGTGATAGAGGGAACAATCAAGCTTTGTTTCAGTTTCAAAGTGAGTTGACCTCTGAGTTTGAGATGAAGGATATATATTGACCGCTAGACTCAAGAGGTATCTAAGAGAAATATGCCTTCTATTAGTGGACCATGCCAGAAATGAGATATTATTCAATGGCTAGAAAGTAATAGTGGTAGAAGGAGCAACTGAGATTACCACAGTAGGATATGTTTTTAATCAGAATTTGGATTAGGGGCAAAAATTTGCTCAAAAAACAAAGTGCTCAGAATTTCTCAAAATCTAAACAAATGCGTCAGTCTCAGTGATATAATCCCAACACAATTCATTTCACTCAAAATGGATTTCATATGAGAAAGAGAGAGCCTACCGTCTGTTTTGTCAAACAAGCAAATTTTGGGTATAAGCTAACTGGGATGCTGACTAGGCATCCATACAACCCAGTCAGAAAAAAGAATATTCCAAGAAATATTCTTGGAATATTACCATAGGTGGATCAATTGCATCATGACAAGTGTCGGCATCGGATTGGTCTAGAGAATTTTAGGTGGACCAATGAGAGGCTGACACATGGCAAGCTCAGAGGCCGCCACGTGCCCTCTCAAAAGTTGGGTAAAATTATTTGCAAGTCAAAAAAATCGAACCCGCGACTTTGCCTGCACAAGCCCAACACATTACCACTATACCACAACCATGTTTCTTAATATACAATGGGAGCCATTTGTATTTAATGTAAGCGCTGAGATATGTACAAGATCATATTCAAAACACAGTCATAAAAGAGAAAATTGCTTAAAAGAGTGAGAATTGTGCAAGGAAAATTGTAAAGTAAATAATTTATTCTAGCAGAAAATGGGATTGCATTTTCGTAAATTGTAACACTAAAAATGCATCTGCAGCCAAAAAACAACAATTTTTACATAGTAAAGTGAAAATATTACCATAACATAATCAACAAAGCTATATTCTCTTATATTAGCTAATAAAAAATTAAATGTTGAACAATTTGAAAATATTTACACAATGAAAAATTGTTTTTCGTGACTATGATTTTGTTAGATGTGTTATGATTCGATGAATTTTTAAACAAATGCGTTCACCATAGTTTTAATGTAATCCCTATCCGGAGCAACTGTAACTTCCATTTTCACGTTTTTAGTGAAAATCTATTTTTCAATTTTCCTAGTTTCTTCTTGCACCTCAGCAACCGAGACAAAGTTCTTCCTATTGCCTCTAGCAAAAGTAATTAGCCATGTGTCAATGTGTTCTGCAGTAAAATTAATGATGATATCAAAATCTGTTGCCATTTTCTATTTGTTCTGCTCCAATTCATCTTGTAACACATCGCTTAAAATTAACATAGAACCGTGCAGGATGCACATACCATCTAAGAATTTTATAATATATATTGACCTGAGATAGGAATCACCTCTTCAATTTCATAACTCATCACAGTGAGAATTGATATCCTCAAGTGTACTGAACCTCTCTTCCCATTCAACTTGCAATTGCTTTATTCAACTAGCATCTATAAGATGTTGGTTTTGCTTTTTGATGTCAAAGAGAAGTGCTAACCTTTGGCTAACAGTAACTAAATCATTGTTTAAGAATTTCCTATCTTCCTCAATATTACTACTAACCAAATTCATAACTGTCATCATTTGTTGTTGTAGACACGTTAAATAAAAAACTACCTGTCATGCATCACCAATAATTTCTAATCTTTCGCATATGTTGTTGAGGATATATGAATTCACTGAATTAATCATATTCAAAACCTTTTTAGATGTTTACGGTGTTACAGCAATAGAACTTGATAGTTAAGGTGGTTGTATTGCTAATGGAGTCATTAACAAAGAAACTAGATTTACAATATCTTCTAGTTCTTTTAATCTCCTTTTCAATCTGGGATTTTCTATAAGCACTTTGGTAGCATACTGAGTGACTTCATCATTGGTAGATTGATTGAATACCAAGATCCCCTTCATGTCAATGTTAGACAAATGAATATCCACTTGTTGTTCACGAATAATAATTTTATTTTCAACTTTTACCTTTTCAACTCTCAATTTTTTGGTAGTTTTGTCATATTTTGCATTTTGCAATGTCACAGGACGTTCATTGAAAATAATTTCCTCTTCTGCAATTTTCTCCATTATTTTTTGATTCTCTGCTAAACAAGTAGTAACCCAGTCAGGTGGTACACTACTAAAATTTTCCACGTTTATAGCCTATTGAATGCTTTCTCTATTTATGACACTTTTGGACTTGGCTGTTTGAATTGTATGTGTTTTGCCTGGAAAGAATTTGCAAAGATCATCTTCCTCATCTCAACGACCTGATAGCTCACCAATACCCTGCTGCTCTTCTGCCATCATCATTCTCATACCCTGATGATGGATCCCATTTGGGATTTGAAACGTTGGTACAAAAATGTTAAAACTGTGGATTCTCCGGACATTGATTCAAAAACTCACCAATAACCAATTTTCCAGAACCAAGAGTTTTTCTCTTTCCTAGACTTGAGGATGAGGTTGCACTAGTAACTAGTGTGGAAGTTGGAGGTTGTTGTGTAAGATTTAGTGTTTTTGCGTCTGCTTTGCTTCCTTGTTAATTTTGATATCTTGAGCTACTCTTTGAGCATCCATTATCGATATCTGATATTTGGTTCTCTACAAATTTATAAACTACATGGCATGTAAACATATTTTGAATTAGACAAAGATTTAGACACACTATTTTCTAGCACATTATGAGATGCAAAAATTGCATTGGTTCTTTGTTCGGATGCAATTTAGGTTATTAAGGAAAAGAAAATGAAAATAGCAAAGGCAAAAGAGAAAGCAATAATAAATTGATAAAATGTAATGTGTGTTGCATGTGATATATTTGATAAGATGTAATGACTATTGCATGTGCTGAAACATTTGCTAGAGTTCCTATGTTCATAAAGTGCGAAAAGAGAACATACAAATCCATAAACAATTATGTAGAAAAATAAATATGTTGTAGATAAAATTGTGAAAGAACCAGAGAAATTGACAAAATGAATCATTGAATAATGCTGAGTCCACCCAGTTGTGAGCCTGTGTCGATAAATCTATAAATCATATCAAAATCCGGTAATGGATAAGAAAAAATGGAGGTAATAAATACTGACATTGTATTATTAAGTCATGATTAATAACTTTAGTAAATGAAAATCTTTGTTAGAAATCATGAAAAAATGTGTAGGAAACTAGATGGAATGCATTGTGACAATTATCTTTAGACTGTGATCTTGAAAATTATGTATCCGAGTGTTTGTAAATCAAGTTTCCTTCAACGTTTTTCGTACTCAATTATCAAAATAAAATGAATCGTCAATGATTCAATGGTGGGGGCCATCTTAGTAACTAAATCAATTCATGATATAAAAACATATATAGGGAAGGCAAAGTTCAATGCAGGTGGTATAAAGTTGCATTCTACATTCCATTTACCATTTAATAAATTGGAATATCTTTCGCTTAAAGGTGAAAATTTAGACACTTTGATAAAACATTGCGAAAAACTTCGTGTCATGCTCATTGATTAGGGGCATTTTATAGGTTCAAAATTATTATACCAAGTTGACAAACGTTTATGAAAAATTAAGCATACTCCATTGGATTATTTTGGAAATATTGATGTAATATTTTCAGGTGACTTGTTCCAAGCGCAACCGATTAAAGATTCTATTATTTTTTAGCAACAAAATTTAGCAAGTGAAAAAATAGTATATGATCACTAGAAAGACAAAGTAAAATGTTATGGATTATTTATGACAATGCATTAGAAATATAACAAATTCGTTGAAATCCTTAACAAAAATGTGAGTGAATCAACAATCTGATGAAGACATAAAATATATAAACAATAAGTGTTATAGACCTCATCCACTGGATCAATTGTTTCCATACCTATTTTACAGAAACAAAGATGTATAAAAGCATAATGAAAAGTGTTGTCGCATGTAAATGAAGAGCTAATAGTTCTTGATGCAATTAAAGAATCTCACAGTAAGGAAATAAGATTTGTAGCATATGATAAGACAATGATATTACCATAAATAATACTTATCAAATGCAATTTTCTTGTTGAGATATATGCAGGGAACTATAATACAGAGGATGGTATCGTTAATTGCGCGAATGGAATATGCAAAAATATGTGGAAAATAAAAAGAATGTTGATGGGTTATGGATAGATTGTGTAAATCCATATATCAGTAAACTTCAAAGAAAAAAGTATTGTGAACTTTATGGCAAAAACATTTCATCTCATTGGACTCCAATATTATGTGTTTCAAAACCATTAAGATGTCATAGAAAGAGCTTTACAACTATAGCGTGCAAACAATTTCTAATACAACTACCTTGTGCGAGAACAATTAATCCATCACAGGGTTTAACATTGAATGGAATTTTATTTGACCCAAGTTGCATATCAACGCATTGACTAGTTTACAAAACACTATCACCTGTTAACATAATGGAATCATTGTATCTTCTTCCAAAACAAACATAAAAGAATTTTTTTGTGAATAAGAAAGTCTTAGAAGAAACAAGATGCTTAAGAACTGAACCATCATGAAAATCAATGTACATAGAAAGGTCGATAGAAAGTGAAAATACTTTAATGATTGCAAGTTTGAATACACAAAGTCTACATGCTCATGTGAATGACATTGTGCGCGATGAAGACTTAATGAATACTATGATTCTTTGTATAGAGGAAACATATTTGAAATTTATACCATCAAACACTGACTTTTGTAAATTCAATTTCACCATATCAAATTGTCTTGATGGAGTCCTTACTTTTATATAATAAAACATAGAAATTGTATCAACGAAAAACATTTGCAATAACATAATCAAAATAGTTTTTTCGAAAGTATATTTCCAATGTCGGATATGCATAATAATGTATATGTTGCACAACTTGTATATGTTTTGGAAATCATTGAAGAAATAACAAGAACAAGGGCACACTTCACACTTGGTGATTACTTATTTATACATATTCGAGATTTCAATATTGACATCAATTCAAATAGAAAAAGAAGTAAATAGTTATTAGAGTATATGTGTTGCAAGAAGTTACAAGAAATAACAAAGAAATTTATTTATGGGAATAAGACAATTATTGATCACATTCAGACTGTTGAAAATAGCAACAAGAAATGGTAAATATAGAAGTGATAGAAATAGCACTACCATAAATAGCATTTCGGGATACCTTCCTATTTTAGTTAGTCCCTGAACTAAAATAGAGAAGTAAAATTCGAATTTGATCTTAACAGTTGTTTGTAAAATAATTAATTAATTCATCTTGAGTTAATTAGTTGGAGAAAATAAAACATGAAGTCTATGTGAGGACGTGCAACACTTATCCCATTGATTGAGGAATTTATCCCTTAGTTAAAGAGATAAGGATGAGTTGTAATTTGAGTTGTAATTAGTTAGCTCAGTTAACTGAGTTAACTCTAGTTAGATTAGTTCAAATAGTTTGTTGAACTAATTGTGATTTCAGTTAGTTAATGAATGCATGCATGTAACTACTTCACTTCAGATAACTGAATATTCTCTCATAAATAACTCATGCATGTCAGTTCAGTCAGAGACCCAGTTGAGATCAGATGATGGGACAGTGTACTATCAGTTACAGGAATATTCCATGGAGGATATATCTTGCATGGAGAAGCAATTCATTCCTTAGAGATTGCGTAGTTAATTCTTCAGTTTAGTGAGGGTGTGATGAGGCCAATTCACACAGGTGGCATCACTGGACCCCAAGGAAAACTATGCAAGGAAATAGGAGGCTTGGAGGGCTGAGGGAAGGCATATCTTGTGTCTGTTCAGTCTGTGAGTTGTATTGTTCGATTGTAGAGAGAGCAGGATAGCTTGTTAGCTGATTCTTTGTGAAATATGAACATATTTCCACTTGTATGATAATACAGAGATCGGGTTTTTTAGCTGAGGATTTCCCCAGAGTATTCTTCTATGTTCATGTGTGATTGTTTTCTCATTCTTAGTTATATGTGTTCTATTTGATCTTGCTCATATTCGATTAAGCTTCTGCAATTTTGTTGTAGAAGTAGATCTTGTATTTTGCTTTAATATATTTCATAATCTGTTGATCTAAAGTGGGAATTTCTACATGGTATCAGAGCAAAGGTGATCAAAGGAGAGAACAATATACAAGAAGGGAGAAGTTTGAAGTTTTTAAGGTTCCTGAATATAGAAATCGAGTTCTTATCACATCTCAATTTTACCAATGGCGTTCAGCGATTTAAGACTTGAGTATGCCATTGATGACAACTCGAGTTATATAGCCTGGAAGGATCGCATGGAAGCAATATTATAGGATAATGATCTAGAGGACTTCATTCATCAAGAAGTCCCCAAGCCCGTAGCAGCTAATGCTACAGAATTGGTAGAATGGAAGAAATGTGTGGCTAGAGCAAGGAGAATCCTTCTGGAGGGAGTTCGAGACCACATAGTCTCGAGTCTCCATGGGAAGGAGACATCATTTTCGATGTGGAAAACATTGAAAGATCTATATCAGAACAAAAATGATCAGAGGAAGCTGGCGCTGAAAGATGGGCTTCGGAAAATCAAGTGTGAAAAGGGCAACATGATCTCTACATATCTGAACAAGCTCACCACCTGCAAGGATGAGCTTGGAAGTGTAGGGATCATGACAATCGATGATGAAATGGTGAGTCTTGCACTCCTCGGTCTTCCTAAGAGCTGGCATAACTACCAAGACTCGGTTAGTGGAGGAGAAAAACTGCAAGATTGGGAATGACTTTCGTCGGATCTAATGCAGGAGGAGATAAGAAGAAGCACTAGAGATGGATCCTCATCAAAGCAAGATGATGAGGAAAATATAGCCTTAGCGAGTAAGGGAAGGAAGGGGAAAGGGAAGGTGTCCCATTCCAAATCTAGTTCTTCCCATGGTGCGAAGAAGTTTGACAAATTGAAAGTGTGAAGCTTTCATTGTCATGAAGTGGGCCATTATGCTACGAATCGTCCACAGAAGAAATCCAAGAAGGGATTCTCGAAGAGTTCTGATGGTGAGGCACTGGCCTCACAGTTTGAGTTGGATTTCTCTCTTATCACATGCATGGTTTCATCCATGGTGGGATGTGTGTGGTACCTGGACAGTGGAGCTTCATTTCACATGTCAAGTGACAAGAATCTTTTCAATACCTTGGAGGAGAAGGATCTCCAGATGCGGATCAAGATGAGTGATGATGGATAGTACCATGTTTCAGGTGAAGGTATGGTTGTGTTTTATAGGGAGCATGGAGCTCCTCTCACCGTAACTAATGTAAAGTATGTACCAGGTCTGCAGAAGAATATTGTGTCCATTGCTATGCTAGAAGATAAAGGCTATGATGTAGTCTTTAGTAAAGGAAAGGTATTCCTGAGGCATATCAGCACTGGACAGACCAAGCGAATTGGGATTCGAGTAAAGAATATCTACAAGCTGGAGGTAGATGACTGTGCTGCATTGATTTCGAAAGCTGAGATGGTGCAGAGCCAAGGTTTTGGCAAGCTATGGCATAGAAGATTGGGCCACTTGCACCATGGATCCCTGAAGATCATGCAACATATTTCTACCGGACTTCCCAAAGGAAAAATGGAGTAGACGAATACATGCAAATGTTGTACCTTGGGTAAGCATGCGAAATCTTCCTTCCCGTATCGAGACAGTAGAGCTAGAGAAATCCTGGAGCGAGTTCACTCAGATGTTTGTGTACCATTCTCTATAGCCTCCACCGCTAAACAAAGGTACTTTGTTATTTTTGTTGATGATTTTTCTCATAGATGCTTGATCTACTTTATGCAAAAGAAGGATCAAACCTTCTTGAGGTTTTGTGAGTTTAAAGCCTTGGCAGAGAAAGAAAATAAAAGCCTTGCGTAGAAACAATGATGGAGAGTATGTCTCCCAACATTTTAAGGACTTCTACGCTGTAGAAGGAATTAAACGAGAGTTAATGTCACCCCATAACCCATAGAAGAATGGGGTGGCCAAAAGGAAAAATAGATCGATTGTGGGATCAGCTCGAGCGATGTTTCATGACCAAAGCCTACCACTGCATTTGTGGGCTGAGGCATGCAATACAGTAGTATACTTGCAGAACAGAAGCCTGCACCGTATACTGGGAATGAAGACACCTATGGAGGCCTTTTTCGGGAAGCGACTAGATGTGAGTCACTTCCGAATCTTTGGATCATCAGTTTACTGCCATGTGACCAAAGATGCCCAGAAGAAGCTAGATCCAACAACTGAGTTGGGAATACTTGTGGGGTACACTGATACACCGCACAACTATCGGGTGTACCTGCCTACCAGTCACAGGACAGTCATACGCAGGGATCTAAAGTTAAACGACTAGAAAGCCATGAAAGTATCACTTGATAGGGAGCTCAAGTTACATGCTGATGAGGAACTTTCAGTTCCTAAGGAGGAGGAGCCTCAGGATGATGCGGAGCAACCTCATGCAGAGGATCCAGCAGTGGAGACATCCATTCATGCTCAGACTTCCAGAGATGGGAAGAAACGCTCAAGGGAAACTTATAGGTTGATGTTGGATGTGCGGGAGAATTTGGGACAACCATCTTCTCAGCGCAGACAGAGGAGGTCGCCCGAGCGGTACACTGGTTACATGGACCTGGTTGGGGAGTGTATAGAGTTCGAACCTTCTTCATTCGTGGAGGCAGTGCAACAACCAGTCTGCGTTGATGCAATCATAGAGGAGTACGACTATATCATTCGGAACAGTGTGTGGGATGTTGTCCCAAGACCTCAGGACAAGTCAGTGATGAGCTCCAGATGACTTTACAAGGTAAAGCAAGCAGCTGATGGTAGTGTTGAGAAACATAAGGCAAGGTTTGTTGCCCATGGTTTCTCATAGGTTGAGGGTATCAACTACAATGAGACCTTTGCTCCTGTAGCAAGGTACTCATCTATCAGATCGATGTTGACACTATCAGCTCAAATGGGTTGGAAGATCCATCAGATGGACGTGAAGACAACATTCCTCAATGGGAAGATTGAGGAGGAGGTGTAAATTGAGCAGCTAGAGGGTTTCAAAACCTTCAATTATGAGTCACATGTGTGCCGACTCAAGAGGGCTTTGTATGGGCTGAAGCAAGCACCTCGTGTTTGGTACACTAGGATCGACAACTATTTCACCGGGTTGGGCTTCACCAAGAGTGAAGCAGATGTGAACCTTTACCACATCATGGTAGAAGGTAAGACATTGATCATTGTTCTTTATCTTGATGTTTTGATTTTGAAAGGTGATGATCAGATGATCCAGTCTTGCAAGGAGGACCTTGCAAGAGAGTTCGAAATGAAAGACATGGGTCTTATGCACTACTTTTTAGGCATGGAAGTGTGGCAAAGAGATGGAGAAGTTTTTGTGTCTCAAGGCAAGTATGCCAATGATATTGTGAGGCGGTTCCATATGGAAAAGTGAAAACCCATGCAGACTCCTCTAGTTGGGAACTGGAGGAAGGAGGATGCTACTTCAGGTGAGGTAGTAGCTGCTATTGTTTGTCGGTAGTTTGTGGGTTCACTTATGTATTTGGTGAACACGCGACCAGAATTATGCTTTACGGTGAACCAGCTCAGTCAAGCTATGGTTCAGCCTACCAAGCTGTTTTGGAAGGCAACGAAGCATGTGATGAGATACCTCAGAGGCACATCTTAATATGGATTATGGTACAGACAGACAGAGGGAGTGAAGCTTCAGGGCTTCACAGATGCGGATTGGGGAGTGAGTCCATTAGACTGGAAGAGCACTTCTGGAGGAATCTTCAACCTTGGTTCAGCTGCAGTTTCTTGGTACAACAGGAAACAAAGATCAGTTGCACTTAGTTCAGCAGAGGCTGAATACATGGCTGCTAGTTAGGTGGCATGTGAGGCCATTTGGATGCAGAAGATTCTAGTGGGATTGTTTGGTCAGAGGATGGATCCAACTATGATCTACTGTGATAATCAGAGTTGTATCAAACTCTCTGAGAATGCAGTTTTTCATGAAAGGTCCAAGCACATTGATATTCGGTATCACCATCTTCGAGATTGTGTGGTCAAGAGGATCATGTTGTTGTTGTATGTTTCGACCGAGGAACATGATGTAGATATTTTGACGAAGGCATTGTCAAAATGCAAGTTCAAGTTCCACAGAGACAGGATTGGGGTTACTGATAATCCCCTTCTTGTTGAGGGGAGTGTTGAAAATAGCAACAAGAAATGCTAAATAACAAAGTGCTAAAATTAGCACTGCCATAAATAGCATTTCAGGATACCTTTCTAATTTAGTTAATCCCTGAACTAAAATAGAGAAGTAAAATTCGAATTTTTATCTTAGCAGTTGTTTGTAAAATAATTAATTAATTCATCTTGAGTTAATTAGTTGGAGAAAATCAAACATGAAGTCTATGTGAGGACATGCAACAACTATCCCATTGATTGAGGAATTTATCCCTTAGTTAAAGAGATAAGGATGAGTTGTAATTTGAGTTGTAATTAGTTACCTCAGTTAACTGAGTTAAGTCCAGTTAGATTAGTTCAAATAGTTTGTTGAACTAATTGTGAGTTCAGTTAGTTAATGCATGCATGCATGTAACTACTGCACTTCCGATAACTGAATATTCTCTCATAAATAACTCATGCATGTCAGTTCAATCAGAGACCCAGTTGAGATCAGATGATGGGACACTGTACTATCAGTTGCAGGAATATTCCATGGAGGATATCTCTTGCATGTAGAAGGAATTCATGCCTTAGAGATTGCACAGTTACTTCTTCAATTTAGTGAGTGTGTGATGAGGCCAATTCACACAGGTGGCATAACTGGACCCCAAGGAAAATTGCACAAGGAAATAGGAAGCTTGGAGGGCTGAGGGAAGGCATATCTTGTGTCTATTCAATCTGTGAGCTGTATTGTTCGATTGCAGAGAGAGATGATAGCTTGTGAGTTGATTCTTTGTGTAATCTGAACATATTTCCACTTGTATGATAATACCGAGATCAGGGTTTTTAGTTGAGGCTTTCCCCAGAGTATTCTTCTGTGTTCATGTGTGATTGCTTTCTCATTCTCAGTTATATGTGTTCTATTTGATCTTGCTCATATCCGATTAAGCTTTTGCAAGTTTGTTGTAGAAGTAGATCTTGTATTTTTCTTTAGTATATTGCATAATCTGTTCATCTATAGTGTCAATTTCTAAACAGACAAATTTCCCTCGTCAACAATGTCATGTTCATATTTCATATTTGTACTGGAGTGATCATGATGCAATTCAAGCTTCATTATAATTTGAGTGATTGTAACACTGCAAAAGCTATGCGTTTTTTGATTTGAAGAAATAAAGTTCATAGGAAATTATAAATGCAATACAACACATTTTTCTAAATTTTAGCTACTTTCATATAAGTTGTAACGATAGATTTGTTTGTTCATTCTCATGTTGAGTCCAAAATGAATAAGTAATTAATTTAATTGTTGTGTGGCAATAACAATCGTTGATTGCAGAAATCGTATCCAATATTTGAAAGTTCATATGCGTTAATTGTATTATTATAACTTAAGGTAATTATTGATTACACAATTGCAAAAGATAGGAAAAATAAAGAAATGTTGTGTGGAACTTGCAAATATGTGGAAGTGTTGTTGTCATTTTTGCATGTGATTAAACATTCGCTAGAGTTCCTATGTTCATAAAGTGCGAAAAGAGAACATACAAATCCATAAAGAATTATGTAGAAAAATAAATATGTTGCAGATAAAATTGCGAAAGAACCATAGCAATTAACAAAATGAATCGTTGAATAATGCTAAGTCCGCCCAGTTGTGAGCTTGTGTCGATAAATCTATAAATCATATTAGAATCCGATAATGGATAAGAAAAAATGGAGGTGATAAATACTGACATTATATTATTAAGTCATGATTAATAACTTTAGTAAATGAAAATCTTCGTCAGAAATCATGAAAAAATGTGTAGGAAACTAGATGGAACGCATTATGACAATTATCTTTAGACTGTGATCTTGAAAATTATGTATCCGAGTGTTTGTAAATCAAGTTTCCTTCAACGTTTTTCGTACTCCATTATCAAAATAAAATGAATCATCAATGATTCAGTGGTGGGGGCCATCTTAGTAACTAAATCAATTCATGATATAACAACATATATAGGGAAGGCAAAGTTCAATGTAGGTGGTATAAAGTTGCATTCTACATTCCATTTACCATTTAATAAATTGGAATATATTTCACTTAAAGGTGAAAAATTAGACACTTTGATAAAACATTGCGAAAAACTTCGTGTCATGCTCATTGATGAGGGGCCTTTGATAGGCTCAACATTATTATACCAAGTTGACAAATGTTTATGCAAAATTAAGCATACTCCATTGGATTATTTTGGAAATATTGATGTAATATTTTCAGGTGACTTGTTCCAAGCGCAACCGATCAAAGATTCTCTTATTTTTTAGCAACAAAATTTAGCAAGTGAAAAAATAGTATACAGTCACTGGAAAGACAAAGTAAAATATTATGGATTATGTATGACAATGCATTAAAAATATAACAAATTCGTTGAAATCCTTAACAAAATGTGAGTGAATCAACAATCTGATGAAGAAATAAAATATATAAACGATAAGTGTTATAGACCTCATCCACTGGATCAATTGTTTCGATACCTATTTTACAGAAACAAAGATGTATAAAAGCATAATGAAAAAGTGTTGTCACATGTAAATGAAGAGCTAATAGTTCTTGATGCAATTGAAGAATCTCACAGTAAGGAAATACGATTTGTAGCATATGATAAGACAATGATATTACCATAAATAATCCTTATCAAATGCAATTTTCTTGTTGAGATATATGCAGGGAACTATAATACAAAGGATGGTATCGTTAATTGCCCGAATGGAATATGCAAAAATATATGGAAATTAATAAGAATGTTGATTGGTTATGGATAGATTGTGTCAATCCATATATCAATAAAATTCAAAGAAAAAAGTATTGTGAATTTTATGACGAAAACATTTCATCTCATTCGACTCAAATATTATGTGTTTCAAAACCATTAAGATGTCATAGCAAGAGCTTTACAACTTTAGTGTGCAAACAATTTCTAATACAACTAACTTGTGCTATAACATTTAATCCATCACAAGGTTTAATGTTGAATGGAATTTCATTTTATCCAAATGGCATATCAACACATTGACTAGTTTACATAACACTATCAGGTGTTAAAATAATGGAATCATTGTATCTTCTTCAAAAACAAACATAAAAGAATTTTTTGTGAATAAGAAAGTCTTAGAAGAAACAAGATGCTTAAGAACTGAACCATCACGAAAATTAAGTTACATAGAAAGGTCAATAGAAAGTGAAAATACTTTAATGATTGCAAGTTTGAATACACAAAGTCTACATGCTCATGTGAATGACATTGTGCGCGATGAAGACTTAATGAATACTATGATTCTTTGTATAGAGGAAACATATTTGAAATTTATACCATCAAACAATGACTTTTGTAAATTCAATTTCACCGTATCAAATTGTCTTGATGGAGTCCTTACTTTTATATAATAAAACATAGAAATTGTATCAACGAAAAACATTTGCAATAACATAATCAAAATAGTTTTTTCAAAAGTATATTTCCAATGTCGGATATGCATAATAATGTATATGTTGCACAACTTGTATATGTTTTGGAAATCATTGAAGAAATAACAAGAACAAGGGCACACTTCACACTTGGTGATTACTTATTTGTACATATTCGAGATTTCAATATTGACATCAATTCAAATAGAAAAAGAAGTAAATAGTTATTAGAGTATATGTGTTGCAAGAAGTTACAAGAAATAACAAAGAAATTTATTTATGGGAGTAAGACAATTATTGATCACATTCAGACTGTTGAAAATAGCAACAAGAAATGGTAAATATAGAAGTGCCAGAAATAGCACTACCATAAATAGCATTTTAGGATACCTTCCTATTTTAGTTAGTCCCTGAACTAAAATAGAGAAGTAAAATTCGAATTTGATCTTAACAGTTGTTTGTAAAATAATTAATTAATTCATCTTGAGTTAATTAGTTGGAGAAAATCAAACATGAAGTCTATGTGAGGACATGCAACACTTATCCCATTGATTGCGGAATTTATCCCTTAGTTAAAGAGATAAGGATGAGTTGTAATTTGAGTTGTAATTAGTTAGCTCAGTTAACTGAGTTAACTCCAGTTAGATTAGTTCAAATAGTTTGTTGAACTAATTGTGATTTTAGTTAGTTAATGAATGCATGCATGTAACTACTTCACTTCAGATAAATGAATATTCTCTCATAAATAACTCATGCATGTCAGTTCAGTCAGAGACCCAGTTGAGATTAGATGATGGGACAGTGTACTATCAGTTGCAGGAATATTCCATGGAGGATATATATTGCATGGAGAAGAAATTCATTCCTTAGAGATTGCGCAGTTAATTCTTCAATTTAGTGAGTGTGTGATGAGGCCAATTCACATAGGTGGCATCACTGGACCCCAAGGAAAACTGTGCAAGGAAATGGGAGGCTTGGAGGGCTGAGGGAAGGCATCTCTTGTGTCTGTTCAGTCTGTGAGTTGTATTGTTCGATTGTAGAGAGAGCAGGATAGCTTGTTAGCTGATTCTTTGTGAAATATGAACATATTTCCACTTGTATGATAATACAGAGATCGGGTTTTTTAGCTGAGGATTTCCCCAGAGTATTATTTTATGTTCATGTGTGATTGTTTTCTCATTCTCAGTTATATGTGTTCTATTTGATCTTGCTCATATTCGATTAAGCTTCTCCAATTTTGTTGTAGAAGTAGATCTTGTATTTTGCTTTAATATATTTCATAATCTGTTGATCTAAAGTGGGAATTTCTACATGGTATCAGAGCAAAGGTGATCAAAGGAGAGAACAATATACAAGAAGGGAGAAGTTTGAAGTTTTTAAGGTTCCTGAATATAGAAATCGAGTTCTTATCACATCTCAATTTCACCAATGGCGTTCAACGGTTTAAGACTTGAGTATGCCATTGATGACAACTCGAGTTATATAGCCTGGAAGGATCGCATGGAAGCAATATTAGAGGATAATGATCTAGAGGACTTCATTCATCAAGAAGTCCCCAAGCCCGTAGCAGCTAATGCTACAGAATTGGCAGAATGGAAGAAATGTGTGGCTAGAGCAAGGAGAATCCTTCTGGAGGGAGTTCGAGACCACATAGTCTCGAGTCTCCATGGGAAGGAGACATCATTTTCGATGTGGAAAACACTGAAAGATCTATATCAGAACAACAATGATCAGAGGAAGCTGGCGCTGAAAGATGGGCTTCGGAAAATCAAGTGTGAAAAGGGCAACATGATCTCTACATATCTGAACAAGCTCACCACTTGCAGGGATGAGCTTGGAAGTGTAGGGATCATGACAATCGATGATGAAATGGTGAGTCTTGCACTCCTCGGTCTTCCTAAGAGCTGGCATAACTACCAAGACTCGGTTAGTGGAAGAGAAAAACTGCCAATTTGGGAACGAATTTGGTCGGATCTAATGCAGGAGGAGATAAGAAGAAGCACTAGAGATGGGTCCTCATCAAAGCAAGATGATGAGGAAAATATAGCCTTAGCGAGTAAGGTGAGGAAGGGGAAAGGGAAGGTGTCCCATTCCAAATCTAGTTCTTCCCATGGTGGGAAGAAGTTTGACAAATTGAAAGTGCGATGCTTTCATTGTCATGGAGTGGGCCATTATGCTACGAATTGTCCACAGAAGAAATCCAAGAAGGGATCCTCGAAGAGTTCTGATGGTGAGGCACTGGCCTCACAGTTTGAGTTGGATTTCTCTCTTATCGCATGCATGGTTTCATCCATGGTGGGATGTGTGTGGTACCTGGACAGTGGAGCTTCATTTCACATGTCAAGTGACAAGAATCTTTTCAATACCTTGGAGGAGAAGGATCTCCAGATGCGGATCAAGATGAGTGATGATGGATAGTACCATGTTTCAGGTGAAGGTATGGTTGTGTTTTATAGGGAGCATGGAGCTCCTCTCACCGTAACTAATGTAAAGTATGTACCAGGTCTGCAGAAGAATATTGTGTCCATTGCTATGCTAGAAGATAAAGGCTATGATGTAGTCTTTAGTAAAGGAAAGGTATTCCTGAGGCATATCAGCACTGGACAGACCAAGTGAATTGGGATTCGAGTAAAGAATCACTACAAGCTGGAGGTAGATGACTGTGCTGCATTGATTTCCAAAGCTGAGATGGTGCAGAGCCAAGGTTTTGGCAAGCTATGGCATAGAAGATTGGGCCACTTGCACCATGGAGCCCTGAAGATCATGCAACATATTTCTACCGGACTTCCCAAAGGAAAAATGGAGTAGACGAATACATGCAAATGTTGTACCTTGGGTAAGCATGCGAAATCTTCCTTCCCGGATCGAGACAGTAGAGCTGGAGCAATCCTGGAGCGAGTTCAATCAGATGTTTGTGTACCATTCTCTATAGCCTCCACCGCTAAACAAAGGTACTTTGTTATTTTTATTGATGATTTTTCTCATAGATGCTTGATCTACTTTATGAAAAAGAAGGATCAAACCTTCTTGAGGTTTTGTGAGTTTAAAGCCTTGGCAGAGAAAGAAAATAAAAGCCTTGCGTAGCAACAATGATGGAGAGTATGTCTCCCAACATTTTAAGGACTTCTGCGCTGTAGAAGGAATTAAACGAGAGTTAATGTCACCCCATAACCCATAGAAGAATGGGGTGGCCAAAAGGAAAAACAGATCGATTGTGGGATCAGCTCGAGCGATGTTTCATGACCAAAGCCTACCACTGCATTTGTGGGCTGAGGCATGCAATACAGTAGTATACTTGCAGAACAGAAGCCTGCACCGTATACTGGGAATGAAGACACCTATGGAGGCCTTTTTCGGGAAGCGACTAGATGTGAGTCACTTCCGAATCTTTGGATCATCGGTTTACTGCCATGTGACCAAAGATGCCCAGAAGAAGCTAGATCCAACAACTGAGTTGGGAATACTTGTGGGGTACACTGATACACCGCACAACTATCGGGTGTACCTGCCTACCAGTCACAGGACAGTCATACGCAGGGATCTAAAGTTAAACGACTAGAAAGCCATGAAAGTATCACTTGATAGGGAGCTCAAGTTACATGCTGATGAGGAACTTTTAGTTCCTAAGGAGGAGGAGCCTCAGGATGATGCGGAGCAACCTCATGCAGAGGATCCAGCAGTGGAGACATCCATTCATGCTCAAACTTCCAGAGATGGGAAGAAACGCTCAAGGGAAACTTATAGGTTGATGTTGGATGTGCGGGAGAATTTGGGGCAACCATCTTCTCAGCGCAGACAGAGGAGGTCGCCCGAGCGGTACACTGGTTACATGGACCTGGTTGGGGAGTGTATAGAGTTCGAACCTTCTTCATTCGTGGAGGCAGTGCAACAACCAGTCTGCGTTGATGCAATCATAGAGGAGTACGACTATATCATTCGAAACAGTGTGTGGGATGTTGTCCCAAGACCTCAGGACAAGTCAGTGATGAGCTCCAGATGGCTTTACAAGGTAAAGCAAGCAGCTGATGGTAGTGTTGAGAAACATAAGGCAAGGTTTGTTGCCCGTGGTTTCTCATAGGTTGAGGGTATCAACTACAATGAGACCTTTGCTCCTGTAGCAAGGTACTCATCTATCAGATCGATGTTGACACTATCAGCTCAAATGGGTTGGAAGATCCATCAGATGGACGTGAAGACAACATTCCTCAATGGGAAGATTGAGGAGGAGGTGTAAATTGAGCAGCTAGAGGGTTTCAAAACCTTCAATTATGAGTCACATGTGTGCCGACTCAAGAGGGCTTTGTATGGGCTGAAGCAAGCACCCCGTGTTTGGTACACTAGGATCGACAACTATTTCACCGGGTTGGGCTTCACCAAGAGTGAAGCAGATGTGAATCTTTACCGCATCATGGTAGAAGGTAAGACATTGATCATTGTTCTTTATGTTGATGTTTTGATTTTGAAAGGTGATGATCAGATGATCCAGTCTTGCAAGGAGGACCTTGCAAGAGAGTTCGAAATGAAAGACATGGGTCTTATGCACTACTTTTTAGGCATGGAAGTGTGGCAAAGAGATGGAGAAGTTTTTGTGTCTCAAGGCAAGTATGCCAATGATATTGTGAGGCGGTTCCATATGGAAAAGTGAAAACCCATGCAGACTCCTCTAGTTGGGAACTGGAGGAAGGAGGATGCTACTTCAGGTGAGGTAGTAGCTGCTATTGTTTGTCGGTAGTTTGTGGGTTCACTTATGTATTTGGTGAACACGCGACCAGAATTATGCTTTGCGGTGAACCAGCTCAGTCAAGCTATGGTTCAGCCTACCAAGCTGTTTTGGAAGGCAACGAAGCATGTGATGAGATACCTCAGAGGAACATCTTAATATGGATTATGGTACAAACAGATAGAGGGAGTGAAGCTTCAGGGCTTCATAGATGCGGATTGGGGAGTGAGTCCATTAGACTGGAAGAGCACTTCTGGAGGAATCTTCAACCTTGGTTCAGCTGTAGTTTCTTGGTACAACAGGAAACAGAGATCAGTTGCACTTAGTTCAGTAGAGGCTGAATACATGGCTGCTAGTCAGGTGGCATGTGAGGCCATTTGGATGCAGAAGATTCTAGTGGGATTGTTTGGTCAGAGGATGGATCCAACTATGATCTACTGTGATAATCATAGTTGTATCAAACTCTCTGAGAATGCAGTTTTTCATGAAAGGTCCAAGCACATTGATATTCGGTATCACCATCTTCGAGATTGTGTGGTCAAGAGGATCATGTTGTTGTTGTATGTTTCGACCGAGGAACATGATGCAGATATTTTGACGAAGGCATTGTCAAAATGCAAGTTCAAGTTCCACAGAGACAGGATTGGGGTTACTGATAATCCCCTTCTTGTTGAGGGGAGTGTTGAAAATAGCAACAAGAAATGCTAAATAACAAAGTGCTAAAATTAGCACTGCCATAAATAGCATTTCAGGATACCTTTCTAATTTAGTTAATCCCTGAACTAAAATAGAGAAGTAAAATTCGAATTTTTATCTTAGCAGTTGTTTGTAAAATAATTAATTAATTCACCTTGAGCTAATTAGTTGGAGAAAATCAAACATGAAGTCTATGTGAGGACATGCAACAGCTATCCCATTGATTGAGGAATTTATCCCTTAGTTAAAGAGATAAGGATGAGTTGTAATTAGTTACCTCAGTTAACTGAGTTAAGTCCAGTTAGATTAGTTCAAATAGTTTGTTGAACTAATTGTGAGTTCAGTTAGTTAATGCATGCATGCATGTAACTACTTCACTTCAGATAACTGAATATTCTCTCATAAATAACTCATGCATGTCAGTTCAATCAGAGACCCAGTTGAGATCAGATGATGGGACACTGTACTATCAGTTGCAGGAATATTCCATGGAGGATATCTCTTGCATGCAGAAGGAATTCATGCCTTAGAGATTGCACAGTTACTTCTTCAATTTAGTGAGTGTGTGATGAGGCCAATTCACACAGGTGGCATAACTGGACCCCAAGGAAAATTGCACAAGGAAATAGGAAGCTTGGAGGGCTGAGGGAAGGCATATCTTGTGTCTATTCAATCTGTAAGCTGTATTGTTCGATTGCAGAGAGAGATGATAGCTTGTGAGCGGATTCTTTGTGTAATCTGAACATATTTCCACTTGTATGATAATACCAAGATCAGGGTTTTTAGTTGAGGCTTTCCCCAGAGTATTCTTCTGTGTTCATGTGTGATTGCTTTCTCATTCTCAGTTATATGTGTTCTATTTGATCTTGCTCATATCCGATTAAGCTTTTGCAAGTTTGTTGTGGAAGTAGATCTTGTATTTTTCTTTAGTATATTGCATAATTTGTTCATCTATAGTGTCAATTTCTAAACAGACAAATTTCCCTCGTCAACAATGTCATGTTCATATTTCATATTTGTACTGGAGTGATCATGATGCAATTCAAGCTTCATTATACTTTGAGTGATTGTAACACTGCAAAAGCTATGCGTTTTTTGATTTGAAGAAATAAAGTTCATAGGAAATTATAAATGCAATACAACACATTTTTCTAAATTTTAGCTACTTTCATATAAGTTGTAACGATAGATTTGTTTGTTCATTCTCATGTTGAGTCCAAAATGAATAAGTAATTAATTTAATTGTTGTGTGGCAATAACAATCGTTGATTGCAGAAATCGTATCCAATATTTGAAAGTTCATATGCGTTAATTGTATTATTATAACTTAAGGTAATTATTGATTACACAATTGCAAAAGATAGGAAAAATAAAGAAATGTTGTGTGGAACTTGCAAATATGTGGAAGTGTTGTTGTCATTTTTGCATGTGATTAAACATTCGCTAGAGTTCCTATGTTCATAAAGTGCGAAAAGAGAACATACAAATCCATAAAGAATTATGTAGAAAAATAAATATGTTGCAGATAAAATTGCGAAAGAACCAGAGCAATTAACAAAATGAATCGTTGAATAATGCTAAGTCCGCTCAGTTGTGAGCTTGTGTCGATAAATCTATAAATCATATTAGAATCCGATAATGGATAAGAAAAAATGGAGGTGATAAATACTGACATTATATTATTAAGTCATGATTAATAACTTTAGTAAATGAAAATCTTCGTCAGAAATCATGAAAAAATGTGTAGGAAACTAGATGGAACGCATTATGACAATTATCTTTAGACTGTGATCTTGAAAATTATGTATCCGAGTGTTTGTAAATCAAGTTTCCTTCAACGTTTTTCGTACTCCATTATCAAAATAAAATGAATCATCAATGATTCAGTGGTGGGGGCCATCTTAGTAACTAAATCAATTCATGATATAACAACATATATAGGGAAGGCAAAGTTCAATGCAGGTGGTATAAAGTTGCATTCTACATTCCATTTACCATTTAATAAATTGGAATATATTTCACTTAAAGGTGAAAAATTAGACACTTTGATAAAACATTGCGAAAAACTTCGTGTCATGCTCATTGATGAGGGGCCTTTGATAGGTTCAACATTATTATACCAAGTTGACAAATGTTTATGCAAAATTAAGCATACTCCATTGGATTATTTTGGAAATATTGATGTAATATTTTCAGGTGACTTGTTCCAAGCGCAACCGATCAAAGATTCTCTTATTTTTTAGCAACAAAATTTAGCAAGTGAAAAAATAGTATACAGTCACTGGAAAGACAAAGTAAAATATTATGGATTATGTATGACAATGCATTAAAAATATAACAAATTCGTTGAAATCCTTAACAAAATGTGAGTGAATCAACAATCTGATGAAGAAATAAAATATATAAACGATAAGTGTTATAGACCTCATCCACTGGATCAATTGTTTCGATACCTATTTTACAGAAACAAAGATGTATAAAAGCATAATGAAAAAGTGTTGTCACATGTAAATGAAGAGCTAATAGTTCTTGATGCAATTGAAGAATCTCACAGTAAGGAAATACGATTTGTAGCATATGATAAGGCAATGATATTACCATAAATAATCCTTATCAAATGCAATTTTCTTGTTGAGATATATGCAGGGAACTATAATACAAAGGATGGTATCGTTAATTGCCCGAATGGAATATGCAAAAATATATGGAAAGTAATAAGAATGTTGATTGGTTATGGATAAATTTTGTAAATCCATATATCAGTAAAATTCAAAGAAAAAAGTATTGTGAATTTTATGATGAAAACATTTCATCTCATTCAACTCAAATATTATGTGTTTCAAAACCATTAAGATGTCATAGCAAGAGCTTTACAACTTTAGTGTGCAAACAATTTCTAATACAACTAACTTGTGCTATAACAATTAATCCATCACAAGGTTTAATGTTGAATGGAATTTCATTTTATCCAAGTGGCATATCAACGCATTGACTAGTTTACATAACACTATCAGGTGTTAAAATAATGGAATTATTGTATCTTCTTCAAAAACAAACATAAAAGAATTTTTTGTGAATAAGAAAGTCTTAGAAGAAACAAGATGCTTAAGAACTTGTTGTGGTCACCAACAACCCCCCTCTTTGTTTGATATTAGCAATAACATCAAGCAAAGGGGGACCCTTAACAAAAAATCCCAAAAATATTTTTATCCAAATTTTTGTATTTAACTCCCTAAAAGCTATATCGCATCGCAAAGAGAGAGTGAAGCGTGTTCCTATGTGCGTAAATAAGCTGCAAAGAAGCGATGCGAAATTCATCGCATCGCATATTTTGAAAGCACCCTTAAAAAAAAAAAAAAAGGAATCGCCGATGGCCGATATGCGACGTCGCATATCGCAAACGTCGCAAAAGCAGCACACAACGAGCAAATGAAAATTGCGATATTGCGATTTGCGATCTGCGATCCTACAAACTACGATTTTGCGATTTGCGATCTGCAACGAATGAGACTATTAATTGCTGCGATGCGAATCGCAGAAACTACTCATCGCAGAAACTACTCATCGCAAAGTTTCTTCGGCATGATCTGTAAACCCAAAATTGAGTGCGCACCTTAAGGCAAATTAATGATTGCACGCCTGAGTATCCAAAGATGATCGTGTTGCGTTTTTCGAAGAGTCAAGTCATTATGAGTGTCATGATTATGAATTCATTAGAACTTAAAGCTTTCATGTCAATCTTTTCGTCGATTATCTTTTCCTTTGCATGAACTACAAGGCAGCAACTAATATAAATCTATATGCAGGAAACATCTAAGGAAAAGGGGAAAGCGCCAATACTAGAAGAACAGAGAGGAGATGCCTTCGCAGATGAATGCCGCATGCAACACGGCCACAAATTCCAGAGTATCACTCAACAGGCACTGATGAAAATAGACTATCCAAGACTCAGAGTCAAAGGCGCACAAAAGCAGCATGTTTGCAAAAGATCCTGAAGCTCAGATTGGATAAAGCAAAAAGAAAAACACTGAAAAGGGATGATGCTTCAGAAAAGCCTGGAACAAAGAACGGAAGCAATTTTCAATACGTAAGATTGTTCAGGCAACGAAATCCCTAACTCATTGAGTCATTCGCACGGCCGGAAACCGAAATAGCAACAACACAATCAATTTGAAAGAAATCTGGGTTATACTAAGTATACACACAGCAAAAAACACCCAGCCAGAGGAAGATTTTCAAAAATATCTTCTAGTTTGTCAGAAAGAGGTGCCAACTTTTTTTATTTCTACTTTTATCGCTCAGGCAAAAGGAAAAGACAACCAGCCGACTCTTTCCAGGCGAACGTTGCATTGCTTACAGCACTAAGGAGCAGATACAAAAACGGTTAGAAATTAGATTCAATTTTTAGAAATAAATTTGTTTTAGTAAAAGGGCGGTCATTTGAAGCCGTTTCCTAAATTTGTGTAATTAAGATTAGTTAGTTAGTAGTATTTAACCCTTCTCATGGCATTTGGAGAAGGGTCCGGAAATTTGTCAAAAAACTTGTCCTCAGAACATGCACTTTTGCACCCTCGGAGGGGGTTTTTGATGAATGGATGGATCGAGATTTATTTATGTTTACATTTTAATGTCTGCTACTGATGTTGCACTTCTGTACTCTTAGTAGATGTTAGAAGTAAGTAGAGATAAATCATTATTGCTTGAAGTTTGTGAGTGAAATCAGTCATAAATGGTACTTTTATCTCTTGATTAATTTCTGCTCATATTCTTAGAGTGATATACAGCTGAGTTGTTTATATGTTAATGTATGAATGTGTGGGTTACCATTTGGCACTTTTGTACGGTGGAGTCATTTGTTTGTGCTTGACATATGAATAACTGATTATGCGATATGTTGTTCACAACTGTTTTGCCTAACTTCTTATGCAGAATGGTTCATCTTAATTGATTTATATTCTTATGATAGCTGAATGATCTTTATTACCAGTTGTTGTATGAAATATTTTTAGATCGCATAATGAAAGAATTTTACCCCGGGTTAGTATAGATTAGATGTGCTGTTTTTGTTAGATTACAGTAGCATAGAGTCAGTTTAGAGTCTAGAATTAAATTAGTTTAAAATTACCTTTAGATTAGTATCTTCAAAATCTACACACACACACACATCTTTTAGATTGGGAAGCTGGTCCCATTATCCCCAGTCGGACCCGCTACACCAAACGGGCAAGGAGCCGCCAACCAGGTTCCCGACCGGGTGGGTATCCCCCTTGTTGTTGACCCGATTTCGGGGCCCTCAACAGAACTGAACCATCATGAAAATCAAGGTACATAGAAAGGTCAATAGAAAGTGAAAATACTTTAATGATTGCAAGTTTGAATACACAAAGTATACATGCTCATGTGAATGAGATTGTGCGTGATGAAGACTTAATGAAAACTATGATTCTTTGTATAGAGGAAACATATTTGAAATTTCCACCATCAAACACTGAGTTTCGTAAATTCAATTTCAACATATCAAATTGTCTTGATGGAGTCCTTACTTGTATATAAGAAAACATAGAAATTGTATCAACGAAAAACATTTGCAATAACATAATCAAAATATTTTTGTCGAAAGTATATTTCCAATGTCGGATATGCTTAATAAATGTCTATGTTGCACCACTTGTATATGTTTTGGAAATCATTGAAGAAATAACAAGAACAAGGGCACACTTCACACTTGGTGATTACATTTTTATATATATTCGAGATTTCAATATTGACATCAATTCAAATAGAAAAAGAAGTAAATAGTTATTAGAGTATATGTGTTGCAAGAAGTTACAAGAAAAAACAAAGAATTTTATTTATGGGAATAAGACAATTATTGATCACATTCAGACTGTTGAAAATAGCAACAAGAAATGTTAAATATAGAAGTGCTAAAAATGGCACTGCCATAAATAGCATCTCGAGATACCTTCTTATTTTAGTTAGTCCCTGAACTAAAATAGAGAAGTAAAATTCAAATTTGATCTTAGCAATTGTTTGTAAAATAATTAATTAATTCATCTTGAGTTAATTAGTTGGAGAAAATCAAACATGAAGTCTATGTGAGGACATGCAACAGTTATCCCATTGATTGAGGAATTTATCGCTTAGTTAAAGAGATAAGGATGAGTTGTAATTAGTTAGCTCAGTTAACTGAGTTAAGTCTAGTTAGATTAGTTAAAATAGTTTGTTGAACTAATTGTGAGTTCAGTTAGTTAATGCATGCATGCATGTAACTGTTGCACTTCGGATAACTAAATATTCTCTCATAAATAACTCATGCATGTCAGTTCAGACAAAGAACCAATTGAGATTAGATGATGGGACAATGTACTATCAGTTGCAGGAATATTCCATGGAAGATATCTCTTGCATGTAGAAGCAATTCATTCCTTAGAGATTGCATAGTTACTTCTTCAGTTTAGTGAGCGTGTGATGAGGTCAATTCACACAAGTGGCATCACTAGACCCCAAGGAAAATTGTGCAAGGAAACAAGAGGCTTGGAGGGCCGAGGGAAGGAATATCTTGTGTCAATTTAGTCTGTGAGCTATATTGTTCGATTGCAGAGAGAGAAAGATAGCTTGTTAGCTGATTCTTTGTGAAATCTGAACATATTTCCACTTGTATGATAATACAGAGATCGGGGTTCATAGCTGAGGCTTTCCCTAGAGTATTCTTCTGTGTTCATGTGTGATTGCTTTCTCATTCTCAGTTATATGTGTTATATTTGATCTTACTCATATTCGATTAAGCTTCCGCAATTTTGTTGTAGAAGTAGATCTTGTATTTTTCTTTAGTATATTGCATAATCTGTTGATCTACAGTGGGAATTTCTATATGGTATTAGAGCAAAGGTGATCAAAGGAGAGAACAGTATACAAGAAGTTCAAAGTTCGAAGTTTGAGGTTCCTGAATATAGAAATCGAGTTCTTATCACATCTCAATTGCACCAATGGCGTTCAGCAATTTAAGATTCGAGTAATCCCTTGATGACAGCTCGAATTATATAGCCTAGAAGGATTGCATGGAAGAAGTATTAGAGTAACGGTCTAAAGGAATTCATTGATCAAGAAGTCCCCAAGCCCGCAACAGCTAATGCTACATAACTGGTGGAATGGAAGAAATGTGTGGCTAGAGCAAGGAGAATCCTTCTGGAGGGAGTTTGTGACCACATAGTCTTGAGTCTCCATGGGAAGGAGACGCTGTTTTTGATGTGGAAAACATTGAAAGATCTATATTAGAACAACATCAATCATAGGAAGCTGGCATTGAAAGACAAGCTTCGGAAAATCAAGTGTGAAAAGGGCGACACGATCTCTACATATCTTAACAAGCTCACCACCTGCAAGGATGAGCTTGGAAGTGTAGGCATCACGATAGCCGATGATGACATGGTGAGTCTTGCACTCCTCGACATTACTAAGAGCTGGCATAGCTACCAAGACTCGGTTAGTGGAAGAGAAAAAATGCCAGATTGGGAACGACTTTGGTCGGATCTGATGCAGGAGGAGATAAGAAGAAGCACCAGAGATGGGTCCTCATCAAAGCAAGATGATGAGGAAAATATAGCCTTAGCGAGTAAGGTGAGGAAGGGGAAAGGGAAGGCATCCCATTCCAAATCCAGTTCTTCCCATTGTGGGAAGAAGTTTGACAAATCGAAAGTGTGATGCTTTCATTGTCATGAAGTGGGCCATTATGCTACGAATTGTCCACAGAAGAAATCTAAGAAGGGATCCTCGAAGGATTCTGATGGTGAGGCACTAGCCTCACAGTTTGAGTTGGATTTCTCTCTTATCGCATGCATGGTTTCATCCATGGTGGGATGTGTGTGGTACCTGGAAAGTGGAGCTTCATTCCACATGTCAGGTGACAAGAATATTTTTAGTACCATGGAGGAGAAGGATATCCAGATGCAGATCGAGATGAGTGATGATGGAAATTATCGTGTTTCAGGTGAAGGTACGGTTGTGTTTCAGAGGGAGCATGGAGCTCCTCTCATCCTGACTGATGTAAAGTATGTACCAGGTCTGAAGAAGAATCTTGTATCCGTTGCTATGCTAGAATATAAGGGCTATGATGTAGTCTTTAGTAAAGGAAAGGTATTCTTGAGGCATATCCGCACTGGACAGACCAATCGAATTGGGATTTGAGTAAAGAATATCTACAAGATGGACGTAGACGACTGTGCTGAATTGAGTTCTAAAGCTGAGATGGTGCAGAGCCAACATGTTGGCGAGCTATGGCATAGAAGATTGGGCCACTTGCACCATGGAGCTCTGAAGATCATGCAACAGATTTCTACTGGACTTCCCAAGGGAAAAATGGAGCAGACGAATACATGCAAAGGTTGTACCTTGGGTAATTATGTAGAATCTTCCTTCCCGGATCGAGAGAGTAGAGCTGGAGGAATCCTGGAGCGAGTTCACTCAGATGTTTGTGGACCATTCTCTACAGCCTCCAGTGGTAAACAAAGGTACTTTATTATTTTTATTGATGATTTTTCTCATAGATGCTGGATCTACTTTAAGCAAAAGAAGGATCAGACCTTCTTGAGGTTTTGTGAGTTTAAAGCCTTGGCAGAGAAAGAATTTGGAAAGAAAATAAAAGCCTTGCATAGTGACAATGATGGAGAGTACGTCTCCCAACAGTTTAAGTACTTCTGCGTTGTAGAAGGAATTAAATGGCAGTTGATGGCACCCCATAACCCACAACAGAATGGGGTGGCCGAAAGGAAGAATAGATCTATTGTGGGAGAAACTCGAGTGATGTTGCATGACCAAAGCCTACCACTACATTTGTGGGCTCAAGTATGCAATACAACAGTATACTTGCAGAACAAAAGCCCGCACCGTATACTGGGAATGAAGACACCTATGGAGGCCTTTTCTAGGAAGCGATTGGATGTGAGTCACTTCTGAATCTTTGAATCATCGGTTTATTGCCATGTGACCAAAGATGCCCGGAAGAAGCTAGATCCAACAGATGAGTTGGGAATACTTGTGGGGTAAACTGATACACCCCACAACTATCAGGTGTACCTGCCTACCAGTCAGAGGACAATGGTATGTAGGGATCTGAAGTTCGACAAACAGAAAGCCATGTGAGTATCACATGAGAGGGAGTTCAAGTTGCATGCAGATGAGGAACTTTCAGTTCCTAAGGAGGAGGAGCCTCAGATTGATGTGGAGCAGCCGCATGCAGAGTATCTGGGAGTGGAGACATCAACTCATACTGAGACTTCCAGAGATTGGAGGAAACGCTCAAGGGAAGCTGACAGGATGATGTTGGATGCGCGGGGGAATGTGGGACAACCATCTTCTCAGCGCAGACAAAGGAGGTCACCCGAGTGGTACACTGGTTACATTGACCTGGTTGGGGAGTGTGTAGAGTCCGAACCTTTTTCATTCGAGGAGGCAGTGCAACAACCAGTATGGGTTGATGCAATGGTAGAGGAGTATGACTCTATCATTCAAAACAATGTGTGGGATGTTATCCCAAGACCTCAGGACAAGTTAGTGGTGAGCTCCAGATGGCTTTACAAGGTAAAGCAGGCAACAGATGGTAGTGTTGAGAAACATAAGGAAAGGTTTGTTGCCTATGGTTTCTCATAGGTCGAGGGGATCAACTACGATGAGACCTTTGCTCATGTAGCAAGGTACTCATCTATCAGATTGATGTTGGCACTATCAGCTCAGATGGGTTGGAAGATCCATCAGATGGACATGAAGACAACATTCCTCAATGGGAATATTGAGGAGGAGGTGTACATTAAGCAACCAGAGGGTTTTGAGACCTTAAATCGTGAGTCGCATGTGTGCCGACTCAAGAGGGCTTTGTATGGGCTAAAGCAAGCACCCCGTGCTTGGTACACCAAGATCGACAACTATTTCACCCGATTGGGCTTCACCAAGAGTGAAGCAGATGTGAACCTTTACCACATCATGGTAGAAGGTAAGCCATTGATCATTGTTCTTTATGTTGATGATCTGATTTTGACAGATGATGATCAGCTGATCCAGTCTTGCAAGGAGGACCTTCCAAGAGAGTTTGAAATGAAAGACATGGGTTTTATGCACTACCTTCTAGGCATGGCAATGTGGCAGAGAGATGGAGAATTTTTTGTGTCTCAAGGCAAGTATGCCAATGAGATCCTCAGACGGTTCAATATGGAAAAGTGCAAACCCATGCAGACTCCTCTAGCTAGGAACTAGAGGAAGGAGGATGCTACTTCAGGTGAGGTAGTAGTTGCTACTATTTGTCAGCAGTTTGTGGGTTCACTTATGTATCTGGTGAACACACGACCATAATTATGCTTTGCGATGAACCAGCTGAGTCAAGCTATGGTTTAGCCTACCAAGCTGTTTTGGAAGGCAGTGAAGCATGTGATGAGATACCTCAGAGGCACATCTCAGTATGGATTGTGGTACAAAAAGACAGAGGGAGTGAATCTTCAGGGCTTCACAGATGCGGATTGGGCAGGGAGTCCATCAGACTGGAAGGGCACTTCTGGAGGAATCTTCAACCTTTGTTCAGCTGCAGTTTCCTGGTACAACAGGAAAGAGATATCAGTTGCACTTAGTTTAGCAGAGGCTGAATACATGGCTGCTAGTCAAGCTGCATGTGAGGCCATTTGGATGCGGAAGATTCTAGTGGGATTGTTTGGTCAGAGGATAGATTGAACTATGATCTACTGTGATAATCAAAGTTGTATAAAACTCTCTGAGAATGCAATTTTTCATGATAGGTCCAAGCACATTGATATTCGGTATCACCATCTTTAAGATTATGTGGTCAAGATGATCGTGTTGTTGCTGTATGTTTCAACCGAGGAACATGATGCAAATATTTTGATGAAGGCATTGTCAAAATGCAAGTTCGAGTTCCACAGAGACAGGATTGGGGTTACTGATAATCCCCTTCTTGTTGAGAGGGAGTGTTGAAAATAACAACAATAAATGCTAAATATAGAAGTTCTAAAAATAGCTCTGCCATAAATAGCATTTCGGGATACCTTCCTATTTTATTTAGTCCCTGAACTAAAATAGAGAAGTAAAATTTGAATTTGATCTTAGCAGTTGTTTGTAAAATAATTAATTAATTCATCTTGAGTTAATTAGTTGGAGAAAATCAAACATGAAGTCTATGTGAGGGCATGCAACACTTATCCCATTGATTGAGGAATTTATCCCTTAGTTAAAGAGATAAGGATGAGTTGTAATTTGAGTTGTAATTAGCTAGCTCAGGTAACTAAGTTAAGTCCAGTTAGATTAGTTCAAATAGTTTGTTGAACTAATTGTGAGTTCAATTAGTTAATGCATGCATGCATGTAACTGCTGCACTTCAAATAACTGAATATTCTCTCATAAATAACTCATGCATGTTAGTTCAGTTAGAGACCCAGTTGAGATCAGATGATGGGACATTGTACTATCAGTTGCAGGAATATTCCATGGAGGATATCTCTTGCATGCAGAAGGAATGCATGCCTTAGAGATTGCACAGTTACTTCTTCAGTTTAGTGAGTGTGTGATGAGGCCAATTCACACAGGTGGCATCACTAGACCCCAAGGAAAACTGTGCAAGGAAATAGGAGGCTTGGAGGGTTGAGGGAAGGCATATCTTGTGTCTATTTAGTCTGTGAGCTATATTGTTCGATTGCAAAGAGAGAAGGATAGCTTGTGAGCTGATTCTTTGTGTAATCTGAACATATTTCCACTTGTATGATAATACCAAGATCGAGGTTTTTAGCTAAGGTTTTCCCCAGAGTATTCTTCGGTGTTCATGTGTGATTGTTTTCTCATTCTCATTTATATGTGTTCTATTTGATCTTGCTCATATTCGATTAAGCTTCCGCAAGTTTGTTGTAGAAGTAGATCTTGTATTTTTCTTTAGTATATTGCATAATTTGTTCATCTACAGTGGGAATTTCTACACAAACAGATTTCCCTCTTCAACAATGTCATGTTCATATTTCATATTTGTATTGGAGTGATCATGATGCAATTCATGCTTCATTATACTTTGAGTGATTGTAACACTGCAAAAGCTACGCGTTTTTTATTTTGAAGCAATAAAGTTCATAGGAAATTATAAATGCAATACAACACATTTTTCTAAATTTTAGCTACTTTCATATAAGTTGTAACAATAGATTTGTCTATGCATTCTCATGTTGAGTCCAAAATGAATAAGTAATTAATTTAATTGTTGCGTGGCAATAATAATCGTTGATTGCAGAAATCGTATCCAATATTTGAAAGTTCATATGCGTTAATTGTATTATTATAACTTAAGGTAATTATTGATTGCATAATTGCAGAAGATAGGAAAAATAAAGAAATGTTGTGTGGAACTTGCAATGTGGAAGTGTGGTTGTCATTTTTGCATGTGCTGAAACATTCACTAGAGTTCCTATGTTCATAAAGTGCGAAAAGAGAACATACAAATCCATAAACAATTATGTAGAAAAATAAATATGTTGCAGATAAAATTGCGAAAGAACTAGAGCAATTGACAAAATGAATCGTTGAATAATGTTGAGTCCGCCCAATTGTGAGCCTATGTCGATAAATCTATAAATCATATCAGAATCTAGTAATGGATAAGAAAAAATGGAGGTAATAAATACTGAAATTGTATTATTAAGTCATGATTAATAACTTTAGTAAATGAAAATATTTGTCAGAAATCATGAAAAAATGTGTAGGAAACTAGATGGAACGCATTATGACAATTAACTTTAGACTGTGATCTTGAAAATTATGTATCCGAGTGTTCTTAAATCAAGTTTCGTTCAACGTTTTTTGTACTCCATTATCAAAATAAAATGAATCGTCAATGATTTAGTGGTGGGGGCCATCTTAGTAACTAAATAAATTCATGATATAACAACATATATAGGGAAGGCAAAGTTCAATGCAGGTGGTATAAAGTTGCATTCTACATTCCATTTACCATTTAATAAATTGGAATATCTTTCGCTTAAAGGTGAAAAATTAGACACTTTGATAAAACATTGTGAAAAACTTCGTGTCATGCTCATTGATGAGGGGCCTTTGATAGGTTCAAAATTATTATACCAAGTTGACAAACGTTTATGCAAAATTAAGCATACTCCATTGGATTATTTTGGAAATATTGATGTAATATTTTCAGGTGACTTGTTCCAAGCGCAATCGTTCAAAGATTCTGTTATTTTTTAGCAACAAAATTTAGCAAGTGAAAAATAGTATACGATCACTGGAAGACAAAGTAAAATTCTATGGATTATGTATGACAATGCATTAAAAATATAACAAATTCGTTGAAATCCTTAACAAAATGTGAGTGAATCAACAATCTGATGAAGACATAAAATATATAAAAAATAAGTGTTATAGACCTCATCCACTGGATCAATTGTTTCCATACCTATTTTACAGAAACAAAGATGTATAAAAGCATAATGAAAAAGTGTTGTCACA
Organism: Pinus tabuliformis; assembly: GCA_031772625.1. Lineage (NCBI taxonomy): Eukaryota > Viridiplantae > Streptophyta > Pinopsida > Pinales > Pinaceae > Pinus > Pinus tabuliformis. The sequence goes on along the minus strand of CM062807.1, from coordinate 285,171,798 downwards.
TGTAAATGAAGAGCTAATTGTTCTTGATGCAATTGAAGAATCTCACAGTAAGGAAATAGGATTTGTAGCATATGATAAGACAATGAGATTACCATAAATAATCCTTATCAAATGAAATTTTCTTGTTGAGATATATGCAAGGAACTATAATACAGAGGATGGTATTGTTAATTGCACGAATGGAATATGCAAAAATATATGGAAAATAATAAGAACGTTGATGGGTTGTGGATAGATTGTGTAAATCCATATATAAGTAAACTTCAAAGAAAAAGTATTGTGAACTTTATGATGAAAACATTTCATCTCATTGGACTCCAATATTATGTGTTTCAAAACCATTAAGATGTCATAGAAATAGCTTTACAACTATAGTGTGCAAACAATTTCTAATACAACTACCTTGTGCTAGAACAATTTATCCATCAGAGGGTTTAATGTTGAATGGAATTTCATTTTATCCAAGTGGCATATCAACGCATTGACTAGTTTACAGAACACTATCACGTGTTAAAATAATGGAATCATTGTATCTTCTTCAAAAACAAACATAAAAGAATTTATTGTGAATAAGAAAGTCTTAGAAGAAACAAGATGCTTAAGAACTAAACCATCATGAAAATCAAGGTACATAGAAAGGTCGATAGAAAGTGAAAATACTTCAATGATTGCAAGTTTGAATACACAAAGTCTACATGCTCATGCGAATGAAATTGTGCATTATGAAGACTTAATGAATGCTATGATTCTTTGTATAGAGGAAACATATTTTAAATTTCCACCATCAAATACTGAGTTTCATAAATTCAATTTCAACAAATCAAATTGCCTTCATGGAGTCCTTACTTGTATATAAGAAAACATAGAAATTGTATCAACGAAAAACATTTGCAATAACATAATCAAAATAGTTTTGTCGAAAGTATATTTCTAATGTCGGATATGCATAATAAATGTATATGTTGCACCACTTGTATATGTTTTGGAAATCATTGAAGAAATAACAAGAACAAGGGCACACTTGACACTTGGAGATTACATTTTTATACATATTTGAGATTTCAATATTGACATCAATCCAAATAGAAAAAGAAGTAAATAGTTATTAGAGTATATGTGTTGCAAGAAGTTACAAGAAATAACAAAGAATTTTATTTATGGGAATAAGACAATTATTGATCACATTCAGACAGTTGAAAATAGAAACAAGAAATGCTAAATATAGAAGTGATAAAAATAGCACTGCCATAAATAGCATTTCTGGATACCTTCCTATTTTAGTTAGTCCCTGAAGTAAAATAGAGAAGTAAAATTCGGATTTGATCTTAGCATTTGTTTGTAAAATAATTAATTAATTCATCTTGAGTTAATTAGTTGGAGAAAATCAAACATGAATTCTATGTGAGGACATGCAATAGTTATCCCATTGATTGAGGAATTTATCCCTTCGTTAAAGAGATAAGGATGAGTTGTAATTAGTTAGCTCAGTTAACTGAGTTAAGTCTAGTTAGATTAGTTCAAATAGTTTGTTGAACTAATTGTGAGTTCAGTTAGTTAATGCATGCATGCATGTAACTGTTGCACTTCAGATAACTGAATATTCTCTCATAAATAACTCATGTGTGTCAGTTCAGTCAGAGACCCAGTTGAGATCAGATGATGGGACAATGTACTATCAGTTGTAGGAATATTCCATGGAGGATATCTCTTGCATGCAGAAGCAATTCATTCCTTAGAGATTGCGCAGTTACTTCTTCAGTTTAGTGAGTGTGTGATGAGGCCAATTCACACAGGTGGCATCACTGGACCCCAAGGAAAACTGTGCAAGGAAATAGTAGGCTTGGAGGGCTTAGGGAAGGCGTATCTTGTGTCTATTCAGTCTGTGAGCTGTATTGTTCAATTGCAGAGAGAGCAGGATAGCTTGTTAGATGATTCTTTATGAAATCTGAACATATTTCCACTTGTATGATAATAAAATATCAGGGTTTTTAGCTGAGGATTTCCCCAGAGTATTCTTCTATTTTCATGTGTGATTGCTTTCTCATTCTCAGTTATATGTGTTCTATTTTATCTTGCTCATATTCGATTAAGCTTCCGTAATTTTGTTGTAGAAGTAGATCTTGTATTTTGCTTTAGTATATTGCATAATCTGTTGATCTACAGTGGGAATTTCTACATGGTATAAGAGCGAAGGTGATCAAAGGAGAGAACAATATACAAGAAGGGAGAAGTTCGAAGTTTGAGGTTCCTGAATATAGAAATCGAGTTCTTATCACATCTCAATTGCACCAATGGCGTTGAGCGGATTAAGACTCGAGTATGCCCTTGATGACAACTCAAATTATATAGCCTGGAAGGATCACATTGAAGCAATATTAGAGGATAACGGTCTAAAGGACTTCATTGATCAAGAAATCCCCAAACCCGTAGCAGCTAATGCTACAGAATTGGTGGAATGGAAGAAATGTGTGGCTAGAGCAAGGAGAATCCTTCTGGAGGGAGTTCGAGACCACATAGTCTCGAGTCTCCATGGGAAGGAGACATCATTTTCAATGTGGAAAACGTTGAAATATCTATATCATAACAAAAACTATCAGAGGAAGCTAGCGCTGAAAGACAAGCTTCGAAAAATCAAGTGTCAAAAGGGCGACACAATCTCTACATATCTGAACAAGCTCACCACCTGTAGGGATGAGCTTGGAAGTGTAGGGATCATGACAGCTGATGATGACATGGTGAGTCTTGCACTCCCCATCTTCCTAAGAGTTGGCATAGCTGCCAAGACCCGGTTAGTGGAAGAGAAAAACTGCTAGATGTGGAACGACTTTGGTCAGATCTGATGCAGGAGGAGATAAGAAGAAGCACTAGAGATGGGTCCTCCTCAAAGCAAGATGATGAGGAAAATCTAGCCTTAGCAAGTAAGGTGAGGAAGGGGAAAGGGAAGGTGTCCCATTCCAAATCCAGTTCTTCCCATGGTGGGAAGAAGTTTTACAAATCGAAGGTGTGATGCTTTCATTGTCATGAAGTGGGCCATTATGCTACGAATTTTCCACAGAAGAAATCCAAGAAGGTATCCTCGAAGGGTTCTGATGGTGAGGCACTGACCTCATAGTTTGAGTTGGATTTCTCGCTTATCGCATGCATGGTTTCATCCATGGTGGGATGTGTGTGGTACCTAGATAGTGGAGCTTCATTCCACATGTCAGGTGACAAGAATCTTTTCAGTACCTTGGAGGAGAAGGATCTCCAGATGCGGATCGAGATGAGTGATGATGGAAAGTATCGTGTTTCAGGTGAAGGTATGGTTGTGTTTCAGAGGGAGCATGGAGCTCCTCTCACCCTGACTGATGTAAAGTATGCACCAGGGCTGAAGAAGAATCTTGTGTCCGTTGCTGTGCTAAAAGATAAAGGCTATGATGTAGTCTTTAGTAAAGGAAAGGTATTCTCGAGGCATATCGACACTGGACAGACCAAGCAAATTGGGATGCGAGTAAAGAATCTCTACAAGTTGGAGGTAGATGACTGTGCTGCATTGAGTTCCAAAGTTGAGATGGTGTAGAGCTAAGATGTTGGCGAGCTATGGCATAGAAGATTGGGCCACTTGCACCATGGAGCCCTAAAGATCATGCAACAGATTTCTACTGTACTTCCAAGGGGAAAAGTGGAGCAGACGAATACATGCAAAGGTTGTACCTTGGGTAAGTATGCGAAATATTCCTTCCCGAATCGAGACAGTAGAGCTGAAGCAATCCTAGAGCGAGTTCACTCAGATGTTTGTGGACCATTCTCTGCAGCCTCCACAGCTAAACAAAGGTACTTTGTTATTTTTATTGATGATTTTGCTCGTAGATGCCGGATATTCTTTATGCAAAAGAAGGATCAGACCTTATTGAGGTTTTGTGAGTTTAAGCCTTGGTAGAGAAAGAATCTGGAAAGAAAATAAAAGCCTTGCATAGCGATAATGATGGAGAGTATGTCTCCCAACAGTTTAAGGACTTCTGCACTACAGAAGGAATTAAACGGAGTTGATGGCACCCAATAACCCGCAGCAGAATGGGGTGGCCGAAAGGAAGAACAGATCGATTGTGGGAGAAGCTCAAGCGATGTTTCATGACCAAAGCCTACCACTGCATTTGTGGGCTAAGGCATGCGATACTGGGAATGAAGACACCTATGGAGGCCTTTTTCGGGAAGTGTCTAGATGTGAGTCACTTCCGAATCTTTGGATCATCTGTTTACTACCATGTGACCAAAAGATGCCCCGAAGAAGCTAGATCCAACAGCTGAGTTGGGAATACTTGTGGGGTACACTGATACACCCCACAACTATCAGGTGTACCTTCCTACCAGTCAGAGGACAGTGGTATGCAGGGATCTGAAGTTCGACAAGTAGAAAGCCATGCGAGTATCACTTGAGAGGGAGCTCAAGTTGCATGCAGATGAGGAACTTTCAGTTCCTAAGGAGGAGGAGCCTCAGATTGATGCGAAGCAGCTGCATGTAGAGGATCCGAGAGTGGAGACATCCACTCATGCTGAGACTTCCAGAGATGGGAAGAAACACTCAAGGGAAGCTGACAGGTTGATGTTGGATTCACGGGAGAATGTGGGACAACCCTCTTCTCAGCGAAGATAGAGTAGGTCGCCTGAGTTGTACACTGGCTACATGGACCTGGTTGGGGAATGTGTAGAGTCCGAACCTTCTTCCTTCGAGAAGGCAGTACAGCAACCAGTCTAGTTTGATGCAATGGTAGAGGAGTAGGACTCTATCATTTGGAACAGTGTGTGGGATGTTGTCCCAAGACCTCAGGACAAGTCAGTGGTGAGCTCCAGATGGCATTTTTGAGAAACATAAGGCAAGGTTTGTTGCCCGTGGTTTCTCGTAGGTCGAGGGGATCGACTATGATGATACCTTTGCTATTGTAGCAAGGTACTCATCTATCAAATCGATGTTGGCACTATCAGCTCAGATGGGTTGGGATATCCATTAGATGGATGTGAAGACAAAATTCCTCAATGGGAAGATTGAGGAGGTGTACATTGAGCAACCAAAGGGTTTTGAGACCTTCAATCATGAGTCGCATGTGTGCTGACTCAAGAGGGCTTTGTATGGGCTGAAGCAAGCACCCCGTGCTTGGTACACCAGGATCGACAGCTATTTCACCGGGTTGGGCTTCACCAAGAGTGAAGCAGATGTGAACCTTTACCACATCATGGTAGAAGGTAAGCCATTGATCATTGTTCTTTATGTTGATGATCTGATTTTGACAGGTGATGATCAGATGATCCAGTCTTGCAAGGAGGACCTTGCAAGAGAGTTCGAAATGAAAGACAAGGGTCTTATGCACTACTTTCTAGGCATGGAAGTGTGGCAGAGAGATGGAGAAGTTGTTGTGTCTCAAGGAAAGTATGCCAATGAGATCCTCAGGCGGTTCCATAAGGAAAAGTGCAAACCCATGCAGACTTCTCTAGCTGGGAACTGGAGGAAGGAGGATGCTACTTCAGGTGAGATAGTAGTTGCTACTATTTTTCGGCAGTTTGTGGGTTCACTTATGTATCTAGTGAACACATGACCAAAATTATGCTTTTCGGTGAACCCGCTGAGTCAAGCTATGGTTTAGCCTACCAAGATGTTTTGGAAGGCAGCGAAGCATGTGCTAAGATACCTTAGAGGCACATCTTAGTATGGATTGTGGTATAGACGAACATAGGGAGTGAAGCTTCAGGGCTTCACAAATGTGGATTGGACAAGGAGTCCATCAGACCAGAAGAGCACTTCTAGAGCAATATTCAACCTTGGTATAGCTGCAGTTTCTTGGTACAACAGGAAACAAAGATCAGTTGCACTTAGCTCAGCAGAGGTTGAATACATGGCTGCTAGTCAGGCTGCATGTGAGGCCATTTGGATGCGGAATATTCTAGTGGGTTTGTTTGGTCAAAGGACGGATCCAACCGTGATCTACTGTGATAATTAGAGTTGTATCAAACTCTCTGAGAATGCAGTTTTTCATGATAGGTCCAAGCACATTGATATTCGGTATCACCATCTTCGAGATTGTGTGGTCAAGAGGATCATGTTGTTGCTGTATGTTTCGACCGAGGAACATGATGCAGATATTTTGACGAAGGCATTGTCGAAATGCAAGTTCGGGTTCCATAGAGACAGGATTGGGGCTACTAATAATCCTCTTTTTGTTGAGAGGGAGTGTTGAAAATAGCAACAAGAAATGCTAAATATAGAAGTGCTAAAAATAGCACTGCCATAAATAGCATTTCGGGATACCTTCCTATTTTAGTTAGTCCCTGAACTAAAATAGAGAAGTAAAATTCGAATTTGATCTTAGCAGTTGTTTGTAAAATAATTAATTAATTCATCTTGAGTTAATTAGTTGGAGAAAATCAAACATGAAGTCTATGTGAGGACATGCAACAATTATCCCATTGATTGAGGAATTTATCCCTTAGTTAAAGAGATAAGGATGAGTTGTAATTTGAGTTGTAATTAGTTAGCTCAGTTAACTGAGTTAAGTCCAGTTAGATTAGTTCAAATAGTTTGTTGAACTAATTGTGAGTTCACTTAGTTAATGCATGCATACGTGTAACTGCTGCACTTCAGATAACTGAATATTATCTCATAAATAACTCATGCATTTCAGTTCAGTCAAAGACCCAGTTGAGATCAGATGATGGCATAGTGTACTATAAGTTGCAAGAATATTCCATGGAGGATATCTCTTGCATGCAGAAGGAATCCATTCCTTAGAGATTGCGCAGTTACTTCTTCAGTTTATTGAGTGTGTGATGAGGCTAATTCACACAGGTGGCATCACTGGACCCCAAGGAAAATTGCGCAAGGAAATAGGAGGCTTGGAGGGCTGAGGGAAGGCATATCTTGTGTTTATTTAGTCTGTGAGTTGTATTGTTCGATTGCAGAGAGAGCAGGATAGCTTGTGAGCTGATTCTTTGTGTAATCAAAACATATTTCCACTTGTATGATAATACAGGGATTGAGGTTTTTAGCTGAGGATTTCCCCAGAGTATTCTTCTGTGTTCATGTGTGATTGATTTCTCATTCTCAGTTATATGTGTTCTATTTGATCTTTCTCATGTTCGATTAAGCTTCCGCAAGTTTGTTGTAGAAGTAGATCTTGTATTTTTCTTTAGTATGTTGCATAATCTGTTGATCTACAGTGGGAATTTCTACACAGACAGATTTCTCTCTTCAACATTGTCATGTTCATATTTCATATTTGTACTGGAGTGATCATGATGCAATTCATGCTTCATTATACTTTGAGTGATTGTAACACTGCAAAAGCTATGCGTTTTTTGTTTTGAAGCAATAAAGTTCATAGGAATTTATAAATGCAATACAACACATTTTTCTAAATTTTAGCTACTTTCATATAAGTTGTAATGATAGATTTGTTTGTTCATTCTCATGTTGAGTCCAAAATGAATAAGTAAGTAATTTAATTGTTGCATGGCAATAACAATCGTTGATTGCAGAAATTGTATCCAATATTTGAAAGTTCATATGCATTAATTGTATTATTATAACTTAAGGTAATTATTGATTGCAAAATTGCAGAAGATAGGAAAAATAAAGAAATGTTGTGTGGAACTTGCAAAATATGTGGAAGTGTTGTTGTAATTTTTTCATCTTCCTTTTTCCACACATACTTGCTACTTTGGATATTTTCTCTGCATATTCCCATCTTCTATGACACCTTTTTTGTATGTTCATTGAATTTTAAAAAAATGTGATTAATTTTTGAACTAGCCTTATTTAGGTTAGTATATAAGAAATCAAAGCTATTTGCAATGGTTCGTCAAACTACTGTAGGTTTTAACCCCATACAGAAATTACCTACATACGAATTCTAAAACACAGAAAATAAACAATGTGAGAGCATAACACATAAAACACATATACACAGATATTTTCCCCTAGATCCAAAAACCGGGACTACCAGCTTGATTTTTCATTATTTTCATTTTGTTGTTATAATACATATTTATACATGCCTAAGCATCCAATACCATGGAACGAAAACCATCCCGTCCAATTCCATGGACCGAAAACCATCACGTCCAAAAACATATGCAAACATCATGCACAAAAACATATGTGGGTCCGCCCATCCTAACATAGGGTCCAAAACCAAAATTTTCTGGGATGCAGCCCCGGCCCCCATAAAGTGGGGTTACGGGTATGCCTCAAACCCCCTATGCCCCCCACTACACAATCGGTGCAACAAAGGGGGGCTCCGCCCCCCCTTTAACCCCCCGGTTAACTACATGGGCTAGTCGTGGAAAGAATATAACACAACCCAACCTTCTCCCACTTGTTGTTTTCTTTCCACAGGGGGCCACAAGAGAGCTTAGTCATTTTTTCAGCCCTGAAACGCCCATTGTCTCTCTACACCAAGAGAACTTCTCAGAGCTCACACATTTTGTCAATGCATATGCAGTATTCTTCAAAGTATCCACCTTTACTAGCAACATCTTTTTGTCTTCTATCGTATCCCTCACAAAGTGATACTGAACATCAATGTGCTTTGTCTTTGAATGATATGCGGGCTTCTTTGCCAAGAAAATTGCACTTTGGCTGTCACAGTGTATCCTTATAGCTCCTTGTACTAACCCCATACTTGAACACAATCTCTGCAACCAAACTGCTTCCTTGCTTGCATGAGTGGCTACCATGTATTCTGCCTCTGTAGTTGATAGTGCCACTACAGATTGTTTCTTACTCATCCAACTGACTGCACCTCCAAATAGGTTAAACACATACCCACTTGTAGATCTTCTCTGATCCAGATCTCCAGCTCATTCTGCATCAACAAAGCCACAAATATCCAACACTCTATCCAATCTTGGTATTCCTTGGTAGCACAAACCATAACCACTCATGCCACGCAAATACCTGAAAACCCGCTTCACTGCTATCCAATGCTCCTTTCCTGGTTTTGACATAAACCTACTCAATACTCCCACTGCATGTGCAATGTCTGGTCTAGTACAGACCATTGCATACATCAGGCTACTGACTGCACTTGCATATGGAACACAGGACATGTCCTCTTCCTCTTCTTGTGTCTTGGGATACTATTCAGCAGATAACCTCGCACCTACAAGAATAGGAACCTTCACCAGTTTACGATATTACATATTAAACCTCTGCAGTATTGTCTCGACATACTTCCTCTGGTTTAACCAGAGCTTCCTCTTTGCCCAATCTATTTTAATTTCCATGCCCAAAATATAGTTTGCAGCACCAAGATCTTTCATGTCAAGTTTGGAGGACAATTGGGTCTTCAAATCCTGGATAATTTCTTTGTCATTTCCAACTAGCAACATATCATCCACATACAAGCCCAGATAAATAACATGATCACCAATTAATTTAAAGTACACACTGTAATCTGCTTTGCTTCTGGTGAAGCCAAGTCCCCATATAAATGTATCAAATTTCTGATACCACATCCTTGGTGACTGATTTAACCCATACAAAGACTTCTTTAACTTGCATACCAGTTCTTTCTTACCCTTCATCGCAAAGCCTTCAGGTTGCTTCATGTAGATTTCCTCTTCTAGATCCCCATGAAGAAATGTTGTCTTTACATCCATCTGTTCTACCTCAAAATCAAAAGTAGCAGCAACAGATAAAAGTAATCTAATAGAAGTTACCTTGGCAATAGGAGAAAAAATATCACCAAAATCAATTCTCGACACGTGGGAATAACCTTTTGCTACCAACCGAGCTTTGTATTTCTCCACTTTTCCTTCTGCATTTTTCTTCTTTTTGAACACCCATTTGCTGCCAATGGGTTTCCTTCTAGCCAGCAACTCCACCAGATCCCAAGCCTCATTTTTGTGCAAAGATTCCATTTCATCAACCATGGCCTCTTTCCAGAGTTTTCCATCCTCTGAATCCACTGCTTCCTTCATAGTTCTGGGATCATCATCAGTAACAGACAAAGCAAAATTTGAACAGAAAGCAGATGGACTATACCTTTCTAGCTTCCTTCTTTCTCGAACTAATCTTCTCATAGCCGGAGTTTGTGGCTCTTCATCTTCTGATTCCTCCTCTGCTATAGAGTCTGATTCTTACTCCTTTAGCTCAAACTCTATCTTCTCAGGTTCCTTTGGTTGGACTTCATGTTTAATAACATCTTTCACCTCTCTGAACACCACATCTCAGTTGTACACAACCTTCCTTGTTATTGGGTTCCAAAGCTTATAACCCTTTAAACCATCCTTATACCCAATAAAGGTGCACTTTTCAGATTTACTATCCAACTTGGTTCTTTTCTCCTTTGGAACATGTAAATATGCATCACATCCAAATACCCTTAGATGTGAAAGAGAGGGTTTCTTACCAGTCCACACCTCTTGTGGAGTCTTATCCTCCAACGTTGAGGAAGGTGACCTGTTGACCAGGTAACATGCAGTATCCACCACCTCTGCCCAGAATTCCTGTCCTAACCCGACACCACTGAGCATGCTTCTTTCCCTTTCCATCAACATCTTGTTCATTCTTTCTGCAACTCCATTTTGCTGAGGTGTATATGGAGCAGTCTTCTGCCGTGATATACCACACTTCTTACAGAATTCTTCAAATTCCTTGCTGCAAAACTCTCCACCATTATCTGTCCTTAGCACCTTTATCTTCTTCTCTGTCCGGTTTTCCACTAAAACCTTAAATTCTTTAAACCCGTCAAAGACTTCAGATTTCTTCCTAAGGAAATATATCCATGTATTCCTTGATAAGTCATCTATAAATGATACATAGTACACAGACTTACCCAGTGATGGAACCTTCACAGGTCCAAACACATCAATGTGCACAAGCTCTAATATTTGTTTCACCCTCTTACCACTAGAGCGGAAACTCACCCAATTCTGCTTCCCATATACACAATTTTCACAGAAATCAAAATCCAGAGAGATGTTACTCATACCTTCTACCATACCTTTACCATGAAGTATTTGAAGGCCCTTCTCTCCAATATGTCCAAGCCTTTGATGCCACAACATGGTCTTCTCTCCATAGACCACTATATTTTCTGCTCCACTTTCAAGAACCATAGAACTATTGCACCCATCAATAACAGTGCTACCTTGCAGCTTGTACAAAGTTCCAATCCGAACTCCCCGCATCAATACCAGTGCTCCCCAAACCATTTTGCAAGTATCCTTCTCGAACACTGATTTTACACCTGCATCATCCAGCTTACTTACAAAAATCAGATTTCTAGCTAATGCAGGAATATGTAGAACACCTGGAAGCATTCTAACCCTTCCACCTTGCAACTTTAAATTTACTTTTCAGCGACCAATGATTCTACCCATCCTGTCATCCCCCAAGAAGACATCACCACCATCATATTTCTCATACTCGCAGAACCACTCTCTATGGGGAGTGAAGTGAAAGGATGCACCTGAGTCAATCAACCATGCCTCATGATCTACATGTGTACTTGAAGAAGCTAAGTACACATCCCCACCTTCATCTGAGGTGTTTTTCGCCTCTGTAGAAAGAGCCTCATCAGATCCCTTTCCTTTGTCAGGAGCTTTAGATTTACAATCCCTTTTAAAGTGGCCTTCCTTTCCGCATTCCCAGCACACCACCTTTACAGGTTTTCCTGGAGATTTAGATCTCCCTCTAGATTTAGATCTCCCACTCAATGACTTGTTTTTGTTTCTGTTCTGGGACCGTCCTCGTATAGACAAGGCATCACCATTCCGGCTCTCCATATTTTTCCGTCTCATCTCCTCCATCAACAAGGCTGAGACTATTTCATCAAACTGCAAGGCAGTTGCATTGCTACCTATTGCAATAACCAGACTGTCCCACGAATCTGGTAGAGAACACAAAAAACTGATGCACTTATCTTCATTTGAAATTTTAATATCAACAAATGCTAACTAACTTACCATAGTATTAAATGCATTCAGATGCTCTGTCACCGAGTATCCATCTTTCATCCTCAGGTTATACAGCTTTTTCCGCATGAACAATTTATTCACCAGAGACTTAGATTGGTACAAAGTCCCTAACTTGTCCCACAAAGCCTTTGTCATAGCTTCCTCTGATACATTCAACAATATTGAATCTGAGACACACAATCGTATTGTGCTCTTTGCCTTCTGATCCAAATTCTTCCATTCTTCACCGGACACTGCCATTGGTTTAGTACCCAGATCTACTGCGATCCACTGATCTTTATCCACCAACAGATCCTCCATCTTAAGTTTTCACAACTCAAAAATATGACCATTAAATTTCTCGATCTCTATCTTCCACTGCTCGCCATCTTCTTTCACCACCAGAATCGATCTCGCAAATCTCCCACTAAACAGGGTCTACTACAGGCCTGAGCGAAACCCCTCAGCGACAAAGGTGTCCCCTTGAAGCCAAAACTGCTCTGATACCAAATGTAGGTTTTAACCCCGTACAGAAATTACCTGCATACGAATTCTCAAACACAGAAAATAAACAATGTGAGAGCATAACACATATACACAGAGATTATCCCCTGGATCCCAAAACCGGGACTACCAGCTTGATTTTTCATTATGTTCCTTTCAATGTTATAATACATATCTATACATGCCGAAGCATCCAATACCATGGACCGAAAACCATCGTGTCCAAAAACATGTGCGAAAATCATGCACAAAACCATAGGTGGGTCCACCCATCCTAACATAGGGTCCAAAACCAAAATTTTCCGGGGTGCTGCCCCGTGCCCCATAAAGTGGCGTCACGGGTACGCCTCAAACCCCCTGTGGCCCCCGACCCCCCCCCCCCGCCCGCCCCACTACATAATCGTTGCAACGAAGGGGGGCTCCGCCCCCCCTCTAACCCCCCAGTTAACTACGTGGGCTAGTCGTGGAAAGAATATAACACAACCCAACAATTACATGCGTCTATGAACTTTTTCAAATCTATGCATCGGGTTATTCATAATTCAAAATAGATAATGAAAAAATAGTGTGTTAGCGTCAGCCTTTGCAGCGTTCCTCCAGTGATCAAACATGCTCTTGCAAAGTGATTTTAAGTGTCAAGGTCAAATTTCGTCATTTTAGTGAGTCTTCAAGTAAAATTTGGTCACTAGGTATTAGGTCTAGGGTTTGCTTTTACTCCTACCAAAGTTGTCCAAATGTCAGTCCATGTCACCATCCAGCTGAGTATACCATCATTCAGAGGGTTTTCATCATCATGTTAGGTTCCAATGGGTCATTTTACACCTTGTTCATGCTTCAGATGTGCTTAGGATAGGTTCATTTCCCTCTCCTAGGGTTTTGAAGGTAATTTCTCTTGGATAGTCAAATCATCAGCAAAAATTGTATCCTGATGTTCATACACCTTCCCCTATCCTTAATATACGTTATTAAACACTTCCCGTCACTGATGTCCCTCAAATTCCTCATTTTTGCACAAACCCTAGTTTCTTGCTACAATTTGACAATTTTCTAGGCTAGGCCTGTGTTTTGCCCTTTTGGACCCCTTCCCCTCACTCAATATTTGAAATTCCACTTTCCCCTGCTTCCTAACATCCCTCCCTACTTCCCAAAATTTTCTCAAAAATTTAGAAGCCCATTATCCCCTTCATTTCACTTCATTTCGACAAATCCCCTATTCCACACATCCGGATAGGTTTTACTCCAATGATGTTTTTGAGCAAGAAAATATGAATTTGGGAAAATGGAGAGAGGTTTCTGTCTATAATAGGCCAAGGAAGAAAAACCTCCACTTTTTACACAGGTGTCATGGTTTTAGAGAACTGTCAAAAATATAGTTTCCTCAAGAGAATTGATGCACCTCTGAAGTGACCTTGGGAAAATCAAGATTTCTTCTAGATTGGTTGGCCAAATGACTTTCTTGATGCATAAAATGATAACTAGACACAAAGAGATTTCCAATTAGCTATCATGAGCTCAATTTGGAGTTGAGGAAGACCTTCAAAAGTTGACTGCAACAACACTCTGCCTTTAGGTAGCCTCATTTTGCACATTTTGACCAGTCTTGGGAGATTTGACGTTTGACAGGGCAAATGAACTCCAAATTGAAAAATTCAAGTTGGGTTGGAGCTTAGACTCAATAATATTTCCAATGAGCTACCTGCACCGAATTTGGACACTGGGAAGGCCTCCAAAACTTGTCTGCAAAAAGGCGCTACGCATTGGGCAGTGGTTTACAGTGTAATTTTATAACTGGCGCTATGCATTGGGGCAGCGCGGCGCATTGGGCTAAAAAGCCTGAAATCCATTCAAATATTCCACCAAAGCTCCCAAAATTGTAAATTCCTCATTTCCCAAGTAATTTCACACTCCAATATGCTCAATGCATGAGTTTGTCTCAGTCCTCTTGGTGATTTAATAGGGAAATATTAAAACCCTAGCTCCTTGCACAGTTTCATTGAAAATCTACCTAGGGTTTGTAAAATTTCCATTTTTTGCTATCTTATTCCCCTCTACCACTTTCACATCCCCTTCACTACATTTCACTAGTTTCGTTTCCCATTCCTCCTCTCATTTCCACTCATCCTACTCCCCTATCCCCAAAACCCTAAAACCCTAGCTTCTAGGGTGAAACCCTAGTTTTCTTCATTGCACTAATGATTGTATACCCTATCCCCTTAATCCCACTCCCCTCATACATTTTCCCCTTAATCCCATTCTCCACATATAATTTCCCAAACTCTACACTCCCCAAACCCTATCCATATCCCTAAACCCTACTCACATCCCTAAACTCTTACTCCCATCCCTAAACTTTGTTCACACATACATTTTAACACTCTCTTCGATACACTTTACCCATTTCAGTCCTCCACCATATTTTCACACTGTTATCCACAAAACCATCCATATACAACCACATTTTTCAAAACCAAAGGAAAACAATGGAAAGAGACAGTGATCCTGGGTATGAGCAAGAGATTGAACATGACCAGGAATCTTGGCTTGAGAGAACAAAATTTCACTTGGAGAAGATGCTGGAGAAGGATAACAATGAGAAAAACATGTTGAGGAACATGGCATACCACTACTTGGCAAGAAACATGGTGTGCAAAGCAAGAATCAGGATTTTGAAGGCCAAGTTGAAGAAGGCATCGAGGAAGTGAAAAGAGCAAGATAGACTTCAGATCTTGGCTAAGGCTTCCTTGGCCCAACACAACACTTGATGAAAGACAATCAGCCCAAATTTCAAGAAATTTGGGACACTTTTTTCAATTTTGAAAAATTTGGCCTAAAAAACAGGTTTTTCTGCGCGATGCGTCGTGCCACTTGGCGTGCGCTTTTGCTAGGGACCTCGTTTTGAGGAAAACTCAGTATTTTTGGATTTTTCATGGAAAAATATACATTCCCACAAATTTCCAAGAAATTTTAACAGGTTTTGAGCTTTCAAAAAGGTCAAAAACACCTCAAAATGACCTTTCTGCCCCTTTTTGGACACACAGGAAGCAGTGTTGGGAGAACTAAGTTTTGGAGGGGCAAATGGAGGCAAAAATTCAAAAATTCCACTTGTTCTGGAAAGTAGACAGGCAAAAATTTCCAACAAGCTCACTTGGAGCAAATTTGGACAGCGGGAAGGCCTCCAAAATCAGCTACAAAAAGGCGCTACGCGTAGGGAAATCAGCGCGACGCATTGGAGGAATTTTGCTCATTTTTGGCCAAAAACTCTGTTTTTCACCTAGTTTCTTCACAATTTGAATTTTCTCCTTGTATTTGTCAAACTAATAATGTAATTTAATGTGACATGATGGATTTTGATGTAATTATGCTGAATTTTCACTTATAGAGGTAGATTCATCCATCAAAAGGTAATTTGCAACTGAATGAATCAGTTTCCTAGTTTTTAGAGGCAAGTTGTTCCACTGCCTACTTTTTAGTTCTCAGTTTAGACTTTGTTGGAATAGCTCCTAAACTTATGAGCTCGACCCCTAGAGGCTAGGATTAGTTGTTGGTTGCCTATATCTTGTAATTTTTCAGTCATTAGCATGGTTGGACTTTTGGGAAAGCTTGGAGCTTATTGAATACTCATTTAAGTAGTTTGGCTAAGGAATAGACCAGTGGTTTGTAGCACTTTATGGGATTCATGTGGCATATTGCTTTGGTATTGTGTTTTCTTCTATAACTGTAAGTCTACATGTGTTTTATGTATTCCATATCTCTCTTTATTTCATCTTAACTAAATCAAACAAGGATAAAGGTAGAATATGTTGAAAGTGCAGTGCTCTACCTAGGGTTTTCTTAGTTATCTATGTTTTCAATTGTTTGAAAAGGATCCCTGAGTTTTCATGCCCTTTTCAACTCCTCATCTATCTAAAACCTCTCCATCTCACTCAATTTGAAGTACCAAATCACTTGCCTACCTTGCCCCATAGAGATCTCTGCAAAACTGAGCCTCATTCCCAGGCCCAAATCTGCCTTTCACATTTGAGCCAACAAAACATCATCAAATTCAATTAAACACCTCATTACACATACCTAGCCTAAAATTAGTCATTGCATTAGTCATCTCAAGCTTTCATTGGCCATCTTTTCTGAGATTAACAAGGAGAGAGCCCTCTCCCGACCTGGTAGGGATAGCTACCAGCTTAAGCATGGTTTGATGTTACCCTAGATCCTACCTTTCTCAACCTGAGGTAGATTTAGGCCCTAACATAGTGGACACGAGCCACTCAGCCTTATCATTTTGTAATAGGCGTAACTTAGCACACTTTTTTGCAGTGAGAATTATTATCAACAACTTGTGAGCTAGTTGCCATTGTTGTAAACAATTTACAGTAACATAGAAGCAAGATGTGTAATAAATGGACAAGATGGTTTTGGAGCTTAGACGTATATTTGCACTGGTTTTTGTAAATGTTAGCTTTGGTATCTTCAATTGCTATTTATTAACAAATTTTCTCTA
This sequence comes from Pinus tabuliformis, assembly GCA_031772625.1. Classification (NCBI taxonomy): domain Eukaryota; kingdom Viridiplantae; phylum Streptophyta; class Pinopsida; order Pinales; family Pinaceae; genus Pinus; species Pinus tabuliformis. The sequence goes on along the minus strand of CM062807.1, from coordinate 285,154,868 downwards.
TAACAATTTTCATAGTTGCAATATTCGAAGCTGATTTCACATTTGCAATAGTAAGAGCTAGTGAATATATATATATATATATAATCGAAAAAAATTGTGTAGCTCAGTGGTATTGAGAATGTTATTGATTCAAAAAGTGTTTTCAACTACGAAACAAACATGGTTAACAGACAAAGAAAAAAATATATTTGCACTGATACCATTAATTTACTTGGTCATATTGATGAGAACTTCCACTCGTTGATTTCATATGAGAATTATGTGAATCTGCATATGGAGGAGAAGAATAGTAACAAGATTTGGGCTAGTGGATTAGAAAATGTTGCATGTGTTCCAGAAGTTTTTGATTTCAAGGGAATTGTTCATTTGTGCGCAAAAAAATTTGATTCAGAAATAAGAACAAATATTCTACCAGCAAAAAGGATTCCTTTGAATGTGAAGACAATTAGACAAATATTCAAGTTATCGGAAGCTAATATGTGTTTGGAATTGTCTGAAGAAAATAGTTTTGTGATCTTAGAAGTAGGTGAGGCTAATGTTGTTGGGGATTTGTTTTCGCTAAGTCACCATGTTCCTTATGATTTTTCTATCCTAGATATATCTTTGTTTAAACAATTGTTTAGGGACTGTTGTTGGCTTTGTACACATGTCAGGGGCCAAGAAACTACAACAATTATTCCAAAATGAATTCTCTATATGATTTATCACACACACAAAAGGGATTGTGTATTCGACTAGGTTGATATCATTTCTAATGAATTAGCTTCTAAAATTTCCAATTTATCCAAAACCAATAGGTTCTTCATGATGGCGTATCTTATAATAATTTTGATTTCTAGCGATGGATTTCTCGGTTCCCCATGTAATAATAAATTCAATGTGAATCAATAACCAATGCAATTTTGGTATCCAATACTATAATGCTTCTTTAAAATTTTGCCTAATTAATTTTTTTTGTAATACAATCTAATTACATGATAACAGGACAACAATCTCATCGTATATCTACACAAGCACAAGTTATATTATGGGGAAAAGTTATGCACGAAGAAAGAGAAAATAATATGCTAACTTGAATTTATTGATTTGAGGATAAGTAATTTCTAATTCAAAAATTTGTTAAAGGCAAGTGTTTTGTTGTTGAATTCTGTAGGCGATACCTTGAATGGCTAAATGTATTTCAAATAAAAAAGATAAAACAATTCATTTCTTTTTCGTTTATTGTTGGATAAATCATAGTGAAGACTATGACTCATGTTACAGAGATCGCAAGGACTTTGTATCCTTTTAACTTAAGTGAAGTTGAAGCAATTAAAGACTTTGATGAGAAGAGTCTATTTAGCGCACACTTGGAAACAATTAGATGCAAAAAATTGTTTCCAAAAATTAGAGAGCAGAGAGAATAATGTAAAAATGAAACGATAAAGCTAATCATAAATGTTGAAGAAATCATCGAAGAATTAAGTATCAATAGTTTTACAGAGTTGTTGCATAAACGATACTCATGAAAATCAAGGGCTAATCATAGATGTTGAAGGAATCACCCTGAAGAATTAGGTATTAGTACTTTTGTAGAGAAGTACGTACGTTGCATAAATGATACTGATGCAATTTCATCGTCGACTGAAAAGAGGACAAAAGATACTGCAAATACATAATTGATACAAGACAAGCTATCAATTAGCGGGAAGGACAAAGATCCTAATCGAAGTTTTATTTTAGAAGAATTGTATACTGATGAATCAACCAATTATAGAAGTCCTATGAAAATAGGAAGTGTTGAAGAAGCTATAAACATATAAGTTGACAACATTATGATACCTGAATGGATTAGTGTTTGTTTTGCATAAAATCAGAAAACAATGGCATAAATTTCTGATGAATTGATTAATTTTGATCATGGTTTATGTCACATTACAAATTGCAAAGTATGACAACAATATAAAAAAATGAGGATTGAGAAAGTAAATCTTTACAGTAAAAAGGTTTTAGACCAAAAAAAATGTAGTTTGATCTGTCTGGAGTTGCAACAACATTGGTCATGAAGTTGCATCAAGTTACTGATGATGTGTTTGCAGAGACTCTTACTCAATAGGAAGCATAAAACTTGAGACTAAAAACAAGAATAAAGGACCAAGAAGGTGCTCTAGATCTAGGTCCTTTGTTGATCACTCCATTGGTAATATGGACAAGGATGTTGATGGTCGCCACTCGCGACACATCATATAGATTTGTCAAATCTATCAATTTTCTTAATGCGGTGAAAACATATATTTTTAGCAATATATGTGAATTATTACAAATCATTCAACATGCATGGAACACAATTTCCAATCTAAAGCATTTGGCACAAAGAACTAAGTCATTTCTTAAGTGCATTCAACATGATCTCGAAAGAGACAGGTATGTCATGAACAAAGAATTATTTACTTTCAACTAAAGACTTGATTTACTTTTTGATGTAGGGAAAAAATGACAAGAATTGATAAATGCTAATCAATTGAAGCAACTCAAAGCCACGTGGTCTCAAAGAAATAGAAGAATGGAGAAGATTACTTTTGAATATGAAAATATAGAGAATCAAAGAGCAAATGCGTATGTCAAAGCCATATAAATTGTGGAAATTCTAAACTATCCACATATCACATGTGACTCTAGATTAATTTTTATAGAAACGTTAATATTTGAATTGGATAAGCTCAAAAAGTTAAAGGCAACAAAATTCGATGATATAGTTGATTTTAGTACGCAAGAGAATAGGGAATGGCTAATTATCTTTGTTAATGTTAATAAATAGAACTCTAATTTAACTACGGAATTGCAAGGAGAATCCAAGGAAATTTAGAAGGAGATATTCAACAAATGTGTCAAACTAGAAATTATCGTTTCTCCCAAGAAATATTGCATATAGGAAAAGTTAAAGAAGTTGCTTCAAGAGGCCGAAAACTTGAAAAACAATTAATTTTCAAACAATAAGGAAATATGCTTTCACACGTTGTAAGTTTTCTTAAATCTTTTAATATTCATTTTCTTGTTCACTGATGATCAAATGTTAAGGCTTATATATATGTTATTATGAACTAAGTCAATCTATAGATGCAATTTTTTGCTTTTCATTGCAAATTATTTTTTCATACTAATTTTCATGGGAGTCCACTTCATTTAATTTTGTGGTTAGGTATAAAGGTTTTCATAAACTCTTTAAAAATCCAGTGTTATTTTCTGTACCCAAAATTTTTGAGATCATTCACAATTGGCTTTCATTTGCACATGCCTTTAATTTTTGAGATAACTTTGTTTCACAGTTACATTATCATTTATTATATGTATTTAATTGATTACGAAACAATTGTTTCTATTTTTCCAAAATGCAGGTGTGAAAAGTTAAAGACTCATTGTGAATATGCTAGTGAACTAGGATATAAAAAAAATCTTATTATGAATAGAATAGTTATTATGAGTAGATATATAGTATTATTGTTACTCCAATTGTATACCTTATTGTTCAAAACTTATTGCTTTGTGAAAATTCTGAAAATATTTGCCAATTTTGTGAACAGTTTGAAGAATATTTATTTTTTGTTGATCGAAATGAAAATGAATGTTCCATAATTGTTTTTTATTGTCATAAATTTGTTTCCTCTTTGATGTTTATTTTAAGCATAGCTATGGTAATTATCATTTGAATCTAGATACAATTCTTGTTACTGGAACTGTTTTTGTTATTGTTTAAGAATTTCCAGGCACAACTAGTGTTTATTGTGTTCTAAGCCTAGATCAGTTTTCCATTTATCTACAATTATGTGGTACAAATTGGTACTTAATTGAATCATTCATAGTATGTTTTGCACATTTTTTTTACCACAAAGTGCTTCTTCATCACACTAATTGAAAACAAAATTTATTTAATGACAATCGCATATAACAAAGTCCAATTTTAGTTTGAATATTTCCATGTAGCTAGGGTAAATCATTGCATATTTCTTTGTTCTCTTATCTGTAGACTATACAAAACGAAAATTAACAAATTTCTTTCATAGACAAAAGAAATTGACATCTAATGTCTGAAATCATTTTGTACTCCACATAGGAAAAGCTATGATTTCAACCCCCTCCCCCTCACTTTTGAAAATGACCTATAACCGTGTTAATCTTGCCATAATTGGCCAGAGAAATAACAATAACATGTCAATATCAATGTCAAAGCATTGCAACCTATGCAAAGGGCATCCATTATCTTGCACATCCTCTGTCATTTGCACACTAAAGGCTTCACACAAAGAAAGATAGTGATATTAATTCAGGATTTGTACATCTCACTGCTCGAATGCAAAGGACCTGGCATCATTTCTGATTAAGTCACAAATTGAAACCTAAGATATGAAATTACATTTAACTACTATTGATTTTAATGGTATTCATTAATCAGTGATCATCATCAATTTTGCTAGTACTAATTTTCTTAATCTTTAATCAGAAAATACTAGTGTGAAATCAGTTACTTTAAATCATATATGTTTTACTTAAATTCCAATTTGAAATAGTCCAATTGATACAATTATGTTTGATGATTGATATGTTTCACACGCTTTAGAAATCGATATCAATATACTATTTTATTAATACCCTAGATCGTGTTCTATTTTGATTAACTAAAGCTCTCCTATCAATAAATACAAGTCTTTTTTCCATTTATTCACTAAACTAACGCATATTCAAGACATTCACTATGTAATTTTTTTTTCTATTTGCCAATTATAGATTAGGTAATTGCATATTAATTAATTGTACTCGTATTATCCAATATTAAACAAATTGAAGTATTCATATAAATAATAATAATTTCATTCTGTAAAGGTTACAATGAGAGCTTTGCAAAATGGATCTTTGGTAACAAAAAACATGAGTATCAAAATCAAATTGCAAAAGGTTACATTTCCAAATGATGTAGACATTAACAATTTTGAAATTGAACATTTTAACTATAATTAACATTGTAACTGATGCATGTTTATCAAAAATTTCACATGTGGCACATGTAAAGCTCTTTACATTTGTGCACATGCATTTGTTCTCCGCAGACACTTCCTCCTAACATCCAACTCCACACAACCACCTCCGCACAACTTCCTTTGCACAACTGCTTTCGTAGCTACAAAATATATTCATAAATAATAATTAAAAGGGAGATTCAACATAACATAAATACATATGTGCGAGAATGTAGAGAAAATCCATGGTGCACAAAAATATCTCAAATTTTTATTGTATGAACCTATCAAAGTTTGAGAATGTGGCATATGTAGAGCTCTTTACGTTTATGCACATGCATTTGTTCTCCACACACACTTCATCACAGTGACTGCAACACAATCCCCGCCTCTACCACTTCATGAATTCATTGTGTGGAGCAGTGTATCACAGTGTTTCACTGGATTTATCATTAGTAATTAGTTAAGATTTCATTGTACAGACCTACGCATTTGGCACAATATATTAACAATAAATTAGCCACTGGCCTTATACATGCACAACCACCTTCACATAGCTTTTCCCAAAAACCTAACATCAAATAGTACTTTGCAAGAAAAAACTCAAGAAAACTGACCATCCATCTTCATATTACCATAGTGTAACATAAATGAGTCTCAAACTATTTAGTTGAGAAATATTTTGTTTCCAACCTAATATCTAACTCAATAACTATACTTTCTCCACATGTCCTCCATTTATGACTAACTTCTCTCACTAGTCATGTATAGATACAAGCTACTCATCAGTAGCACCAACAACACCAACATCAGCTACAACAACAAGATGTACACCAACACCAGTGCCAACAACACTTCCAACCGAAATTCATGGATTTTTCTCCAATCTAGTATGACTCCATCAAATGCTATATACCATTTTTTTAAAAGCAACATATATACTTGCATTCATCAAATAAATATCAAAAAGAGAATTTTATAATATTGATAGATATGACCTTATTGATATCTTTGCAACTAGAATAATAGCTGTGATAACATGATTATAAATGGATTTATTGAATGGATATTAATTGTAGTACTTGGCATTAATTTATTCTTGCATGCTAAGTGAATATACCATGTTTCTACATTGGAATGCAATTTTTTTCTTTCAAAAGTTTGTATGTTGCTTGTTATCTTTATAATGATTGTGAGATATAAAATTTTATAAACACAAATATTAAATTATGCTAAAAACTACGACAATACACAACATTAAAAATGATAAATGAGATTTGATATTGTATATGGATTTGATCTTTTCGCATTTACCCTCTACATCGCTAGAAAGTTTTGGATGTCCCTACATGTTCCTCAACCAAAAATAAAGGGTGATGTTATGATTTCTTCTCTTGATTTTCTTTGTGCCTACTTCCATGCTTCTGCATACCCATATTTCCAATCTTAACATTAACATCATATTAGGAGAAGAGCTTTAGTTAACCAAAATAGAATGAGTTTTAGGATATCAATAAAATACTATGTTGATATCAATTTCTAAAGCATCTTAAACCGAGCAATCATATCTAGTATTCATTTTTTAAACATTTTGATCTTTGTCCACAAATTAATAGAAAACATCACCGCGAGTAAATACCAGTCCTCTCAGCATTCAATTCACCGACTATGCACGTCTGTGTTGGAAAACATATGTATAGAGATGACATATTTCTGCAGAGATAAAATTAATTTTAAACATGTGCAGGGAACGATGTATGTGTAGGATAACAAAAGTGCAAAGATGAGTTTATTCGGTAGTGACAAAATTAATTTTAGACCGCTTTCCATTTAAAACTTTTACAACGTAGCTATGCAAAAGAGCAGTGCATATAGGCGTGAATTTTTGTGGAATGAAGGATGTGCAAAAGGATATTTGAATAGTAATGCATTTTAACTATGGGACCACAAGGATGAGTTTACTATGCAGAAACATAATTAATTTTAAATTGCTTTCCATTTAAAACTTTTACAAAAGATTTCATTGTTATACTCAACCTTCTAATTTTTGAAATTTTATAGCAAGTGATATCATGATTTTGAATGTTCATTTTCAATTAATAATTTAAAATATTGAAATAGAATTGATTTTTGAGATGAAAAAAATGCATGTGAATAATTAACAAGAGAAACGATGAATTTTTTGGGTTATTGGTTTTTAGCTTTGAATTTGTGCGAAATGATAGATATGCATAAAGATCTTTTAATTGTAATGTGTTTTCTAGTGGTCACTGTATTATTAATGGATTGTGCAGAGTGGGGAGATTTGGACGCTGAAAGCTTGTGACGTTTTCACAAAATGAATTTCCTTTACAGTCCTTCACATATGCATTTGTGTTATTTGTTTTAAAATTTACGTTTGAGTAATATTCTAATGATTTGAAAATCATGTTTAATATTAATATATTGTGTGGAGTGTGGAGGTTCGGACAATGAAACTTTGAAAGCTTCTTCTACACAATGGATTTTTCTCTACAGTTCTGCACATTTGCATTTATGTTATTTGGAAAGTATATGTTAGTAATAGCTATGCAGAAGAGATGTTGCATAGGATTGTGTGAAGTGCGAAGGTTCGCACAATGAAAGCTTGATAGATTCTTTCATTATCTACTTAGAGTAAGTTGTGCGGAGTTGGTTGTGCATGTACGTAGGTGGTTGTGTGTGTACGAAGGTGGTTGTGCAGAGGGAGTTGTGTGAAAGTGGTTGTGTGTATGAAGGTGGTTGTGCGAAGGAAACTATGGAAACATGGTTGTTCATGTGCTGAAGTGGTTGTTCGGACAAAGTGTATGCAGAGAAAAAATTAATTTCTTAAGGGATGCATACCCACATCAATTAATAAAAGCTTCGAATGTCAATGATTTACCAAAGGGAATTATTGAGTACAAAATTAGCTATGTGAAGGAAGCTACACAACTGTGGTTGTTCATGTGCAGAGCTGGTAATGATACTGCAGTTTTTTTTATCGGAACATGTGCATGAGTGTGGAATTTTGTTTGAGTGCGAAGAGTGAATGCAGAAAAGTTCAAAGCTAGAATACAATGTCGCACAATCAAATTCTCTGCACTTCATAGCCAATATACAATATCATGAATAGAAATGTTCAAAATACGATGATATGCATTATTTATTATTAAAAAAATGTTAATAATACAACCCTGCACATATGCTTAATTCTTTAATTAGTTGATTGCCAAAGTCTTGAGCACAAAAGAACTTGATTATGCCACACTATGAGAAGTGTTCACTGACAAATGTGATTATGCAGAGATTTTTCTACACAATAGTGTGTTAATGTTAAGGATTTGTGACACGTCGAAGTGTAGAGGTATGTGAGTGAGGAGGTTTATGTTGCTTGCTGCACACACCATCCTTCTGCACATATTTGAAACTGGTATGTTGTCATTTTGAAGTAAGAGAACTTACCTATGACCCAATTGTAACAACAATTATTTAATAATTTTGAATCTAATGATAGTCATGTATGGGGTTATATGTGTGTAAGAAGTTGTGAGAAAGTGTCTTTATTCCCCTGAGATTACCAGATGACCTACACTCTATTCGGAGGAAGCGTGTGCAAAGAACAAATGCATGTGCACAGAGCTTTGACTCTATCGACTGAAGAACATTTTTTAATATAGAATTAGTTATGCGGAGAAAGCTCTGCTTAGGTGGTTGTGTGTGCCCAAGAACAAATGCATGTGGGGTAGAGCTTTGACTATGTCAAAATATTTGTCCAAAGTTTATCAAAATAATAAATATACAAATCTCTTTTTTAAATTATTATTTAGTAATGTATTTACAAGTATTGCTTCCTCCTCACGGCATATGGGACCCACAACAATTAAAAACAACTTTGGATGTTAATGACCAATTGGTATGTGGAGAAAGTTGTATTCCAATGTTTAGCGGTATGATTTATATCAATAAAACAATTAATTAAGGGCTTTCATTGCAAGATTAAATGTAAATTGTTTTGGCATTTTTTTTTTCAGCTGATCAATTTTGCATTTTTCTCGGCTTTGCTCCCGAGCTAACGATAGTATTAGCCATTGTTATTTATTTGATTATTAGTTAGAGATAACTGATGCTATGTATAGAACATTACCAGAACCATGAAATCATTTTGTGTTAATGTTAATTGATTGTATTTGTACATGATATTTTTGTACCATTGTATTGAATACATGCACAATAATGGACATGATAACAATGAACTAGTATTTATTTTATTTCGCACATTCTTGCTATTTAGTACATGTATATCAAGAACATTAAAACAATAATGGTTAGAAAATTAAAAAAAGGAAATAATTTTTTACTTTCGAGATTTATTTTACAACCTACCATTAATGTTTGCTTTGGTATTTTCAATTGTTATTTATGGAAAGTGTTAAACGTGTCAATAAATCTATAAATCAGATTTGAATTTGGTAATGGATAAGAAAATATGGTGGTAAGAACTACTAATATTGAACTATTAAGTCAAGATTAATAGCTTTAGTAAACAAAAATCTTTACCAGAAATAATGAGAAAATGTGTAGGCAGCTAGTTGGAAAGTGTTATGATAATTAGCTTTATACCATGATCTTCATTAGAGAAATTTTGAGGTAAAAAATGGGCCTAAAAAAAATGTACAACCAAAATTAACTTTATAAGAACCAATCGGATTTAAGATGATGATGTCAACCATGGGTGGTGATTCACCATTTTTGGAGTAAAAGGGCAAAAAGATTTAAAAAATAAAAAAAATTAAAAACTACTTTTTCAACTCGTATTTTCAACTTATCTCCCTACCAGTTTACTCAAATCTAAAGCAGGAGCACTTGTTGGATGCATAATTTAATTCTTCATCCAATGAGTACCCATGTTACATACTTTCGATGAACCTTGCTACACGAAAAATGAGAAATGCATGAAAAACGTGATTACAATCGTGCTTATTCATGTATTTCTTACTTTTTGTATAGCAAGGTTCATCGAAAGTATGCAACATGGGTACTTCTTGGATGAGAAATTGAATTTTGCATCCAACGAGTGCTCCCACTGAGGATTTGAGTAAAATTGAAGGGAGATAAGTTGAAAATACAAGTTGAATTTTTTTTTTTTCTTTTTTTTCCCTCTAAAATTTGATGATGTAGTCTAATATTATTTTATTAGTTACACTTATTTTATGATATATCTTAGGAGGCCCATTTTAGACCTCAAATTTTCTCTAACATAAAATCATGTATCAGAGTGTTTGTAAATCAAGTTTCCCTTAGCATATTTCATACTCTAGTATCAAAATAAAATGAATCGCCATCGATTTATTGGTGCAGGCCATCTAAATACTAAATCAATTTGTGATAGAAGTAGTCGAGCACTTCTGCGCACAATATTTTTTAAAGATTGTTTACAGTTGTCGTTGTCAATTTCAAAGCAGCCTAATTGTCAAAGTCACAAATCCTATTTTGTGTTATTTAAAATGAACATTTTTACTACATATATGGACTTAGCCATTTCAGAAACTTGTCCAACAGTCAAATTCCAAGAAATTCTTGTCAGATTTTGAGCAATTTAAACCAAAAAATGCACCATAAAACCTTCCAAAATGTGACACTGGTAGACAACAAGCTTATATTGTATCAAAAATTCCTATTTATAATGACTTGTATTTCAATGATATTAAAGCAAGAGAAAATGTGCTTTAAGTGGACGAGATGGTTTTGCAATATCGATATTTATTTCCATTACTTCTTATAAATATTGGCTTTTATATTTTCAATTGTTATTTATTATGAGGGTCGTATGCAATAGTTTCCATGCAAGTAATAGAAACAATTGGTGATTGGGATTGGAGTAGAAAATTGCGAATTTAGGTGACATTGGAAGCAAAAATAAGTACTAAATAAACAAAACTAACTATTTACACTTATACAATCAACCAAGCAGTATTTGAATCTGTCAACATAAGAGAAAAGAAACAAAGACATTTGGAGTAGTGAATACTTTCTTGGGCTCACAACTGGGTAGACTCAACATTATTCAACAATTCATTTTTTCAATTGCTCAGGTTCTTTCACAATTTTCTCTACAACGTATTTCTTTTTCTGCACAATTTTTTAGGGATTCTATTTTCTCTTATCACACTTTATGAACACAATAACTCTAGCAAATTTTTTAGCACATGCAATAGTCATTACATCTTATCAAATTTATCACATGCAACACACATTCCATTTTATCAATTTATTATTTCTTTCTCCTTTTCCTTTTCTATTTGCATTTTCTTTAACCTAATAACCTAAATTGCTTCCAGACAAAGAACCAATGCAATTTTTGCATCTCATAGTGTGCTATAAAATAGTATGTCTAAATCTTTGTCTAATTGAAAATATGTTTACACACCTCATTTTATAAAATTTGCAGAGAATAAAATATCAAATATCAACAATTGATGCTCAAAGAGTATCTCAAGAGACCTGCATTAATAGGGAAGAAAGACATAGGAAAAAAACCCTAAATATTACACAACAATCTCTAGATTTTGAACCAGCTACTAGGGTAACCTCATCCTCGAGTCTAGGACAAAGAAAAACTCCTGGTTCTAGAAAACGGTTATTGGTGAGCTATCAAGTGGTCAATATGAGGAAGATAATCTTCAAAAATTATTTCCAGAAAAAATGCATACAATTAAAACAACTAAGTACAAAAGTGTCGTAAATAGAGAAAGCATTCAACAGGTTATAGAAAAGGAAAATGACAGTAGCGTACCACCCGACTGGGCTTCTACTCATTTAGCAGAGAATCAAAAAATAATGGAGCAAATTTCAAAATTGGACATTACTTTTGATGAATGTCCCGTGACATTGAAAAATGCAAAATATGACAAAGACACTAAAAAATTGAGAGTTGAAAAGGTAAAACTTGAAAATAAAATGATTATTCGTGAACAACAAGTGTATATTGATATGTATGACATTCACATGAAGGGGCTCATTGTATTTCATCAATCTACCAATGATGCAATTACTCAGTTTGTTACCAAAGTGCTTGTAGAAAATCACAGATTGAAAAGGAGAATAAAAGAACTAGAAGACATTGTAAATCCAGATCCTTTTTTAATGACTCCATTGGCAATATAGTCACCTTCATTGTCAAGTTTTGTTGTTGTAACACTAAAAACATGTTAATCTACTTAATACAATGAAGTCACATATCCTCGACAACATATGTGAAAAATTATTCGTGATTCAAGGTAAGAAGTTTTTTATTTAACACAATTGCAACAACAAATGATGACGTTTATGAAGTTGGTTAAAAATAGTCTTGATGAATATAGTAAATTCATTAACAATGTTTTAGTTTCTTTTAGCCAAAGGCTAGCACTACTCTTGATATCGAAAAGTAAAACCAACAACTTCCAGATGCTAGTTGAATAAAGCAATTGGAAGCTGGATTGGTTGAGAGGATCAATACACTTGAGGATATCAATTCTCATAATAATTAATCAATAATAATTAATCTCTTTCTCCTCATTTATTCCCTTATAATAAAGCATTATTTTAATTTTTATATTAAATTCTATTTTTTAATATTATTATTAGTAAGGGCTTAATTTAGTATAATGTTTATTAATCTAGTTAATAAAATAATTATTATGTTATTAATTCAACTTCATTATTAGTAATAATTATTACCAATAATGAGGATAATTAATTCTTATAATAATAACATGATTATTAACTTTATTAATTGACCATTATCCTAAATAGAGCTTTATTAATAATTATTATTTTCATTTCTAATTAATTCCCTTAATAATAATATTTGTATACCTTTTTCTATTTATTCTTGCAATTAGGATTATTTGGTCGGCCATTTCTCTCTACTCATCCTTCCTTTCACTATTTATTCCCTTCCTCCTCGCTCTTCTTTATGGATTTGTCTTGACGATGAGTCTTGTTATAGACTTGAAACATCGACATTAAAAATTACTACTGTGGTTAATATTCTGAATACTCATTCTCAAGATTCTCACCACAAAATATTTAATTGCTTAGAAGAGGTGATGTCTATCTCAGGGAATAGATATTATAAAACACTTAGACTATCCATGCATCCTGCATGGTTTAGAGTTAATTTCAAGTGACATGTTATACGCCGAATTGAGCAGAAAAAATAGAAAATGGCAACAAATTTTGACAACATCACTGATTCTATTGTAGAACACATTTACACATGGATAATTAATTTTTTTAAAGTCAAAAAGTAGAACTTTTTCTCGGTAATTGAGCTGCAAGAAGAAACTAGGAAAATTGAAAAATAGATTTTCACTAAAAACATGAAAATGGAATTTACAATTCCTCAAACTATGGTGAACACATTTGTTCAACAAGTCATCAACTACTAGCACATCTAACAGAAGAATAGTCTTGACAAATGATTTTTCATAGTGAGCATTTAAAAATCATTCAAAATTTGATTTTTTGTGAGCTAATATAAGATAATATAGCTTCGTTGATTATGCTATGCTAATATTTGCTAATTACTATATACAAATTGTTGTTTTATAGTTGCAAATGTCTTTTTTAGTGTTCCGATTTATGGAAACACAATCCTAGTTTCCGCTAGAACAAATGCATTTACTTTACAATTTTCCTTGCACAATTCCAACTCTGTTAAAAAATGATCTTTTATGGCTATGTTTTGAATATGATCTCATACATATTTGAATTATAGCTATGATCATTAACATTTTATTATGAATACAGTTGTTACTTAATATAACTATGTATCAATGTTATGATAATGTTTCCTATAAATTTTTGAAGATATGCTTTCAGCTTTTCTATTATATTCGGTGTTGTGTTGTTTTTTTAAACAAAATTGAACATTGAAAAATAATGTTGGATCTTAGGCACATATCTCTTAATAATAGAATACTAGCATAATGTCTTCACAATTGCACAGATTTCATTCAACGAGATATGAAAATCTAGGGAAACTTTTCATTGTATTTGATCTACACTACCGCATTTTGTACAATCAAAACTTACTCTAATTGTACCTATGCATATGTATTAATTAATTATGTTTCTAACACACCCTTTTTGCATACAATGAAACATCTATCAATATTACAGTTCTGATCATGTTGAGAAAATTTGTTTTTAATTCCTATGTCTTGAATCTAAACAGATTTTGAACTATTCACTATTTACAAATTGAACTACAATAACTATTTTCCATTTAAAACTATTTGACTCTATCGATTTTATGATACCATGTTTTATTTGTGTTCAAACACATGCTTTGAGACTTTGTTTTATATCTGATGTTGTGTTATTGATTAAAATTAAAATCAACATTTTGACAGTAGTTTGGATCTAAGACATAGATCTCTTAAGAATACAATTACCAGCTGCAATTCACCTGGGTTAAGATTTGATTTTACCATTACAACTTTTAATCAATTAATTAGCAGAGTCTTTACTACGGAGTGCAGATATACCCACAATGAAAGCTTAAAAGCATCATATATATAAATTAAATTAAATTAATTTTATAACAAAATCAAATTTATTTAATGATAAATTTTATTCACAACTTTATACAAATTGGTTAGCGAAATATGCATTATTTATTATTAATTGGTACTTGTGTTTACCTTTTGACATTATAGATATTTGATATATTTTCTATAATATGAGAAAAAGTTCATAATGAAGAATTTTTTTTAGGGTAATGTGGGCCCTTATCATCTTTACTATTTATATGTACTGTTAATTCTATTCAAATCTTTACAACACAAGTCAGTTGTCTCTTGTAATGGTTAGTTACAATGTTGCATGTATAATGAAACATGGATTTCAAATTTTATTCTATTCATGGTTGTCTGTAGATAGAAAATGAATATCAACAAGTAGAACAATATTACGGAGAGAAAGGCAAGTCATATGTAAATTGGGTGATAGACATGGAATTATCATTAAATACAAATACTCCATGGGTGATGTGCAAACAAATTGATGCTCATTTGAAATATAAAGTTATCTTAGCAATTGTGTCAAGTCGAAGTGTAGAAGTATGTGAGTGCGGAGGTTTATGTTCCTATTCCACACACCATCTTTCTACACATATCTGAAACCGTTATGTTTTCATTTCCAAACATGAGAACCGACTTCCGACCCAATTGTAACAATGATTATTTGATAATGTTGAATCTAATGATTGTTATATACATCATGTGTACGAAACTAGCTACTCAGAGGAAGCTAAGCGAACTGGTTGTGCGAAAGGAGTTGTGTGGAAGAATTTATGTGGATGTGGTTGTGCATGTGCGGATGTGGTTGTTCGAATGAAGCAGTGTAGAGAACAAATGCACTTCATAAGGGATGTAGACCCAAATCAATTAATAACAATTTTGAATGTCAATGAATGAGCAAATGGCATTATTGAGTGAAGTATTTATGTAGAGGAATTCATACATATGTGGTTGTTCGTCTATGGAGGTGGTAATGATACTATAATTTTTTTATTGGAACATGTGCATGAGTGCACAACTTTTTCTAAGTGCGAAGAGTGAGTGCGGAAAAGGTCAATGCTAATATAGAATGCCACATAATCAAATTCTCCACACCCAATGTCTCGATTAATGATATTTTACAATTAACATATTATCAATAATATAATTATAAACAATGTTATTATGAACAAAAAATATGGATTATGTTTTAATACTAAAATATTGGCAATGATAGTCTTCAATGCGGAGTGTGAAGATCCACACAATGAAGGCTTGAAAGCTTCCCCTACACAATGAACTTTTTCTGCACTTCCGCACATCTGCCTAGTTTTAGAAACATAAATGTAAACAAAGTTTCTACTCAATGAAATGTGGAAGTGTAGAGATCCACACAAAGAAATCTTTGTCTGCACATTAGACTTCCTATGCAATTTTGCACAATAGCCTTATGTCAACCGCTTACTAAAATATTAGCAGTAAAAGCCTTTAATGTGAATGCATTTATCAGTTAATAACAACTTCCAATGTCAATAGCTAGCCGAAAAGCTTTATTGAGTATGGAAGTGCAGAAATATTCATGCAAAGAGATCCAATTAAATAACATAAGTATGCATTATTTACAATTAAAATATTATCAATAATATAAAATAAAAAAATGCTATTGCGAACAACAAATATCGATTATGTTTTAATACTAAAATATTAGCAACGAAATCCTTCAGTGCAACGTGCATACATGTGCAAAATGAAAGCCTTTAGTGCAGAGTGCATAGATGCACACAATGAAAGCTTGAAATCTTCCTCCACATAATGAACTTTATCCGCACTTTCACACATCCCATAAATAAAGCTTCTAAATGTGGTTTTGTACAGAAATTTGTGTGCACTTCGCACAACCTTTGCTCAATTCACCATTGATATCTATAAAAGGCTAAGATCCATGAAGGGCTCATTATTTATAACTAAAATATTACCAATAATTTTAGCAATAAAATACTTTATTGCAAAGTGTGGAGATTCGCACAAAGAAATTTTTCTCTGCACAGTGGACTTGCTACACACTTTCTTACAAGATCCTAAACAAAGAGATATTCATAAATATGAAGATAAGCCTTATTTACAATTAAAATATTAGTAATAAAAGCCTTTCATGTGGATGTGCGGAAAGCTTCATGCAAAGAGAATAAATTAAATAGAAGTAGTATGCATTATTTACAATTAAAAAATTATCAATAATAGGAACATAAATAATGTTATTTCGAACCACAAATATGGATTATGTTTTAATACTAAAATATTAGCAATGAAGCCTTCAGTGTGGAGTGTAGAGATATGGACAATGAAAGCTTGAAAGCTTCCTCAACATAATCAACTTTCTCTGCAATTTTGTACATCCCATAAACAAAGCTTTTTCTAAATGAAATGTGGTATTGTATAGAATTTTGTGTGCACTTTGCACAACCTTTACTCAATTCACTACTTATATCTATAAAAGACAGAGATCTCCAAAGGGCTCTTCGAGCAAAAGGGAATACAAAGATATGCATTATTTATAAGTAAAATATTACTGATAATATTAACAATAAAAGCCTTTAGTGTGAAGTGCAGAGATCCACACAAAGAAAACTTTCTCCACACAATGGACTTGTTGCGGACTTCCGCACAAGAGCCTAAACAAAGAGATATTCAGAAATACAAAGATAAACATTATTTACAATTAAAATATTATCTATAAAATATTTTAATGCAAACATATTTATCAATTAATAACAACTTCCAATGTCAATGGTTGACTGAAAGGCATTATTGAGTATGGAAGTAGCTATCCGTGGAAGTGGCTAGAGCTTTCACTGTGTGGAAATATTCATGCAAAGAAAAACAATTAAATAACAATAGAGGAAGGGACTATACTACATCACAACTATTAATCTTGTTTTATTTATACTTCCCCAAACTTGTTTTATGCTTTGCTCAAAGTATCACACATCAATTTATTAACATGACCTAATATCACATTTGATTTGTTTTGGAAGAAATATGCATTACACAAGGTTGTAACATATTAAAGCGTTTTAATATTTTTTTATTTTTTTTCTAAGTAAGTCTAAAATATATTACTTTAACAAAATAATACAAGGAGGCTCTGGCCTCTGTAGTTCCTAGCCAGAGTTCATGGCACATTACAATACAAACAAAATGAGGATTGCCCAGAGATGGGAAACCTGTACAAACCGTAATATGTTTGCTGCCCTCGCAGGGGAAACTAGCATATAAGCATATGACGATGTTTGCATGAAAGCATTTTCAAAGTTAACCGTTCTCTTTAAGAAATAAAAATGAAACCTAGAACCTGGAACCATATGACGTGTGGAACCTGATGACACGTGGAGCCTGGAGGCTGATGACGCGTGTAGTGCTAATTGTCATTTGTTGTGGTCAGTTGCTCTTTGACGATGAAACATCTGTATTCGTCGATGTCCTCCTCATCTTCCTGCATCCGACCCGTGTCTTCCTGCGTTTGACGTGCCTGAATATGCTCTGCGGTGGAAGGCTCGCCTTGAGCTGTATCTGCCTCGCCTTGTGCAGTATCCCTGTTCTTCGTCGCTTGAGTGGGAGGACCTCCATCGTTGGAGGGCTCCTCCTGAAACATAATTGTGATGGTTGCCCTGATAATGGGTCGATTCAGAGTGCTTTGGTAGGTGAATTGGGCTGAATGAGGAGTTGGCTGTGAACTGGAAGGGGAAGCTGTGGCAGAAGGACGGGAATGCGGGGATAGGGGACGAATAGCTTGAGTGCGGCCTCTGCGGCTTCTGCCACTACGCATATCAAGATATTGGCCTGAGATGGGAGTTGATGAAGGGGAAGAAGAATCAGAGACCGGGGAAGGCGAGGAGCGTTGCAGTCTCCCTCTACTGCTGCCTCTTCGGCTGCGCATTCTCTGGCGTAGTCTCGGCATGATGCCTCGGGGAGGAGGGGCTTGCCTGAATGAGGTCTGCTCTATGCGGAGATTGGGGGC
Organism: Pinus tabuliformis; assembly: GCA_031772625.1. Taxonomy (NCBI): domain Eukaryota; kingdom Viridiplantae; phylum Streptophyta; class Pinopsida; order Pinales; family Pinaceae; genus Pinus; species Pinus tabuliformis. Next base: position 285,136,314 of record CM062807.1, on the reverse strand, counting down.
GGAAGGCTCAGTGGGCTCGGAGGTGAGAATGAAATTGCAGAGCAGGCTGTGAGAGTGATGGATGCTTGTTCCAAAATCAATGCAGCACAGGAGATTGCAACGCCTGCCTATTGCAGTGCGTATGCTAGGCTTCACAACATCCAGAGGGCAATTGTAGTTCAAAGGCAGAGGAGCTAAAACAAAGGAGGTGGGCAGATTATTACTTGAGGCCTCCATGGTGCAGAGCCAAGGCGGGACGACACTATTGAATTGGTTTGAGTGCCACATTGAATGGCAATTACGTTGGCTGTAAGACGGATTAACTGCTATCTGTGTGAGCTTACGGGTGGCTTTGTGGCGGTGCCACTTGCCTACCCATCCCTCTGTCATCTTGTCAATCATTGTATACACCCGCATCCAAGAGTTTTGCTTCTTTGTGCACCAGGTCAGTGCATTCCTGTAATTGAGTGCTATCATTAAGGATATTGAATGATCCTGATATAAGTGTTTGATCGTGATCTACCCCTATATTTGCCAGTATATCAGCTATCTTGTTTCCTTCTCTTTTGATATGATTAAAGGTGATAGCTCTTCTATTTTTAATCCTTGCTCTATGAGTTCTAATCTAGCCGCCAGTCTCCAGCTAGTCGCCACTTTAGTAGCTGGGGTTCCTTGTTGAATTTGTATAGCCATATTGATGAGGATTTGGGAATCCCCTTTGATTATGATAGGTTGAAAATTGTGTTGGTTAGCTAAACATAGTCCCTGCCAGAGTCCTTCCAATTCTGTTGAGTTATTTGTATCCCAGCCAATTGTTCCATAATATAATAAAAGAGGGGTGCCTTCATGATTTCTAAAGATACCTCCATGACCAACCTTGCCCAGATTGCCTTTTGAGGCCCCATCAAAGTTTAGTTTGATTACTCCTGCTGGTGGGGGAACCCACTGAGTGGGAGGCCTGGAAATGATGGTAGAAATGTTGTGATCATCCAGAACCTGTGAGATCCAGATATTCCAATTCTCCCAAATGCTCCGTTCCTGTGCCTCAGTGGGAAAATCATCTGCCTGCCATTTCTTGAGAGCCAAGGTTTCTTGAATATTCTGGCAGAAATTGTTCCAAATGGTGTCGAGGGGAGTGCATTGGTTCTTAAAGATTCACTTATTTCGTTCCTTCCAGATTGTCCAAAGAAGCAGACCTGGAAGGATCTGCCATAGGGAATTGAGTATTTTGCTGTTATAGGGAGCGGATGCCCATTTACTGATGGTGCTTATGATGTCCCCTAAAATTCTGCAAGCTCTTTGGCATCTGAAGCTGAGTTTTTCCCATAATTTGTTTGCTAAGTTACATGAATCCATGAGGTGTTGTATGGTTTCACTTTGTTGCTTGCAATTGGGGCAATATGAGGGTCCTTGGAATCCTCTTTTGATGAGATTGTCCCATGTGAGAATTCTTTTATGGCAAAGTAGCCATATGAAAGTAGATACTTTGGGCCAAATTCCTGGGGTCCATATGCGTTCCCAAACTGGGTTTACTGAGGCCTGGGCTTGAATCATCAATCCATATGCCTCTTTTGTAGAGAATATTCCCTTCGAAGTGTATCCCCATCTTAAAATGTCTTTTTCTCCTGAATATCTGATTTTCCTATTGTTTAGCTCTGCGTGCATTTCTTTGTAGTAATCTGCCATTTCTTGAGGAATAATCTACTCGGCCTTTTTCCATTGTTTGTAGCCCTGATTGTTATGTTGAGTCCATGCTGAGATACTTTTTCATTCTGATGAATAGAATTTTCCTCATGATTCTGGGGAGGGATAGCATTTAGTAGTTTGGGTTGTTGTTGCTAGGAGTCTGCCCAAAATCGCACAGTGTCACCATTTCTTATCTCCCAAAAACTGTGTTGTTGTATCATTGCTTTGTGTTGTTTTACTGCATTCCAAATTAGAAAGCCTGCATCATTATTTGTGAGTCTGATAAGTTCTTCTTGTGGTCGATTATTTGCATATTTTGCAGCCCATATTTTGGCCCATGGTGCGTGTGGAGCAGATACCCATTGCCACCATAATTTTGCCCCCATCATTGCATTACTATGCTGAGGATCCCATAATCCAAGGCCTCCCTGCTTTTTTGGCGTACAGACTGTCGACCATTTCACTAGTGCCCATTTTTTATTGTGCCCTGATGATCCCCATAGGAAGTTGCGCTGTAGATTCTTAATATTTTTGAGAACCCATTTCGGCGCTGCGAGAGCAGAGAAAAGGTATAGAGGCATAGTTTGTAGTACTGCTTTGACCAGAACAAGTCTGCTTGCCATATTAAGGGCTCTATAAGTCCAAGAAGATAGACGACCTTCCAGTTTCTCTAGAAGTAAATGCCAGGATGTGTGCTTTATAGCAGAATCTGTCAATGGTGCTCCCAGGTATTTGGAGGGAAGATTGGCAACAGAAAAACCGAGGATTCTAGCAATATTTCTTTGGGTTACTGGGGGAGTGTGAAAGAAGAAAATTTGAGACTTAGCAAAGTTTATGGTGGTTCCTGATGCTTCAGAGAAGGTATCTAATAGGGATTTGAATGAATTAGCTTCTTAGACTGAAGGGTGCCCAAACAACATATTGTCATCCACAAATTGTTGATGGGTAATGGCAGAGGTTCCGTGGACAGAAATGCCTTTAAGATTTTGAGAGTGAAGAGCATGCTTTATGAGGTGACCTAGGCCTTCTGCCATGAGTACGAAAAGAAAGGGGGAAAGAGGATCACCTTGACGAATGCCTCTGGAGGGGGAGAAAGGGCAAGAGGGGACACCATTTACTAAGATGGAAAAAAAAGTGGATGATATGAGATTCATGACCCATCTGACCCATGTAGGGCTAAAGCCAAAGGCTGTAAGAATTTGTTTAATATATGTCCAACTTAATTTGTCAAAAGCTTTTGATAAATCAATTTTTAGAAGCATACCTGCCTGTTTGTTGTGCTTCAGGGAGTGAATGGTCTCATGCGTCAAAATTATGCCATCAAGGATTTGACATCCCTCCACGTATCCTGATTGTTCCTGCGAAATGAGAATGGGGAGCAACGGCTTGAGTCTGTTGGTGATGACTTTCGAGATGATTTTATATATAACATTGCATAGTGCGATGGGCCTGAACTTCTCTGGTGTGTTTGGTTGTTCTTCTTTGGGGATGAGAGCTATGAATGTTGCATTTAGAGACGGAAGGAGCCAGTGCATGGTCCGAGATTCTTCCACCACTTTCCAAACCTCTAGTTTGATGAGATCCCAGAAGTGATGGAAGAAGTTGGAGGTGAATCCGTCAGGTCCAGGGGCTTTCCCATCTTTCAGTTGAGCTAGTGCTGATTCTACTTCCAGAGGAGTGATCGGTCGCAGTAATAGCTGATTGTGCTCTTCTGTTATAATCTTTGGCACATGCTGGAGAATTTTGTTTATGGCTGATTGCCTGTTTACTTGAGGCTCTTGATGAACAAATTTAAAATGGGTGAGGAGTTCTCTCTCAATGTCAGCATGTTCCTCCATTCTTTCTCCCTGTTGATTCTGAATCTGTGCAATGTTATTATGCATTCTTCTTTGGATGGTTGTTTGATGGAAGAATTTGGTATTCCTTTCCCCCTCTTTTAACCATCTGATTCTCGATTTTTGTTTCCAAAGTATCTCTTCTTGCTTCCTTCTGTCATCTAGCTATGTGAGAAGTTCTTGTTCTTGATTTGCTAGTGTCTCGGTTCTCCCTTCCTCTATAATTCTCTACTGGAGCTCAGTCATGTTGTGCTCAAGCATTTTTTGAGCTTGGAAAATATTACTGAAGGTGGAGTGATTCCATTGTTTAATTTTCCTTTTGAGATTCTTTAATCGCTGTTGGAATTGATACATTGTTGAGCCGATCGGAGGGGTGAAGTTTTCCCAGGCTGTTTTGACAATATTTTTGAAGTCTGGATGTGAAAGCCAGAAAGCTTCAAATCTGAACAGCCTTCTGGTAGAATCTCCCGGTCTTTGCCATTTGAGTGAGATGGGCCAATGATCCGAACCTGACAGAGGCAAGATTGATGCGGTGATATCTCCTCCCAGGTGAATGGCATTGTCTGAAATGAGAAATCTGTCTAGCCGAGATGCAATTTGTTGGGATCCTATCCTTTTGTTGTTCCAAGTATAGATGCCATTATTGAATGGCAGATCTATTAGCCAGTTGGTTTGTATATATTCTCTGAAGCGGCTGCTTTCAATGTCCAGTTTAACTCTCCCCCTTTTTTTTCCCTCAGTTTGGTAATCATGTTGAAATCTCCACCTGTGATCCATAGTGGGTGGGTCCTGGTGGAGTTGAGAGCTTCCAACGTATTTAGCAGTGCCATCTTTTGCAGTGAGTCCTGAGGAAAATATACATTTGACAGATGCCCATGTATGTTGGTTCCTATAATATGGAAAGTGGCCTGTATGAGATGATGGGAGGCATGAAAGTCTGTAAGTATGATAGCTTGCATATTCCAAGCAATAGAAAGTCCTCTCGAGGTGCTAGAAGCATCCACCGTGACTGTTTGACATCTTGGCCAAGCTTTGGATAATATAGAACTCAAAGTCTTACTGTTGCATTTTGTTTCTTGCATGAAGAAGATTTGTGGTTTTTCATTCTGTATCATGTTTTTTATCATTCTGTATTTCCCAGGACTGTTTAGCCCTCTTAAATTCCATGAGATGAGCTTCATAGTTGACCAGTAGGTAGCAGTCTATAGTACTTGGTTAATTTTGAACATCTGCCTGATTCCACCAGCATCTCCCCAATGATGATGGTTCTTTGTAGATCTGTCTTTCTTCCCCTTTTCTTACCGTCTTTGTGGATGTTTTTCCCATCCCAGCTACCGCCTGGTTGTATGCCTAAGGTACTCTGTTGATGCACTCTTGAAAGGACTACTTCCAAGTTTTCGAGTTGCCTATCCGAAATTTTGTCAAACTCTTTCTTTTTGTAGGCTTGTTCAAGACTGAAGATGTCTAGGTCTCCGAGGTCAAAGCTTTCTGGTTCTTCTTCCATGTGGCTTTGTTGGCTATTCTCAGGCAATGATTTAGTTGCCTTGGCTGGATCTAATGAAAGGTTGTCAATGTCCATTTCTTTTGCCTGCCCAGGGATTTTATCTGTCTCCTTGACTGAGGTGGGTGGAGAGGCTGCTCTCTTTGGATCGATTTTTTGATTGTGCACTGGCATACTAGATTCATGGAGATGAGATGAGGTGGATGGCATAGTGGATGGCATGGTGTGTGGTTCAATGGTTTTGGATCGATCTGCTTCATGCATGGAGGGTTGTGACAGAATATCAAATCTATTGCTGGTGGAAGGTGCAGAGGAATTGGACAGAGGGTTCTTGGGAACAGGTGGGGACTTTTTGGTATGCCTCTTTCTATTGGCGACCTTAGTGAATCCTTCAGAGTCAGATTTATCCAGGTTATCACTATTTGTGGGGGAAGCGTTTAAAGGATAGTCACGGAATAGATGGCCATGAGCATGGCATTTTCTGCAGCGGAATGGCACATGTTCATAATCAATAGGTTGGATCCATTCAAAGTCATCATGAAGAAGGCTTACCGAATCCATGAGGGCTTTGCCGAGTCACATGTAAATGCAGATGTGAGCATACGAGGTGTACCTTCAGAGCTTTGTTTCCTCTGCAATCTTTATGAATTCCCCAAGACCGTTGCCAATAGCTTTTAGCGATTCTTCATCCCAATATTCCAGAGGCAAAGAGTACAATCGTATCCAAACTAGCGCCCAGCTGAAGTCTTCTTTGTCTGGATTAAATCTTTCAATCCAATCCCTTAGATACAGACCTGCTGCATTAAAAAAATATGGGCCTCCATCTAAGATTCTGTTCTTGTCTTCTATGCAATTGAATATAGCAGTGAAGAAACCTTTTGGCCCTAGCTGTAGGGTAACATGTCCTTTTGGTTTCCATTTTGCAGTAATCCATCCCTGCAAGGCTTTCTCAGTTGGCCAGAAGCCAATGAACTTACCTATAAGCGCATGATCCTTCATGAACTATATTTGGGCATTGATCTGATGGCTTGGTAAGTCGATCTTGGGGTGATCTGCTGCAATGGGCTTGCATGTAGACGAGGTCGCCTTCATAGGTACATCCTTTTCCATGGGGGTACTCTCTGTTCCTTTGTTCAGATTTTCTGTTTCCTGATACTGGGCAGGTTGGTTCTGCATCGGCTCCTCTGTTCCAGACGATGGCATTTCAGTTTCGTTATTATTCCCTTTGAGATTTCAGTTGTCATTGTAATCTATGGGGGGAGGCCCCGTGGCCTCCCCCATCTGAATATTCATGATGTCGACTCTGTTCGTGCCAATAAGCCAGTGCTTGAGAGACTATTTCGTGCACTGGATGCCTGTTGCGCCTATGCTTCTACCATTGGTAGGGTTTGTCAGAAACCCTAGACCGTCTTTCTGCAGAGTCAAAAAAGAAAGTGTTTTAATATTAACCCTTAGTCCTTTACCTTATTCTCTCCTTTAACATAATCTCATAAAACTTCCCACACACTTTGTTTTATGTGCTCCACCTCTTACATTTATTTGTCCTTGTGCGTGCCTTCAAACTTGAAGTCCTCTACTCTCACCTCATTTCTTTGTCCCTTTGTGTATTCCTTCAAATTTACTCGCTACATCCAAAACATATGTTTTTCGTGACCTTTTTTTTATAGTGAAACATTACCTTTCCATTGACATGAAATTGTTTAAATGCAACACACCTTGCACATGAAATTATTTTAAATGGGACACACCTTTGAACATAGGATTTTTTTTTTTTTTTTTAATGCAAGATTGTAGCGACTTTTTAAAGATACAATAAATTGATTTTTATTTACTTTTTTCAAAGCATTACATCATTTATTGGATGTAAATTTTTCAAGAGTGGGTTGTGATGTAATTTGATTAAATTAGTTTTAAAAATATGTAATGTACTTATATGATATTTAATTGAGATGTTATTTTTTGTGATATAGAAATAATAAGTAAAGGTTTTCAATGTGATAGTATATAATTTTATTCAAAATCATTTATTTTCAATAGTGTCATGATTGATGGGGCTTGTTTGAAGAGAATTTCTTATTAGGCATTATGGTTTATGAGGCTTGTTTGATTAGAATTTCTCATTGAGCATCATCATTGATGCGGTTTGTTTGATGGGTATTTCTCAATGAGCATTTTGTACTTTTGGACTTGGATTCAAATTCCATAAGTGGCATTGGATTTGTAATTTTCAAAACTAATAGTAGACCTACCCTAGAGGTGAAATATTCACTTTGACAAATACTCAAAATTATGCTCAAAGCATATTTTAATGAAAGTATGGGCCTCATTCTTGTCACTACTTTGTTATTTCAATTCCTCTAGCATTTGTGTTATATAGGTTTTCAATGTGCCCATTGAAACTAGGGTATTTCATTAACAACTAAGAGATCTCATCCTGTGAAAACAACAAAATGAACTTTGGAGCACTTGGTGTTGAGTATTGTGCAGGAGTAGAAATTATTTTCTAAAAAGTAATTCAAAGTCAATTTATGTCTTTAGGATGTTGAAATCAACCTAGGGGATGATATGTATCATTCTCATGGATTATTGTTAGTCAAATAACTAGGAGGGACAAAACACATGCTAATATGATAGGCACTATGAGGATTCATTCTGACACAAATAAACTCAACGAGACTATCGCCACATTTAATCTTGACCACAAGATGAAGTGATACAAAATAATTAGTTAGACAAGAATCACTCATTTAACCAACAAATGCTCACAAATTAAAAATCAACTAAACACAACTAATGGATGAGGCCACCAAAAGAACAAATATGAATTTTTTTAAGAGGGGCCCCAAGCTGGTGGACTTAGGGGGGTTGTTGAGGTCTCAACAATTGATGACACACTAAGCGAAACCGTGAATCTTTACAAGACAACCCAAAGACAATTACTAGTTCCATCATAAACATACATTACCTTGTGGAAGCACCAAGGCTCAACTTACTAAGCGCACCTATGTCTTGAGTTTAAAACATATAGATGAGTTCCCATAGCTAGCTTAAATCACTGGTTTCATATACAGGAAAAATTATGAAGTTCATTCCCATGACTTTTTCTTTCCATGAAGGCTGGTGTAGTATCACAAAGTAGTTATACACAAACAATGTTGAAAAACTTAAGCCAATTATTCCATTTCTATAATGTTTCCCCTTTACCGATGAGTGTTCATAGCCTCAATAGTGTCACTCCAACATCACATGTATTACTCCACCATGAGCAAGTGTCCATAGACCTAATAGAGATGCATTTTTGAAATGTGTTTTTCAAGCATATACATTTAAATTTATTATCTTTTGCTCTAAATATTTAATAGAGAGTGGTGGATGGGGGATTTCAGTTATTCTTTAAAGGCATGTGTGATGATACATTTTTGTGATAATTTCTTAGATATGTATACTTGAAGATAAGATTTTTTCTTATGTAGAATACCTTGGACACTCCATGAGCTTATGTGAAAAACACCGATCATCAAGTAAATGTGATTGAGTACAACCCTGAAGGTAGTCAATGATATTTTTATAACCAAAGCTAAACTACTCACAGATATTCCTTGATTAAGAAATTTTATACCAAAGGGCCCAAGTCTTGAATACTAGATTGAGATTAAGAGCAAAGAAGTAGAACCAATTCTTTTCCCATTGGGTTATAAATGGATTTCCATGATTCCAATTCCAATGAAGTTTGTGTCATGTCTTTGAAATAGGTAGATATTAGTGGAAAGCATTTATTTCTAAAATAGAAGATACATCAAGCCATTCATAGAATGGAGCTAGTCAAATGAAACAAATAACTCAAAGAAAATAAACAACAAACAACCTCAAATAAAAAAAGGTGAAGATAAGTAGATTTAGTTGCAAAAATTCAAAAGTAGGTGGCCTTCAAGGAAAGAAAGTTTTTCTAAAGAAAATCTGTAGCCACATTCAAAAGAAAAGGTGGAATGCAAATCCAATTACACACACTCAAAAAAAAAAAAACACTTAGCTCCAAACTAGCATGCAAGAGAAACAATAAATTGATAAGTAAAAGGTATGTAGTAAGCACAAAAAATATTCTAGAAAAGAAAGTGCAAAAGGTAGAGTTGCATGTTATGGCTTAAAAATACGTGTCACAACACAATGAGTATTTATGCAACCTCTTAAAAATGCTAATCCTTGTGAAAAAATAGACAAATAGAACTTCATCTAAATGGGTTTCGGTGCTAGGCTATCTATTAATTAAATTTCTCATTAGATTTATCAAATCTTACCAGGTCATCCTTGTGGTCTTTTGTCCAAAGAAATAGGAGTGGATAGAGATTTGTTTTCTACTTGTTTTGTGACTTCAATCTAGTCCTACATGATCCTAAGGCTCGTGGAATATTTACTTATTATTTGAATCTCTAGATATTGCAAATTAATCTAAAACATATGCATGCTTATGCCACTATTAGTGTAATGATCCCCTCCCACATTTACCCAATTTCACATGCCTGCTAGGGTAAACATGAGACGAAGAGTTACTAAGACGTGACCCTACCTCCAAGTTCTAGTTATGGAAGTGGGGCCAACAATTGACAACTCACAACATCCCTCAGGGCATCAAGTCATTCAAGGGCCAAAGGACCACCCTAGGTGACCAAACCCTGAGTTAGGGATATTTTTCACTACCCTAAGCCCTCAACCGCATGCATTAAAAGGCTTGGGTACAGTTATAGGCCTCCAATTGCATGCATAACACTACCTCCATGCGATTATAGCACAAAATCTCTAGTCAGAGGGTGTGGTCCCAGGATCTGAGCCACTTTTCTAGGCCAACCTCTATACCACTACCCAGAATTGCATGTAACTTCTTAGAATGATAAATGACATGAAGACAATTCTAATCACTTAAAATTGAATCAAAAACTTGACCTAGACTGACTAGAACATGCTAGGAATTTCATCAAACACATGGTAAACATGTAAGCTACAAGTCTTGAATGCATATCTGACAGTAAATATTTGCACTTTAGCTGAAAATCACCGAGAAGGTATAATGCCCTCTCAAGTAGCCACAACAACACTTGTTATCCCATGCATTCATCAACCTATCAATTATAACAAGAGCCATAACTAGAACATATTATAGAACCATTCTTATAACCAACATATAACCAAAATATTAACCATGATAGAATAACCATCAAAGCAACATAATAACAAGGATGAATGCTCATAAATCACAAAAAATAAAGAGATCTTATTAACATATGCAAAAGCCAACCAAGTCAGGGACCTCCACGTACCACCCGACCATAGATTGAGTTGAACCAAATATTTCTTTCAGCCAATCACCCTCATGCCATATTCCAAGCATGAATGTGGGATCTCATGGGATAAATGAAGACATAAACAACCAAGGGAATCCATAGGTTAAACCACCTCCACCCTCAACCTCTCAAGAGATCACAAAACCAAAACAAGCTTGGATGCCTCAAAATTCCTTCACCACCCATTAACGAATTTTCCGTCTCCACCCACCTATCGAGGGATTCCCCCAGAAAGCATCTCCACCCCCAACCCATGGGAATTTTTCTGAGACTACCTCACTTAGATACAAAATCTTCTAGAACTCTTAAGCTCAACCATAAATGAATCCCATCACACCATGGCTATCCAATAAATGGCAAGGCAAGGATAAAACCACTGTCAAACTGGACAAAACACTTGCCAATGAAATAAAATGAACCAAATAACATATGCATATACCATGCATTCACACCTCAACTATTAAAATGAACAAAATAACATATGCATGTACCATGCACTCACACCTCAGCTAGGAAAATGAACCAAATAACATATGCATGTACCATGCATTCACACCTTACATAGGAGAAATAGATAATGTTTTCTTGACCAAATAGGAACAATATTTATTCTTATTAGAACAACAAGATGTTATGCCTATAGAATCAGAGGATGACAAAAAGGGTGATCAAAATTCCATTATGGAAGTGCATAAACAATATAATCTGAGAAGTAAGAAATTTGTAAAAAACCCTCCTAAAACTATCCAAATTGATACACCTTCTACAAGTCAAGCAGAGGTGGATCCTCCAAAGGAAACCCATAAAAAACAAGATACAACTATGAAAGAGGTAGAAAAGCCTCAACCTTCTTTTAACATTGAAAATGCGTTGTCAAAGGTTAAAATTTATGTTCCTTTGACTAAATTAATGAAAAAGGATGTATATAGGAGTCAAGTTATAAAATCATTAAAGACAGAGGAGGGAACAGATACTGTAAACATAAGTGATGATCAAACTAAATTGCTATTTGGACCAAAAGTTGAGGGAAAATCACAAGATGGTAATGTGCCACCATTTTATGTTAGTCTTAATATTCATGATTTCATTTTTCACAATGCCATGTTGGATTCATGTGCTTCATGTTATACTCCTATACCGATAGGTGTCATATTTCATGATTGACTTGATGAGCTCCGTAATATGTTCATCCTTTCCTTGTTGTAAAGGTTTCCATATTATCAAAAAAAAAAAAAAAATTAAAAAAGGTAAAGAGGGTATGCCCTAAAAGAAAAATCAAAGGGTAAAAAGAATAAAATGGTCAAAAAAGTGAAAGAAATGAACCCCAAATAAAAATAGACCAGGAAAGTGTGCAAGTCCAAAATGCCACTACTATTTCATTTTTTTGTAAATAAAGCATTGTGTGCAACTTGTCAATTCATGCCACAATTGATGAATGGCCAAACAGCTTAATCTTGGCTAGTCCATGTTTGAATTTCCTATTTTAGAGATAGAGAATAAAATCTGACCAAACTGTTTAATCTTGGCAGATAAGTAGATAGGTAGAGAAGCAAAGGAGCTCAAATGTTTAATCTGAGCCCTTGGATGTAATAAGTGTAGACTTAGGTAGGCTTACCATGAAAAGAAAAGAAAAAGTTGATGAGGGTTTGCCAGTCCAGGTGCACCCAAAGAAAGAAGAGAAAAAATGCTAGGCCAAGTAGGCCGGGTCGGTAGATTGGTGTTGCAGAAGCATACTTGTGATGGATTATGTTTCTAAAAATGTGTGTTAACTTTCACTCCCATCACAAGTGCAAAGCAAATATTTTTTGATGCAGTTCAGGCGAGGCAGATTTCATAACTAATTTCCCTTCATGTTTTTTCCCCAAATCATTTACTAATTCCCCCTAAAAATATTAAGAATCTGCTCTTAATATCATTAAAGCCACACCTTCCATTTCATCCATTACCTAAGTAAAAGCCCTATTCTACTTAGGAAATTGACAGATATCACCTCAAAAACCCCTTTTTTCATCCTAAGCCTAAGTTTATAACTTAGCGCATTCATTTACATCTTTTTCATATTAACTCTAATTTTTTATTATATAATTCCCATGCAAATATTACACTATCCTATATTATGTACATATAATAAAAAACCCCAAATATTACATATTCCCGCCCCCGGTCAAATATGACCATATCAATGTATAAACGAGGGATTTATCTAAAACCTATTAAGAACCCTCCACGCTACGCTATAAAGGTTTAACTAACCATCCAAGTTAATTAAATAACCAAACCCCGTGAACCAATCAAAATGCCCCCGGACACATTAAAAAAAACATAGTTTATTGTGTCGGGCCCGCGAGTTAACCTTCCGCCATCTCCATGCACCGTCTGCCGTCCGATCAGTGCCCTCACATCCAACAGTCCACAACTGTATCGCACCCCCCTTAACCATCGAGCGTTAACGCGTAGAGAACCACTGGTTTTTTCATCGTACCAAGGACACGCGTTGCCCATCCACTATGATCGCTCACCCTTCGCCCGAAACTGCCCAGCCCCAAAAGCGGTGCGGGCGAAACTGCTTACCACCCCACCGGCTGACATCATCCACTGACGTCAGCTGTCCTTTGCTGACATCATCTGCCACATCAGTTGTCCTTTGTTGATGTCATTCGTACTTCAAAACAAAATTTCCCTCCAAGCTGCATTTTGTCGAGTAAAAGGATAAAAAGGTCATTTTCACTATGTTTCTCTGCATATCGCGCTCTCGGGAAAAAATGATCTGCTTCAGTTTTTGACTAGAAAGGCTACATCTATGAGCTCGCACACTCTGCCGACCCGCCATTTTACAGCTTCTTCCTCTTCAAACACAGTTGAAATCAAACCGAGGGACTTCCGAGCTCACAGAAGAAAGAAACAGAGATATACAGGGATATTTTGTTACCCTAGCCAATGCACCTTCAGAAACATGAATGGCCAAAGGAAAGGCGATGAGAAGACACATTAGCAGTTCTATTTTTCCAGACAGCAGTGAGCAGGGGTCAGTTCAGCCTTGAAGAGCATCAAAACAAGTCAAAGAGTATCAGTTCAAGCATTAAAGTGTATCAGATCAGCAATAAAGAGTGTCAAAGCAAAATTAAAAGTAGCAGATTAGAATTAAAGAACACATTTAAGATAGGCAGTCGGCGCAGAGCTACTACAGAAGACACCTGCAAGCCGAACCCTAAAGGCCTGCCTCCAGCACAACATCAGTTATCTTTCTCTAGTTGTTTCTATCTTCTCTTGTAAACTATTTTAGGTTAAAACTAGATATTATCTCACAGCTGTGATGAGATATTTTTTGTACATATTTTTGTTGTATATATACTCCCTTCATTAGAGTAGTGAGGGGTCTGTGGTGTGTGGATTTCCTAGACTCTGTTATAACACTGAATTTTTGGAATAAAGAGCTGTTGGAAACATCTGTTGTCTCGCCATACTGGATGAAGAATTGAAGCAGAGGACTTGTCACAGAATTCTTGAATCAACCTCCGGATCAATAAGTCCCCTATATCTTGTGTTTTATAGTTTTCTGGTTTACTATATCATCTATGTTTCATAATCTGAATAATAAAGAAAAAGGTTAATTTCAGAATTTGCTTGATTGCACTCTGTATTCAGTCTTTATTATTCTCTGTGTTTTCTTCAAAATTAGAATAAAAAGTCAACTCTTAATTGCTCCTGTTTCCCCTGATTCTTTCATTTTGATTATTTGCTTAGGAATTCTTAACTGCTCCTTATCACTAATCATTGATATTACCTCTTTTAATATGTTGAAGGATTCTTAACTGCCCTTCACCCATTTGAGCCCATTCCATCTGTTTTCAACTCTTTATTTTGTTCCCTATTTGACTACCTTGCTCTGTGAAGCCATCCTCTATTAAGAAACCAAATCCAGAAGCCATATTCTTTGACTCCATCATGCCCAATGGATTGAACTATTCTTTCTTACCTCTCTGTTCTATCAAATCTCACCACCCAAACTCAAAAAAAAACTCCTGAACTTCATAGCTAGCCCAATACCTTTAAAAAACAAAGCTAAATCATAAAGAGAGAGCCCTCTCTGGATACAGATTGGCTAGATTCTGTATCTAAAAGATTGGTCTGTGGTTACCTCGGCAGTATTCCCTTTCTTACAACTTTTGGGAAAAACCTGAGTGATAACACTTCACATAATTTTATGCCCAAAGTGATTATGGAGAAACTCAGATTAGATATACCAGACCATATAAAGACCTTTTTTTTATTTTTATTCAAGCAGAGTAAAATGCTTAGGTTTGATCAAGGATTTATGTGTAACCCTTGCCCAAATCCCATCAAAAAGTGTAGTCATGGATATTTATGTGGCTGATATACCTCCTAAATATGGAATTCTCTTGTCAAGATCTTGGCGAGTAGAGTTGCAAGGCACCTTGTAGATGGATATGACATATACAACTATTCCTATTTTCAGACAACAAAGGAGTTTGTACGGGGAGACTCTGATGAAATATATGGTAAGCAGTCAGGGAAAACCTCATAATTAACTACTTTATTCTGTGCATTCATATATGGATTCTTTCATTTTGTATCATGACATATGTTTAGAATAAGAAGTGTCAGACAAGGAAATTCAATCAAACAAAACACAAGATGTGAAGTCAAAGACTGAAACAAAAGACAATAATGATGAAGGCCTTTGGCATATGGATTTTGATGGTATAGTCAGTAAGGAAGGAGTCCAAGCTGGTGTATGGATCTTAAACACAAAATCAGGTAGAACAAAAACATATTCCTACAAGCTTGCTTTCCAATGCACCAACAATGTAGTTGAATATGAGGCACTTATTTTGGGGTTGAAGTTATTGAAGAGATCAGGAGCCAAAATAATTTCAATCCATGGAGATTCATAACTCATCATAAATCAAATCAAAGGTGAGTATTCAACTAAGCATCCTAGATTGAGGGCATACAAAAATGTTGTCTTGGATTTTTTGCAGTGTTTTCCAGAGTATCAGTTGTCTTTGATTCCTAGAAATCAAAATGTGTTTTCTGATGCATTGGCTACCTCAACAAGTACATGTAAAATTCCTTTCCACCCAAATAAGAAATATGAGATTGAGGTAAAACATAGACATGCTATCCCAGGTAACATAAGGTACTGGAAAGTGTTCGACAATGACAAAAAATTAGACTTTTTTTTTGCAATTAAAGGGGGAGTTTGAAAATTTGCATATTGATATAGAAAGTACTATTGAAGATGATGGACAATAAACTATTTTGAATCAAAACAATGAAAATTATGATGAACATGAAGCAGAGCTTGAAATCCTGCACTTAAAAGACAATGGAATACCAAGAGGTTTGGTACCACTTGAAGAATTATTTGATTTTAATGGTGTGGCTCAAAAGCCCAAAATGCAACATGCGGGAGTTGAAGTGGAGGATTGTAACATAGGAACTAAAGAAAATCCAAACATTGTGAAGCTTTCAAAGTCTTTACCTCCTAAAGAGAAATATAAATACATTGATTTATTGATAGATTAATCTGATGCTTTTGCATGGGGGTATGAAGACTTGAAGGCCTATGATACTAGTATTATTCAATATACTATTCGTATCAAAGAGGACCAAAAACCTTTCAAAGAAAATCTAAGGAGAGTGAACCCAGTTTTGTTACCTTTAATTGAAAAGGAGGTAAGGAACCTTTTTGATGCCAATATTATTGTAACTTTGCGATTTTCTAAATGGTTATCAAATCTAGTACGAGTGAGGAAAAATACTGGAGAAATAAGGTTATGTGTGGATTTATTAAACCTTGATAAAGTTTCTCCAAAGATAATTACCCTTACCAAATATGGATCATATTCTGTAGAGGGTAGTTTATTCTAGAAGAATTTCATTGCTTGATGATTTCTCTAGTTACAACTAGATTTTAGTGCATTTAGATGATCAAGACAAAACAACCTTCACAACACCATGGGGAACTTTCACATATGTGAGGATGCCTTTTGGGCTTATGAATGCAAGGGAAAATTTTCAGAGAGTAATGGATATTTATTTTGCAAATGAAAATGACGGTTTTGTTGTGATAAATCTGGATGACATCATTGTGTTTTCTAAAATTGATGAAGATAATTAGTTTAATTTCAAAATTGTCTTTGATAAATGTAGAAAATTTTGTATTTCCTTAAATCCTAAAAAGTCTCTTTTTGGTCTAGAAGAAGGTAAATTGTTAGATCATATAATCTCCAAAGATGGTATTAGAATTGACCCAAGTAGAATTGAGTCTATTATGAAAATTGATCCCCCAAGAAACAAAAAAGAAGTGCAATATTTCATTGGTATAATTGGTTTTTTGAGGAGGTTTATCCCAAATTTAACTAAGATCTTAAGAGCTATCACGAAAATGTTGAGAAAGTACAGTGAAATAAAATGGAACGCAGAAGACAAAAGCTCATTCAGTGAGATAAAGTCAAGCTTGACTCATGCTCTTGTTTTAGCCAGTCCCGATTTCACTAAGGATTTCATTATTTTTTATTTTGCTTCAGAACATACTATTGCAACAATACTAATACAGAAAAACAAGTAGGGATATGAGAATCCCATAGCCTTTTTCAGTAGGGGGTTAAGAGATGCCTCTTTGAAATACAATATTATGGAAAAGAAAGATTTTTCCTTGGTAAAATATTTGAAATATTTCAGGGTGTATGTTTTGCATTCTCATATAATTGTGTTTGTTCCCAATGCAGTAGTAAAGGACATATTTATTCAAAATGATCCATAAGGAAGAAAAGGTAAGTGGATCATTTTTATTTTAGAATATGATATTGAGATTAAGCCCACAAAGCTTATTAAGGGTCATGGATTGGCCAAATTAATCATTGAGTCAAATTTGCACACATTAGACATAAATTTTATTACTGCTCTAGATGGTGAAGAAGAGTCTGTCCAATAGGTATTAGAGAGTTTTGTTACTTCCCCTTGGTACACAGACGTTGCTTATGTTTTACAACATTTACAAGCTCCACCAGGTTTTCCAAAGACTAAAGCAAGATTCCTAAAATTAAAAGTTGTTAAATTTTGTATTCTGGATCAAGCATTATATTGGAAAGATGTTGCAGGGAGTTTATTGAACTGTTTGTTAGAGGATGAAGCTGATAAGATGATGGAATATTTTCATAAAGGTGACTATGGAGGGCATATTTTCTGGAAAACTACAACAAATAAAATCTTGAGAGTTGGTTTTTACTGGCCTAAATTGTTTGTTTAAGTGCACAAAAGGGTTTCTACTTGTCATCAGTGTCAGGTTTTTGAAAAAAAAAAACTCTTACCTTTGCCTTTGAAGCCTATTTCAGTCGAGGTACCTTTTCAACAATGGGGTTTAGGTTTTATTGGGGAGATTCATCCTATTTCTTCGGCCCAACACAGGTGGATTCTGGAATAACACCTTTTTTTTTCTAGGGTAAATTTTCAACATGTTTTAAAAATGGCGGTGAAAACCAATTTTTTGTACAAAAATTGTCAAAAAACACCCTCAAAATGAAAGTGTTCATGTTCGAATAACACTTTTATTTTTTCAATGATAAATTTTCTGCAAAAAACACCTTCAAAATGAAAAGTGTTGACGTTGGGATAACACTTTTTTTTCAAGGGTAAAATTTCAACATTTCAAAATAATGGCGTAAAATATTTTATCATGACCCCGAAAAACATTAAAATTTCAAAAAAATAATGAAAACATAAAATAAAATTAAAAAATTAAAACAATGAAAAAACACAAAAAAAAAGTTAAAAAAAATAACAAAACATAAATTAAAGTATATACTAAAAAAAAAAACTAAGTAGATAAAAATAGAAAAATTTAAAAAAACATTAACAGAAAGATTTAAAAAAACATTAACAAAAAATAATAATAATAATAATAATAATTAAAAAACTACTAAAATTAACATTAAAATGTTGATTACTTAAAAAAACAAATATAATATATATATATATATATATATATATATATATAAATAAATTATCTCATAAACCAAAAAAAAAAATTGGAATATATATATATATATATATATATATATATATATAAGTAAATAAAAATAGAGAAAATTTGACCAAAAAATATTAACAAAAACTAGAAAAAAAAATTAAAACAAACTAGATTGAAAAAAAAAAAACATTAATATTAAAAACATAGAAGAAAAACAAAAAAAAACTCAAATTTAAAGAAATATATATATATATATGAAAATTTAAAAAATATGTATGTCTTTTCAAATTAAAAATAAAAAATCATTTAAAATTTATAAAGAAATATGTACTTTTGATTTAATATATATATATATATATATATATATATATATATATATATAAAATATTAACAAAAACTAGAAAAAAAAATTAAAACAAACTAGATTAAAAAAAAAAAACATTAATATTAAAAACATAGAAGAAAAACAAAAAAAAAACTCAAATTTAAAGAAATATATATATATATATATATATATGAAAATTTAAAAAATATGTATGTCTTTTCAAATTAAAAATAAAAAATCATTTAAAATTTATAAAGAAATATGTACTTTTGATTTAAAATATATATATATATATATATATATATATATTATTAAACTTACATTTTTATTCAAAAACAAAAAAATTAAAAATTAAAATTAAAAAAAATTTTTTTTTTTAAACAATTCCTTTTCTAAAAAAAAAAACAAAACAAAAAACAAATCTTTTTTTATTTTAAAAATAAAATAAAGATTAAAAATTAAACCATTTTTTTAATTTAAAATAAATAAATAAATTAATTAATTAAACAAGTTTGTAAGTAAGTTTGTTTGTTTGTTGTTGTTGTTGTTGTTTTTTTTTTAATGTGAAACAAAAATATTATTAAAAAAATTTAAACAAAAAAAATTAAACTTTTTTTTAATTATTAAAAAATTATTAAAATGTTTAAAAATAGATTATTAAAAAAAAAATTTAAAAACTCCTCTGGCCGCCCGTGGTGGTTCGGCCCTGGGTGAAGGGTCTGCCATGCAGGCCCTCCGCCCAGGGCTGTGCCACCACGGGCGGCTGGGCAAGCAAAGGGGCGATTCTAGGAAGGATCCCAAAACAAAATTATAAAAAACAAACAAGAAAATAAAAATAAAAATCTCATGTTCTTTGGGAATGCTCAAATGGTAATTTGGTAAGTCTAGAAATTGGAAGATCCCAAAACAAAAGTCTTCCTCCTCTATTATAAAAGATCTTCATCCATATTTAAAATTTTGACAAGATAGAACTCTTTCATGTTCTTCAGCGAACCCTTCATTAGACTCATTAGCCAATAAAAGTACAAATTTAGACCAAGAGACAATGAAGTTAAACAATTGAATCTATACACATCTCTTTTTTCCATGACCCTTAATATGGATAATAATAATATAATCAACGACCCTAGTGTCCTCTCAAGCATAAGGATTCATAGAGAAAACAAAATTTGCCAGCATTTGTGGCTCAGATAGTCCTCTGAAGATGGTTCCCATGGTTTGGCGGCTGGCAATTACTCGTCGCAACATCTGTTTGCATAGATGGCATTGGAATCTAATGTTTTCAATGTACAGGTGTTCGGAACACTTACTAAATTCCCTCAGAAGCTAGGCCTTTAAAATATCGAGATCATCTACATCCACTTACCATTCAATTTTCTTAGGACAATAATGAATTCCACCCTCATTCAGCATTATTTTGCACATTCAACAATGAATTTGAAGCATGTGGGGATTTGTCGTTTTCACTCTTCTTTTAATTGTCTTATGGAGAATGTTCACCGACTGAGGAGGGAATGAGAAGCATGAATTTAGGCTTCCCTTGGCCTATATATTGATAAGCAAGCACTCTTTAGCCATGCCAAGAACGTCGAGCCAGGGAAGGTACAACTTCAAAGTTAAAGTGATCAATAGAGTCATATTTTGTGAGTTGCGCGGAGTGGATCAAGCATCTTTGGGGAGTGGTCGTCCCATAGAAAATATGGGTACTTCTTCACAAGATTCTGGGAATCGCCCCTTTGCCCAGGGCCGCGCCACCACGGGCGACTGGGCAACCGGAGGAGTTTTTTATTATTTTTTTTTTTAATTAAAAAAAGTTTGTTTAATTTTTTTTTTAATTTTTTAATAATATTTTTGTTTTAAATTAAAAAACAAACAAACAAACAAACAAACTTGTTTAATTTTTTTTTAAATAAAAAAAAATGGTTAATTTTTTTTTTAGTTTTTTAATATTAAAAAAAAAAATTGTTAAAAAAATAAAAATAAAAATAAAATGTTTTTAATTTTTTAATTTTTTGTTTTTAAATAAAAATGTAAGTTTAATATTTTTTTCTTTCAAATCAAAAATACATGTTTCTTTATAAACTTTAAATGATAGGATTGCGACGATTCTGAAGAAGTATAATGTCCCCTCGGCTTTTAGACCCCTTAACACCATTCGTAGGTCCCTTAGATCTGTGAAGGATCCTATCAACCCTAAGGACATGAAAGGAGTATATATTATTCCTTGTTCCTATGGAACCCCCTATATTGGTGAGATTGGTCGCTCCATTAATCGAAGGATTAGTGAACACGCAGCTGACCTTAAGCATAGGAGAACCAAGCCTTCCGCTTTAGCAGAACATGTGGAGAAAACCAATCATCATGTCTGTATTGAGGAGGCTAGTGTTATTGCTAGGTTTTCGCATTTCCATCACCAAAAATTTAGGGAGGCCCTTGAGATTGAAAAAAGGCCGAACAATCTCAATAGAGAGGATGGCTGGAAGATCAGTAGTTGTTGGATCCCAGCCCTCCCTTCCTAGTCGTTTTCTTCCCTTCCACACCTCCTCCCCCTTGCCCCAAGGTTATAGCTTGTTCTTGTTTTCTTCCTAGTACATTTCCCTTTGTTTCTCGTATCCAGTAGCCTTTGTTCTTTGATGAGTAGTTGATTTATTTTGAGGTTTTAATAACATTTTGTTCATGCGATTAGTTATATTCTAATAAATTTAACTTAATTAAAAAAAGAGAAATAATCGTGAAATCAATCTATGATAATTTGCTAAATAAATAATAATAATAATAATAATTTCTTTCTAACCCTTAAATCACTCCTTTACTTATATATTTAATAACTTTTATTTAATATTACTTTATTTTAACATATATTTATAATTGAAAGTTTACAAAATAGTTAAAACTTTTATATTCATATGGCCCTTTAACTTTTAATTTAATAAGAATATTACTAACTATCAATTTAATAATCAAGTTAAATTAATCTTTTTTATTTTAATCTTGAAATCAACCTATGATAATATGCTTAGTAATATTTAAATTATTTAAAATATTCTTTCTAACCCTTAAATCACTCTAATATTTATATATTTAGTTAACAACCTTTATAACTAACTTTTAATTTATAATTTATTTTAATATATATTTAAAAGTATAATATATATTTTTAATATATATGGTTAAAAAGTTCTAGATTCGTATGTCCCTGTAACTTTTAATTTAATAATAATATAACTAACTATCAATTTTAATATTAACTTAATAAGGTTATGCCCCCAGTTCGGTCCAACTAGCCGTTTCCCAGTGAAATTTAGCCGTTATTCTATATAGTCGTTACCTGGTCTAGAATTTAGTCATTAGATGCTCTGCTCTAACTATTTAACATGCATAGCTAGATCTAATTCTTCAACTTGTCCTGACGATGAACCACACTAGTTGGTTCGAAATGCGTCGACAAATGAATTATCATGTGATTTACGCTGAATAATCTCTCATAAACTTGATATGGATCACAGAAGCCTCAATTCAACAATTTTTTTTTTTTTTTGAGTTTTTTTTTTTAAATGTTTTTAATATTAATTTTACTAGTTTTTTTTTATTTTTTTTGTTAATTCTCTATTTTTTTAATCTAATTTGTTTATAATTTTTTTTTCCAAATTCCTTTATGGTTTATGAGATAATTTTTTTTAACATTTTTATGTACTCTTTTTTTTTTCTTTTTTTTTTAAGTAATCAACATTTAAAAAAAAAAGAAAAATAAAACAACTTGAAAATTCGTTAAGTAATCATTATTTTTTAAAAAAAAATGGACATAATAAATTTTTGAAGTGTGAAAAATAAGTCCTCTAAAAAAAAGGTATGCTGCATCAACACGTTTCAAAATCAGCATGAACATCACTAACATTTAAAAACAAATATTTATATTTGATACATAAGAAAATTTAAATTGTCAAAAATATGTTCCAAAAAAAAGAATTGTATTCTGTGTCACCACTTTTCAAAATCGGGTCACGTTTTTACTAGCCCTACGAAACGGGTAATCATATCGGTTATTTAAAGTGCCAAAAACTATGTTCTAAAAAAATATGTGTGTTCTGCATCGCCTCTTTTCAAAATCAGGTCAATTTTTTGCTATCTCTACGAAACAGGTAACAGTATCAGTTCCCGTTTCAAAGTTTACGTTGTTACTATACAAAGATTTGAATCTATGGGTGTGAGCTTCCTCCCTATAGATTACCATTATTTGTATGAGTAAGGATTTTTTCCTTGGAATACATCAAATAGATATTAAACATGGATGACCCACATTTTGTATCAAGTAAAAAGAAGGCACAATTAAATTAAAGGCACATGTTGGGCCTTATATTGTAAATACCAGAGTAGCAACAAAGGAAGTGGATGAAATAGTAAAGCAAATGAAATTTAAGCTAAGATTCACATGGTCTTATGATCCATTCAGAATAATTTCAAGACTAAGAGTCGAGCAGAAGACCACACCATATTCACATACACCTAGGCCAGAGATAGAGAAGTATGCCAATCAGGAGCAGTGGATAGAGAACACACTACAAGAGGCTAAAGAGAAAATTGTCAGTCAATCATCTCTACAAACTCCTATTCCAAAGGACAAAGAAATCAAGATATCAAGGGAAAGTATGTCCCCTATAGATTCAGAAGCTCAAGCTGCATAATTTCATGTTTTCAAGAGGATAAAGAAGGACCCAAAGACCAATACTAAGGCTGATACTAAAAGTGATGCTCAAATAATAAATATTCAAGAGGAGTCCTCAAAATAAAAGGGCCCATAGGAGTAAACCACATTGGTTTTGATAGGTATTCCCACCACTTCATTCCCATATGTTGATGAAACAACTCAAGCTTCCAACCACAGAACACCCTAAGGCCAAAGAAGTAACTAATCTGGAGATAGTAAAGGAAAAGTTGTTCAAACTAATAGTTGAACAGAACACTCAAATTCAGAAAATGGAGACAGACATGGAGGCATTTTTAAAAGAGAAGGAACAATTAGCAGCTACATGTACATTGTCACAGCAGGAAGTACAACAAACAACAAAAACATCCACTGCAGATTCTTCTAAATACCTAGTCAAAGCTTTGGGAGAACTATCAATAACAAACAAGGAGAAAGAGAGGTTAATTACAACACTGACAAAGATGGAGGAAAAAAAAATCAAAGTTGATAATATATATCTAGTAGACATATAGAGGAATTTCAAATTGACTCAACAAATTGAAAATTATGAGAATCAATCTTTGAAAATTAAAATGTTGGCAGAGGCCAAGCAAAGTATATGGCATAACATCAATGTCAATATTACAGAGTTGTGGCCATCATTTCAAATTATTTTTGAGAAGGAGGAGCTAGTACAAAGGGTCAAAGTAGCATTTGATAAAACAAAAGTTGAGATTGAGCACAGACCAAGGGAAGCACACATAATTATTAAGATGTTGAACTCCAAGACTAGACATGAGCTAGAAGAAATCTAGATTCAAGACAGAATATGCATAGTTATGGAAGTGAAGATATTTTTGACAAGGAAGAACCTCATGATATAGCTAGAGAATAAATGCAAAGAGTTTGAGTTATAGGTGAAAAGATTTAACAAAAAATTTAATGTATTGCAGGAAAAGGGATTTCCACCTCTAAACGCCTCTAATGGAAAATTAATTCCATCAGAGAACTATCATGACCAATTATGCAACATAGCTGCATATACTTCCAAATTCACCAAAGTTAGAGGAACAATAACTGGAGAAGCTTTCCTGGAAGGACTACAACCCGACCTCTACATTTAGCATGAAATCCACTATCTATTTCCCAATATGCGAACTTTTCAAACATATACAGAAGTAGATGATAGATTTCAGAGCATGGTAAATTTCTCCATTCCTAGTGAAGAGCGGTGGGATAAATTGTTGGAGCTCGTTGAATAAGGGTAAACATGAATCCTACACATTGGGGAGCATGTAAACAGAAGAAGCACAAAAGTAGCTACAATCATAAACAAATTTCCTCAAAGTGTGAACAAAACATAAAAAATAGTCCAAATTTCCTATTACTTAGTTCTATTTTTGAAATATCTACATTATTTCAGTAGATATTATTTTGTAACAAATTTTATTTTGAAGTCCAAATTAATTCGAGACAAACTCTATAAATATTTTGTAAGAATATTTAGAAATGGTTAGATTATGAAAAAGAGAAAATCTTTATCTTGATAGTAAGAAGTGAAATATATTTTGAAGTAATCAATTTCAGAAATATAGAGGCAGTTTTGTTCCAGGATTCTTGTGTCAGATAAATGGTGATGTTTCTCCTTGTGTTGAGTTGTTCTTCTTTCCGAGTTTTCACGTGGATTTTCTTTCCTAGTTGTTGCAAGAAGATTAAGAGCTTAATTTACTTATGGTACTCTGCTCTGGCTTGTTTGAACAATCTTAAATGTTTTCTTTCTGAGATTAAATATAAAATTCATTTAAATATTCTTTATATTTAATTAATCATCAACTCATTCATCTCATCCACACCATAAAATATTTTAAGATCTAGGAGTTTGCCTACCTTTCCCTGTTTCAACCACTCTTTAATTTGTGATTGATTACTGCAAATTTTATGACTCCATGCCCAATGGACTTTTCTTCCATTCTAAAACCAAAATTTTAAAATAACATCTATCTAGACCTAGCATAAGATCTATAAAGTAAAATTAAAAATCATATAGATAGATCCCTCTCTGAAGCCTGAAGGGCTAGATCCCAGCTTCAAAAGTGGTTTGTAGTTACCTCTACAGTTTCCTTTTAAGCCTTGGAAAACTACAAAGTTCTAACACCTAGATTGATGACTTCATGACCTAGACTAGAACTTTTGGTTTTAATATTTGGTGGTCCTTCAAATCTATTTTTTAAGTCAATTTTTTTTCTAGATTAACAGCACCCCATAGGGCATGGTATGTGATATTGCCTAGATTTATTTTCTTTTTCCTCATCTCGGGTTGCTAGAAATTGTTTGTCATAAATAGCTAATTTTCTAAAGTCTTCCTTATTGGTGAGAATCTCCATGATTTTCTCACTACCCTTGAAAACTTTCTAATTTGTGATGTTATGAAGGGTAAAGTTCCTATCGAGAAAATAAAGTGTGAACTTACTGGGTTCAAAATATTATAATGGGGAGAGCCTAGAAGTTATAATGGTTAATGAATCAATTGCCCAGTGTTGAGAAATGTAACTAATGCCGGTCTTCATAATGTTATCAAAAGTAATTTTCATTATTTATATATTTATTGTTATATTTATTATTATTATTTTATTTTGGTCAAATCATGTTATTCATGTTTATAGAGTCAATTCAATCAAAGAGTATTCATTATGAGTCAAGATAAATATATTTGAGTCAAGTCCCATTTGGATTTTTGAGAGAAAAAGGAAAATAATTTTAGTTTTTTAGTAAAAGTGTCATCACAAGACCAAGTCGACCCTCCTTGGACAGGTCATCCTGAGAGGTATTTATTCGACCCTCCTGGACATGTATATATAGAATCAACTCGACCTCTTGGAGACACATTCACCCACCACAACAACAAATCTATTTTTGTGCCAGAAGAAGAAGAAAGATAGTGGAAGTAAAAAAGAGAGAGAAAATATCAGTTTTATTCCCAAATTTTGTTCACATGTGTGAAATTATTGTGATTTTATGTCTATTACAGGGCCAAAATTCAACCTCCACTACAAATCCAAACTTTCTATGATTTTGACCAATGTTGACTTTTGTTTACTTGGAATTGTTTGAAGTGACTTGGAGGAGGGTTGATTTGGGTTCCTTTTGATAGTCTTGGTCTTGCTCTTGGATCTTGGATATCTCATTTTGATATGATTTTATAAGAAGGAATGTTTGGGTTTTCCCCCTTGTGGGCTTTTTCCCTAACTTAGAGCCCAACTTCTTGTGTTCTTGGTCTCTTTTTTATTTTCATGTTTTGTAAATTTTGGTAATTTATTAGTGAAGACAACATAATATAAGTAATAATAAGCCAAAAAATATTCACAAGTAATTATCAAGTTAGGATAAATCACACATTTTCTTCTAGCACTTGGTTTCTCAACATGGTATCATAGCTAAGGTGAAGAGAAGGCAAATTGAAGATCACATCTTGTTGGATTATTTGAAGACTCTATTACAACAACTATACTTGAATATATCATTACAACAACTACATCTCTTTATATCAAGGCAAAAGAAGAAGACTTGAAGCAACAACCATCACTCACTTTTTGTAGCAACCATCTCTCTCTTTTGACATTATTGAAGGACTTTGATTATCACTCAACACTCTCATCATCATTCTTGAAGATACTCTTACAACTTATCTTCTTTAACAAGAATGTAATTCACTAGACCCTATGTCTCATCCTCCCAGTCAAATGGAATCTATCTGTAAGGAAGGCAACAAACTTGATGGAGCCTCTAATTTCAAGGTTTAGAAAAAGAGAATTGATTTGTTTCTCATAGAAAATGAAGTCATGGATTTTGTTCTAGGAAACGTTCCAATACCAGACAAGAATAATGCTCAAGAAGTGACCAAATACAATAAGGGATAAATTAGGTCTCAAAGGGTTCTCTTTGAGTCTATCAAAGATCATCTTATCTCTTTTGTTTCAAATTTGGCCACATCCAAAGAAGTCTATGACAAACTAGTCAAATTATATTTTGTCAATACCATCAGTCAAAATATATCATTACGGAATCAAATTTATGGAACAAGGATATCAAAGTATGAAGACGTTGCCTCATACCTTATGAAAATCTCAAAAATAAAGGATCAAATTCAAGGACTTGGAGAAACCATATTTGATTTTGAATTAATACTTTCGTACTCAATGTTCTACCTCCATATTGGAATGGTTTTGCAAGTGGAATATATGCAAGAAAATATACTCCAACATTTGAAGAACTTTAAACTCTATGTGTTCTAAAAGAAGCAAGGTTGAAAGCCAAGGATGAAACTGAACCCAATAATGAAAATTCTCAAGCATTTTCTACCAAATCGAAGAAGAAGTTTCAAAAGATTGGAAGATTTAGATCTCATCACTAGAACAACAATAACAACAAGCCTTGCAATAACAGATATTTGTCTAATGTTCAATGTTTTGTTTGTAATGAATATGGAAATTATAAAAGGGATTGTCCCAAGGACCCTAAGAATAACAAAAACAAAAAAAGGAAGGAAAGAAGTAAAGAAAATATTGCAGAGGATGAAGAAGTCGAAAAGAAACCCAATGTTGAAGATAATAAGGACCTCTACTATTGAAGTACCAGTTTTGCAAGAAAGCTTGTTTTCATTTTCTATTAGAATATGGAAGCTAAAGTAGCAATTGTAGTTACATTTGAAGGATGAAAGTTTCTTTTGAATTTGATAGTTTGGATTCATGAAGGTCTAGTTTAAGAAGAAGCATATGGTTTAGAATAGATTGGATCATAAGAATTTGTCTACATAGTATCCCACAGTCAAAGTTTTCTACAACCATTGTAGTAGTTGAAGTTTTTAATGTCATCATGAATATTTAGAAGAAATCATCATATCATTTAGCAAGCAAGGATTACAAGTTAACAATAGAAGAAGAACAAGAGAAAAGTCAAGGTCAGTATGATTTATTTTTTTCTTCAGTATGGTATTTTCTCAATTCCAATGAAAATAATTTGATAAATCAAGAAATATTATTAGACATTTTGGAAGTAGATCAGATAGAAGAACCAAAAGGAAAAAAAAAAGTATCTCTACAAGAAG
Organism: Pinus tabuliformis; assembly: GCA_031772625.1. Classification (NCBI taxonomy): domain Eukaryota; kingdom Viridiplantae; phylum Streptophyta; class Pinopsida; order Pinales; family Pinaceae; genus Pinus; species Pinus tabuliformis. The sequence continues at coordinate 285,107,868 of CM062807.1, read as the reverse complement.
GAAAATAGTCTCTATCAATTAAAAATAAAAGGTTTAGATAAAGGAATTTACTCCTATTATGTAAAAGAAGTTTCATGAACATCTTGCAAACAATTATTTAAAAATGACTTATGGATTAGAGATTATATCTTGAGAGGGAGTTGAAGAAAGAATGTGATACATGAAGATTCTGATATGTACATGGACAAAAAGTTAAAAATATGTCTATTCTTCTGAAAAAAACTAGGTTGACGCTACTCTTAATCGTTGGTACTTATTCAATACAATTTATTGGAAGGATATGTTTGTAGTAAATGAGTGCAGGATCTCCCAGTAAGAGAAAACGATCTAGATGACTTCCCTAATTAGAAGAAACACTTCAATATTTTTGAAGAAGCCTTATGTTTAAATAGGATCTCAAAGGATCCATGAACCAAAGGTAGTTAACTTTAGAGGGAGAAGAAAGTAGAATTAGATGAGAAAGATATTACAACTTGAGACTTAATGATACATTGATTGGTTTGGAAATGCTAATAAGAAAAAATATTTTTGATGATTGAGATATGGTATAAGGATACTTGGTAGAATCCTAAGATCCATAGAGGAAAAATATGTGGTGGTTGGTATAATCAGTTGTGAAGAAGTAAGTACAATGAACTACTTGAGGAAATGATAAATTCAATTATTATAATAATCAAGGCTACATAAAGATTAATAGAGAACCAAGAACGTTGAAGTGGTTTCTGATTTGTGACATGATGTAGAATAAAGTAGTGATTAAGCAATTTGTCTCCATTGATGCAACATGTAGCCAGTATTTTGAGATGTTACTTTCTATAAGAAAGGATGGGCATTTTTAAGACAAGCTTAAGCTTGTGGATCTCGTCCCTGGTTGAGAGGGAGTGAGGCTGGACACTGTATTCTCCATGTATAATGTACTATGGCCATGACTAACAATTGTAAGCCTAGTAAAGGAACTGGTAAGGAGAATGGTGGATTAGATAAGCATATGGGACCGCTATTCTTTGAGGATTTGCACATTAATCCAAGATAAGAATAGTCCTAATGACCCATATTTCCTAGTGTTGTATATTGTGACATGGATTAAGAAATAGTCTTGAGAGGACATACTTGGTGAACATTTAGATGGAGTATGTGCCTAGGGAGGTAGCTATTTGACCCTCCTGGACATGTATATATATAGTTAACTTTACCTCTTGGAGACACAGTCACTCATCACAACAATAACAACACATCGATTTGTGTGCCAAGAAGAAGAAGAAAGACAACCAAAGTAGAAAAGAGAGAGATTGAAGTCAAAGGAGAGAGAAAATACCAGTTTTATACCCTGATTATATTCACACATAAAAATTGTTGTGATTTTATGAGTTTACTACAAGGCCAAAATTTGGCCTCCACTATAGATCTGAACTTTCTGTGATTTTGACTAGATCTCAAAGATTTTGACCAATGTTGACTTTTGTTGACTAGGACTTATTAGAGGTGAGTTGGAGAAATGATTTGGGTTCCTTGTGATAATCATGGTCTTATGAAATTTATCATCTTCTAAAAACAATCCATATCAATGTGTTTCAGGTACATTAGAGACTTCACAAACAAAGCTTCCAAAGTATAAGTCCAAATCATAATTACCAAGAATCAGAAATTCTAAATATGAAGGCTTATTAGTTGCCTTAATATTAGTAATAGTGTGCTTCATGTATCTTTCCCTATCAAACCTAATATTTTATGGCTATCCATTCCATGGAATCCAAAAGTGTGACCAATTTGACACAAAGTAACGAGTGAAGAGGCCATATGCCTTGTGGATATCCACCACAATACCTATAACCTGGTGAACCATACGGTTAGAAGCTTCTCGATTGAGAAAATATTTCAACTCACCTATTAATTTAATATTTAACCAATCAAGATGAATAATGCGGGTTGAATATTTAATTGCAGTAGTAGTTATCTTTGTATAGACAAAGTAAGGTATGTCATTAGAGGAAGCACTCACATCCACTAGGCAGCTATGCATATTCTAGTTGTTTCCAGAGCATTCATGATGCTCAACTTTCTTTGAGCATAACTCTCAAAATATAGTGAATCAATATCAAAAAATTGAAGCAGATGATCAACGGGTTTCCCTTCACTATGGTCCAAGTTTTAGTCTCTAATTCACATCATAGAATTTATATCGAAAATGCTAAGATGACCTATTGGAAGAAGCATTCAGGAAGCCCAACCTCCTCAATTCATATATCTAAAAATATAGTAAACAAAGATCTGAAAATTAAACTATATGATGAGCAGGATTTCCCCTCATTGTGGTCCAAGTTCCAACCTCTAGAACCTCATAGAAAAAAGTTATAGTGAAAATTCCAAGACAGGTTGTTTACCCCATAAATAATGTTTTGGGCTTCCACCATTAATATCCATGGAATCACTTATAGCCTTTATAGAAAAATAAATAAAATGAAACAAGAAGTTTATAGGGAAAGCATGTAATTAACATGGAAGGCATGCAATTGCCAAAAATTATCATGCATTTCCCATGCATCCCAATTCATTTAAATTCCATGGCTAAGTGAATTGAACCCCACTGCTTCATACTTTACTATCATAACTAGTGCAATGATCATGAATAAAATAATATAAAAATAACAATAATTCCTACATATCACTATATCATTCATACAAGAAATGTCAATAATGCAAAAATAAACATATTTCTACTGTAACCAGAAAATACTGGAATTGAAATAGGGTAAGCCACATTCCACCCCCCTTAGGCTCAATTGTGCTGCAATTTTTCTCACAGCTTCCCACCCATGTGCCAAATATTTATGCCTTGAGGGAAACTAAACTCATGGATTTAGCACACAATTTTCAGGACAGATTTAACACAAAAAGTGAAGGCCACTCCCCTTCACACATAAGAAAAACTCAAGTCTTTATCACATAGGTTGTCACTCACAGCGCTTAACTAGTCACAAGGTTTGAACCTCTCTAGGTTCTGCCACCATTTCTCTTTCCATATCAAATTTCTAAATGAGACATTATGAGAGAAAATCTAAGGAGAAAATAATAACCAAGAACCCCTTGATGTTTTATCCTTCTTATTTTTATAATTACACCTTGATCCTTCATCTTCGTAATCTTTTTCTAGAAGATTATTTGGAATACCAACCATCACATCAAGGGAAAATAATGTTTATTCAAGCAAGGATAGGATTTATCCACACACCCCCCCCCTGCATATTTTCCTCCTTAGTCAAGATTTTCCCCCTTCCGAAGGCATCATAATATGTTGGTTTCTCCCTTCTTTCGGCTCTAGAATTTTTATTAATAAAATAGAATAGTAAATCAGATATAAAGTTTAGTGCATAATATAAATGTTGGTAACCCAACATTACAAATATTAAATTACATCACAAATTCTGGGGAAATGAAAAGGGGGTGTCACAATCCCCTCCCCCTTAAAGGAACACCATCCTTGATGTTCTCACCTATCTTGGACCTTATTTGGATGTAGTAGCACCATCCTGGGTGTTATCTTTCATTGCAATAATGGTCTTCATCCTTTACTTATTTACATCAAAAATTTGGTTCTCTTCAATTGTCCTCATTTTATCACTATGTATGTTATGTTCAGATTGGCTACTTTTGGACCTTATATAGCTTCCTTGTACAAGACCAACTTTTCATGTAATAAAATATATTACTAGTGTTCAATATTGTAGAATAAAATCATAAGTTTTAGATGTGAAAACCATTGTGCCATTACTTATATTCTTAGGCACACAATGCCTCCCTGCTTTTGCATATCGACTTGCTTACTTCTAGCAGTGTTCCATTTAGTACCTACACCAAAAGATCAACATCACATCTTTGTTACAATTGATTTTCTTGCTCAGCCAATAATCCTTCTATAGGAAGATTATATTCCCCAAAATAAGTTGAATTTTTAACAGGTAAGGTTTGAAACAAATACTTATATGTATGGTTATTACTTGCCTCCTTTTCCTCCACAAGTAACAATTTCAACTTATTCTCTACCTTGGACAAGCCCTCTTATACTCGCATCCTAGTGAGTGTTTGAATTTTTCTCTCTCTCATTATTTACTCACCCTTCCAATCCCATGAAACCCCCATCCTCGAGTGATCTACCTATCCCAAGGCTTTCCTATATGGGATTATTGAAGAGATTGTTAGAGTATTATATCTAAGTGCCCTTCTGGTGTTCTCTAACATGAATTACACTACATTCCTCATGGAGTTTTACAATCAAGGTTCCCTTTATGACTTGCTCCCATAAGCTAATTAAAGTGTGTCACAAGGATTAAAAGTCACCACATTGGCCTTGTTCTTTGGCTCTTTTGTTCATCATTTCATTTGTATCACAACATTTTGTCCCCATGAGATATACTCAAAATTTTCAAATCAGAAATTTTAATTGCCAAAATTTGCTTCATTCAGAAACCAGATCTCACAAACATGAGACTTTTAGCTATGATGTTGGGTTCCTTAGTGGGTGGTGATATTTTTTTATTTCATAGCGATTTCTATCTCACACCCCATTCTAGCACTCCACCAGCAATCAGAACTTTCAGTTAGGCAAACTGTGGTAAGTGTTCATAAACAAAATATTTCTAATGAAAAATTTATAACATGCCATGACATGATCTTAGAATTATTACACACATAATAATTATATCACTTTTAACTTAGTTTAGATAGATTGAAATGAAACTATCATTGAATTATATATTTTCATCACAATCATTCTAAGCATTTCATAATGCAATCAAACATTTATTCTAGCAACCCAAAGGGTCAAAACTGAGAATTACATAACCACTTTCTCCACTAATATACATATCTCTAAATTCATGAATAATTAGTTTCCACTTTGTTTTGCAGGATGAGGGATTCATGCCACTCATTTCACTACTCAACAATTCCTTAAGAGTATTAGAAGTTATTTCCTTTCATGGCATTCAATCATGCAATTGATTGTTCCATACAAGCATGCATGCACTCAATGCACCAAGCATATGTACCATCATGATTCATAATATGAGTGTCATGACCAAATCATATCATAGTAATTCATGGATGCATCACAAGGATTCTAGTAATCTTTACACACTAGAGGCTTCTTACATTTTTCATAACCCACTAGGTATTAATTACAAACTTTCTTTCATATATAAAAAAATTACATACAACTCTCACATTGACTAGGAAAAAAACAATCCTTCTTTTTTTTTGGGTAGGTAAGCACCCACGGGGGATTTGAACCAGTGACCTATCGCAAGTAGTGCCTTAACAGTGCACCCATTCACCGTCAATCCAAATCCCCATGGGCAGAAAAAAACAATCCTTCAACTACATGTTCCTCATCAATAAAGTCAACATTATATGGTGGAATCACTTATATTAAGCTTAGAAACTATTGGGCCAATACTGATGGATTCATGAACACAATGCAGCCCCTACATTTACTTCATACCTCTCACATTATTTTATCTCATGAGTGTATTATTCATCCATTTAATTTATGTTCAACATGACAACTCAATGCATGCACATATTACTAAGATTTTACTAAATCTTTATGTGTTGATATTTTTTTCCTTAATCATACCTTTCTGTGGCATCCATGCAATACATGCATTAAATTCAATAAACAAAAGATATCAAATTCAACTAAAAATAATTCTTACCCAATTCCTTTACATTTTTAACTTCACTTGTTGATTTTCCCTACTTACTTGGATACCATCAACATGCATTCTCAATTGAAATATTTTCAAGGAGTCCAACTAGCTCCATTTATGATTTTCTTGACTTGCATCTACTATCATTGTCTTCATCATTCATAATTGTGCCCCCTCAATAAAATTTTACATGAGGTCAATTCTCATGTGACTACCTTAGCATACTTGATGTTGCAACACTCAACAACCCCTGAAACAATCTCAATCTCACATGTTAGTCACAACTCTATCATTTCATCTACTTACATACAAATTTCAATGAATATTCAAAATGGGAACTTACGCTATATATCCAATTCATGCATTCAAACAATGCCTTCAATCATGCACCCAAACATGTACATATTATCATATGTGTGCCATATTTGCAAATATTTGATGTCATTCATACACACATCAATTGTTTGTCATTTAATTTATGCATGAGCTATAACATCTCAATTCCACAACTAATTCAATCTTATTAAATTTTGATTTCAACATGTCAATTATATATTTAGATATTTTTAACAAACCAAACCTTCTCATGCTTATGGTGTTTTGTAATTTAGTGTACAACTTGATTTTACCTATTCAAAATATTCCCTCTACATTTATTGCAGCAAGGGCACTTAACATACTATCATATGCACAAAATTTAATTAGAGTCTTTCCTAAGGTCTATAGCAACATTAAAATTCCAAAATATTTCTAAATAGTTCAAGAGGAACCCTCCCACTTGCATTCCTATGCAAGTAGATTACCTTAGATATGCATCATTAGTTATTAAATCTTATAATCCTATCATGGACCTTTCATTGAGTTCTTAATTATATTAGAGAGATTTTGGGGATTCTCCCTCATTTCTCTTCACCTCACCACCAAAGGTGGGTGACTCAACCTTCTTAATTTCTCCAGGCACCAGCCAACTCTTGGCAAGCTCTACTGTAATTGCTAGGTATTATTATTGTTGATTTCACAATGTTGTACCAACCTCTAATGCACTTATGCATGCTTTGTACATTAAGGTAATATCTTCGACATTAGAGATTTCCCTGCCCTCATGTTGCTTATAAGGGAAGTAATGAAGCAGGAGTTCCTTTTTGCATCCCCATCATTTTAAAATATTCCTCTTTGATTTACTTCTTTCTATATTGTTGGTTGTTATCCCATGTGTTGGAGTTTAAATGGGATATCCTTATTTTGTTGGTGATGGAATTCACGAAGTAAGTGTTCTCCACCACAACCCCAACATTTCAATGTTCTTTCCTTCTTCTAAACATTATGGAGTTTTACCTCAGTTTCTAAATTCTTATAGAAATGTTTTGGCTTTTGATTGGTGTCATCAAGTGTCTTGGGACCCTCGGACTTTATCTTATCTTGAAATGGTCTTGGTGATCCATTAAGAAAATGTTGTATTTTCATCTCTTCACCTTTGAGAAATGGCACATATTCCAACAATTCTATGAACTTATTAGCATAGTCCTCCAATGGGAGTTGTCCCATTCATAGTTCATGGAATTTCCTAATCCTGTCATTATGATACCCCTGTATATCTCTTGTTGTTGGTCCATCTTGCAACAATCCTTGTATGTATGACAAGTTTTATGTTTGTATCAAGTTTAGCTTTGTCTACTCTTATTATTCTCAAATGAGTCTTTCATTATCAGTTTTGTAACTTTGAAGGTCTTCCTTCAAACTCTTCATTGTCTCAATTATGTCGGGATATGTTCCCTCTTCCTTCCCCTCTTCCTTAGAGGAGATCATTTCAGTACTGAGTTGTGCATTTCTGTTGAACACCCTTCTCTTTATTTTCACTGGAAAAAAATATTCTTATTTACTGCAATAACACACAACTAAGAGTACCATTAAAATCATAACAATTAAACATGTCTATTACCTTTACTTCACTTGTTCCTAGCCTTATACTAGCCCTCATTTTTATCTTACTGCATCAAACTCAAGTGAGTCTTCATGTGACATCAATGTATTCATACATATAGCAAACAATTTCAAATAAGTAGACACACATGCATAAATTATTTCCTATATTTGAGCCCATCTAGGTCTAGTGTTGAACCATTCTCTAATACCACTTTTTAACATACCTAGTTCCTTAATGCTCAATTAAAGATACAAGGTATCAGTTTTTTCTTCTTCATGAGCTCAACAATAAACTCTGATACCACTTTGTAACACACCCAACCCCTTAATCCTTCACTAGGGTTGTGGGGCATCACATTTTCTCTAGATATATTTATCAAACAATTCCCACACATTGTCTAATCACCATCCGCAAAACCAAATTTTATTGGGGCATTTCATCAAATGGTTTGTGTGCACTGTTTATTTCTCTAAAGCCCTAATTTTCCATATAGTATATCACAAAAATTATTGAGGACCAAAATCTGAAATTTCATCAAATGGTTTGTGTGCACTGTTTATTTCTCTGAAGCCCTAATTTTCCATATAGTATATCACGAAAATTATTGAGGACCAAAATCTGAAATTTCTACCACATGCACCTTGAGATAGTTTCTTTGTCTGCTACAATTTTCATAGTCTGAAACCTCTCAAAATGAAAGTTAGGGCAAGAATTCCAAGTTAACTCTTTTGAGGTATGAATTCGCGAGAATTTAGAAGACTTGAATTCCTCTGGGTCACATCTCTAAAATTATAAAAAACCAAGATTTGAAATTTAGGGCCAGAATTGAAATTAGGCCTGATGTAGGAACCAATGAAGAATCACGATTTGAGAAAGGAAAAGAAGGAAAACATTCCAAATATTCAAAGAGTTCAAAAAGGACAAGGGATTTTTGCTAAGTGTGAAAACCCTTGAATACTTGAAAACACACAAAGACAAGGCTTGATTTTGAATGTAATTTGTCATGAAAGCTCTTAAGGTTAAACATGATGATAACAAAAAGGAATAGCCTAAACATGTTAATTAAATCCATTTGAATATGTCATTTTCCTTTGATACTTGTACCATATTACAAAATATTTTCTTGATAGAGTAATATTCTGATGCATGTTCATCTTATAATATCAACAAAATCTACTTCAAAACCTACATCTAGGGTCAAGAAAAAAATATCATTATTTCTTTGAACACTAGCAAGAACTCATTCATAATGAAACATTTTTATTTTTTTTTCCATTTTCTCATAGTTTTGATGCCCATTTTATGATATACACATCAATGATGTCATATATATCTCTTCCAAATATCTATTCTCTAGTTTTTTTTAAATCCAAACCCCTATATAGTCCATTGGGTTTCCACCATTTAAATAGAACCTAATATATCTCAATATAATCTATATATTTATATACATTACCTAATGTATTTTCTTACCATATTGGATTATTACCACTTGGTCACAAAATGAGTACATGATATCCCTTCACATCTTTTCTTAGTTCAAGCTTGCTATAATAAGGTCCCCAATATATTTTATGATAATGATTTCACCATTCCTTCTAGCTGGTTGGTGGTCGTAAACTCCCAGGTGGCCTCGGTGCTTGGGTGGGAAGTGTGGGGGTCATTTCGAAGAGAGGATGTGGGGTTAATCGTTCTCATTTTCTTTCCATTTTCTTTGCATCGAGGTTGCTACAGGCGATAAGGCTTTCACTATTCCTACTGGCTGGTGGGTGGTTGCAAACTCCCAAGTGACCTCGTTGCAGGGGTTAGAAGGTTGGGGGGTGTTTCAAAGAGAGGTTGTGGGGTCGATCATTCTCATTCCCTTCTTTTGTCTCCACATGGAGGTTTTCAAAGGTGATAAGGATTTAACTATTCCTGATAGATAGAGTAGGGACAAAGTTGACTCAAATAATCATCCTTGAGATAAATTCATTGTTGAGTAGCATTGACATTGTATTATTTTTTTCTTGTTTTCTATAAAGAATAACATCTTGGCCTTGATTTCTTAATTACGTCTAAACCCTTCAAAATATTTTCTCGATATGTTACCTTTGGAAGCCAATATTTTTCCCCCCCGTCTTCCATTATTGCACTAAAATGAACAATATATGAATTAATTCATTTATTCAAGTCTTCCATCTATTCTAGTGTTTTAAATGATGACAATGTAGGATCCTCCTTAGGAAAGTATTCATTTTCATTATCCCCTTTTTCCCACATATTTATGGAAGGAAGCCCATCCCTAGTAATTGCTTTATATTGCATGAAAAGGGTATCACCGACCATACTAAATTTTAAGTATTAAGGTAATTTCATACCCACTATCTTCTAACTTACATCTAGTAAGTATTTTCCCACAAAGTCCTTAAAGTTTTAAAGCTCCTTAATCAAGTATAGAGTAAAGCTACATTCATCTTGAATTGTTCTATAATTTTCCATATGGAAATGATGATATATCTTGTCATTTTAATTAATTTGATAACCTCTAATATGTTCCATCTATAACCTCATGGGTGCGACCAATTGGGAGGAAATTTGCATTTATAGTTGTAAAAATATTCTTTGGTGTGAGCATGGATACAAAAGAAAAGAGGTAATGGTTATCATTTTCATCTCCATAATTATTGAGTTGCAAGAATCAAACTAATGGGAGTTAATTCAAGGAAGGTCTTGGAATTGACAAAGCCTACATGGATTCTCTCTTATATTCTTGAGACTTTTCTTCGGATTTATTTTGTAAAAGTCCATCATGGAATGGGTGTAATCAATATCCTTGTGTAAAAAATTCCTAATTTCATCAACCAATTGATCCTCTAATGTCATTTTCAAGCATAAACATGAGGATATAATGAAGTTTGAACCTGTATCTTGTAAAGGGTTGCCAAAGGGACTAAAACCCCCATTTTGACGCCCATGTGTAATCCTGCCAATTAGATGAACTAGTTGATTATAGATAGTGATAAATAATTATTCCTACCTTCTCAACCTTGGTATGAAAGCCTTCATCTTGCCCATTTTGTCATGTTCAATTCTCAAGTATTTGCTAGAGTTCCTATCTAATTCCAATCTGTGGGAATATTATGATGGTTGATAACTTGTAATGTACTCTTCATGAAAATTTTAAACTTGGTGTCAATATTTTATCATTGTTGGGTTAGTGGTGCCTCTAATTTTTTGGAAATTTTCATAATTCCTTCTCCATATATTGCTTTAGTTGGACTATGACATGAAGGAAGTTTAATCTTGGAAAGGTCCTCATCACACTTTTGAAGAATGATTTTCTATGCATAATTTGTAGACAATAATCTAATAATAATCATTGTGCCATCTTGATGCATTGAATGACTTTGGTGAGGATTAATATATAATTTTTCATTAACTATATTTCAAAGGCTAGTTTTTTTTTTAGGAAATACCCAAGCATATCCATCCAAATGGATCACTTCTCGCCGACTTATTAACAAAGTCTAACCCTGAGGGTGTCAAGGAGAATTGACCCCATGACATCCCATTAGTAAGGTGCTTTTAGCAACGAGAATTCGACCAATTAAGCTAACCCTCGAGGCTTAAAAGGCTAGCTATTATTTGTTGATGTATCACGTCGTGTTTTTTTTAACTCGCAGTTTTCTATTTACTATAATTGTGTCAACATTTTAAATTTCCTATTGTAACTAAATAAAGTGGCTTTTGATATACAAAAATATTTATGCCACACATTTTGACAAACCTCAATGCGATAAAATTTCATGTCACCCTTGGCTTTAATGAATTGCCATCCATTATTTAATGATCCATCAAGTATTTAGAATGACATTCACTTTTAAAACATCTTTCATTTGCCAATCATTTAATGAAGCATTATTCATCTTTATCTTCACTATAACCTATTATCCATACACACCCATGGGATGGATTTTTCCTGTGGAATTTATTATGATTATATGGTCTTTCTATTAATTGGCCAAAAGAAAATCCATAACAATGGGATATTCCAATTATGTAAATAGTTATTCTAATTATCTCTACACATTCACATCTACCTCTAGTGAAATTTATTTCAACTTCACATCTAATCAAGCACCACTAAGGTGCACCAATTAGTGAATAGGATGCCTTACTAAAGAACCTTCTAATTGACTAAAGTGGGTGCAAGTTTGTGTGAATACTTTATCATTATGAAATACTCAAATGAAGACCATTTAACCTTCCTAACTGTATCCCTTCTCCTTAAGCACAATTGTCATAGTTCCATCAACAACATACTTTTTCTCATAGGAATATAACTATACTTCACTAATACACCTTTAAACTTCAAGTTGTGATCTTCAATTTGCAAAAGGGTGACAATTTTGATTAGTGTAGCCATTTGGTCAAACATTTTATCTATTGGCCAAGATACTCTCTCATAGGTTGTGTTAGGGGGTTGGAAACCCAACGATAGAAATTAAACCCAAGGGAGAAGCCTAGTTAGGATCTACTCTATTTGGAATGGAATGATCCTTTAACTCATTACTAAAAACCATTTTATAAGATTTTTATGAATTAATTTAAAATTATTCTTATTTTAAAAATGTTTATTCTTTTATGTATTAAGTGTAATAAATAAAATTAATCTAAAATATTTTAAAAATTTTATTTATGAAATCTAAAAACAAGAAATGAAAATGATTATGTATCAGTGTTTCTTTTAATAAATAATTTAAGTAAAAAATATCACCCCATATTAGCTCTTAGAAAAAAACTTTTCTTTTATAGGAAAGGAGGAAACACACACCCATTATTTAATCCATACATGGGTCCATTATTTGATTCATACTTACATTACACATTTAATTCTAATGAATAAAGTAGTGTAGTAGGTGATAAATAAATGTTATAAAAAATATAAATTATTTAATAAAAATATATATAAATTATTTAATAAAAAAAATATAAATATTTAAAAAAAATAACAAAGTCAATAACTACTTAATTACAAGAGATAACATGTGAAAATTGAAATCCTTACCATGGGATGCGTAAGATATCAAATTAATAGAAAAATAATTTATGAGTTAGAATCAATTTACACAAAAAAAAAATCGTAAGATATCAAATTAATAGAAAAATGATCTGAGTTAGAATCAATTTACACAAAAATCATTAAATGTCCCTTGAGTCCAAAAAGAGTGTTTTAGAATTAAATAAAAAGTTTACAATTATAATTCTTCCTTAATTATCTCAAATCCAAAGACCCTTTCTAGACCCTTTCTAGGAGGTTAGTATTCATATTTATAGGTGAAATTCTAGGCACAATTAAAATAAAGTTAAAATATATAATTAAAATAAAGTTTATATATATATATATAGATATGCATAAAATCCATGCAAGTGACTATAACTTAGTGTGATAGTTTCCCAAATGCTAAAATAATTATCACATATATTTTGATGGGTGAACATTATTTCTCTTTGGGAAGACTTAACATTTCATTTTCTTGCATAACCATTTAAAAGTATTTTTCTAATTTAGAAAAGAATAACTCCAACTAATTAGCTATCCTCACTTCATTTGTCAAAAAACTTTGGAGATACCCATACTCTAGTGAGGATATTACTCTAATTTTAGCTTCGCACTTGTCTATGATCTCCTTGAATTCCTCCATTGCCTCATCCATTGGATAAAAACCTTCAAGTGGGCCGACAATAGGAAAATTGTTTCTCAATGTGGTAAATTCAATGATATCCCATGCCAACCACTCTTCCTAAGTTTGATTCTAAGATGCATCAACCAACTTATCGCAATAATTTTCTACTTGTTGAATCCTAGACAAATAATCTTTAGTTAACATTCTCTTGTGACCTTGACTCTTTTAAATTTGCTTGATAGATCTAATTTGGTCTTGGGCCTTCGCATTAGCATGTTTCTCCATTCATACAAGATTTTCTTTATACAAGTTGGACAATTTCATGATTTCGTATTGCAAACCTAACACCTTAGCTATAGAATCCTCCTGAATTTCTTCATTTACTTTGTGTTCTATAAGGATTTCTTCAAATAACTTACTCATTGCATCTTGAGTTTCTTTCTAATAATTCACTTGAGTTTTCAATGTGGCAATATTTTTTCATATTCTCATCTTCCTTATCCCCGTCCTTAACTTTATCAATAGTAGCATGTGATACGACTACCCCCAACTAAAAGCGAGTTGCTAAATTTAACTTTCTTTATATTTAGCATTGATTATTTTGTGATGCAATTGATAGAATTGTCTACATCCACTCATTTTCGCTTTTGAGACTATAACCTTCTTGCACTGATTATAATAAATGAACTCAAGATCTCGTTGACAGGTTAAAATGACCTTGCTCAACATAATAGGTTACCCCAATAAGAAATCTCCATTAGTCCTTACAATGTTTAGAAATGAAAAAACCATCCAAATTATGGCCCGACAACCATTACTGATTTTGAGATTTTATTGGTTTTAATATTTACACATTAATTCAATTAACCATAAAAGAGTTACACACTTTATATGAATTATTAATTAAAATATATATATATATTTATTTATTTATTTATTGTATTCACACTTTACCCTCACTTTATTTATACTTCCCCAAAGCTTGTTTTATGCTTTGCTCAAAAGTATCACACATAAATTTCTTAATGCGGCATGATTTGTTTTGGAAGCAACATGCATCACACAATGTTTTGACATATTAAAACGTTTTAATATTAACCCATACTACTTTACCTTATTCCCTCCACCTTATACATTTATTTGTCCTTCCTTATGTGTGTCATTAAACTTTCAGCCCTCTAATCTACTCTACTCTCACGTCATTTCTTTATCCTTTGTGGATTCCTTAAAAGTTGCTACATCCAACGCAAACATTTGCTACATGAAACATTACCTTTCCTTTGGCATGAAATTTTTTAAATGCGACCAACTTTGTGCATGAAATTATTTTGAATAGGACACACCTTATATAGTATGTTTTTTTTTAAATGCAAGATTGCAGGGACTTTTTAAAGATACAATACATTGGTTTTTTTTTTTTTTTTTTCAATGCAAAATCTTTTAAGAGTTAGTTGTGACGTAATTTGATTAATTTAATTTTAAAAATATGTAATGTGTTGGTATGGTATTTAATCTAGATGTTATTTTTTTTTTAATATAGAGAGAATAAATAAAGGTTTTCAATGTGATAGTATATAACTTTATTAAAATCATTTCATTTCAGTAGTGTCATGATGGGTGGGGCTTATTTGATAGGAATTTCTCATTAAGTATTATGGTGAGGATTGCTTAATTAGAATTTTTCATTGAACATCACAATGGATAAGGTTTGTTTGTCACTATTAATGAGGTTTGTTTGATGGGTATTGTTGGTTTATATGGGCTTGATCTAGGTTCGGAAGAATTATTTAGTCAAACAAATCTCGCAGTTACTGGCCTTTTCGGCAATAGCCCGCGAAGCACGGAGTGAGGTCTCACCCGAGGTAGCAGGGGAGGGTGCTAGAACCAGATTTTCGCACCCTGGGGATGTCTTGGATATGGTTTGGGGCTCGCGCGTTGTTGTGCAGCCTTGCGCTACGGAAGATCCGCATAGATCGGAATACCCTTATCGCGTTTATTATAGATTGAATCGCTTATTACTAGTTTGATCTAGTTAAAACGATCTTTAAGCAAACATTTATTACTTTTGGTTACTTCGTGCATCAAGATTAATCCAGTTCACATGTATTCCACCGTAGCGAATGCAGAAATCATAACAGTTCATTTATCATAAAAGAGTAAAGTCGCAACCAACACAGAATTCAGAAGAAACTTATCTTTATTATCAATCTTCAACAATACATCCAGATCCACCCTGTGCACTCAGCTGCAGGGGTCTGCGCACACAGCTGCGGACTTTCCAAGCCTCTGTACACACAGCTGCAGAGCCTCTACCTTCTACCCTACTCCCTCAACTTGGACTTACAGACGCTTTCAAGCTATTGCCTTTAAGGACCCATTACATTCCATCTTTTCAAAGAACTACTTTCCCTCATAGAGCCCCACTCTATTTATACTTTCCCTTGGCCCGCGATCCCTCCGCGGGCCGACTCTATTACTATTTCTTTACATTATTTTTGGGTGGACTACCCTTTGACTCAACCTACTATAGTTTGCGCTCCACGCTTTTCGCGAAGTCTTTTACCCTATTATTACCCAAAATTTCGGGCTTTGCACCCCATAGTCATTCTGCGAGGCTTGCACTACCCAACAGTCCCCCAACACAATCATCATGACTCGTCCCAAGTCACTTACTGGCGTGGCTAGACGCTCAATCTTGGCTTCGTGGTTCGCCTTTCGTTGAGTGGCGCTCGTCATTCGACTGCTCCTGCTTTGTCTCCTGCAATGCTTTTCCGGCTTCAGTGTTTCTACCATATCTCACAACCGATGATGCTCATTCTGCTCTGCTCGGTTAACACAGAACACCCCCTCCGAGGATTTTAGTGCGAGCGAGGGAGCCGCATACAGGACCTCCTGGTACCACCATAGCCCTTTGTGACCGATGTATCTTCTCTTCGCACCATCCACTGCAACCTGTGTTGCAATTTTGCAAGACCCTGGCTGTTGTCTGTCGGATCCCACTCGTCGAGAACCATCAGAGGCAACTTATTGACTGCATCTCCACCCATGGTCATCGTCTGTCCATCCTTCTATTGTTCTGTTGTAACGTGCCATCCTGCCCCTAGGTGGGGCGACGACATCTGGACCAATTCTACTTCGCATTCCCTCTTTTCCAGTACATCCCCTACTAGTGATGCTGCAGCCTGTAGGATACCTGCAGCTATCAATATCAGTCCCCTTAGAGAGTCATGCCCCTTCTTCAACCAGATTACTACCTTCGGGTGCATGCCGGGTGCAGTGACGATGAACAGCTCCATCTGTATTTTCAAAGCGTAGGTTGCCTAGCGGATTCTCCATGGTGATTTATAAGTCATGCAAACTTCAAATGCCTGGATTACCACTCATTCCAACTCGTGTAACCTTCCCATGTGAAATCTGTGGTCAATCATTTCATATCTGGCTCGTACTGTGGCTCTTAATTACCCACTACCCGCTCCCTTTGCCATAATGCAGCTATCTTGTCATGAACAATGGTATTAATGGTCATCATTCCTTGGAGCGGTGCACCCACGTGGCTCTATTCGCGGAACCACGCTCCTGATTTTTGGCCAATTGTACACGTACCCTGATACCGACGCATCTTTTCCCCAGACTGCTTTATCGTCCCTCGCTCTCTTTCAACTGGTCGGAGCGGTGAGACTCTCCATGGAATGGTTAGTTAGGCAGTCGGCCTGCCCGTATAGAGCTTCAGGTGACTGCCATTCACTCTTCTTAGGAAGGGGTCTCCGTTGAGCTTAGCCAGCTGAATTGTGCCCCCATCAGTTACTTCTTTAACGACATAAGGCCCCAACCAATGCATACAGAGTTTACCTGGGAATTTTTCGAACTTACTGTCATATAATAATACGAGGTCATCCTTCTTGAATGTGCACACCTTGATATGGCAATTATGCCATGCTTTCTCGCGTTGTTTTTGTACCTGCTGATGAAATCCCACCAAAAATCGTTCTTCATCCAGTTCGTCGAGTTGTGTGAGCCTTTCCTCCAAAGCCCCATGATTTGCCATTCCTGTAGCTATTGCAATATGTAGACTAGGCACGATATATTCCATAGGCATCACAACCTACTTACCATAGACTAGTCGAAACGGTGTCTGGCCTGTTAACTTTTTGCACGTGGTTCGGTATGCCCATAGCACAACAGGGATGCGCAAGTCCCAATCATTCTGTCGCGCATTGCAGATCTTAGTCAGCATGGTTTCCAAAATTTTGTTGAATGCCTCAACGGTCCCATTTGCTTGTGGATGGTATGGCATGCTTTGTTGGTGATATATTTGGAATTCCTCAGTGAGCGTGCTGATGGTTTCGTTCAAAAAATGCATTCCTCGATCACTCATGAGAATCTTAGGACACCCAAACCTGGTCAACACATTCTCGAACAAGAACTTTATCGCTATCACAATTGTGCAATCTTTAACTGGCTATGCTTCTGCCCATCAGGTCAAGTATTCGGTCGCGGTGATAATATAACGCGGGCCTGTCTTCCCTCGTGGTTCAATATGCTCAACAAAGTTGATCCCCCATTTCTCAATTGGCTGTAGTGTTACCTGTGGGTGAAGTGGCATTTCATCCCTTCGCGACAGCTTGCTTGTTTGTTGGCATACATCGCAGGCCTGGCAGTATGCTTTTGAATCTTGATGTAGGGTGGGCCACCATAATCCGATGCGAAGAACCTTCTAGGTTGTGGCGCGACCCGCATAATGTCCGCCAGCAACCCCTCCATGTGCTTCGGCAAGGATCTGTTCTCGCTCAAACTCTGGTACATATCTGCGTAATATCTCATCATGGCCCATCTTGTAGAGATGGCTGGCAATCATAGTGAAATCTGCTGCTCGTGTCACCAATTCCTTCTTTTGTTGCACAGAATACCCCTGTGGCGCAGTGCCAATAGTCAAAAAATAGATTATATCTTCAAAGTGGCCATCTGCAATGCGCATTGCATACAACTGGGCGTCCGGGAGTCCTTCTTCTAGATTCTTGGGTTCCTCGCCTGTCTCAAACCGGGATAAGTGGTATGGACCCACATCCATATGTCATGGCTTTACAACAACCTCAAAATCATATTCTTGAAACAACAACAACCATCGACAGATGCGCCCCCCAACATAGGCTTATTCACTAGGTATTTTAGCGCAGAGTGATCAGTATACATCTTAAAATGTCCTCCAAGCAAATAGTGACGATACTTCTGGAGTGCGTACACCATCACCAATCCCTATCGCTCAGTAGTAGAGTAATTTTTCTCGGCTTTTGACAACCTTCAACTTGCAAACGCAATCGGGTGGTCAACTCCCTCCGCGCCTTCCTGAGTAAGTACTGCTCCTAATGTGATACACGACGCGTCGACATGCACGTGGAACTCCACGTCCCATTTTGGAAAGATCAAGATAGGGGCAGATGCCATTTTTTCCTTTAGCAATTTCAGAGCTTTGTTACATTCCTCGTTCCAGCAATACGTGGCATTCTTTTTTAACAATTGTTCCATTGGAGCCGTGATCTGGGCATAACCTTTTATGAACTTCCGATAGTACCCTGTGTGTCCCAACGTAGCGCGAAGCTGTTTGACACTGCGCAGTGCTTGCAGACCTAATATGACAACGATCTTTGCCGGATCCACCATCAGGCCTTGCCTACAAACTACGTGACCCAGCAAGTTCCCGAAAGGAACAAGGAACATACACTTCTTTAGATTGAGTACAATCTGGTGTTGACGGCAGGTATCCAGCATTAATCGTAAGCTCTCAGTATGTTTCTTAACCAGGCCAAAGACGGTCCAATCGTCAAGATAGACTTCCAAGAATTTATGTATAAATTCCTTGAATGCAGCTACCACAATGTGGGAAAATATTGCCGGCGCGTTCTTCAGCCCAAATGGCATCACCGTATATTGAAAGCAACCCCATTCTATAGCAAATGTTGTCTCGCTGCGATCCTCCGGTGCGATCTTGATCTGATGGTATCTAGAGAACCTATCCGTAAAGGAATACGCTTCCTGCCCGCCCACATTTTCTGAGACTTCATCGGTAAAAGGTGTGGGAAATGGATAGTTAACACAAGCATCATTGAGTTTTTGTAGATCCACGCAAATGCGGATCTCACCCTTCTATTTCTTCTCCTGTACCACCATCGGACTTACCTAATCGAACCCCTCGACTGGTTCAATGATCCCAGCTGCTAACATCTTGTCTAGTTCTTCTTGTATTTTTGCTTTATATTTTGGATTCAATCGGTAAGGTTGTTGCTTTATTGGTTTCGCGTCAGGCTTCAAAGTTATCTTCATCATTCCTAGTTTGCCTCGAATCCCTTTCAGCTCCGTAATATTGGTAGGGAAGAGGTCTCGATACTCACGGAGAAACTCGATGACCTTTTCCACTGTCGCGTAGTCCCAATAATCTCCAAGTGTAGCATACTTTAGTTCCTCCTTTGTTTCGATATTCACTTGCTTCGTTTTTAATGGCGCTGTGATGTCTAGATCTTCTATTTCGAGGCCGCGCACTTCTCGACTTGCTTCGAATTCTGGTATATTGATGTCACGCAGATCATCTTCGTCACCTTCTGTTTTTTCATTGTAACATTCTAGGGCCCATCTTAGTTGTCGCGACTAGTAGAGTTGCACGAGTTCTTCTAGTTCTAGCGGCATCGTGAAAATTGCGGTCTTGACTAGCTATAATGCGTCACCCACTGTATCCATCCATTGATCCTAAAAAAGAAATGTTGACAGAAACCCTTCACACAAGATGTCCCACTCCCCTGTGCCATGTCAGAGCTCTGTTTCAGTATACCAATTCCTTGGGATGACATCTAAGGTATGATAAAATAGGTGCACCCATTCTGTTTGTGGCTCTTCGCCATAGGCTTTGGTCCATTTGCTGAGATGTATGTGCGGATTTTCTTGTCCATCATATTTCTTGGTTAGTTGGAGTGATGGCTTCCCAAATCGTATCTGCATCATGCGCTTACAGCTTCGCCAATCTGCAAAAGTACCTTCATGGGTGCCCCACCATCGTGTTGGTGTCGCGTGTAAGGCCCATTTGAGCGCATCAAATTGTTGGTACTCTGGTACTGCTTTCTCAAACTTCTCCATGAATTCATTTACTACTATGAGCCCGTCATACATCGGCATCTCGCGGTCCTAAGCTTTAACGCAGTACACGAATTTTGTCAGCATATTGCAGCTTAACGTAGTTGCCCCGTTCATTCTATTCCACCATTGCTCGTCTTCTTCCTCCAAATCATCAGTGTATGGCTTCTCGTAACCCTGTGAAATTCTTCGTTCCTCCATTACCTTACCCTTTATTGGCCTTTGTGCAGCAATTTGGTAGATGCAATCCAAGGCTTCATCCTACTCGTCGTCGCACACAGGTTCCATGTAGCGGGGTCCCTTGGTTGGATCTAGCGGAACAACTATGCGATGCGACTTTTTCTCAAATATCATCTTCCTGTGCTTGAAATTAATAATCCCATTCATGTCGATGGCCCAGTCTATTCCCAACAACGCAGGGTACGGGCTTTTCTCGTCCACTATCTCAATAACTTCAAAATCCGTTCTAGTGCTTGCACCATCCAGGTCTACGATGATTCCTTGTAGCCTACCTAGGGGCAAGATCTTCTACTGATTTTCCATCCGTAATTGGATCGGAGACCATTGGAGTGGGGGCTTTCTAATACGCTCCCACGTCTGCTTAGGCAAGACGTTTGCATCCGAACCGAGGTCCAAAATGACCTGATCCATCTCATAGTCACCAATCCGCGCTGTTAACCACATTTCTTGTCCAGTCCACGACGTATGGCTCCCCATTCATCAGACTATGCAAGGTTCTCCCCATCCTGCGTATTTGTTAATTACCTCCTGCAATCCTTTCACTGCCCTATTATCGCGAAGTAACTTCATGCAAGTTTCTATGAAAGTTGTTAACATCGAGGGACCTTTATACGGCTCAGACTGATCTCCTTCTAAGATTGCACCGCTCCTTAGTACCATATTTACTTTAGGTTCTTCATCACGTGGTTTGGCCCTTATCATCTGGACATTCTATGTCATCGTAGGAGGTGCTGTCCTTTTTTTGCGAATCTGTGCTAGCAGCATAGGGAAATCTAGCAGTTCATGGTCAAATTGTTCACAATAGGGACATGATACTTGAGTTAGATTTGTTCAATCCCTTGCATAGTGTCCTAGTCCTCCACAATTGTAACAAATTAGTTGTCCTCGACCCTTTCCTAGTCCCATTCCGCCTCGTCCTCGACCCCGTCCTTGGAATCCACCGCGCGCAAACATTACAACTGGATTTTGAACTCGTCCCACAGTCTGTATTCAGTAGGAAGTTGCCTAATCCACCAACATTTGGCAATCTCTATCCTCATGACCCACCAATCTACAAAAGTTGCAAAAGAGCTACTGGGGGGTCTGATTGTATTTCGACAACAGATGGCAATTATTCGTGTTGTGTTTTCCTCCTACTTGACAGATTGCACACCAAAGTGGGGCAATCACGCTCGGCCCTGCCTGTGCCTTTAGTTGCAAATGTGTTGGTCCTCCCGTGACCACTAGGTTTACCGCGACTGGACAATGGTCTTTATCATGTCCCTGGCCCCTACACTTGATGCACCAAACTTCTTCCCAAACTTCTAGCGACTAGTCTTGTTTTAACTTTTGTATTTCCAAACACAAATTTTGGACCTTCGCTTGGATTTGTTGAACTCCCAACCTTGGGTCCTGTACCGGGGTTTCGTGCAGCCGCATTGATACCTCCAACGCTTTGCTTGGGTTGACATATTCTATTGTGACAAAGCCGATTTCTGATATGGTGTTAGTGATGCGATGAACCAAGCGCAATGTTATGCATCCTTCAGGGTCATGTTGGCTTCACAAATAGTGCTTTTCAACCTCTGATCCAAATCCCACGGGGTCTCACCAGGCATCATCGTGATTTATTTGAATCCTATGACTAACTGTGACTCTGATTTTGGCCGACTAAACTCCTTTTTTAACTCCGTGTAGATGTCTGCTATCCCCGCCATTGGGTTGATGCCCGAATACTTCATATACCATGTTAGCGCTCAGTCCTGCAGTGTGTTGACTAAGACGACTTTCTTGATATCATCATTCGTGATTTGTTGTGCATTCCATACTGAATTCAATACAAACCAAAATTCTGGATATTCACTTCCTGCTCCCTTGAATATTGATAACTGGATGGCACTCGCCATTACTACCATCTTGATCCTTCGTCGCTCTTTCCTTTAGCGTCCCCACCTTTCACACTAGACACCCCTTAGGCAGATCCTGGTCCTGGCAACAGAACCATTTGTTAGCTTATATGGGATTGACCCAGGTTCGGAAGAATTATTTAGCCAAACAAATCTCGCAGCTACCGACCCTTTCGGCAA
Source organism: Pinus tabuliformis (assembly GCA_031772625.1). Lineage (NCBI taxonomy): Eukaryota > Viridiplantae > Streptophyta > Pinopsida > Pinales > Pinaceae > Pinus > Pinus tabuliformis. Next base: position 285,085,148 of record CM062807.1, on the reverse strand, counting down.
TAGCCGGCGAAGTGCGGACTGAGGTCTCACCCGAGGTAGTAGGGGAGGGTGCTAGAACCAGGTTTCCGCACCCTGGGGATGTCTTGGATGTGGTTTGGGGCTTGCGCACTATTCTGCAGCCTTGTGCTACGCTAGATCTGTGCAGAGCGGAATACCCTTATCATGTTTATTACAGATTGAATCGCTTATTACTAGTTTGATCTAGTTAAAACGGTCTTTAAGCAAACATTTATTACTTTTCGTTACTTCGTGCATCAAGATTAATCCAGTTCACATGTATTCCATCATAGCGATTGTAGAAATCATAACAGTTCATTTATCATAAAAGAGTAAAATCGCAACCAATACAGAATTCATAAGAAACTTATCTTTATTATCAATCTTCAACAATACATCCAGATCCGCCCTGCGCACTCAGCTGCAGGGGTCCGCGCACATAGCTATGGACTTTCCAGGCCTCTGCGCACATAGTTGTAGAGCCTCTACCTTCTACCCTACTCCCTCAACTCGGACTTACAAATGATTTCAAGCTATTTCCTTTAAGGACCCATTACATTCCATCTTTTCAAAAAACTACTTTCCCTCATAGAGCCCCGCTCTATTTATACTTTCCCTTGGCCCGCAATCCCTCTGCGGGCCGACTCTATTACTATTTCTTTACATTATTTTTGGGCGGGCTACCCTTTGACTCAATCTACTATAGTTCACGCTCCGTGCTTTCCGCGGAGTCTTTTACCCTAATATTACACAAAATTCTGAGCTTCGCACCCCATATTCATTCCGTGGGGCTTGCGCTACCCAACAGGTATTTTTTAATGAGAATTTTGTACTTTTAGATTTGGACTTGGATTTAGATTTTTTAAGTGGTAATGAAGTTATAGCCCTTCAAAACTAATAGTAGGCTTACCCTAGAGGTGAAAGATTCACTTCGACAAATACTCAAAATTATTCACAAATGCATTTTTTCAATGGAAGTATGAGCCTCTTTCTTGTCACTAATTTGTTTTTTCAATTCTCTAGCATTTGTGTTATATATCATTTCAATATGGCCATTGAAACTAGGGTCTTCCATTAGTCATTGAGAGATTGTAGCGTCCAGATTTATAATTTTTCCTAATTTTCTCGAGAGATTGAAAAAAAAATTCTACCATAAATTTCTCCAAGTTATTGCATAACAAGAACCATGAAATTGCGGAAAAAATAAAATAACATTTCCAAATAAACTAGAAATGTTGCAATTGCAGATAGCACAAGGAATGGAGAATTGAACAACTTTATTTATTTAATGGAGCAATTACATATAAAGCCCCCAATAGAAATAGTTGTAGTGATGGGCACATAAGATCTACTGCAATAATAAATCGAGACTCCGAAATAGAACTAGAAATCAATAAGTTACACCTATGAATTCTGAAAATGGCTCAAGTTGGTAACTCGCACTACCTAGAAATTTTTTGTTGTTGTTGGAGGTGAAATGTGATTTATGCCCTCAAATATACTCTAAAAGTTCTACAAAATTAATTAGAGGCTTCTCTCACCCAAATCTACCAAACCCATAAAAATATTAGGCTAATTCCAGTTGACTCAGAAAGCCCCAAAAGTATGAATTACCCAGAAAATACTATTGTTGTTGTTGGAGAAGAACTGCAATATCCACCCTCAAAACTACTCCAATTAAAATTATGAAATTTTAACCATGAACTCCTCTCACAAAACCCAGAAAAATTTTGGGTAGATTCCAGTTGATCTGAAAAAGCCCCAAATAGTGCAAAACTCCCAGCTACACAGTTTTGTGCCTAACCAAAGAGAAATTGCTGAGAAATTGTAAAAATCTCTTGCAAATGGCAGAGAAATATTATGCATAAATATCCTCTGGCAAATAGTTATCACTCTCAGCTAAAAACTTCTGACAAGTACCAACACCAAACACCAACCCCTACATAGGCTCTATAAGAGAAAATTCGGCCCAACTAAAAGATACAAAAAAAAAATCTAGAAAATGGTGCCAAACTCCTCCTCTAACCAATAGAAAATCCCCTGTAAATACCCAAAACCTGCAATAGAAAGATGATGCTCCAAATAACCTTTAGGGTGTGTCTTCTATGCCTAGAAGTAACAAATTTCTAAGTGAATACTCTGCAATAAAATCCAATGAAAGTCTTGAAATAGAGTCCCCTAAAGCCTCACTAGGGAGACACTCGAAGTTCTTCGAAATGAGGGTGGAATTTCTACTTGGAAATTCCTTGTGCTAAACAACATTGTTTGACTTAGCAAGTAGCTCATGCAAACTCTCTAATTCTAAAATGAAATGCCAAATAGAATGATCAAAATGAGGCTCTAGCTTTCCTTTTATTTTTCCTTTCCCTTCCTAATACCATGGTTTGATTTCTCTCACACTATGCTTTGGTACCATGGTTTGATTCTTCCCATGGTTCAATTTCCTTTTTTGTTAACTCCACAACTTATGTTCACTTTAATTTTTTATTCTATTCCTAAGTCCCAACCATTGCCTTTTCTCCAAAATTTATTTAATACCTCCACATCTTATTTCTCCTAATTTTATTTATCTAAAAATATTTATTATTCCCCAAAATTGCAAAATTGAGAATTGATCTTAGTGAAATTATTAATTGGGGACATTACAAAGATCTCATCATGTGAAAACAACAAAAAAACAGTTGGAGCACTTGGTACTGAGTATTGGGTGGGAGTAGCAATTCTTTTCTAAAAAGCAATTCAAAGCCAATTTATGTCTTAAGGTTGCAATCAACCTAGGTGATGATATGTAGCACTCTCATGGATCAATGTTAGTCAAAGAACTTGGAGGGACAAAACACGTGCTAATATGATAAGCACTCTAAGGACTCCCTCTGATGCAAATAGACTCAATGAGACTATCGCCACATTGAATCTTGACCACAAGATGAAGTGATACAAAACAATAAGTAGTTAGACAATAATCACCCATTCAACTAGAAAATTCTCACAAATTAAAAATTAATTGAACATAACTAATGGACAAGGCCACCAAAAGAATAGATATGAAATTTTTAATAAGGACCCCAAGTTGGTGGACTTAGGGGTTTGTTGAGGTCTCGACAATTGATAACACAATAAGAAAAGCCATGAACCTCTACAAGACAATCCTAAGAGAATTACTAGTTCTAATACAAACATATTTTACCTTGTGGAAGCACCAAAGCTCAACTTAGTAGGTCCCTCTATGTCTTGAGTTTAAATCATCTAGATGGGTGTACTTAAATAACTTAATTCACCGATTACATCTACAAGGAAAATTTATGAAATTCATTCCCATGACTTGTTCTTTCCGTAGAGGCTAGTGAAGTATCACAAAGTAGTTATACACAAGTAATGTTCAAAACTTTAGGCCAATTATTCCATATCTCTAGTGTCTCCCCTTTGCCAGTGACCATTCATAGCCTCAATAGCATCACTCAAACATCACATGTCTTAGTCCAAGGTGAGAAAGCGTCCATAGCCTAATAGAGTTGGATGCATGTCTCACATATTTGAAATGTCTTTTTCAAGTATTTACATTTAAACTTATTCTCTTTTGCATTAAATATTTTAGAGAGTGGTGGATGGGGGATTTTAGTTATCCTTTAATAACATGTATGATGATACATGTTTGTGAGAATTGATTAAATATTGAAAATTAATCTAAAGCATATTCATGCATATGCCATTACCAGTTCAATTCAATTGTGTGATATCAATGGGAAACTATGACTTGCATAATAGTATAATTCAAGACATAACACTGATTTTAATCTATCTTTAGAGAAATCTAATTATTTAATATAGACTTGTGTAGATAATTGAGATTAAAGTTTAAAATATATTGATGTATAATTTTTCCAGGTGTTGTGTCCCATTGATATGTCAAATTTCCAAGGCCTTTGCCTTTCTCAAGCTACATCCTCTTTTTCAAGTGAGAAAATTCTTCAAAGATTGAGGTTTGCATACGTCCTTTCAGAAAATAACACTGTGACAAATTAAATGCTATACACTAACGTAATGAAGAAAACCATGAACCAACCATATGAATTGCTTTGGTAACCCATTTTCAAACATAAACTTTATATCCTTTAAACTAAGTGATCCCTCCTAGTTTAGCTAGATCCAATGTAGCATAATTTGTTTGACAAATAAGGTTGACTATCTTTTTTTGTAGAAGGACACACTTGCAAAGATCATATGACATAAACCAGAAATGAATCCTATATGAAGGTTGATATGCAACACTAAGTGAAAAGGTAAAGGTTTTAATTAGCAAGTAACCATACATGCTTGGATGCTTTAGATAAAATCTTGAACCTTACCAATTTCACATTGCCATGATCCCAATAGAAAAGTGGAGTCATCTACCTTGATTATTCTCTAGTATATGGAAGTTATTTTGAGCAACGGGTAACTCTAGCCAACTCCTAATGACATCATGAAGGTGACTACAATAATTCTTGAATTTTGGGGAAGAAAATCTTCTTGATGTTCTTAAAGCCTAGTCGCTTACTAAAGATGTCATGATATTCGTATGAGGACCCATACCATGAATCAAATGCATGAGGTTGATGTTATTATAGTTTAATGATTTCAAGTTAAACATGGTCATCAAAGATAAAGCTCCAAATTGCACCTCCCCTGAGATGAGACAAGGAAACTTAAGAAGTTATTTCTCTTTCATATCATTAGTATGTTCTTAACATCTTCAATATAGAATCTAGGTATTGTGCATGTTATCTCTCCATATTCAAATTATGGATTTGATATGGTTATAACTTGACGAAGCTTCAACTCTAAAAATGAAAATATAAATATAAAAAATATAAAAAAATGGATTTTTTCACCATGCACAAAGGAAAATGACAAGGAAAATATGTTGTAGTATTTTCCCTTAAACTTTACATAAACACTTATAAGTCGACATTTACTATTTTTGTTGGTGGATTAGTTACCTATTGTACATCCTTTAGTTGATGAACTTGGGATTTTGAAAGCATATTCATGACTGAGACCCGTATTAATTTGAAATTCCTTGCAAGATAATGTCTTGTTCATCATGTGCTAAGGTTAAAATTGATGTCATCCAAGGAATCAATCTACCAAAGAAAATCAAAATGGGATAAGTTTGTGTTTCCATCTACAGACATAAGCATGATGCATTATAATACTTCGACCACTATAATGAAGGCATAACTATGAACATATGCAATTGACACTCACTCTCTCTGATTAAGCAAGGAAGGCTCAAATAATTAGCACCTTAAATATCATTCTCTAATCATATGCCCATGATTCAAAAGGTAACCCATTCTTTGTTACGAGGTATATTATTCATTTTGAATCTCATGTACATCCTATCCTAATTTTCCTAGAAATGTAGACTCTCCTACAATGGATACCTTATAAAAGGCTTATGATTGTGATTTCTATTTGTCAATGCTAAGGTGAATGTTATTGAAACCAAGACATCCTTTTATTAGAATCTTTTTAAAATACTTATGCACATGTTTCACTCATGAAAACAAAGGTAAGTCAAAACTAAACCAAGCTTCAAATTAAACAATAAAGGAAAAGGTAATAGTCAAAAGAAGAAATTTCCCATGGAAAAGGAACTATAACTAAAGTAATCCATCCTAAACCAAAACAAAAACCAAATAACATTTGGTGGATTTTATTGAAGAAACCAAAAAAAGTTAAAATCTTGTTCAAAAAGCAAAAATGAAAATACAAGTTAGGCTACTCCTACTCCTACTCTAACCTACATTGATTCAATGAATGTTATGTGAAGTTCTAAAGCCAATGTAGCCATCTAATTACCTCAATGTCCATAAGAGTATTATGACATTGTGTAATTGCATATGGATAAGGTATTGTGTAATGCTTGATTGGAAGAATTGAAATGTTATACAAATAGTCCAAAACAACAAGCATTTGATACTTACTAGCTTGCAGAAAGCATCAATCAAATGATAACTCTAAGTTATCTCCCATAATATCATAAGAAATAGTTAGGAAAATTAAAGATTAACTTTTGATTCTAAGAGTAGTAGCTATCTCCCAAGGATAAGTAATGTACCTACCCTGTGAAGATTAACTTGTGATTCTAGAGTAGATTTAGTTCTCAATGTTTCTTGGATCAACTCATTGTTTCCTTTATCTTACATGACGTAAGGTCTCTTCTTTCTTGTGAAATTCCAATGTGGATATAAATTTCTTTGGCATATATCACACTTAGTCCCTTCTATCATTGACATATATGCATAGATATTAGGAATTCCAGATTGCACATTATCAATGAATGACACATTGATGCTTGCACTCATTTTTGAAATAGAATAATAATCATCAAAGATAGGGTTATCATGATTAACTTTTTCTTCATTTTGTTCCAAAAATTTTGATTACAAAGGATTTTCAAAACTAGGCATCTTGGATGGATTATTACCATGAATGGATATTTAATCAATCAAATTGTGTAAACCATCTTTCTCTCCCTCACCACTCAGTATTTTATACTTGAAAGAAAAATGTAAAGGTCTTATTACATGATAAGACAGTGGATTCTCTTGTGAGTGATCATTATAAAAGCATATTTATGTAAATGTATAACATCTTCATATTCTCAAAATGAATGGATTTCCTTAGTAGGAGAGCTTCCTCATTATTGTCTTAATATCCACGATGAGCAATTGATATAATTTGTAAACAAATATCACTAGTTTGTTCCCACTCTAAGCCTAAGAAATTGTGAAATTATGGAATAAATTCCCATATTTCAGTGATAGAGTGTTGGTTAAAAATCATGTATTGTCCATCCTCTCTTATCAGATTATAATTTTCATTGGAGGATATAACCTTTGTGTTTCCAAATGATAATTATAATTCTAAATCTACAACAACATCATAGATCAATTCTTCATTCAATATGGGCTTGAAATCATTCTGTAAAAAACTAACCTTATGTTGTGCTTAAAAGTTAGATAGTAGAGTACATTAAGCCCAAAGGTTGACATGTGTGGTCTTTATGTCTGAAAAATATTTCTCTGATATTGGGCGTGGCTAAATCCTCATTGGGTAAATTTGAATTAGAGCATTGAGGAACGACATCATGTAGATTAGATATCTTTTCATTTTTTAGACTATCCTCTTCAGGGATAGAGAGAAGGTATGAAAAACATTTAAGAATTTACTGGTCTAATGGTTTGTCACTTGAAGAAACCTACAATAAATTTGCATAGCTTCTTGAAAGAAATCATTAAGGGGTTCATCTGTAATCCTATAGATTTCTTCAAGTTCATTATAGAATTTTTCAGAATTGTAATTTACACGAGAAATGATAAATATCTCCATGAATTATTTCCAACTATGGATAAATAAGGATGGTAATGTTTGATATCAAGCCTCTATTTTTCCTTCTAATATGGGGATAAATAATTGACAAATTTCATTGTCCTGAACAATTTTAAGATTTTTTATTTCAATTTTAAATTGATTTAGATGCATTTAAACACTTTTTGTTCATCATTGAACTTCATATTTGAAAATAGATCAACTGTTTTAATTGGAATACAACCCAAGGGTGTTGGAAGACTCTATAAGTGAGCCTATACAAAGATATGGAGAGGATCCATAGGTTGCAATTAAAATGGTTTATTGAAATGACTCCACATAGGCAATTTTGTCACATCTCCCTCTTTCTAGTGTGATTTTTATTGACAGGTCAAAATGAACTTGCTCAATTGCAAGGGCTACCCCTAGTGAGAATTCCCAATTAGACCACACATTATTTGGAGTGGGAAACCCATTTGGATTTCAGCCTGGTAGTCATTACTAGTTTATGGGTTTGACAATTGCAGCCTTATCCACCAACAATGGTTTCTAAGTAAAAGAAAGAAATGGAGCTAATCTAAGATACAAATGCATGTGCCTAGACACAAATAAGGATAACCAAAAAGAAAACATGAAGGTGCACATGCTCCCGTCAATGATGTAGGTGATAGTCCACTTAGAACAAAGACAAGAGTATGGGTAAATGATTCAAACAAGCATTGAATATTCCAACAGCAAGTCATCTACACTCATATATTCAAACAAACATTTCTTGAAGAACATAAATAAAATTGTTGGACCTACACATATGGATAGTCTACAATGTGAGAAACATTCTTACATAGTTCCAGTGTTGAGCAAAAGTAACCAAATATTCTACAACAAGTGCAACACAAGAATCAAAATTCTCTAGAAAATAGCTTGACCAGAAAGGTTTCTCCTCATTAAAGCTCAAACATTAGTATATGAAAGATCCAAAAGCCAAAATACCTTTTCTTGAATACAATGACTCTATTCATCCTAACACCCGGCCTTTACCTCCTTGACTCTTGCCTTTTATTTTGAAACTTTTGGCTTTATCTTAAGTAGAATCATGAGGAAACACTGCCAACAAAAATGTTCATAAATTACTATTTCCCACATCATGTACATTCATACTTAAAACTTTCTTTTTATTACTTGCAAGCCATCATGGATTATTTTTTTTTAACACTAGTTCACCTCAAACAATGTAATTAATGAATTTTGTATTACGGGATTCCTTTTCCTCTTTGCTAGGGACTTTCCACATGTATTTTTTTTTAACATTAGTTCACCTCAAACAATGTAATTAATGAGTTGCTTATTATGGGCCTCCTTTTCCTCTTTGTCAGGGACTTGTCTCATGGTTTTTTTTTTTAACATTAGTTCACCTCAAACATTGTAATTAATGTGTTACATATTATGGGCCTCCTTTTCCTCTTTGTTAGGGAGTCACCTCATGGTTTTTTTTTAACGCTACCTCACCTCAAACAATGTAATTAATGAGTTGCATATTATGGGCCTCCTTTTCTCTTTGCTAGGGACTTGCCTTAAGATATTTCAAGACTTATTTTGAATTTGCATTTGACCATCTATCATTTGAGCTTGATTCTTGTTATTTGATTATTGCTCATGCTCTAGCGCCTCATCCTTTTCTATATATAACATTCACAAAGTCATTGTTGTGCATTGGCGAGTCTTCTTCATTATGCCATCTAACATCCATGTCTCCACTATCCACTCATTTGCATTATGTGCCTTCAAATTAGAATGTATAATCACTTTTCAATATCAATACATAGATTTCATTTACCATAAAATACGCAAGTTACAAATGTTCAACACTCTAAATCATGCTCCTAAAAAAGTGCATTTAACATAAAGAATTCTATTGGAAATTTAATAAGGAGTTGAAATCTACTTCTTTGAATTTGATATCTTATTTCTTTATGATGATTTCACAAGCACTTTCATTGAAATGTTGTATTATTAGATTTATGCGTTGGTAACAATTTGCACTTATACAAATTTGCAAATTAAAACAAATGATAAGAAACCTTCTAAAACTTACAACATAAAAGTTATATAGCTTAAGAAAATCTTTTCACTAGTATAAAAAATGTTTCAAATAAAAATTTGAATCATGATAATGGAAAAAAAAAATACTAAAAATATATTATAACATCCTTGTTAACTTAGCTATAGTATGTCTTTTAAACTTAAAAAAAAAGTATATTATACTAAAACAATTTTTAAAAGTAACGATATATATATAATTGATATCATTGAAATTTCATATATACATTTTATCCCTATTTTTTAATTTTATTTACACCTCATTTAAAAATTTATTTTATACAAACTTCATTATAACGCAACTAAAAATAAATAAATGCCACATGGTATCCTATTTGATTTACTTAGATTTGTTTAGGATGTTATGCATCACTATTATATATATATATATCTATATATATATATATATATATATATATATATATATATATATATATATATAGAAATTGATATAGCTAAATTTTATAAATACTTTTTATTTACACCTCATTTAAAAATTTATTTTATACACTCTTCATTGTAACACAACTAAAAAATTTAAATGCCACATGGTATCCTATTTGATTTACCTAGATTTGTTTTTGATGTTATGCAACACAAAAAGTTTTAAAATATGGAAAATAAAGGGTATATCCAAGGCAAAAAAAAATCTATTATACGAAAATGGTTTTTAAAAAGTATGATATTATATAATCATTCATATATATATATATATATATAAATAAATAAATGATATAGCTAAAATTTTATATATACAGTTTATCCCTATTTTTTAATATTATTTACACCTCATTTAAAAAATTATTTTATACACTCTTCATTTTAACGCAACTAAAAAAATTTAAATCCCACATGGTATCCTATTTGATTTACTTAGACTTGTTTTGGATATTATACATCACAAAAAGTTTTAAAATAGGGCAAATATAGGGTATGTCCAAGGCAAAAAAAGTATATTATATTAGAATAATTTTTAAAAAGTACGATATTATATATATATATATATATATATATATATATATATATATATATATATATATTTAATTGATATAGCTAAAATTTTATATATACATTTTATCCCTATTTTTAAATTTTATTTACACCTCATTTTAAAATTTATTTTATACACTCTTCATTGTAAGGCAACTAAAAAAATTTAAATGCCACATAGTATCCTATTTGATTTACTTAGATTTGTTTTGGATGTTATGTATCACAAAAAGTTTTAAAATATGGCAAATAAAGGGCCTGTCCAAGACAAAAAAAAAAAAAAAAAAAGTCTATTATACTAAAATAATTTTTTTAAAGTATGATATATTTTTTTTTTTTCCCGTAGAAAAAGTCGTAATTTATATTCATATTGAAATAAATTACATTTTGTAGATGCTTAGCGCATGTGCAGATAGTTGTCCATGAAAAGGACAAAAAACACTAATAAAAATAACAAATTTTGTTTACAACTACATCAAGCCTATACTTTTCTGCCCTTCTTCTTCTCCACCCTACGCCAACCCTGTGAGTCAGAAGGGGGAACAATGATGGCCTGTTGGTATACTTGTGTGTTCGCTAGAGGTTCTTTGTCGGATTCTGATCCTTCAGATCCATGAGTTCTTTTGTTGCTGCTAACTTCTAGCTGTGGAGTTTTCTGGTGCTGAGAATGATCCTCCATTTGTGGGTCTGGTGCTTTTTTTTCCTGTGTGCCATTCTGTTCCATATTTATATCCGGTTCCTCTTGGTTTGCTGTGCGCTCTGTCTGAATGTTCTCTTCTTCCAGCGGTTCTATATTCTGCCACCCATTTGGCTTTTTTTGCTGTTTCTTGTTTCCTTTTGAATTCTTTCTGGCTAGAGGGCAAGAATTTTGAAGGTGTCCTGTTTTCCGACAGCTGCGGCATCTGAATGCAGTGTTTTCATAGTCGAGGGGTTATATCCACTCCGTGTTGTTATAGTTTAATGAAATTTTATCTGACAACCCCTGACTCAAGTCCACTTCGACGCAGATTCTGGCAAAGGTGAAAATCCCTCTGCTATATCTGTCTTCGTCAATTTTAAGGAATTTCCCCAAGGAATCCCCAATCGCAGATAGTACAGTATGATGCCAGAAATGTAATGGGAGGTTGTGAAGCCTCACCCAAACAGGTGTTGTTGTGATTTTCATAGTGTTTGCGTCAAATTCAGCAAACCAGGGGGTAACAAAGAGGCCTGCATTACCCCAAAACCAAGGCCCCTCCTTGATGATACTATCCCTTTCTTCCTCTGTGTGGAAATTTACAATAAAAAACTCTTTTGAACATAGGTATATATCGCATTCTGGTGTCCAGTGGGAATATATCCATTGATGTAAAGCATCGGATTTAGGCCAGTAACCATTAAATCTACATATAATAGCATGTTTTGAGAGTTCAGTGTGTAGTGCATTTACCTCTGGTATAGTAACTTTGAGCTCGTAATAAGCCAACTTTTGATCTACTATATGTGGCCCTGGTTGCTCTGGTGGTGGATTTGGTTTGGTCGGCATTTTTCCCTTCCCCTTTACTGCATCCCGAAAGGAGCCTGGAATCTGTGATCCGTTGGCTATTGCACCTCCCCGAAGCCTCATGTTGACAATAATGTTAGATCCTGGCTTAATGTTGTAGTGGCCTATTGCCCAGTGATCTTGTATCGATCTGCCTTCTGAGAGCAGGTGTTGATATCCTTCCGGGAGGCCAATGTGATTGGCGATGATTTTCTTAAGTTTTGAGACTTTGTCTGAAGCTCGAACCCAGATTGGGGTTGATTTCCCAGATGGGGGCTTTATAAAGATTTGGAAACATAGATCTGTTGAGGATGCCGCTATGGGGGATACCTCGTTCATCGATTTGGGTTCGACACATTCCTCCCGTATTCCATGTGAAAGCTTCTAGGCCTCATCAATCTGGCCGCTCTGAATATACCCTGTATTTAACGCTGTCTTCGCCGAGGGTAGAGGAGCCTCAGACCACAGGTTAATCTGTTCCAATATCCGGCCCCGTAATTGGTCTTCAACCAAGCCCTTTGTAGACTGCCATAGCGCAGTAAATCGGGCCCACGGTTTATCAAAATGGAGCAGAGGTACCGGGCTCTGTTTCCCATTGACGCAGACGCAAGGCAAATCATCCGCATAGGAGGGCGGATCAGTAAGTAACTGTGTGGATCCGTTGTTTTGAAAAATATAACCCCGGACAATGAAGAGGGGTGTCCATGGCCGTCCTGTGTGAAGCAATCCGAGACATTTGTGGGGGGGAAACCTCCAGTTCTGTTTGCTTTGGTTCGCCTCGAGCTCTGAGGCTCCCGCGGCTAGGCTCCAAGCCGTTCCAGTATCCGGCTGATGTTTGGGGGCGGCGGCGGCACCAAAACGGTCTGCTGAAACCCTAAGCTTTCGAATTCCTGCCATCGTTCTCCTTTCGTGTTCTTTACATACATCCAGTGGCCATTAGATTCTACTTCTTAGTATATTTCTTTTTATTCTTTGGTTTAAGCTCTCTAAAGTATGATATTATATAATCATATATATTAAAAAAAAATTGATATAGCTAAAATTTTATATATACATTTTATCCCTATTTTTTAATTTTATTGACACCTCAGTTAAAAAATTATTTTATACACTCTTCATTGTAACACAACTAAAAAAATTTAAATACCACATGGTATCCTATTTGATTTACTTAGATTTTTTTTGGATGGTATGCATCACAAAAAGTTTTAAAATATGGCAAATAAAGGGTATGTCGAAGACAAAAATTATAATAAAAAAAAAGAAGAAGAAGAAAGAAAAAGAAGAAGAAGAAGAGTACGATATATATATATATATATATATATATATATATATATATATATATATATATATATATATATATATAATTGATATAGCTAAAATTTTATATATACATTTTATCTCTATTTTTTAATTTTATTTACACCTCAATTTAAAATTTATTGTATACACTCTTCATTGTAACGCAACTAAAAAAATTTAAATGTCACATGGTATCCTATTTGATTTACTTAGATTCGTTTTGGATGTTGTGCATCACAAAAAGTTTTAAAATATAACAAATAAGGGGTATGTCCAAGTCAAAAAAAAAGAGTCTATTATACTAAAATAATTTTTAAAAAATACGATATTATATAATCATATATATATATATATATATATAATTAATTGATATAGCTAAAATTTTATATATACATTTTATCTTTATTTTTTAATTTTATTTACATCTCATTTAAAAATTTATTTTATAAACTATTTATTATAAATCAACTAAAAAAATTAATGCCACATGGTATCCTATTTGATTTACTTAGATTTGTTTTGGATGTTATGTATCATAAAAAATTTTTAAATATAGCAAATAAAAAATAATGTCCAAAGCAAAAAAACTAGTATATTAAAATAATTTTTTAAAAATATAATATTATATAATCATATATATATATAAATATAAATGATATAAATAAAATTATATATATATATAATATGATATTATATAATCTTATATATATAAATGATATAAATTAAATTAAATATATATATATATATATATATTATATTTATTTTTAAATTTTATTTATATCTCATATAAAAATTTATTTTATACATTCTTCATTGTAACATAACTAAAAAAAATTAAATACCACACAATATCTTATCCTGATTTGTTTTGATTTACTTAGATTTATTTGGGATATTATGCATCACACAAAGTTTTAAAATATAGCACATAAAAGATATGTCCAAGGCATGGTGGTATATAAGGTAGTTCCAGATATATTAAAATGTTTTAGTATGCATTCTTGGTATAAAACAAATTCCTTAAATGGACTAAAAAAATGTCAAACTTCCCTTTCACCTTGTTTTACGTCCTCCATTTCATACATTTATTCGTACTTTTATGTATGTCTTAAAACTAAAACTTTATGTTCCCCACGCCTTCGTCATTCCTTTGTCTTTATGCGAATGCCTTAAAGCTTATTCTCTCCATCCTTTCGCATGAGAATTTTCTTAAATGCGACACACCTTTTATGTGACACACCTTAAATTTTTTTAAATATGACGACGGTTATAGAGATTAAGTTGTTTGGAGTATTTTTTTTAGTATTGAAATTTGGTGGAAAAATTTGAAGTGAAATTTTGATTTGGGTTATTTACACTGGTTTTTTTACTATATATATATATATATATTTTAGCACCTTGAAAAATTCTTAGGGCATTTCGATTGTGTAGGAGTTACGCATCAAGCTTGTGATTTCAATAAATTCGTGCCAGATTTTAGAGAAATTAGACTGGAAAAACTTCCGAAAAGTCGCACTAAAGACAACTCATTTTTAAAATGCAAGATTGTATTCTGGAATTTTATTTTATTGGGACACACTTTTCACAAGCAAGATTTTTAAATGTAACACACTTTTTGCATGCAAGTTTTTTAAATGCGACATTGTATCGTTTGGGGATATTTAAAAGAAATTTAGATTCATTTTTCTCATTGCTTTATTTAAATATAGTGTTAATTTCTGACACCTTTGTTATATGTTTTCAATATGGTCATTGAAACTAGGGCCACGTTTACATATTTGTGAGAGATGCCAACTTGTGAAAATAACCATTTGACCTTTGAAACACTTAGGTATTGAATATTTATGAGAAGCACTATTTTTTTTTTAAATCAATTTAGAGCTAGTTTATGTCTGGGAGATATCACAATCAACATAGGTGACATATGTAGCAATTTCATGGGTTAAGGTTAGTTAAAGAATAAAGAGGCACAAAACACATGTAAATATGACATGCACAATAAGGACCCTTTGCATTGCGAACAAACTCAATAAGACTATTTCTACATTGAAGTGAATCAAAATAACAAGTAGTTAGACAAGAATCATCTATTCAACCAGCAAATGGAAATCAAGACCACACAACTAATGGACAAGGCTATCAAAAAATTGGATTTGAAAATTTTTAGGAGGGGCCTCAAGTTGGTGGAATTTTGGGGTTGTTGAGGCATCAATAGGTCCAAAAATTGTTCTAGAGGCTCTAGAATTGGTTGAGCTCCCCATGATAATATATTCACGAAACTACCTTGAGTGTATACCTATTCCATAACTAGTTCTTTTCCTTTATCATTAGATTTTGGTAAAACTTCAGCATCCCATGTTAAGCCTATCACATCGTTAGCCTATCACTATAGTATCACTAGTATCCAATCCACCCTGGAATTCCTATGACAATATCTCCTCTTTCATCTTCCTTTTTTCCTCCTCTTTTATTTGTCTCTTCTTTTCTTCTTCTTCTTCTTTTCTTTTGTTTTCTAGCTATGGTTTCTCTTATGTTCTTCAGTTAGCAACCTTTTTGCCTCAACTTTATTTCTCAAAATTTTCCTCTCGGATTGTTTGTTCTTCCTCCTTTTTATTTAATTCTTCTTCTTTCCTCACCCTATCCTCTTCCTCTTTTATCCTTTTCTTTGTTTCTAGTCTTTCTTACCCCAACACTTCCTTCACTTATTTTTTCCTTTGCTCTACTTTAGATGCCTTCCTTTTCTCTTTGAACTTCACCTATCCCTTTTCTTCTTGTTGTTTTTTCCTTAGTTTTTCTTTTCCTTGATTGTGTTGTGCATGTGTTATATTATTTGCACAATTAGCCCTACACAATTTGTATGCGCCAAATACAGTAGGGGATCATAGGGGCGAGGTTTCATCCCATCCTATTTGGGGGGCTTTGCAAAAAAAAGTGTGCAATTTTTTGTGTCCTTTTTTGGTGGTTTTCAGCACACAATGGTCATGTTTACTAGTTTTCTGGAGCATTGTGGTTCAACCCATGGTTATGTAATTATGATTAAGGAATTGTGGTTGTATTATGATCCATGGTTCATGAATTAAGGGTTTATGGATGCCACAAGATATACATATTGTATTGTAATATTATAAATATATAATATACTGGAAAATCTTTTCGATTTTCCCTGCTTAGGTTTCCAAAGTAAAGTATCTGTGTTAAATGTGTGTATTCCATTGCATATTTTCTGTTTCTTTTTTATTAAGAGTTTATTTGCAACAATTAACTGTACATGGTTAAAACCTACAAATCGGTCATCTTAAATTATTTTTCTTTCAGCTTCCTCTCTAAATCGTATCTCTTCCAGCCTACTAGCTTCTTCTCCCCCCTTTTTGATTCTTTCTACCTCAATTAAACTCCTATTTGGCTCATCTAGTTGTTCATTTAGGGACATGGTGCTAAAATTTGCCAGATTTCGGTTCAATTTTTCCTTTACCTCATTCCAATCCTTGGAATTTTCATAAGGAAGATCGTCACCCCTCGTCTTATGAGATTATGGATGATATAAAGAGATCAAGTCATAGTGCTTTGCTACAAACCCTTCAGGGCCATGTCTTATGAACTAGCTATGATGGAATCTATATTGAAGAGTAGAACTAACCTCTTTTCTAACGTTCTTTAGCTCTTCAAGTAGTAATGACCCAAGTTGAAATTATATAGGATAATTCTTTTCTTCTTTACATATTTAAGCAATTAAGCATTGAATCCTTTTAATAACTTTTGATAGGAACACTCTCCAAAAATCGCTTTGTTAAGAACACACAAATAATAAACGTGGCATTGTAATCACACCATAGATCATCAATTATTATAGTCCTGATATAAATACTATAGTTCCTATACCCAATCAATCTCATAACCTCTTATATGTATTTTCTCAGATAATCTTACAAATACATGCAATAAAGATTCTAAATGCGCCAACTGGCAAGGAGACCTATAAGGATATAAGTAACATAGACTACATCCAAAAGATGCGATTCCATATAGAATGTTGGGACTACTCCTAGTTTTCCCTTCACTATATTTTCTCTTTCAATCATTATATTTTAGATGATAATATAGAATAGCAACCCAATTGAAAAACTACTAGTAGTCACCACTATATATTCTATAAGCACCTAAGCAGATTTGAAATGCCTAAGATATTTTTCTCCATATAACTTAGCCATCAAAGCCATAGCATACACATAACGCTCTTGTAAAATAGTGATGGAACAATTACCATCACATTTTTGAAAAAAAAAATTGTCTCCCTCCTACTGATTGGCTAGAATGATTTTGATGTCATGTTTCTCATCGGATTCCTTTATAAATATTTTAACCATGTGTAACTTAGGCTTCAATACCTTATAGCATTCCTCTAGGTTAATTTCCATGAAAGAACACAAACACCTACTTTCATCATTAACCATAGTGATATCACCTAGATTGTTATGATCAATAATCTAATCGGTGGCTTCATAACAGGGCATGATTAGTGTTCTCTCAATGACAAAATGCAAACAAGACATTTTAATATTAATGAATACTTTCTCATCGATTTCCCTTAATATTTCAAAGTTATTGTGAGGAATTACTTATGGGTATTCTTTTGAATGAAGCTTCTAATATACTTTATTTCATCTAAGAAAATGATTTTGTGGACCTTTTATAGCCTCAATGTCCTTGTGCATAAGGCTTAAATGATGTTCTTCCAATGTGGGTATTTGAATTTCAGGCACATACTCCTTATAAGTTTCAATTGCCATTGATTTCTACTAAGAGGCCCTTGGGTAGGTTACCTAGGTTTCTTCCCCTTACAAGATTTTATATGAGGTATTGTAGGGGTCCTTGTAGGCATTCTATATGAATGAAATTCGACACATGAATAGATTAAAAAAGAAATTACATCGATTTATCATAATAACACTTCTTACAACAAATTGAGATATAGATAACGAATGAGATTTAGGAAACCTATGAACCAAGTCTCTATTCTACCAATAAATTAATAGTGTCTCTTGGATTAAGCTTGCTATAGCAAAGGAAATCCAATTGAATTTAAAACATATTACATTTATGATATTACCTGTATCAAAGAACAATAAATTTTATGAAAATGAGCCAATACACTTTTGAAAACACAATTGACCACACTAAAAGCACCAATGCATTTCAAAAGGGATGTAGCCATTGTACAAAAGCACAACCAATAATTGATCTACTTCCAATTACCCATTCTTACTGATAGAATAAGCTCACACTCCTAAAACACTAACTGACAAAGATTAATTCTCACTCACAAAATTCAAATTCAAACATTGTGTGATGAAAACACTTGCAATGTCTGGATATTTTTAATCCAATGACCCAATCAAGTGCCATGATTTTTAAAATCTAGATCAAGCCTAATTGGATCCTTAAAATATCTTAGATTAAATGTTGATTGGCTAGTCTAGTAACCAAATCAACATATTATTGGATATGGTAGCTAATTAGATTTAGTTTTAAACACTCTAACCTCACTTTTGTGTTTGGTAAGTTTTGAAAAACATCAACGGGAAATCCAAAATGCATGAGGTGATCACATGGCTCCTTGAAATTCACACAAGGTGGGGTCACTAATTAGGTTTTAAACAATGAAGGATAGAAGTAAAAAATGCTAGAATAAACATTATCGACATGATATCTTACTTTCACATTACTACCTTTCTCAACATTGCATTTTCAAAAAGGTTCAAAGTGATCATTGGTGAGCACTTGGTGAAAAAAAAAACCTTCGAGTGGTGCTATGCAGCTCCACCCTTCCTTCCACAATTGCAACAATGAAAAATATTACTTTCATATCAACATCAAAAACTGAATATGTATAGCAATAAATGTGTTTAGGACTCACCATTTACAAGTAACACTTATTTCAAAACAAGGCCAAAGGACTTAGAAATATTTTGGTGGTGTCTTCAAGACTAAAATATTCTTTCAAATACTAAATGATATTCAATAAATCATTAAAATTAAAATGCATAATTTACGTCCAAGGCAAGAAAATAACTTAAAGAAAAAGTGGTACCCAAAAATTGTAAACATTTCGGGTATGTTTGGATTCAAAAAATTGTAATTCATTGGACATATCTAGCACCTATGTATACATACCTTTGAATAGAAAAAAATCAATTTGTAGTGGGGAAAAGTTTAGAAGATAACCCAAACCAAATAATGTCCATAGATTCTCTTCCCTTATAATCAAGTTAGAAATAATTCTTTGCCTTTCCACGAGGACTCAACATTTGGCCAAAAAAAATATGTCTTTTTTATTAATGATGTTAAATTCTAGGGAAGAAACTTATTTAAGTCAAGATTCCAATGTCAAGGAGTTTTATTAATCTCTTAGTGACTCTATCATCCTTTTAGTGTGTCTCCATTACTAGTGAACATCGATAGCCTTGGTGGGGTAACCCTAATATCATAGACCTTGTTTCGCTACTGGAGGATGTCCATAGCCTCAATGGATATATCTGTGTTTCCTCATTAACTACATGTTTCACTTTTGAAAATATCCTCTTTCTCAAAAATAAATTTTTATGTATATATGTAAAACCATTGCTAGGCTTCAGTATTTTAAGGACGAACATAAGTGAAATAACTATTAAACTTTTGAGGATGATACATGTTAGTGAAGGAATGGATTAAGTACCTAGGTTTGAAGCTCACCCTTTCAAAAGAAAAGAGACATCCATCAACTTCCCTCATCGTTTTGGTTATTACTTTAACGCTTATAACTTGTTTATTTCCTTCATGTTTGGCACATTCAACACCTCCACCAAGAAAAAACATTGAGATTTTTCAAGGTTATTCATATAAGAAACTATAAACGCCATCTAACTTCTAGCTTTATTCACTACTACCTCACTTTACTTTTATAGCATAAAACATAAGTTGTACATTTGAGACTGGATAACTTGTTCCACAAAATGTTAAAAACTCAACAACTCTAAATTGTATTTGGAAAAACAATAAAACTTAAAACATTCTACTAGATTAAAGTGAATGAAGCAAATGCAAAGCAAAAATAAAAAAGAACAAAAATTCCTAACACACCAATCATAAGCTAAACCAAATAAATCAAAACAAATCCAACTAAATGAAAGACAACAAAGCTATGATACATAAAACTAGTTATAAAAGAAACTACGTGAATCATTTCTTTAGGATCTAGTTATTGACAAAAGATAATCAAGTTCCACTTATAATCTTTGTAATCTATATGTACCATCTCTTGTCTTTTCCACAACCTTGTAAGGAACAACCCGTAAGTTTTGAAATTTCGGGTATTTTCCTTTGGGCTTGCTGACTTTGTCTCATTTCAAGACTAGATTTCCTATCTTGAAATTATTATCACCAACTTTATGTTTATTAAACCATCTTTTCATGATATGCTAGTGAGCTACAAATTTGTGTTTGGACTTGTTCCTTTCTTCCAACATAATTAATGTGTCAATTCTATTTTGAAGGATGGAAGAAGGTTGAACCCTCAAAGCTTGAAACAAATGTAAGGATAGCAAGAAAGTATTTTTTGGAAGGATTGTATTTTTCCCATAAACCATAAAGTATCAAGAGGTACCTATTTGTTATAGACATTTTTGTTCCTTACAGCTCCAAGCATGAAATGTCCATAAACTAAAGGCTCCTAAGTCCTTAAAAGTGTTGTTACAACTCCTAAAGGAACAAGGTCAACAAATTACAGCTTCTCCCAGAATTTCTCCACCAGAAACTACTCAAAATTGGTCAAAACTGGATCAGTGCACCCTCAACATAGAGGTTTTGACATTTAGTGCAGGTTGTACACACGGGAATTGTGTTTCAGTGCACCTAAATACACTGTGAGGGTGCGTTGATCAGGAAAAGACAAGTGGTGGAGACAGTTTGCGAGGTGGATGATCATGGAATCTTCTAGAAACTTCTCATGGGACACTTGCCTCTCAAAATCGCCCAAGGATGAGTAAGAGATCAATGAGATCTCCAAGTGGCATCAAGAACTATCAGAGAGAAGACACTAATCAAAAACCCAGAGCTGACTCACACCTCTACAAATATCTATATATAGATCTCTCATCCCAGAGGTCTAGAGGTTGGAGGCTGGAATTTTGTTATTACAAAGAATTGTTGTTGGTTTGAGGTTGGAATCATTGGGTGCTTAATGCTTTGAAGGAAGGTGAAGATAGGAATTTCATTTGTTGGGAAGGAGATGCTGGATTGGAGCCCTCTGGGTTGTATCTCTTCCTGAACCTTGTTATTCATCAATAAAGCTATCTTGGTTTCTCATATATGCTGATGTGTCTTTGATGTATGATTGCATTAGTATGTTTAGTTTATTTCTAATCCTGAACTAGTTATGAATATGAATCTATGTCTTTGTGTAGTGTTCTCTTCTTGTGATCTTGCAGGAACCTGTTGAAGCTGGGCGAGCGAGAAGGCAAGTAGCTGGGAACTATCAAAGAGAAGAGAAACCGGATCGAGGGACAAACGGAAGACACCGGTTAGTCCATCCATCTCTCTTCATTCTTAATTCATAAAGGAAGAATACTAGAATAGCTGTCTCTGTTTGTTGCTAAGGCACTATCACACCTTAGGTGGATAGGATCGTCCTGCATAGGCATTTTTCCCCACAACAAATTGGCGACTCCACTGGGGAGTCGTAACAGAAGAGCAAGTCATCGCTCGTGCGCAATATCTGGACTTGGTCTATACTCAGTCTGGCACGCTCTACGACAAAATACCTGACGCCCCTAGACCGGAATTCTCAATTCCTCCTCCTCCTAAATCAAACAATGACTCTCACGCCGGCGATGGTGTGATTGGCACGACAGACACGAAATCGACAAAGGCTACATCTAAAAAAGCTCGTAAGATTTCCAGTCAAAATTCAAATGAGGAACTTCTTGCCTCGGAAGTAAATTCCGTGTCGACCGGCAAGGGTAAACAACTGAAGCAACCGGGGGGCAAGAAGAAAAAGAAAGGGAGAAAAAGGAAACCCCCTGCGGGGTGTCATATATGCGATGAGGATCATTGGACGAGAGATTGTCCACATATAGCTGAAGTTAAGAAACTCTTTAAGAGTTCAAAACCCTCAGCAGTATTGACTGATCCGTTTCCAAACCCGGGAACCAAACTGGTTGCTAATCAAAATACTTCCCGATCCCAAGTGCTTATGTTGTCTGTCTCAAAGCAGCAAAATGATGCTTTGACAAGGAATAAAGATTACGGGAATCCACAGCTGTCGAATAACAAGGCTAATGAACAACCTAGTAGTTCGACGACAACTTTGACCGAAGTTGTGCCACCCATCATTCCTGAACCAATGATAAAGTCGCCAAAGGGAGGAGTACACAAATCGACGTTTAATCCTCGTGCCAAAGTAGCACATAATTATAATATAGTAGAGGACCTGGCCCAATTGCCGTCCGCTATGTCGACACTTGAGGTACCGCAAAATTGCCTCTCCCAAGAGCAAGCTTTATTATCAGCAATAGGTGGGATTGGCCCAAGGGATTCCAATCTTGTGGCCTTTGATCATAAAGGATATGACCCTCAGTTACCAGCTCAACTAGCTTTCCTTATTCAAGTGAAAGCCCTCAACAAAACTGTTCATCGAACAATTATTGATGAGGGGGCATCTACGTGTATTATGTCGATGAGTTGCTGGAAGAATTTAGGCTCACCACCCTTGTCGAGATCGTCAACGACGTTAAAATCATTTGATGGACGATCATACACTCCATACGGGATTTTAAGTAACTTGCAAGTTGAACTAGGGGGCAAAACAGTAGGAATTGATGTTGAAGTAATTGATGGAAACCTCGATTACAACATCCTACTGGGAAGGCCCTGGATATATGCCATGGCTGCAGTTGTGTCGACCTACTTCAGGAAGATTGCATTTCCCTTTCAAGGAGGAATTACAGTCGTCGACCAACAAACTTTCCTCCCCGACAGTTCACAAGTTACGGGAAGCATTCCAATGATCCATGGAAGCAATCATTCACTTCAAAATATTGGAGTAGGTCTCCTAAAAGACCCTGTCTTAATGGGTACTTTTGCCCTACCGCCTGCAAGTAATCTGGCGGAAGTGGCCACAGTGGAAACCTACAATATGAAATCTTCTATATCTAATGGATTCGAAAGATTCCTAAACATTTTGTCAGCGTGGATCATCGCCCTAATAGAAATACTATAAATACAGTGGGCTCTGAGGACGGTTCTTATCTCGTGTCAAACTCGTTAAAAAAATGAAACAAGGAGTCATGAGGATAGTTCTTTTATTGTGTCAACCTCATTAAAAAAAAAAAATGAAAACAATCCCCTTTCCAAATCTCAAAGGTAAACCTTCATTCCAACCATCAAGTTGAATGCAATGAAGCTTGGGGGGCATGCACCTCGATTTGCGTTATTATGCTGGGGGCATGCAAACTTATATCGAGCAGTTTTAGCACACAGTTCATGCTCATTAAAAAATAAACGCAAGATCCGAGCAGTTTTAGCGCATAGTTCATGCTCGTTAAAAAATAAACATAAGATCGAGCAAATGTTTCCACTCGCGTTTAAGCTCGTTAAAAAATGAACTATTCCGGTAAATAACCACCGTGAATGAAATATCATCAGCCATTAAAGCCTTGGTCGTGTTTGCACCATCACCTCCACTTTTCCATTGGCCGATCGTTCACCTCCATATGATTGTTTACCCATTTTGAGGAACAGCTGCGAAGAGTGATTTCACTAGCCATCCTTGTGACACTGCCGTGATTGGAAAATTCCAAACCGTACCTGGAATCAGCTGCTAACCCGTTTGATCACTCATTCCTCAAAAGACGAGTCTTCTTTAATCTCTTTTCAGCTGACTCGTAAAATATGAAAAGATTTCCGAGTTTTGGCCTTCCAGCTCGTTAAAGCGACCGGAAGTGTTATCCCTCCTCTAGATTTTAATCTTTTTGGACCTGAGGGATTATTGCACAAAAAGATCGAGCGCTTGTTTTGTTCGGCTCGTTAAAACTATCGAAAACTCATCCCTTCTGTATTGTTTTATACTTTTTTGGACTTAAGGGATTAGATGACGAAAAAGGACTTTCGGAGTTGACTTTACGTACCTTTTCAGACTCTCTAAAAATGAAAAGGACCGAGTTATCTTTGTCGTTAGACTCGTTAAAAGCATTAAATAGCGACAAACTTGTCTTTAGACGAGAACGAGTTTCACTATCGCTAGGCTCGTTAAAACATAGCGATGGGCTTGCCCGAAGGGTAAGTTATAGAACAAGCATATGTTATCCTCCTCAAGCTTGACAAAAATAAAGAGGTACTGGTCAGCAATGACTGGGGAAAATTGGGAGAAACTCAAGAAAACTTTGATGGTAGCAAGTCGCTCTTGAACATGACACTTTTCCTCCGTACCACAGTCGGGTTGGGTTGTTTCATTCACCGGTCACATCACCATGGTCTCGCCATACCATCCATATTTGGGGTAATGCTACCGATCCATCGCATAAGTGTCGTCATATGTTCAAGAGAAGTCGTTCAGAGAAGTCAACCGTGTCCTATCCACTGCCATACATTATCCTTCATCCTTTCATGACCGCCACCCTGAATCATATATCATCAGATCGTTTTCACCTCCATCAAAATCATTTGCTCCGTTCCGTGTCACTGATGTGGGATTCATTAAGGCCCTCCTTTGACGGATCGCTTCTTGTCGACATCAGCTCATTATCCAAGAAGTTGATCTAGGAACAACCCCTTCAGTACTTTGAAGCTTGCATGCCTCAATGGCAAGTTTCTCACTTCCGGCGACAGGTATACATCAATGACCTTCGACCGAAAGATTTTGCGTGGTGTTCGACGCCAAGTCCTTTATTCACAACACGTGAATTGTACTGCAGTACCTTGAGGGTCATTATCATTATCGGTGATTCCTCTCGCGCTTGTTAACAGTTTACCTCATTGACCGGTAATCAAGCGATGTCTTTCCATGTTCGACTTCGGAACATTTCTCACATGGATCGACTTGTACTTAGAGTGAAGATTGAACGAGTTTGAAGACCCCGGATCTAGTTTCATCCATCCGGGCTGCGATATATATTCAGGAAAAAATAAAGACATTGACATGTACAGCATTGCAGCAGATAATCATCCTACCCAAAGGATGATAATTTCATCAAAATTATCAGTCTACCATCAGACGATTGTCTATTCTATGCACAGAAAAATGAATTTATAAAGCTGAGCATGGGAATGCCCGCCTCAGCTAGATCATGAAAGCAGTATGAAAAATAATGTATTGTATTGTATTGTATTGTATTACAGGTCTCCTCCCAGCAATGAATGAACTTCGGATCCTCCTGATAAAGCATTTCACCCGATAAACAGCCTCATACTTTAGGGGGCAACTGTTATAGACATTTTTGTGCCTTACAGCTCCAAGCATGAAATGTCCATAAACTAAAGGCTCCTAAGTCCTTAAAAGTGTTGTTACAACTCCTAAAGGAACAAGGTCAACAAATTACAGCTTCTCCCAGAAGTTCTCCACCAGAAACTACTCAAAATTGGTCAAAACTGGATCAGTGCACCCTCAACACAGAGGTTTTGACATTCAGCGCAGGTTGTACACACGGGAATTGTGTTTCAGTGCACCTAAATACACTGTGAGGGTGCGCTGATCAGGAAAAGACAAGTGGCGGAGACAGTTTGTGAGGTGGATGATCATGGAATCTTCTAGAAACTTCTCATGGGACACTTGCCTCTCAAAATCGCCCAAGGATGAGTAAGAGATCAATGAGATCTCCAAGTGGCATCAAGAACTATCAGAGAGAAGACACTAATCAAAAACCCAGAGCTGACTCACACCTCTACAAATATCTATATATAGATCTCTCATCCCAGAGATCTAGAGGTTGGAGGCTGGAATTTTGTTATTGCAAAGAATTGTTGTTGGTTTGAGGTTGGAATCATTGGGTGCTTAATGCTTTGAAGGAAGGTGAAGATAGGAATTTCATTTGCTGGGAAGGAGATGCTGGATTGGAGCCCTTTGGGTTGTATCTCTTCCTGAACCTTGTTATTCATCAATAAAGCTATCTTGGTTTCTCCTATATGCTGATGTGTCTTTGATGTATGATTGCATTAGTATGTTTAGTTTATTTCTAATCCTGAACTAGTTATGAATATGAATCTATGTCTTTGTGTAGTGTTCTCTTCTTGTGATCTTGCAGGAACCTGTTGAAGCTGGGCGAGCGAGAAGGCAAGTAGCTGGGAACTCTCAAAGAGAAGAGAAACCAGATCGAGGGACAAACGGAAGACACCGGTTAGTCCATCCATCTCTCTTCATTCTTAATTCATAAAGGAAGAATACTAGAATAGATGTCTCTGTTTGTTGCTAAGGCACTGTCACACCTTAGGTGGATAGGATCGTCCTGCATAGACATTTTTCCCCACAACACTATTAAAATTCGATTGTACGTAGAATTTCTATTCATGTTAATTACTTGAGACTGGTATATTTGTTTCCTTTTAGCATTTACTTTATTTGATTGTGTCATCAAGCAATTATACATTCAAAAATATATGTAGATATCACAATGCACAAAAGGCAAGAGACGCCAAAGCTTAGGCCAGAGGTTAGGGAAAAACCCACAAGGGGAAAATCCATCAATCCTTCCTTTATAGAATCAAATCAAAATGAGAGATATCCAAGTTATAGACACATTGACCAATAGAAGCATGACAATTAATCCCTCAAATGCCAAGTCGTCCCTTCAAAAAAATGTCCACATGAAGGTTCCCAAGATTCCATATATATGTCCATAAGTTTACTTTCTATATTTTGTCCATAAATAGCTCATATAACATAGAAAATTGTTCCTCAAGAAGATTGTATAATCACATAAGTGTTGTCACAAATAGCTTCAATACTTTAGAAGAATGGTTCCTTAGAAAGCTAGGGTATATGCCTTAGAAAGTCTCGGATATATGCCTCTAAAATTTCAGATATGTGCCTTTGAAAGCCTCAGATATATGCCTTAGAAAGTTCGGATATATGTGCCTTAGGAATCTCAAATGTGTTCCTTAAAATTTTTGGATATATGTGCCTCATGAATCTCGCTCTTGTGTCTAAGAAATATCACTCTCATGCCTCAAAAAAGTTGCTTCAAAATATATTCTTGATGGAGATGAATTGCCTCTATTTATGGTTGTTCTTTCATGCAAAGAGGCACATCTCTTGGGTAGGCTGACTTGATCCTTGGAAGGTTGACTTGGAAAATCGAAGGGACAAATGACATTGCCAAAATTTCAAATTCTCTTCTTTTGTAAGGGTCATGAAGAACATGCCATTTTACATTTTCATTTGACCAAAATAAAGCATGAAGAACATGCTAGAAAATAATAGTATTTTTTCTTCCTTTGTACAATGAAAATTATGAAGAACGACCCTAGTTATACTTTCAACAGTACCAAATGACTCCATAGGAGTAACTCTATCAGCCTAGAGTGCATTGGCAGAAGTGTTGTGAAAATTTTAATGATTCTTTGTTATAGTCTCTATCAAAGTTCGGAATTTCATTTATTGGTTTGGTTGGTTGCTCCAAATTGAAAAATATTCTTAATGGAATACCCTTTTTATTATCTCGTGACATCAAAAATTATAATAATTTTATTGGTTAACTCAACTACTTCATTACCTTGTGGATGACTATTAGTTGAACACCTTAGAATGATTCCCTTGTGTGAATAAAATTCAATCAATAAAGTCGAAGATAAATAAGTAGCATTATCAAACACAACGATAGAAGGAACCCCAAACCTAGTGATTAAATGTTGTTCTAGAGCTGAATGAATACTTTTTTATCTACTTGTGTCAATGGCACAACTTTAGCCTATTGTGTTAAATAATTGCTTGCAATTAAAATATACTTATGTTGTTTCAATGAATGAATATTTATTTTCTCCTATGATATTGATGTCCCACTTTTTAAAGTGTCTTCTAATAGTGACAAGTTGTAATGGTATTGATGTTTTCTTATATGTTCCTACACTTGACTAACAAGTTTTACATCTCCTCACATAGTGTGAGAATATTGAAAGAGAGTAGACCATCAACATCTAATTATGAAGACTTTGTGGGCTATAGTTTCCTAAGCAAAATGACCTCTAGTTGGTCCATCATAGAGATATTTCAAAACTTATAAACATATTCTCTTTCTAAATGTCTTAACCATACTCCATCATAATTCTTATGAAAATGATGGCATTAATAAACTTGTACTAGATAGAATTCAATCATAAATTTCTTTTCTATTTTGAGTTCATGTGGCTTTGGCATATCCCATGGTGTAGAAAAATGTGATGTTAGTATGCCATGAGTCTATATTAGTTGCAATTTAGTGGGATTTATTGGTATAAATAGAATACTCATTTTCCCATCTCTCTATTTCATGTGTTGCTAAAATTTGTGATTCTATAACTAATTTACATAGCCCTTGCCCTCACATAATGTGGGTGAGTTTTATTTCACAATCAAATTCATGAATATTTGTCATCTAGTTTCGTCAACCTTGCCCTAATTCTTGTTGGGTGAATAATGATCAAACAAAGGGATGAGGTACTTTCACTTTCATATGATTCTTAAGTATGTAAGTCCTAAAGTGTTCAATTTATTTATAAAAAAAAACAAAATATTACCTATATATCATAGTGTAATTGATCTCTACTCCTTGCAAGTTTGTGCTCATAAAAGAAATAGGTGCTTCATTTCCTTCAATATTTTTACATTAGCACCACTACCATGGAATGATGAGAAGGAAAATTAAAAATAAGGAAATCATGGCTAAAAGTTGGACTATGTAACATTGGAGCATTGAATACAATAGTCTTGATTTTCTCAAATGATTTTTTTTTCTCTTTTCTTGATCATTTTTTGCAATGGCTTAATGATTTCAACAAAACTAGGGATAAATTTCTACATAAAGTTAATCTTCGTAAAGAAAGATTGCATTGCTTTCTTATGATGTGATAATGGAATTTGAGATATAACTTTCACATGCTTAGGATTTATATGCATTCTTTGGCAATGATATGCCGAAGTATCTTTCCTTCAATGGTCGTGAATATACTATTTTTTAGGTTTAAAGAGATTCCATACTTTCTACATCTTTCAAAGATCTGAATAAGATGCGTAAGATGATCAACTCTATTTTTTGAGTAAACAATCACATTGTATAATTAAACAACAATGCTATAATTGATTAGACCTTGGAAAGCAATATTCATTTCTCTCTAGAAAGTGGCTCCAACATTAATTAATTTGAAATACATTATTTTGTAGGAAAATTATGTGATTTGGTATGGAATATAGTTCTTAACCTATCTTCTTCGGGTTCTAATAGTTGATTGTATCCTAGGAAAACATCAAGTAGTGAAAACATTTGAAATTGTGATATGAGCTACATGATTTATTCCATGGGTGGGATAGGTTACTTGTATTTCTTAGATTTTTTTTCCAAGCTCTAAAAGTCAAAATAGAAGTAAATTTCACCAATCTTCTTCCCAACTAGTACTAAGTCGGCTACCCAAGTAAAATGTTGGATGTGGAAGATAATTTGGACATCTAAAAGTTTCTTCAAATCATTTTGAGCTTGGGGTACAAGAGAAGAATGCATCCTATAGAGTTTCTAGTAGAATGCTTTGATAACATTTTTCATTAGGATAGTATTACAGATGATATACATGTCATAAATATTGAGGTCATCATATGACTATGTGAATACATCTTGGTATGTTTTAAAAAATTTAATGTATGCTATTTTTTCCTATTCAGAATACCCTCTACTAAGGTTAATATTTTTTGGATTTTTTATAGTTCCTAGATTTATGACTTTATGGCCTACACTAGAACTTTTTGTTTTAACATTTCGTGATCCTTCAAATATGTTTTGTAAGTCAAATATGTTTATATATTAACAACACCCCATTAGGAATGGAATGTGAAATTTCCTTGAATTACTTTTTTTTCCTCATCTAGAGTTGCTAGAAATTGTTTGTCATAAATAGCTAAATTTCTAAAAAAATCCCTATTGTTGAGAATCTCCACAATTTTTTCATCGCCCTTGAATACTTTCCAATTTGTGATGTTATGAAGGATAAAGGGGCTATAGAGAAAATCAATTGTGAACCTACTATATTCAAAATATTATAACGGGGAGAGCTTAGAAGCAATAGTGGCTAATGAATCAACTACCTGGTTCTTAGGACATGGGATAACAAAAATATTGAATGCATCAAAATTGTCAATCAACTAACAAATTTCCTATTAGTAATTATTTAGATGAGTTGAATTAAGTGTATTGTATTTTTAATTCGCATTTCCATGATCTTGGAAACCCCAAAAACTTTTATTTTTTTCAACTTTCAAACCAAAGGATTTTTTAAGGCCTTGTACCAATGCTTCATATTCGTAGTATAGCCAAATTCTAATATACAATAGAGGAAACCACATTTCACCTTAGGATCAATTAAAAAATAAACAATGACATCTGTCTTTTGAGATTTGGAACCATCAAAATATATATTCTGGATATCAAGTTATATTTAAAATCTATTTTGTTTCTATGAAATTGAATAATCAGAGGAATTATAATCTACACAGTTTACAAAGTTGGTGTTACACCACTTTTATGAAAGTTATTTTCTTATAAAATCAATCCTAATCAATGTGTTTCAAGTACATTAGAGACTTCAGAAACAAAATTTCTGAAGTATAAGCTCAAATGATAACTACCAAGATTCAAAAAATTCTAAAGATGAAGATTTATTAGCTATCTTAGTATTAGTAATGGTGTGCTTCATGTATCTTTCCCTATCAATCATAAAATTGTTTAGTTAGCCATTCCATAGAAGCCATAGGTGTGACCAATTTGACACAAAGTAACCTTGAGATTGTTATGTCTATTCCCTATTGAGTGATGAGACCATATGCCTTGTGGATATCCACAACAATGCCTATAATTTGGTGAACCATATGGTTAGAAGCTTCTCTAATCATAACATATATCAACTCACCTATTACTTTAACCTTTAACCAATCAAGATGAATAATGTGGGCTGAATATTTCATTGCAGTAGCACTTATCTTTCTATAAACAAGTAAGGTATGGAATTAGAGGAATCACCCATATATACTAGGTAGTTATGCATATTCTAGTTAAAATTTTGAAATCACTAGGAAAAAAGTGGTCAAAGATTTAGAACATTTTACTATAAGTGCATCATTATTTTTCCATCTTATACATATTGTTTCTTGTTATTGTGTTAGCAACTTTTGCAATAATTGAAGGTTGTATCTCTTTGTCTTTCAAATCATTTAGCAATAATTTACATCTTGTGAAATATTACACATGCCATGTATCAAAATGTTTACTTTGATCTTCTTGAGATCTTTGATAATTTTGTATTCCATAGACTCTAAATAACTAATTGAAGGCTTGTGAGTATTATATATTATGGGGGAAACTCGAGTAGTGGGATTCATAGTCCATGCTTTACTCATTATAGCTTGGGGTATAATTGGATGTTGTTGGTTATAAGTTCCTTACTTCTAGCTTGGTTTGCACTAGTCCTTCTTCTACTACTTTGTCATCTTTAGCTACATTCAAACCAAGAAACATAACCCAAAGGACCATGGTTGTCTTAGTAGAGTGTTCTAGAGGCTCTTCTTCCATGAGTCTCCCTCAAATTGCTCATTAAATTCCTCTATTTGTATAAAACCACCCAAAAATATAGTTTACACTAAACACCATGTTTATCTACTATGGGTAAGTTTTTCATAATGATTAGCCTAATGATAGTTTTATTAGTTATCCATGGTCATTCCTTTAAATCAATTTTTAAATTCTTTGATGGTGATTTAATAGCTTTGAAATGGATAAGCCTTGAAAAGAAAATAATGTATGGTCTTTGATTGGAAGTCCCTTCTCCAGAACTCCTCTTCATGTCTATTATTTCATTGGATAATCATTTGATTATTTTCCACATGCTTTCCATGTCCATGGAATCCTTATCTGTACTTTTTGTGGATTGCTTAAATGTTGTGTATATGTAGGATTAGACCCTTTTTAGGTTGAGTAACCTCCTTATTCCCAAGATTTTTTTGGCTCTTCTTGCACCCCATAATTTGAAAATCTACATTTTTAGCCTCTTCAAAAGTTAATGCTAAGGTATTAATATTTGATTGCTTTGCAAAAATGGGAATTAGTGTGTGTGTAAAGCATTGGCATGGGCCATAATTTGAAGTTCTTGTGTAGGAGTAGTGTCATTTTAAACTTTTTTAGGACCATGGTAAACCCTTGGTTAAAATATTTAACATTTTCTTTTGGACCTATGACTAATGAGAACAATTCAACCATTAAAACACCAATGGTGGTTTTTTCCCCAAATTTGTTCAAAAAATCCTTTTAAATATCACCCCAATTAGTGATTGCACAGTATAGGGTAGATGTGTAGGTGTAATGTAAGTATGTAAACAATTTTAAATGTAATCTTAATTAAAAAATAAAATAAAAAAGTTAAAAGTGATACATGAGTGAAAACATTTAAATGTTAGCTCAATTAATAATAAAAAGTTAAAACAATAAAAATAATAAAATTCAATTTGTTATATTTTGATTTAGTTATTAACTTGTGAATAGGCTTTGTTAAAATACCATGGGTCAATACCATGTCTTATCAATACCACATGCCCAAAAACCATAACTTATTTCACAACCAAAATATTTTATAACAATATGACAGCATTCTCATTCATGGATATTCACCCCCATTTTACCATGGATATTATTAACTTGTAAAAAGTAGGCTTTGTTACAATATACTATGCAAATACCATGGCTTATCAATATCATATGCCCAAAAAACATATCTTATTTCACAATCAAAATATGTTATAACAATATGAAATAATTTTTAACCATGGATATTCCCCCCCACTTACCATGTATATTATTAACTCGTAAATAGGCTTTGTTACAATACCATGAGCCAATACCATGGCTTTTCAATACCACATGCCAAAAAATCATAAATTATTTCACAATCAAAATATTTTATAAAAATATGACAAGATTCTTAACCATGGATATTCACCCTCACTTTACCATGGATATTATTAACTTGTAAATAGGCTTTGTTACAATACCATGGGCCAATGCCATGAATTATCAATACTACATGCCCAAAAAACGTAACTTATTTGACAATAAAAATATTTTATTTTAATTTTATTTTATAACATTTTTTAATTGAAGCTAAAAAGAAAAAGGTTATAATTACTTTTGAGATATATCTAAACCCTCTAAGGACTACTAAAAATATTCCCATAGAAATTAAATTAAGGTTTTAATAAAATTAAAAATGAGAATATTTTTATATTTAAAGTTGTGAAATGTATATAATATAAATAGTATTATTAAGAACCAACATAGATCCATCTCAACTAAGGATCCAAGCGATGAGAGTAAACCAAATGACTAATAATATTAGAGGAAATATAGTGCATGAATTTTTTAAGTTTTTCATTATTGTATTTTCTTTGACACATTGATCCAAAATATAGGTTTAATATTTTACAATCAATTGAGTATTTTTAATTTAGATACTTTCTTAAACACAATACAATGGGATCAAATTTAAGAGAAGTGGGGCAGGGAGTGGGAGGGACATAGTGACAAAGCTGGAGGGTGGAGAGAGAGAGTGTGTGTGATGGGGGGGAGGGATAGAGGGAGGTGGTAGAGAGAGGAAGGAAGAGAGAGAGGAAAGAAAAAATACATAGAGAGAGAGAGAGGAAGTAACAAGGGAGAGATGAGGAGAGGAGAGGAGGGGAGAGAGATAGCGAGATAAGGGTAAGAGAGAGAGAGAGAGAGAGAGAGAGAGAGAGAGAGAGAGAGAGGAGGAGAGAGAGAGAGATGATGGGAGAGGCAAAGGAAGGTGGGAGAGAAAGTGAGAGAGAGGAAGGAAGAGAGAGAGATGATGGGAGAGGCAAAGGAAGGTGGGAGAGAAAGTGAGAGAGAGGAAGGAAGAGAGATAGAAGACTCAAGAGTTGGAGGGGGAGAGAGAGGGAAGGAAGAAAAAGACATAGAGGGAGAAAGGTGAAGAGAGAGAGGGAGTGACAAGGGAATGATGGAGAGAGAGTGAGGGAGAGAGGAGAGTGGGGGCCAAGAGAGAGAGATGGAGAGAAGGAGAAGAGATAGAAAGGGAGAAGGGGAAGAGAGAGAGACAGAGAGTTTGTGTGTGTGTATATTTGGGGGGTGACATAGAGAGAGGGAATAAGAAAGAGACACATCGATACAAATATAGATATTATATAGTATTATATAACAAACCTAGATCCATCTTAACCCCATATCTATCAAGTGTTGAGAGGGATAAAATATTTTTAGGTGCAAACCTTTCCTCAAGTTTTGTACTTAAAAAAGAGGTTTACACCCGAAGAGATTGGATCCCTCTCAGTGCTTGATAGATATAGGGTTAGGATGGATCTAGGCTAGTTACTCCTACTCAAAAGTTGAAGAACTAGGTAAAGGCTATGTTTTCAAGAGTATAAGGGAAGATCTTGCATTACACATCTTTGTGTTGTACATTCATTAAACTAATGGTTAAGATGAAATTCTTAATGTGATTTTTTAGTGGGTCAAACACCTTAAGGTCATACTTAGGAAGCAAGAAATTGGGATGCTTAAGTAAATTATGCATTTAATTGGGAAAAACCAAAGCACCTTGGGACAAAAAGGGTTGATTAAAATATTGATTGTTGGCCATACCTAAAAGGTGGGATTTTGTGTCTGAATTCTCAAAATTAGAATACCCATAAAACCTATCTAAATTAGAATCCTACTTTATTTATCAATTGTAAAAATCACTTTCAAGTGAAGTTATTGTAGGGTTGTTAAAAATCAGAAAAATTAAGCTAAAAAATTGTGACATTTCTTATAAGGATGACTCCACTTATATCCTCTATTGTATGAACCAGGGTATGATCATGAGTTGTGGCTATAGTTAAAGTAGTATTTATATGCCAAGGAAACAAAGAGATTACTGACAAAGAACCAATCTATCTTATATAGGCTTGGGTAATACATATAAAATCCTTTACTTATTTGATATGTGTATAAATTTGACTTAGTATCAGGTCCAAAAGTTTCCAAGTCCTAAGATATGATATGTTTCAGAAAGCGACTTTAGGATTCGTATGATGAATTTATGAATATGGGCTATTTGTATGACTTTCAATACACATGCCTTCCTTATAACACTAATTTTATTGATGGAGTTGGATTCCCAATACTCAAAAGTAGGGATTAAACCCAAGGATATGCCTAATTAGACTCTTCGATGTTTGGGATGGAATAATCCTCCATATCATGGCCCAACAATTGTCCATCATTAGCTTCTTTACATCAATATAACCTTATGTTTATTCAATCAAAGATTATTTGTAATGCATAAACACAATACATCATGCTCTCAACTACCTATATGAAAAAAATAACAATTGATTTAGGTACGAATAAATGTTTAATGATATATATACAAAAATATAATAATGTAAAATTATAAAAGATAATATAAAACATTATAAACTTGTATCTCCTCAACTTTGACTTTCCTCCATATAATTTTCTCCAACAAAGCCTTCCCTTCAAATTTATTGGTGGAATTCACAACCCAAATGCAAGGAACATTGATATATGTTGCTAATTTAGATAAAAACTCAATATACTAAGTATTGATATACTATATATCCCTCAATCATAGAGCATTCACGACATTATATTTGCCTAACAAAATCCTCTGATGCCATCAAGTGCCTCTCCTCCAACCACATTGACCTTATGTGTGCAGGGCCACATATTTCCATCTCCTCAATTTAATGAATGAGGTAATGTTCTTATGCATTGAAAAATTCCATAGTTAAATACTTTTTCATTTCACACGTGATCTAAGGAATTTCTCTCTTTCAATACTTTATATATTCTTCATTAATTTTTTTATATGACAACCACCTACACATGTTTAAGGATAAATTACATGTGTCATCAAAACAATTATTATATGATGCAAGCAAGTCATGTGCTTGCAAGCTTTGTAACTAGCTATTGATTATAAATTGTTATCTATCTCATCTACTTGTTGAGATCATATGTAATATATTTATGTTTTCATCATTTTTTCTCTAAGAGATAGAAGTGGAACCTGCTATAACACAAAGGGAAACATTTCTTTCCAAATTCAAAACAAACAATTACTCTCATAGTACTCAACTAACTATATATAATATATGATCATAAATGATATGAGAAAATATCAGATTATTTTGATAAAGGTATGTCAATTGCGAGTTTTTTCCCCACCAAAGTCATGTTTTTTCATTAAGATATTATTTATGTTTGAAGCAAAACTAGTCAATAATTTCATTTTTTGAATCTTGTCTTTTAAAACATTCCTTTCTTGCTCTATTAATAAAGATGGAATAATTATACATGATCCATTACATGAAGAATATATCACGTTTAACCTTGCGTGTTTACTTCTTGAATGTCACTTAAGAATTTCATGATTTTATCTTTGTCATTTCTTACATCCATGACTCTACATAAGCATTCTATGAAAATGTTCCTAATATGGATTGCATCAAACAAATGTTATACTTGTAGGTGCTCATAGTAGGGAAACCTAATAAATTGGTGCTTTTCATTCCTCATGGAAGCCCAATATTTTTTCTCTTTAAAAACATAAATGAAATAGCATTCATTATATATATTACAAATAATTAAATATAAATATAAAATTTTACATTTTACATATCACTTGGGGACAAAATATTGCTTACCACTCATAAACCTTTTCCCATGATTGAGTTGTCATTCTTTGTGATTTTACTCTAGTCTTTGCCTTCCCATTAAAAAAATATTTTTCATAAGTCCAATCTCTATGGCACTCAAGAAGGAAGTGTTTATACACATCAAACATGTCCTTTTCTAAACTTCTAGAACAACAAAATGTCACTCTAGGACCACAAATTGGATATCTCAATGTACCCTTTGTTTGAAGGCCTAAGTGATATAGAATAGTGCTAATACTAGTATATAAAACAATTCAAAAAACATGCATGAACTAATCACAAAAATATATTGTTAAAGTGTACTAGAACTTTAAAGACCACAAAAATGTGCTAGCCTTGGGGCATCATGAATTGTCCATATAAGTATTCCATAGAATTGAAGTTGATTTTGCTCTACTAGCTTGGAAATTGTACATAGTGATGCCAACTGATAACTTTAAAAATCCATGAATAATAGGCTCAATATATACATCTATATATTTAACTTGGTACTTAAATGATAATATAAAAATACAGATATAAGAAATTATGTAACAAACTAGACAAATAAAATGGTATAATGAAAAGAATATTGTAAAAAAAAAATACTTGGACCAATCAATGCTAACATTGCATGCTCCTTCTTTATTGACATTCAAGGAGGAAGGCTATCATTTATAACAAAATCACGCCATTCTTAGCAAATAGTTTTGAATTCTCTGAATAAATGACAGTATCATCTTCTAATCAAAAGCCTAACATTACAAGGAACTTCTTTAAAAATGACCCATCTTTACATGATGTCTTTAAATTCATAACCATCTATAGGCATTCACATAACACCATATTCACTTCTTTTAGTTGCATGATAATCAACACATCATGCAAGGATTTTTCACCTCAAAATTTTTGAAAACATGGAATTATGGGGATACGACAAAGAATCTTATCGACAACCTTTTTATCACTTAATAATTTTAATATCTACTAGTACCCAATATATGGCATGCCATCCATAATATATAATATAATTATTAAGAAATGTATAAAATGTTTGATAATACATTCTGATATATTTCATAAAGGCATACATATGTATAGATATGTGCAAGGTAAAGTATTTGACGATAATAAAAGAATATTGCCTATATATATATATATATATATATATATATATATATATATATATATATATATACACACACACATGGTATGAATGTTAGATAATATCACATACTTTTACAATTATGATTAAAAATAGAAAAAAAAACTTATTCTAAAAACAAAATTTCATTTTTTTTTAAATTATTTACCCACATTTTATAGGGTACAATTATTTCACTCTAAAATTCACCAAAAAATTTTAAAAACCATATAAAACTATTAGAAATTTAAATATTTTTATGAAAATATCACCAAACATTTTATAATTATCGTTTTGAAGAATTAGTGAGATTTTAAAAGGTTTATGCACTTCTTTTTTTTGGATCGACTTTTTTCTATTAATTTAAAAGAAGATTACACTGTGGACTGCATCATTTCAAAACATTTGAGACATCACTCCATCTGGATTTATTGGCAGTCAGGTAGAAACAAAAAAACATGGATAATAGCAAGAGAAAACAAGAAGGCTGAAGACTAATGGCCCAAAGTGCCCAAAATTATCCAAAAAGAAAGAAGTGTCCCAAAATCATTTTTAACCAAGCATGTTACCAGGGTTCAAGTTTTCAAGTTCTCCTCCTCCAGGGTGTCGAAATGCTTCATGTATGTGTGATTCCATGTGAGTTGTTCTCGCTTCAAAGTCATCCATCCGCTCTTGAAGTCACTTTTGGCCTCTAGAAAGGGAGATTTGTAGATCTAAGATTTGTCACTGATTGTGTTGTATATCCTACAAAAAAGTGATATCCTCATTATGGTCATGTTTCTTGTCTCTTTCCAATTGCTCCATCACCATTGTCACGACTTGAATTTGTGCCTCCAAAGAGTCACAGGGTGGTGGCAGGTCCACACACTTCGGGGATGCCTTTTGTTATTGCACCAATCCTTCATCCCCATCAATATGAGAAACCAGGTGGGAAGCACCCTAACCTTGATGGTCCACCTCCCTTCTAAGCCTCCCTCTTTGATGGAGAATTGTAAAATCACAAAGAACTATCCAGGTCTCCCACTTCCAATGTTCAACCCCTACCCCATAAGCTTCTATGGACCAACCATTTGCACTGGCTATAGAAAACACCTCACTTCCCACCCCCCACCACTTATTTACATTGAAAATTCCACAATCTTCCCAGTTGACCCAATCACCATCTATCTTGGCAACAATGGCACTGCGGGGCTTTCATTTCAGGTAAATTATGCCACTCTCATTCACTGACATAAAACTACCCTCACGACAAGTGCCTTGGCTAGTATGAATTAACCGCCAAGCCCACCAACACCCTCCATAGGCCTGCAATTTATGCTCACAAAAATTCAAAAGTCAAAGGGGAGGACCCCACCCTCCTAAAACCCACAACACACTTGAGGATGACACAAGAGCTTCCCATAAATAAAGAAAATGGCATAAGGAAATCCATCACAGCCACTAACTATGCACATAAACCCCTTCAACCTCTTGCCAACATTCCTCAAGTCCCCCACAAGACATGAGATACCACTACGACTCGAAAACAACATAGATTAAATAATAAAAGAAGATCAATGAGAATATATTCTAGAGTTCCCTTTGACACAAGCCTAGTGAGGACACTAAAAATCCATCCACCCTCCCTCTAATATTCACGATGATAGCTTCTCTCACCAGAAATTAATGTGAGCCAATATCCTAGGTCGCATACTACCCCATCTTGGGGGACTTCTTAGCTCCAACTTTCTTCCCCACAAGGTTCTTCTTACGTATCTACTAATTTGAGAATGAGCAAATCCCGATAACATTGCCTCCTTGCTCCTCTGTAACAATGGTTCCCCCATCTTGCCACTCCTTCATCTCCTGCCTGAAACAAATGGTCGGAAAAAGCCAACCCAATTCTCTTATAATCAAGAAAGTATCCTGAACATTCATTTTCCCAATACTACAGTAGTTTTTCTTTACACGCCTCCCACTCATTAATGATGTGTGGGTTGTCATATACGCCCTGAATTTTGGCCTCCTCTTGGCCATTTACCACCTCCATCGGGAAAGATATATCTTTACTGAGAAGAGCTTCCATCATAAATGAGTCCAGCCTGGTCAAGGGCAGGGACCATTGGGAAGTAAATTCTTAGTTTGTCTTCTGGAACCCCCAATTTGCTGGTCAATCGGCCACCTGATTACCCGACCTTCTGTTATGCGAAATGATGACATAAGAGAAGGAGGCTAGTAGTGCCCTAATTCTATCTTCTTGACATTCCAATCTAAAAATTTTAATTACCTTTGCAATGGGAGTGCCATTGATTAATTTCCAAATAACCTAAATCACCAATGAGGAGTCCCCTAAAACATGTAATTTTGGAACCTCCAACCCATGCGCTAGTAGAAGACCTTTCTCTAGTGTTGAAAAATTGATAGTGTTGTTGGTTGTGGTACCACAAAATACCACAAAAACTTTCCAGACCGGGATTATCTTTAGAGACCCCATTGAATTTCAATTTAACAAATCCCCTAGGGGGAGAGGTGAATATTGAGGGAGCTTCAATTTGAGAGAGACATGAGGATGCCACTTGTGATCCCAACATAGATGGAGATAGATCAAGATTTCAGAGAATCTTAACCTCCTCTCCTTTTTCTTTCCATTCATGTGTGCCCTATTTTTCTAACAAAATTGATTCTCTAACATTTTTTTGTTGTGCTCCAGATCATTTGAGTGGAGGTTCTTTGATTTTTAAATATGACTTGTTGTGTTCTTTCCATATATTCCACACTAATAGCCCAAGGACCAGGACCTAATTTTTTTTAACTATTGGGTTCTTGAATCAAGAGATCTGTCATTACTCTATGGTTTCTGCCACAATATTCCTTGAACTATCCATATGCCCAAAGGTGTGTCTGACTTTATTCCATAGCTACTCTGCTACTACACATGAGTTGAGAAAATTCTCCATACACTCTTCTTGAATATGAAAAATTGAGCACCACGATGGTCTGATGTAGCATTTCCGTATCAGCAAGTCCCACATACGGAGTCTTTGTCATCCAATGAGCCAAAAGAAGTGTGCTACTTTTGGCCATAACTTGGTGGTCCATATTTTTCCCCACAATGGATCTCTTGGAATTCCTTCATGTCCAGTCTTTAAGTTGTATGCTTCCTTGATTGTAAACAAACCCTTAGATTTACAACCCCACCCCAGTCTTTAATTTTCTTATGACATCAAAACTCTTCGATTTTAGTGTATTCTTAAGGATTAACCATCTTTGTACACCTTCTACCTCTAGCCAATCATTTTCTATTTTCCTATTTCTCCAAGTAGATTGATCTTCTTACTGCTTCTAATAGTCAGCAACCTTTATGGTAACGTAATTCTGAAGGGACTCCCACAAAGAATCTATCTTAGTCACAATATCTAATTTTGGAAGCTAAATCCAAGACTCATCCCAAAACCTACCCGATTTCCCATCATGAAGTTCCAAAAAGATATGATCCTTGATGAGGTGATTGTTCGTTCAAGCTAGGTTCCAAAGAGGATACCCCAAAGTGTGATCAATCACTCTCAACTTCCCTTCTCTTGATCTCCCTTGACTATATTTTCTATCCCATATTCACTTCCAAATATTTGAACCTCATTGAAGCCACCACCACTATAGTTTAGCAACCATCACATTATCAAGAGTTTTTGGATCACGGAGAACCAGACCCACACAGAGTTTTAGAAGGTAGATCTTTTCCCATGAAGTTAGCACCCATTTCTTGTTGAGGTTATCCCCTTGTCACAAGAACTTCCAAAAAATGGAAACTATCTCTTTTTAAACTCCTTTCAAGGCCGATAATGTAGACAATTGATGCACAGGGATAGCCTACAAAACAATTTTTAGAAGAATAACATGTCCTTCTATATTAAGAACACAAAAGGTTGATTTTTCCAACCTCTTAGTGAGCTTGCTACAAACCTCACTCCAACAAGAAATTTTCAAGGGATTGACAATGAGAGGGACCCCTAAATACTTGTTTGGTAAGGAGCCAATAGAAAAACCCAAATTTCGAGCCAAGTTCGTTTGAATTAGTTTTGGAGTATTAAAAAAATACATATTATACTTGTCTTTGTTAATTAACATAACTAAATTCTCCTAGAAATGTGAAAGGATCGAACTAATAGCTCTTGACTCTTGGACTATTAGCTCCCTAAAGAGAATATTATCATCCACAAACTGTTGGTGTGACAAAGACAAATCGTGGCCCAGTAACCTGATCCCCTCCATCTGAATATAATGGACTATTGAACTAATCATTCGCCCCAACCCTTCTACTGCAATTATGAATAAAAAAGGCGAGAGTGGATCCCCTTGTTGAAGACCCTTCGTAGAGTGGAAATTGGCTGAGTGAGACCTGTTAATCAAAATGGAGAAGAAGGGGGTTGGGATTAGGGATATAATATAGTTTATCCGATCCATAAAGAAGCTCAATGCTTCCAAGGCTCTAGATAAATAACTCTATCTCAAGCGATCATAAGCCTTGGAGAGACCCAAATTTATAAGCAACCCTGACTTCTTAATCCCTTAGAGCGAATGAATGACTTTGTGGACCACCAGTAGACCATCTAAGATATGTCTTCCCTCCACAAATCCATTACGCTCTGGACTAATGATGTGCTTGAGTAAGGAATTCAGTCTTCTAGCTATCACCCAATAAATTATCTTGTAAATTACATTACACAAATAAATAGGTTTTAATCCACTTGGCTCACTAGATGCATTGGATGTTGTGATCAACATAAACAAGGTTGAATTTAAACCAAACCAGATCTTATGTGTCTTATGAGACTCTTAAACCAAAGCATGGACTTCATTGCCTAGAAAATACCAACAGGATTTAAAGAAATTTGAAGTAAATCCATCTGGTTCTGGAACTTTATTATTAGGAAGCTCCTTTACCACCATCTCCACTTCTTCAAACGATATTTCCCTCAATAAGGGCTCATTTTTCTATGTTGATATCAAGCGAGGGATGTGGCTTACAACTTTGGAAATGGTGTTTTCTCGATCATGGTCCCCTTCAGTTAGCAGATCTGAGAAAAAGGAAGTCATTTCCTCCTCTATCTCATCATGCTCCATAAGACGCTCGCCATTCCCAGAATTTAGGGAGAAAATCATCTTATTTTGGCAATGATTTGTCATGGATCAATGAAAGAGTTTTGTGTTACATTCTCCCTCCTTCAACATTTGAGTACGATATTTCTACCTCCAAAGAACCTCTTCCTACTTCCATCTCTCCTCTAGATCATGCAGGACCCAACCTTATGATGCTGCTAAGTTCTCAGGCCATCCCTCTATAATTATTCTACTCTGGATCTCAGCCATCTTATCCTCCAATCCTTGATTTTCTACAAATATGTTTCCAAATTCTGTTTTTTTATAGGATTTCATTCTTAATTTTAGCTCCTTTGATTTTATTTGGAATATTTGCTTCAAATTTCCTCCCATAACTGAAATTTCCCTCCACCGGGACTCCATCTTGGATACCAAATCTAGTTGGAGGAAATCTCTCAAATTGAAATGGGTGATTCATAGGGGCCATGTTTAGGTCTATTTCCAATATTATTGGCCAATGATTAGAACCTAAGCTAGGAAGAATCATGGCTTCTACGAACATATCTCTTACAACCACTTCTTCTGAGATTAGGAATCAATCCAAAC
The DNA here is from genome assembly GCA_031772625.1 of Pinus tabuliformis. NCBI lineage: Eukaryota > Viridiplantae > Streptophyta > Pinopsida > Pinales > Pinaceae > Pinus > Pinus tabuliformis. Next base: position 285,041,132 of record CM062807.1, on the reverse strand, counting down.
AGGTTTCCACTTGGTTTCTCTCAACCCTCTTGTTGTTCCATTTATGAACTCCATTACATGTTTCCACATCCGCTAAAATCAAGTCCTATATCATGTCATTGGAATGTTGTGCTATTGGATCTAACCTCTGCACTCCTTTTCATTTTTCTTCTAGGCTTCTGATAATGTTAAAATATCCTCCTATAATCCAACATTCATCCTAAAAGGTTCCCTAGTTTCTCTCAAGTATCCCAAGAGCTTTTCTTGTTGACCTTAAACAGAAGGTCCATAGGTCGTTGTCAATGTTATACATTCGCCTGCTCCTATACATCCGAACCTTCCTGTTAGGCTATAAGGAGTCACTACCTAGTCTTTACAAGTAATCCATCTGGGATCCCAAATCAATGTTATCTCTCCTGCTATACCTCTTGCATCAATAGCCATCACCTCACTTTCTCTCCAGCATTTTTTTGCTATATTAGCTAGTTTTTTTTTCAAGATTTTTGTTTCTTGTAACATTAAAACTTCAAGTTTCTCTTAATCTATTTTTGTCTCTAGATACCAGAGCTTTCCTTTGTTATTTTAGCCCTAAATGTTCCAAGAGATTGTCTTCATTAGGATAAGTGATAAGAGTGAGGTAAAAACTTCATGATCTGACTCATTTGGCCAGAGATCAACAAAAATTCCCCTACTTCCCTTAGCACCTCTTTCGATGATTTTCTTACCTTCCTTCCTCTCTCGATCAATTGAAGACAGATTGTGAGGCATTATGGGCTCCTTCATATTTATTGGAAATGATTAACTTTAAATCCCCTTATGGATTCGCAATCTGGAAGCACCATCACCCAAACAAGTTCTAAAAATGGGCTAATTTGCTAGAGAGGATGTCTTATACTGCATATCTAGCCCAAATTGTAAAGAATTCCAACATTTCATTTTCATCTACATTCAGTTTATTTTGTTTTTCTTCAGCTTCCAATAACTTACTTGTATGCACTAGAACTTACTTCAAGCTCCTCTAGTGACTTGTGCTTAGGCATCCCCTTCTCTAATTCTTTATTTCTCTAGAGGTTTTTTTCCATTCGCTGGATCACTAGTTTTTCCACCTAACCTTCCCCATCTCCCAGAATGTCAATTTTCTCTAGCAATGTGAATGGGTTGTTGTTTGAATATTGTGACTTTTGTTGTTGAGAGACATTTTGTGTTGATGGGACTGCAGAGTTTTGGGAAACTATATTTCCTTGTTAACGTAGTTGGTTGCAAGATGTCCTGCCCTTTCTAGGACCCACCACTTGGAAACCCTCATCATCCTTCATTTCCTTGTTCCTCGGTTCTTCATCAATTATCAGTAGGAAATCCAAAAATAAATGCCCATATTCATGACATCATCAACACTTGAATGATACATGTTCATAGTCAAGCGATTGATCCCAGAAAAAATCTTAATATTCTAGGTGGATAGACTTAGGAAAGGGTTGTGAAATATTCATATATGCATAGATCCTAGGGTATGCTTCATGTCAATGATTCTTGGTGATTTCATATATGTTCACAAAATCCCCTATTACATTACCAATCCCTTTTAATATGTTTGATTCCTGGAAGTCCTATAGTAGGGAGGAAAAGTGAACCCAAACCAGAGCAGCTAGGAACTATTCTTTCTCTAGATTATAAAATTCCCCCCAAAATATAATGAAAAGCCTTACAATGTTCATGAAGTAAAACACATTCTCAAAGACCCATTTTCGATCGGTCAAATTTGCAAAGATCACTGTGAAAAAACCTTTTTCTCATAGATGAAGCTCTGTTGGGCCTTTGGGGTTCCAGTTTGTCTATATCCATTGCACGATCTCTTTCCCCTTTGGCCATATCCCCATAAACTTGCAGATCAAAGCATGATCCTTAATGAACTGTTTGGATTTCTCTAACTGGTTATTCAGGATCATGAACTTGGGATTTTTAGATTCTTTTGGAAGACATCGAACCCTCGATCTCACTTTTCATTAGGTGTCAAACATTGGAGATTCCTTAGATTTCTTACCCCCTACCAGAGCATTGGAGCTTCCACCCGCCGATTTGGAGGAACCCGATAAAATGTTTCGATAAGAGTGTGCCCCCCCCCACTCCCCCAACAAGGGGCCACTCATTGCACCGCTCAACTTGGCAGTCGTCTAAAGAGATCATTGACAGACTAACCTACCAATATGCGACCATACCAAAATCTAAAAATTCCGCAAATTGCACATGATGTTGAACCCTACAAGTTTTATGTGCTTTAAGATAAGTATGGATCCTTGACATTTTCCCAAATTGATTGACTATTCAATACTTTCAAAATCACTAAAAATAAAAGAACAAAGAGAAGACTTAGTTTTGATTGTTCACATGGTGTTTTACACGCCTTATTGATGAGGGGTACATCGTGGACATCATCAAAGTTATCATCCATGAGATCATATGCATATTGAAAAAAAATTACATGGATCAATGCATGTGCCTTGTCATTCACAAACATATCAATATCATTTTCTTCCATACCATCAACTTGATTTTTCTGCTAGAAACTATATCCTTAGGTAATTCAAGCAAAGGAAATCTTGTCTTTGTAATTATGAACAATCAAATATTTTTAATATATATCACATTTTAAAATGGTAGAAAGTCTTAGAATGAGAATAAAAACATAATGAGAATTTGGACTTACAGTTTGAAAATAACACTTGTTCAAAGTTTGATTGAATTTTACCTCCAAACTTAAATATGTATATATTGTAATTTACTTTATTTTATAAATTATTTAACTAATTTATATGTAAACTTTATTATTTATTTAATTTATATTAATTAAGTTAATTATAGTTTATTTAATTACTTTGTAAATATCATTATTTTATTAATTTTTTATTAATTATTAAATTAAATTAAAAAATTTAATTTAATATTTATTTAAGAACCACCGAGCTCTTATATATACATATTAAAACTATATAATAAAACAATACATTGTAAATATATAATATATATTTACGCCGTAAGGCGTTCCCTCTGAGAAAGACATCCCTAAAATGTGACGTGTGCGATCATGAGCCATTGATTTTGTGTGTTAGATGATTGGGGTGTTTTCTGCCGTACTTTTAATCTGTTTTTTCATAAAAAAATAGTTTTTTTCCTATGGTAATGGGCCATGAAAGGCCAGGCCTGCCCTGCTGGCGATGAGACTCTTCTGCTGGTCATGAAACTCATGGCAGAGACTGCCTGCTGGCGATGAGACTCTTCGGCTAGCGACGAGACTCTTCGCAGAGACTTTTCATGTCTTTCTTCCCTGCATGCGTAGCCTTGTGCAGATAATGATAAGGTGTATGTACTCTGTTTTTATGACATTTTCCATAGCTCCAGGCCCAATTTCGTAAGTTAACTCCCTCTCTGCGTTCGATCGCTCTCGTCCCAATTTCGTAAGTTAACTCCCTCTCTGCGTTCTGTGTGTGAGAGTGTCAATATGGGCGAGGGAGCAGCGATTGGAATCGATCTGGGGACGACGTACTCGTGTGTGGGAGTGTGGCAGCACGTCAGGGTGGAAATCATCACCAATGATCAGTGGAATCGAACCACTCCCTCCTATGTCGCTTTTACTGATACATGTCATCTTCGAGGAGCCCAAAACTTGTCAAATGCTTCAATTTCTTTTCCCAAAATTCAGGCCCGTTACGTTTAATTAGAATAAAAGGTGCCGATTTGAAAACAATGGAGACATTAACCTCTGATCTGAACAGGTTTTGAAGATACTGGATGTTGGGACGCAGGGTTTTCTCGAGACTAGAGCTGAGCAATCTGGATCCATTGGATATGACATTTCCTAAGTCTTGTGCAGGAAGGCCCAATGTTTTCGTGAACTCAATCTTGGGTTTCAACTGCCGATCAACGTTGAGACAAAGAATGGATGGGTTTCTGGTAACAACAAGCCTTACCTGGCGTTCTGTGCATCCTGAATCTCTCAGTAACTGTACCCCTTGCTCGGCGATATGAGCTGACCTCATCGCCATCATGGATGGCCTTGCTTTAAGGATACCTAAGAGCTCAGACTGACTGAACCCACATTCGTTGAGCAAGAATTCTGAAACCAGGCATGTGTTCTCTGCTTCTGTGTAGCTTGTGGACTTGTCTTTGTCAGCAATAATAGTAGAAAACTGTGATAATTTTAACAAAGTAATCCGAGGAAATGGTGAAGATAGTACTGCAACAGCCGATGCCAAGGAGTGACGGTGATATCCCAAAGATGAAGCCAAGTAATGGGCAAACATGGCCATTGCTGAAGATATGAAATTAGGGATTACTGCATAACAAATGGATGAAAAGAGGCTGATATTTATACGAAGATAGATGTATTTGTTTATTATATTATAATCTACATATATAAACGATATAAATGTATTTGTTTATTATATTATAATCTACATATATAAACGATATATATTTGATTGCTTCTCCTGGTTGGCTTGGGAGTTGATTTTGGCAATTCCATTTCAATTCGGGATATTGGTTTCCAAAATTGCCCTTTCTTGAAACGATGATTGTTTCCTTCCCAACTCGCAAGTAAAAGATGAAACACTGTTTATCTCTTTAAGGCCATGGCTTGCTTTATTTTCTACCTGTTTTGAGATAACACCGATTAACTAGTGTGCAATGTCTAGCTTGGATTTGAAATGTGTCAATTCCAGTAAAGTCTCATAGATACAACATATCTGGAAACAATCAGATCAGACTACTGTAGAAACGGATAAGAATTTGAAGTCCCTACATTTGCCTGCAGGATTTGAATATTTACTTTTACAAGTTAACCATGATTCAAACAGTCAAAATTTCAGATCTATCCCATCACATTTTAAAGGGAGGAAGCAATGCATGATTGTTGCAAGGTGATAGCAAAAAAAAAAATTATCTGGTGATGAGAGTTTTTTTCGTCTTTCAAAAATGTGTTATTTGATGCATTCTCTGTGATTGTATTACAACTAAGTATCCTTCAACAGTGCATGTTGATTGTGATTGTGGTGTGACAATAAGCTGGCCAAAACAAGATCCCAGACCGGAACTGACTGTGTCGTGATCATTTTCTATATATATTAATTCCCACCCATTACTCATGTGGACTAGAGGGATCATGGCACTGGATCATAACAGATTGATGATCCCTTGGTTGATGTTCTCAAACCTCTTTCAATCAATAAGAGTAACGCAATACAATCTAACCTGACCAAAACAGAAACCCGAAATTCTACTCTTTTAGAGGGCAGGCTTGCCACTGCACATTTCAAGTAACTTTTTGGCATGAGGACTGCACTCAACATATATTTCAAGGAACTTACGCTCACTTAAAGCAAGAGCAGTAAAGAGACGAGGAGGACACTTGGAAGGTTGCATTGCACTGAGAGCACTCAACACCTTGTGGCGGGGCTTGATCCTACGCTCCAAGCTAAAACAAGACACTGCATGAGGACATGATAAAAAAAGTTTTGAAGGAAGCCCTACAGTATGCATAAAAAGGTCCATGCTCTTCTGCACTTTATCCATGGAAGCACTTAATATAAATGGGCACCTCCTAACAAGGTCCTTGATGTCATCTTCGAGGAGCCCAAAACTTGTCAAATGCTTCAATTTCTTTTCCCAAAATTCAGGCCCGTTACGTTTAATTAGAATAAAAGGTGTCGATTTGAAAACAATGGAGACAGTAACCTCTGAACCAAACAGGTTTTGAAGATACTGGATGTTGGGACGCAGAGTTTTCTCGAGACTGGAGCTGAGCAATCTGGATCCATTGGATATGACATTTCCCAAGTCTTGTGTAGGAAGGCCCAATGTTTTCATGAACTCAATCTTGGGTTTCAACTGCCAATCAACATTGAGAAAAAGAATAGATGGGCATCTGGTAATAGTCATCCTTACCTGGCGTTCTGTGAATCCTGAATCTCTCAGTAACTGTACCGCTTGTTGGGCTGTATGAGCTGATCTCGTCGCAACCATGGATGGCCTTGCTTTAAGGATAGCTGAGAGCTCAGACTGACAGAACCCACATTCGTTGAGTAAGAATTCTGAAACGGGGCATGTGTTCTCTGCTTCTGGGTAGCTTGTGGACTTGTCTTTATCAGCAATAGTTGTAGAAAGCCGTGATAATTTTAACAAAATAATCCGGGGAAATGGTGAAGATAGTGCTGCAACAGCCGCTGCCAGGGAGTGACGCTGAGATCCCAAAGATGAAGCCAAGTAATGGGCGAACATGGCCATTGCTGAAGATATGAAATTAGGGATTACTGCATAACAAATGGATGAAAAGAGGCCGGTATTTATACGAAAATAGATGTATTTCTTTATTATATTATAATCTACATATATAAACGATATAAATGTATTTGTTTATTATATTATAATCTACATATATAAACGATATATCTTTGATTGCTTCTCCTGGTTGGCTTAGGAGTTGATTTTGGCAAATTACATTTCAATTCGGGATATTGGTTTCCAAAATTGCCCTTTCTTGAAATGATGATTGTTTCCTTCCCACCTCCCAAGTAAAAGATGAAACACTGTTTATCTCTTTAAGGCCATGGCTTGCTTTATTTTCTGCCTGTTTTGAGATAACACCGATTAACTAGTGTGCAATGTCTAGCTTGGATTTGAAATGTGTCAATTCCAGTAAAGTCTCATAGATATAGCATATCTGGAAACAATCATATCAGAATACTGTAGAAACGGATAAGAATTTGAAGTCGCTACATTTGCCTGCGGGATTTGAATATTTACTTTTACAAGTTAACCATGATTCAAACAGTCAAAATTTCAGATCTATCCCATCACATTTTAAAGGGAGGAAGCAATGCATGATCGTTGCAAGACTATAGCAAAAAAACAAATTATCTGGTGATGAGAGTTTTTTTCGTCTTTCAAAAACGTGTTATTTGATGCATTCTCTGTGATTGTATTACAACTGAGTATCCTTCAATAGTGCATGTTGATTGTGATTGTGGTGTGACAAAAAACTGGCCAAAACAAGATCCCAGACCGGAACTGACTGTGTCGTGATTATCTTCTATATATACTAGTTCCCACTCATTACTCATGTGGGCTAGAGGGATCATGGCACTGGATCATAACAGACTGATGATCCCTTGGTTAATGTTCTCAAACCTCTTTCAATCAATAAGAGCAACGCAATACAATCTAACCCTGACCAAAACAGAAACCCGAATTTCTAGTCTTTTAGAGGGCAGGCTTGCCACTGTACATTTCAAGTAACTTTTTGGCATGAGGACTGCACTGGACATATTTTTCGAGGAACTTACGCTCACTTAAAGCAAGAGCAGTAAAGAGACTAGGAGGACGCTTGGAAGGTTGCATTGCACTGAGAGCACTCAACACCTTGTGGCGGGGCTTGATCCTACGCTCCAAGCTGAAACAAGACACTGCATGAGGATATGATAAAAAAAACTTTGAAGGAAGCCCTACAGTATGCATAAAAAAGTCCATGCTCTTCTGCACTTTATCCATGGAAGCACTTAATATAAATGGGCACCTCCTAACAAGGTCCTTGATGTCATCTTCGAGGAGCCAAAACTTGTCAAATGCTTCAATTTCTTTTCCCAAAATTCAGGCCCTGATATTCCTGTGGTAGGCTGCGAGTTAAATCCATATGTGCAATTGCAGAGTTTCGACAATAACATCATTACTGATGAGACTCCTACAGATGGCTATTACCTGAGATACAAATGGTGAGTCTTCTTTTACTTTAGTAGATGTAGATCTATTATATGGATGGTACTTGCTCTGTTGCATGTTTGCTTTCCCCCAATAAACCACCACACAACAGGCTAGAAATTTGATGTCCTACCCTGCTTTCCCCAAAAAAATTATATGTAGACCAATAATTTGCAGTGCCCTTCCTGTCTATGGATGGAAAAAACTACAGGAAAATGCCCATGCGTCTATTAATTTTCAGTAATGCCACAAACAGAATATTGATTAGTCTTTTTCTTCTCTGGGATGGAAGCTAGCCACACACACCAATGCAAATGGTTTGGTTTTAGTAACCATCGAGCATATGGATGTGGTATTTTGTGGAAATGAGTTGCCAAGTATGTGATTACAATAGAAGGGATAATCTTGTGAGCATTTTCACCTTTGATTGCTTCTCCTGGTTGGCTTGGGAGTTGATTTTGGCAAATTACATTTCAATTCAGGATATTGGTTTCCAAAATTGCCCTTTCTTGAAACAATGATTATTTCCTTCCCACCTCCCAAGTAAAAGATGAAACACCGTTTATCTCTTTAAGGCCATGGCTTGCTTTATTTTCTGCCTGTTTTGAGATAACATTGATTAACTAGTTACGCCGTAAGGCGTCTCCCTCTAAAATGAACTCCCCTAAATGTCTTTATGTCCTAATCTTAATCGTTAGATCTATTGTTAGACAATTCAACAATTCTTTGTCGTCCAAAGAAAACATTAAAAAACAGTGATTAGTTAAAAAATTAATTAAACCCAGCCCAACCCGTCCGTTTACCTAGCCAGTCCGCCGTGTGCTGCACGAGCTTTTTCTGCAGGAGGAGGGCCAAGAGGATGAGGAGGGCCACACAGGGCAGATTTTTTTGCAGGAGGAGGAGGGCCAGTCCAGGGTTCTTGCTTTTTCTTCTGTTCTATTTTTAGGGTTATCTTTTTTTGACTGGTTTTCTTGTTTATGCAGGGATGCAAACCAACCAGAGCGCATAGAGGTAGTATGGGTTGGATTTGGATGATGGTGTTCCCTTGAGCGAGGCCCTCCTTGCCTCCTTTCAATGTGGTGACCCCGGCCGCACAACTCAGCACAGCTTGGCAACGGAGCGTGGCAGGTTCTGGACACAGGGGCAGAGTGGAGTCTCATCTCCTTGCAATATCGACTCTGTTTAAAGGTATGACTTAATTGACTAGTTCAACAATCCATGAAGAACTGAACAGGGTGAAAAATACTTATTCACATTCCTTTTCTCCTTGTCTTCCAGGTCAAATTCCTTTCCAGCCAAAGACTGCACCTCCTGTTTCATCCTGCACCATCAAGAAGGTATTTCTATGTGGCCTGGACTGTCCCAGGTCTTATAGCTCCAGGTTGGCTAAACAGCTTGCCTTGCCTCCTTAATTTTTCTAGAGAATCTCTCCTCCTGGAACCTGGAATTTTATTCGACAAACCTCTCTTGACGAGCCATGTTGCATTGATACTCCAAAATTGGGAAAGATAGATTGCTCCTTTGGTGCTTCCTCTTTGTCCCCTGTTTGATCATTCTCTTAGGTCCCTTCCTACCTCTAGTGTCTTCTGTGCTTTACTATTATTTGGGCATTTACATATGCATTTCTTCTCTCCACCAATTTGCACTTCTCAGAAAATTCCTTGGCTCTCATGACAATTCCTCCTCATGGCTTTACAATTCTTGCGCAACAAGATTTCTCCCTCTTTGAGCTGGCCAGGACTATTCTTATTAAATTTATAGCCTTGCATGGCTTTTTCCACCCTTTGAAATTATTAGGCTGAACTACTTTCAACCTTGGAATTCTATGTGGTATCTCTCTCATAAATTCTCAAATTAAAACAGGTCCTTCTAAATTCCTCCTCATGGCTTTACAATTCCTGCGCAATAAGATTTCTCCCTCTTTGAGCTGGCGAGGAGCATTCTTATTAAATTTATAGCCTTGCATGGCTTTTTCCACCCTTTGAAACAATGAATTTGTGTTTAGGTCTGATCCTTCTATTCCTCCTCTATTGCAATATTAGCCAATAGGTCTCCTACCACATTTCCTTCTCTTTACATACTGGAAGCTGACCTCCTTAAAATTTCTAACTGTTTCCCTTGGTCAAGTGAGTTGGACTTCTGAATGCAATGCAAGATTTTTGTTTTGGTTTAAATTTTTAAAACAAATTGTAACATTTTGCTAGAACATGATCAAATGCAAACCCAGATGCATCCTCTAAATTCATGAAGTACCAGGGCCTTTGTGAAGGTACTTTGCACCACTACCAGATGAGTTTCCTTGACTGTGCAATGGAATTTTATCTTTTTCAAGCTATTCCTGTCTGGAAAACACTTGCAATTCACAATAACTAGGAATTCTATACAAAAGATCATCGGGAAGGTTGGAATCACATTCTCCACACTGCATTATTCATTATCTGAATAGGCTTAGGAATACAAAATACCATTGCATTTCTCTTGCACTACTTAAGGTCTTCTTTCCATTTCTCATCCGATTTCCTTCAAGAATGTTGTACAGACAGTGTAACTCATCCACTGGTGGAGACTTCATTAAAGTAGGCACTCGAAATCCATGTTTTTGATAACTAGATATGGATAGATAAAGAAGAAAGTAGGCCATCTAGCATGAGAACTATACTGCAATAGCAATTGTCCTTCTGGCAAGAATGCATGAAAATTTATAAGCCCCTATTGATGGTTTCATTAAAAAGAAAATAAATCTGGAACATAGATGCAGATAGAACAGAGTCAACATGTTAATCACAATAAAGATAGAAGCCCCCTTATATATCATAACTGTGTGCAAGGGGAGAGAAAAATTCCAATGTCCAATGCGCTGAAACACAGACTTAGAGATTTTGGCCATTTGTAGTAAGGCCCATTCTGTGGCATGGTACAAGGCTTGCAGGAAAGTTTGTTGTTTTTATTTCTATTAAGGGAATCAATAACTGAGTGGATTCATACCCGCTAGGCATGGGTTTGAGTCCATTGGGCTACCACTATAAACCCTAGGTCCCATGGAGAGGCCCAGCCACACAGAACAGTTAAGTCTATGAATTCAATTTGAGGCGGGAGCATTAACCCCCTGAGCTTTGTCCTCTCAGTCTAACCCCTAGGGCCCAGAAGTCTGCTATTGTTGAGTCACAAGTAGCTTTGAGATAATAATGCACTTGTATGCTTCGAGATCTCCTTTTCTCTAGCAGAAGCTCATCTTCTTTTTTATGCCAGTGTTTGCATGCTTAGATGGTTGATTAAAGCTAGCTCCAATTTGAATATACATGGCTTGAAAATCCTAATTAATGACTAGAGTCATGGACGAAGATTTTTTGAAGACAAAGCATTATTGAGGAAAGGATTATGTGGGAAAGCATTATTGAAGTTTCTTTTGATTATAGCCATACTCAAGTTCTTTTGTGGGCTTCTAGGTTCTATATTAGACCATGTGAAAGGAGGTAGAACACCATGTAATTCTTACTTCCCAATGTCAATAATGGACATACAAGTCCCATCATCAAACATTTATCTCAGATTTAGAAAGAGCATGATGATATGTTGCTAATAAAACAATGTAACTGTATTTTTCTGCTTTGGCAGTCTTTTTGTCATTCTTGGAGGCAACTAAAAGACAATGAATCATTCTTCTGTGTTCTAAATTTCTAAACCATGTTCCCGTTTGTTATAACAAGTTAGCTTGCCAATTGCAGTGATGGAAACAGGTACATTGCTAACTCTTGGTTTGCTCAACCTGCTCCAAAAGATCATCCATGGTGCTCCATGCCAAACCATGCTATGACTCCCCATATCTCTGGGACTATAATAGATGGCTAGGTGTCATATTTCATCCAATTTCACCCCTTTGTTTCTAGCAATTTCTTTGATTGACAAACGTACCTCATAAATAATTCAAAAAGTCGATTATATTGCATCATGGTCCATTACACAAAGCTTTAATGTTGCCATTAATTCATCATTTTTGTCATCTTTGGAAGTAGAAAACAGGAATCATAAAAAGTACAGAGATATTCTTGAGAGTTTTCTGACTAATTATTCATAAAATCTCTACTTCAGATAATGTATGCAGCTGGAACGTAGGATATTCTAGACAAATACTTCAAGGGAGAAGATTTTCCTTCGCAGAATTATATTGTGAAGGAAAGAAAGCTGGCCAGTCAATACCTATAAAAAATTCATGTTGGATGCTAAAGCAGATGATTCATCTTGTTGAAGGCTGCTTTATCTGGAATAACAAGCAAGAGCCAGAGAAGAGCTCGCTTCTCTCAAATAAAACAATGCATCAAATATTGGACTCTCAAATACATTCTTGAGACCAATGATGGTTCAAAGCATTATGTAGGAATGAATGATAAAAGATTAGCATGAAGCTTATTCCATCTTATTGATTTTATAGGTTAGTAGTTTTGAAATAAACAAAATCTAAGATAGAGTGAAGTTAGTGCTTTAGTCATTTGTGGCTATTGATGCATGAAGTTGGCTCATAGATATTTCCCTTCACAGAATTATATTGTGAAGGAAGGAAAGTTGTCCAGTCAATACCTATAAACAATTCATGTTGGATGCTAAAGCAGATGATTCATCCTGTTGAAGGTTGCTTCATCTGGAATAACAAGCAAGAGCCAGAGCAGAGCTTGCTTCAATATAGTCTCTTCAATACGACATTATTTTTAATATAAATGGTTTGCCAGGGTTTTATCCTAATAAGTACCACATCACTGTTATCCTAATAAGTATTTTTTGACTCATATAATCTTATTTTTAATATAAATGGTTTGCTTGTCTTTTAATGGCAGAGTGTTTGAGAGCCCATCCATTTGCGGAAATCTCAATGGGAGAACCTTTAAATTATATGGGGGGGCATCCATGACAGAAATCATTACTTGTCCTTTAATGACAGGGAGTATACGAGCTCATCCATTACATAAAGTTTATGGGGGAGCTGGATGTTTCATTTAGATCTGAATATAAGTTCTTTTACATATGATGTGAAAAATTGATTTACTTCTATTTTTGTTTTTTGTATTTCAACTTTTTCACACACTATCCTTTTGTTTTCCAATTCTGATTTACAGTCTGTTACATCCGAGTACAAGTTAGTTTTAAAAAACTGAGGTGCACGGCAAGTGCATGGAGTACTATAGCATTTTATTTAACAAATGTTTAAAAGAAATACTATAGAAACTTTTTATCCTGTTCATGGAAAAATATATGGACAAAACCAAAAAACATCATCAAAATAAGTGGGTTACTCAAAAACGTTACAGCAGCAGCTTGAATCCACATTTTCTATGACCCTGTACCCTTTCCCTTGTTTGATCAAGTTAACAGATTATTATTCCCTTACAAATGGACTTTTTGTGATCCATTGTGTAAACAATGATCTGCTTGTTATAATCTAAACAATTAATTTTTTTACAAAATATTTTGTCAATCACGAGATCTATTTGATTTTTAATGTGGTATATGATGCATTTTCAACAGCTAAAAAAATGGTGTAGCCAATTTTAGAAAGTAGATACCCCTTCATTACTGTCTGTGCACAAGTTCTATTGTTTTAACTGAATGATTACATCGTTATACCTGTTGGTGTAAAAGCCAAGGTTGTATCATATCACTTGATAAGATGTTCGAGGTAGCCAATTGGAGGAAAAGGATGGCTCTTGAAGGCTTTTTTACTGTGGACCAATGATGCTGTTTTAAATTGAAACGTTACGCCGTTTACTTATTGGTGCAAGGCTGCATCAGATTTATCTGTTTGTTTTTAGTGAGCATCATATTGGAACTCATAAAAAATTATATATGTGTTAAACAAATTAGGTACTTCTAACCAAATGTATAAGAAAATGGAAATGAAGTCCATGGTAGACTCTCCTCCAAAAGTTCTTTGTTTTGGTGATGTTACATCCAAAGTGCTTATTGATGGTCAAGAAAGGCATATTTAAGCAAAGAATAGGGCAATTTTATAGAATCTTCCATAAACTCTATGCTTTGAACCAACTCTATCAAATACAGATATGCTACCTGAACACTTAGAAACAAACATCAAAAGTTGTCTTCTATAATATATGCAGAGTGCCTAGTCCTCTCAAAGTTGTATCACATTTCAAGGAACCTATTTGGGAACCTTGTCCTTGATCAAACTCATTAGATCTACCTGATTAACATGTGGAATACAAAGCTTTTTCAGGTCTGGAAATGTATGTACTATTCTTTTTAGCTCATTATCTAACTCATAAACCATTTCAGAATCGGTTTGAATGCAATCAATAATGTCTATGACAGATTTGGACATCTCAATATGATGAAGTTGTATCATGTTCTTTTGACAATAAAAATTGGATGAAATAGTATTTGAGAATTCAATGAGATCGATATGCAAAGATTTTGCATGCTACTTGTTTCTTTTGCTAAAGGATCTCCACATCTTACAAAACTTCTTTTCACATTCAAGTAAAATGACAGATCACTGGATACAAACATAGAGTTGAACAATAAAGAGACCTTCTTAGTTCTTGACTGAAGTGTATTTTGTAGATTATCCTGTGTTTTCATGTCAATGTTGTCAGGTACCCCACCCAGAACAGCCTCAGACTTGAACCTTGGAATATCTGATATACCAACACTTTCAGAGAGCTCTGGACCATTATTTTCAGGTTGACTATCCTGGTGCTTATCAAAACACTCCATTATATTCAAAAAATTTGAAGTCGCTTTCAAAGAAGGATCTGTAAAATTAATCAATTTGCAGTTGTCTTCATCTTGTATACTTTTCTGAAGAGAAAAACAACTATGATTGTTGCAGTCCCCTCCCTGTGAGTGATGGAAATCCAAATAAATCCATTCACTTACAGATGTAGAATGCTCCTTTTGTTGATGGAGAACCATTTTTGTAAAATATAAGGCTATAAGTTATCTTTTTGCATCATAAAACACAGGAGTTGGTAATGACTTGTAGGTGTTGTCAGTTAAGGTTAGCTTAGGTACAACTACTAGTTCATCAAAAGATCCATGTGATAATAATTTGGACTCATCTGATGTTTCCATAGTAACGTCTCTTGTTTCCATCAATTCTGATAATATTTCAAATGTTCCTAAACGTACATAGCATGCATTATCTTATCTTGTGAAGATAAGAAAAAAAAGCTCGTGTACATGATTGGCAGACCACAACTAGAAAATAGAAAACACAATAAACATATGACCATATTACCATATTCTCGAGTTGAATTTCAGTAACAGAAATGTATAATTTGGCACCCAACACAGCGTATGCTATAAAGAAGAGTACTTTCATAATTGAACCGGGATTCGTGTGGAGAAAAGGCAACCAGTGCTGACATCCATTCCACCATGGAAACTTTTAGGCAATGCTGCATGAAAATATGGAATGAATTTTGAAATAAGCTAGAAAGTGTTATGAACTCCAAGTTCCACCAACTCAAGTAAGTATTCAAGAAGGAACTCTAACCAGAGGCACATGTAGCAGATTAAACATACAAAGAACTCGGCCCAAAACCTAGGCCTTGATCTTTCTCATTATCATAACTTCAACCTTGAGTAACCATACCTAAAACACGTTTTTAGCTAGCAAAAGAAGGTGAATATCAGCAGAACTTGAACTACTCCCCCGAAACGTCACTGCAAAAGTTACTTATGTGCTACTACACCATTTGGCATTAACCCAATGGAATGCTGGAGGTACCAATTCACACCTTGATATCAAACCGGAAAAGATGCCCAATTTCAAAAGGGCAGGTAGCTCATTGGTAGAGCAGGTCCTGTATTAAATTCCTAGCCAGCCCAATTTTCACCAGAATGAGTTTGTAGACAATGCAATAGATGCACAGAAGACAAAGAACACTCTGCATTGAGGCCACACTCACAAAACTACTCACATCAGCCACAAAAATAGCTAACAGCCACTTTAGACCACAACAACTGTATTGAGGCCAGTTCATCCCCTTACAAATTACTGAAATTCGATGCTCCACATACCTTCAAAAGTAACAAAAATTATATTCCCACTCCCACTTACAGTTTCTTTAATGAAGTGAAGGAAAAATCTCTTTCTTTTTTATCAGAGGCTTCAGCTCTGCCTTCCGATCCAAACCTAAGATATACCATTCAGAATGAGCTTTCTTTTGTAAACAAGGATTGGAAGGAAGACAAGGGTTCTACTCCTGTTATGCCATTCATTAATTCCAATAACACCCTCCCCAAAAAATTCTTGTGTGTAGAGTCATCGGGTTTACTATGGTAATGGCTGTAACATTTTGCAGTCTTTTCTTTGTTGGCCTGTGGTTTAGTGGTTAAGTAGTTGAGACACGACATCACCATGTTAAAGACCCAAAATCAAATTTAGATCGGAGCCTTAAATTATAAGTTGATTGAATTTTATGAGATTTATATGCAATATTAATTCAAGAATTAATAAAAATAGTGTGAGGCACCCTAAATCAACTTCTGTTTATACAACGTTAGAATTTCATTTCTGCTACATATTTGCATCTCATTTAGATTTGCCCATTCCCATGTAGTGATTGTTCCTCAATTTATGCCTTACGGCGTTTCTTTTGCAACATTTGGTGCAAATGCTAGTATATATTATATTAAATATAAAAAATAAAATAAATCATTACATCATCCCGTATCTCAACTTATGAGCTCCCTTGGACGTTCAAAATTGTGCATGCCTCATAACCTCCTGTGTTGACTAAGCCATAGGATGATGCATGCATTACATCACATTAATTTTGTGGGAGGAGTCCAATGGTCCATAGCATTAAGTAGTGGGAGGCTTTATTAAATGGGTAGGCTGAAAAGACGAGTGGAGAGAGAGTTCTACATGGGTCCCCTCCTCCACCTTTTCCATTTTCCTCACCTTAATAACTATACGTACCTATGAAACTTTAAAAAGGCCCTCTCCCATGTATTTATTTTAATTTTTATTGTAATATTTTTTTTATTATTATTATAATATTATAATATTTATTTATTTTTTATTTTTTATAACTTTAAAAAGGCCCTCTTTCATGTGTGGGACATTAGAATAGATTTAATTGTCCTTGAATGATGTGAACTATTTTCCTTATCTAATTATTTATTCTTCATTATTTTGATCTCTAGAACCAAGCATGTATTGTAATAATGATATTAGTTGTTAAAATTTCTTTAACAATCTCATATTCATCACAAAAACATATTAAATCCTCATTCTTTTAAACCATTTTTTCTCTTGATTTGAATAAGATCTATATCTGGTTCTAATTAAGATAGGATAGATTAATTTTGTTTTATTGCTTGCATTTTAGATTAGGTTTACATTTAGAATACTTTCATCGCATATTAGAAGTCTCATTTTCTTAGGAGCAAACTCTAGTGTGTCTTGGTTGAGGCCTCAAGTCATCTTAAGTGTTTCTTTTTTGTAAGCTAACAATAAGATAGTAAATTCGATATTTCTCTTTTTGTTGATAAAATAATTAGAAATAGCATAAGTCAGAAGTGAGGGAAAATAGGTAACTGGACACAATAGAACCAGTCATAACCAATAATCGAAACGGATAAGAACTTAGTTGGGGTTCTCATCGGGTGGTCTTCTCAAATGTTGATAAGGTCATTTTGACCATCAACATTTTTGGCGCTAGAGGGAGGGACTTGAAGAGTAGTATCTTTTGAAGTCTTGTATTTTTAAAGTCTCATCCATGGCTCTTTATAAATCGTCTATTTGGAGTTGCCTCACTGGACTTCCACCTGTCACCACTCCAATTCAGGGGGTAAAGCTTTTGTCAAAGACAAACTTTAATGGTAAGAAGAATGTTTCAACTTTTGATCATCTTCTTCAATTTATTTTAAATTGTAACAATTTTGATATTGTGAAGGTGTGATGTGCATATGTTCACTCTCACTTTTATAGGCTTAGCCAATGATTGGTGTAGATCATTGTCATTTGCCTCTATACACACTTGGGAGGAATTCACAAAAATATTCCTTCATGCTTTTCAGGATTACGATTATGAAAATGTTTGTGATAAACTTGAAGCACTTTGTAAACTTGAATGTGAATCTTTGGAGGATTTCATTATCAGATTCAAATTAATTTGTGTACTTTTCAATCTAAAGATTTACCTCTTGAATTTGAGTTAATAGGATGTTTTAAATGTTTAGTTTCTCTTCCTTGTATTTTTAAGAATTGTGAAGAACCATAAGATGTAACATTTTCAAGCTTATTCACTATTGTTGAAGAACCAATTGCTCAAAATAGCAACATTGATCCTCTTCAAACAAATGCAAACACTCCCAACGATCAAATTCAGAAGTAAATAAATGTTGCTGAAATAAATAGTGTTGATTTTAGAAATGCTATAAATCAAAATAGTTCCGCTGCTCCAAATTTTGATAATTTGCAAAAGAAGAATATAAAAAAGCAACTAGCAGTGATCAACAAGCAAAAATGCAAATTGCCACAAATATTTTTGAATTTTCTCATGTTGCAATTGACAATCAACCACAAATTTTGGGGCAGGAAAGCATTAATATTCAAGAAAGTATTTTCAACCCAATAAATGATCAAGAATCTAAAAGTTTCATTATGAAAAATGAGCAAGCTTCTCCAAGAAAAGAAATTTTTAGTTACATATCTTCAACTAGTCATTTCTCCCTATATCCTAATCATTTTAATGATAGTAATTCATTTGCTTATCATCTAGCAATTATTCTTTGCAACGATGTCATTTTAGAAAATAAAGGGGTTGCAATATCTCCAAAAAATAATGAATTACCAATTATTGATCAGGGAGAAGAATTTTTAAATCAACCTAAAAATTGTCATGCTTTTGAATTCAATCATTCTTCTTGTTCTAGTGTATCTTATGAGAAGGAAAAGAATTTTAATAAGCATTTTGAAGTCATTTGTGATGAATTATACATAGAGGATGTTGACTTATCTTACCCTTCATTAAATCCTTGTGTTCAAAGTCAAGCCATATTTGAAAATAAAGAAAACCTCAATTTAAAAATTGTTCCAGTAAATTCTCATTTTCAAACATTTAATCATCTTAATGATTTTAGTGTTCAAGAATCCATCCAAATTTATGATTCTTATGATGATCAAGTTCTCACACATGTTCATGGTCTTGAGCCTCTTCCACTTCCACAAGTAGATAACAATAATAATTTCAATTGCATTATCTTGACTAACTCTTGTGAGAAGGAAATTATTTTAAGAAAATCCCAAGTTTCCTGTAACACTATTTGTAATATTAGTGTAAATAACCATGTAATTTCACTTTCTTCTCGGTTCATTTCTAATTTCTATTCAAGTTTTATATTTTTTTCCTTTTGAAAAATTTTACCTATGTTGGCATTTTGAGTATTCCAATATTCAACACTCATCATGTATATTAATAGGAAAATGTGAAAATCAATTTCAGGGCTTTCATCACGAACATCAAAAGTTTTCAATCCTTCAATCTTATTTGATGTTCATCTCATACCAACTCATGCTTTCTTTTCACACAGATTTTTCACGAGCTCCAACACTTTGAGAGTGAATTAATCACAATCCAACCAACACTCTAATTGATCAGAAAAACTTCTAAAATATTCATGGAATTTCCATTTACACTTAATTGATTCATTTGAAAAATGTTTGGAAAATTCAATTTCGAAAAAGATTTCTGCCAATGCTCTTTCTTTTGTACAATTTAATGTTTTTTCATAGGCTTCAACATTTAAAGCTACTTTTTTTTTTAGGATGGCCTATTAACTATTCCTCTTTTGAATCTTTTTCTATCATTGACAGGGATGCCTCTTGATTTTTATGATCCCATAAGAACATGGTTGGAAAATTCTTGTCAAAAAAGGAATATTGTAAATATGTTTGTTTTGTTGAACTTATTAGAGGTAAATGTACATAAGAGGCTGAAATTTTTCTTTAATAATTTAGTTGCCATTTTATTTCTATTGCTGATTTCTGATGTACATTTTATTTCAGGGTTTAAGCTAATTGAATGGCTTCATTGGAAGTATGATTTTACGTAACTTTAGTCTGTTTTGTAAATTAGGAGTAGGAATGGGATTAGTTAAATTTAGATTTATTTTCTTTTCTTTTTCTTTTAATATTGCAAGAAGAAGAATAAGTGAGTAGATAGCCTTTTCCAAGTCACGGACATGTCCAGAAATGCATTCGTTTTCTCATATATTTTCTTTAATTTATGTGCTTTGTATAGATGTTTTGCTTTATACCTCCTTTGTTTTGAAAATTTATAAGATCATTCAAATCTTTCTTTGCTTGTTATTTTGATGCAACCCAATCTCTGAGCATCACTTGCAAAATAATTAATCACAAAAATGAAGTCATTTTCCATTGCATAATCATCTATCAATTGGAAAAAATGATATTTATTCATTGTCATGTTCCTATGATTTTTGAGGTCACGCCAAGTCAAAACCTCTTTAACATAGTGCTCCTCTCGTGCTTTTCATTTTAGTTGCTTTTTTTTTCCTGGGACAACTAAGCACCTACACAGCCATTCAATCCTTACACTGCATATGCATGGGCTTCTATTGTCTTCACCTTTTGTGTGGTTATTGTCACTCGTTTATGTTTTTGCATGTGACCTCAGAGCTTCGTCATTCCAATTGTCCCTCAATGCACATCCTTTGTATCTTCCAAGCTTGAGTTCTTGGGCTAATGTAAAAACAACGTGTGGGCCCTTTTCCACACGTGCTTCTTCCATTGACTTATAATTTAGTGATGAAAATTTGCGTTAATGCGATGTCATCTTGTAGCCTAATCATCCCAATAGCCTTTTCAATACACATCTCTACCATTTCTTCTATGATTTCTTCCTTTTAGGATGACATGGACACATCGCCCCTTTCCTTCACTCTCTTCTCTTTTCTTGTGCCCTTGCCTTATTCTACCAAGTAGCCTGAAGGTTTTCCCAAAGCTTTTACAAGTCGTTCCTTTCCATTCTCCCAAGGATCACTTTCCAGGGTTATATAAGCATACACTATGGTAGATGTGGGTCACTCATCATTCACGTGGCATGCATTCAAACTCACCTTTTGTGCTCTTTCTGTCATTTCCTCTCTATGTCATCTTGACTCGCCTTTCCCAGAGGTTACATGTGATCATTCATTTGAAAGAGTTGGGACGAATTAGTCGAGGAAACTCATAATCATACATTAGCATGTGGGCCCCTATCATGCTTCTATTTTAGTGCCTTATTGGGTGCTTGTAGGCTCCACTTTCCACGCAATCTTAATTATCCTTCCCCAAATTTTCTAACAAATGTCCTTCTTGCTCCTTCTGGGATCCTATTCTTAGGATGACTCAACTCACTCACACGACATTTTCATATCCTCGCATCACTTTTCATTGGATGTTATCCACCCTTTCCTTCCACATCTGCCCACTCTTACCTATTTGATCCTCTACACTACATCATTTCTTTGTCCCTTCTGCATTCCATTCCCAGGATGATGCAAGCATACACAACTCTTACCAACAATGCTCATTCTAATAAAATTTCAACCCATGTCATTCTCGAGCAGTGGTTACATTAACACAACAAATCAATAAGCACACACAGGTAAGTTGGATTGCTACTAATTTATTTTTGATTTGGCAAATTCTCTTATGTTTTGATTATATTTATATATTGCTCCATTCTAATTTACACTCTGAAAAGTTCCAAGTTCTTTCCATATATGTACATAAATGTTGTATAGGTTGGGAATTTGGTTTTGATTTCATGGAATTTTATGAAAAATTTGGAGTTGATATAAAATAACAAAAGAAAAAGATAATAATTGCAGCTACAATTCAAAGCGAAGTACTTCTTGACATATTTAAATTATTTCATTTTCTGATGATTTTTGTTTATTAATGATGCCTTTAACATGAACTATTTCTTTCCGACTTAATGCTCCCTCAAGTTTAGATTCAATAATTTGATGTTCTTGGGCACATGGAAATCTTCATTAAAATGAAACTTCTTCATACTTTTTTAATCTCAATCAAAAGAAGAAGTTGCCTCTTGTTGGAGAAAATTGGTGTCTTTCAGGTAAATCTTTGTGAAATTATTCAAGGTAAGTCTCATATGCTCATTTTCATTTGTTACCATGCTTTTTTTGTTCCAGCCTTGTTTTTAGTATTTTCTAATCTAAAGCTTTGTTTTTGCAAGTCTTTGAAAATTCCCTTGAAAAGGTTTCACCCTTGCTCGCTAAGATTAAAATTCACTCTCCTCATTTTGCTTGTTTTTGCATTAGGAAAAGTAGTTATGTTGTTGATCAAGTTCCAAATAAGCTAAATCAAGGAGTCTCTCAACCTCTATTTTCTTTTTCATAATCCTTATTTTATTAAAAAATCATAAAGATGTTTTCCATGTAGGCCTAAATTTTGAAACAATAAAATTTGTAAGGGGAGGGACACCTTATTTGAATTCATTTTCTCTCATAATTGTTACCTAGTCTTTGTTTGAATTAAAACCCTAATTACATATAACTCTGTGAGTTATAATTCATCAAAATTTTGACTTAAGAAAAACATATATTCTTCCCTCATACTTGTTATTTTGTTGAGACATTCTTTATAAATTGCCTTGTTGAGGTTTTTTCTTTCTTCTTTTGCAACTTTTGGAGTGTGTCGATTTCACTTTCACTTAGGACTGGTTTTGGTGATATTACCAAAATTTATATGAGATAACTTTTCCTACCCATCATTGGTTGACATACATGGGAAATCTTTACTCTCTCTTTACAATATGATTTTATTTACCCAAAGGTCATTCACATTAATTTTTCAATTTTCACATGCATTAATCATCAAGCATGGGGAACATTGAAGAATTTACTCATGTGGTACGAGCTCATCTTTATAAAGGAACGAATTGTCTCCATTCCTTGCTTTGAATCCCTCCCATACCCCTCCACATATAAAATTATCTACTTGGGTGGATGAAAACAAGACTAGTGGGCTCAAACTCAACTAGCATCACATCTATTGCCTTAAGCAGAGAACGTCTTGTACCACCTTACTCTCTTCACCCAATTTCTAAAAGGAAAATTTCCAAACAAACTAATCAAAAGGGTGATAAAAGAGAGTTGAAAACACATGTGTGGGAAGAATGTGCAAACCCTTTAGAGTACTGAATAGCCTTGCTCGCAGCAGGCCCATGCATACATGGTGATGGAACTGAGATATCTTCATCGAGATACTAACAAACTTGCTAGTAATGAAGTTATGTCGAGAGAAAAAAGGTAATTTCATATATGCATGCTAATCTTTAACACCCCCTAGCTATTTTCACTATTCAATAGTAGAGATGTAATTAAAAGAATAAATATTCTCTATATTTGGATTCACTGTCTTAGAATTGAGCATTCAAGTACTTGCATCTTTAGGTGCTTATTTTGCTTTAATTCTACCTTATGTGGGACTGTTAGGAATTGTGTTATGTGTGAGAAAATTTTGGAAAGTTTCTTTTCAATTTTTTGATAAATTTTGTCCTATTATTTTTAACCAAAGATAATTGTTTCTTCTTCATGTGTCACCAATTGTTGTGGCCACAACACCCCTATAATTTTTCAAACTTATTATGGGGACCCTCTTAATAAATTTTGGTCATATCACTCATTTCATATTTTGATTTTGTTAATTTTGCAAGATTTTTACTTGTCTCGATTGTTTGCTTTTATCGCTTCATTGTGTGCGATTTTTTTTTTTTTTCAGCTTCCCAATGACTCAAATTTCATTAAATTTAGATTTACAATTTTAAAATGACGCTTGTTCAAAGTTTGGTTGAATTTTACAACCTGATTTTAAATAATAAAAAATGTATTTTATTTTATTTAACTAATTTATATTTATATATATAATTTAATTAATTAATTTATTTAATTTAAATTAATTGTAATTTATTTAATTAATTTGTAAATATTATTATTTAATTAATTATTAAATAAATTATTTTTTATTGATTTAATATTTATTTAAAAACCACCCGAGTCAAGCTCTTGTATATACATATTAAAACTATAAAATAAAACAATACATTGTAAATATATAACATATTAAATATATAAATAAATTATTACATCATCCCATTTCTCAACTTATGAACTCCCCGAAAGTTCAAAATTATGCATTCATCGTAACCTCCCGAGTTGACTAGAACACGGGATGATGCGTACATTACATCACATTAATTTCGAGAGATGGGTGGAAAGAGTTGTAATGGACCATACCATTAAGTAGTGGGAGGCTTTATTAAATGGGTATATTGAAAAAACGGTATGAATGAGAGAGGGTCCCACGCGCCTCCCCTCCTCCACTTTCTTTATTTTCCTCATATTAATAACTATACCCACACTAGGAAACTTTTAAAAGCCTCCTTCTCATGTGTTTACTTTAATTTTTATTATAATATTTTTAATTTTCCTTTTTTTATTTGATTTTAAGTATTTACTTTAATTTTTATTATAATATTTTTATTTTTTTTATTTGATTTTAAGTATTTATTTTAATTTTTATTATAATATTTTTCTCGTTTGATTTTAAGTACCATGTAATATAAATAAAATTTATTTTATATTTTTTCAAAATTTTGAATTATTGAAATTAGCAAAAAGTTAAATTAAACAAAATCTTACTACTCCATACTGTAATTTCCAAAACTCAGTGAATTTGAACACTCAAATTTTGAAAGGCTCTATCTTGATTTTTACTCAACCAAATATGGCTTAGGATGGTCGTTGGAATGCTAGGATCATGGAGAATAATCTAGAAAAAATAAATCAAGTAAATCAGGATATTTAATATGCCAAATAATTAGTAGAAGTTAGAGCTATGAATTTGCAACTAAAAATGAATTTGGGAATTTGTTTTGGAGAATTTTAGTTTGCCCAAAATGGCTTCTTGTTGCAAATTCGTTTTGAATATCAATTTTGGCCAGAGATTATCTCCACAGGAAGTAATGTGAAGCACAAATTTGGTTTGATTTATTTATCAAATTAATTTTGTATTCATTAATTTGTTTGCACAATTTAGAAATCTGAGTTTTTCTTGATTTTGATTGGTTTGAATTTTCATTTTTGAATGGATTTTGGTAGAGAATTGTTGCAAGAAGATGAGCTCAAGGATTTGGAGTGATAAGATTGCACCAGTAGGGAAGGAAAATGAAAATTTCGAGCTCCAAATTAAGGGATCAAATCTTCCTTTTAACAACTCTCCTATTTGGGAGATTTTTTATAAATTATAAATAACAATTTTGAGGAGGAGGAATGAGTCCCTCTTCTTTGCAAATTAGAAGTGTTTTTGCACTTTTGTAAGCAAAATTCTTGTCGTAGATTAAGAGGAATACTCAAATCTGAGTTATTTAAGGGTTTTCTTTTCAAAATTCAGTGTTTGTATTTGAGACAAAGCTTACACTATTGCATTTATTTTCTCTAGTGGCATAGTTTATGATTTTGAAGAGATTGTTGGATATTTATTGAGAAACAAAACAAGGAAATCAGGTTTATTAATTTGTATGCAAATACTTTTACTTGTAAATACAAATTTCATTAATTTAATGACATATTTGTACTGATTATTTCATATTTTTGCACTTTTGTTGGATATCAGAATTGATGGGTCATTAGATCAACTATCTTATCTAGTGTAATTATAGATATGTTATTTATTTTAAATTTGCTCTTATGCTTAATCAAATTTCTAAATAACTAGCTACTCATAAATTTGTCCTTTTAAAATAGATTTAATTGTCCTTGAATGATGTGAACTATTTCGATTATCCAATTATTTATCCTTTGTTATTTTGATCTCTAGAAGTTACAAAGCATGTATTGCAATAATTATATCATCTGTTAGAACTTCTTTAGCAGTATGATATTCATCACAAAAACATATGAAATCCTCATTCTTTTAAACCATTTTTGCTCTTGATTTGAATCATATCTATATATGGTTCTAATTGAGATATGATATATTAGTTTTTTCTTACTACTTGCGTTTTAGATTAGATTTATATTTAGAATAAGTTCATCGCATATTAGAAGTCTCCTTTTTTTAGGAGCAAACTCTAGTGTGGCTTGGATGAACCCTCAAGGTAGCTTAAGGGTTGCTTTATTGTAAGCTGGCAGCAAGAGAGTAAACATGATATTTCTCTTTTTGTTGATGAAATAAATAGAAACATCATAAGTTAGCAGGGAGGGAAAGAGGGTAACTGGACCTAATAGAACTAGTCAAAACCACCAATCCAAATAGATAGGAGCTTAGTTGGGGCTTTGATCAAGTGGTCTTCTTAAATGTTGATGAGGTCATTTTATATTAGTAAACCGCCACAGATATTCCACTAGATAGTTTGTCACAACAGATATGAAAATAATATATTAGAATACTTAATTTTTACACTATTACAGTTTTATTAAAATTCTAGAATCGTAAATTTCACTGTAATTAATGCATGCATGCAAATGGAAATTATGAAGAAAAGTAGAGAATGACAAAATAAGCTCACACACACACATAAGACACAATATATGCTCTCTTGGAAACCCTTTGGGGAGAAACCCCAACTAGAAGGTGAGGTTGCTTCGCTCTCTTTCTCTGTCTAGAAATATGGTTGCAGGTACAAAGAAGTAATTTTTGTGGACCGTGGGCTACTATAGTGCACAGATCCTCTATGTATGCTCTACCTCCTATCTCTCTTGGCTATCTTGCTCAGCTATGGAACAAAATTCTCTTGAAAGAAT
Organism: Pinus tabuliformis; assembly: GCA_031772625.1. Classification (NCBI taxonomy): domain Eukaryota; kingdom Viridiplantae; phylum Streptophyta; class Pinopsida; order Pinales; family Pinaceae; genus Pinus; species Pinus tabuliformis. The sequence goes on along the minus strand of CM062807.1, from coordinate 285,014,612 downwards.
GGAATGTCTCTTCCTCCTAGTGGCCTGGTTATAACACAACCTGATAGCCTACTAGTGGTTATTTTTTACTACATCAACTCTTAACTAGAGTTAAAATATAGACTCTTCTAGAGTCTTTTACATCAAAAAAACATGGCTAGCCCATTTTCCATGAATAATTGGGGTTGGCATAACATCCTCTTGAATTATAGGTATGAAAATAGGAAGGCCAACTTCTGAGTGGCACAACTTTTGCATATGGACTTTGATTGATGCACTTATTACGTCATTGTAAATATATTTGTGCGTAGAATAATATGAAAAGGTGTTATGCTAAAGAGATGCAATTTTACCCCCAAAAAATGTCATTTGATGCCTCAAAACGCTCCTAAAAGGTTTCAGACCCCGTTTCACCAAACTGGATCCCGTCGGTAAAAATGATCCTATGAGCTTATACTTCCACTTTTTCCACTCCAAATGCATTAAGATGGATGGAAAAAAAAACATCCATTATGGATCATTTTTGGCCATCAACAGGTCCTTAAAACTCTTCACTATTTTATGCTCTTGTAATTTTTATGAGGGAAATAAGGTTTACTATCACTACATTGAACTACGTTAATAATGTAGCATGTCTATTGAAACCATCATTTGGTATTGATATCTATTAGAGAAGATTCACATGATGTATTAATATAACAAGAATATATTTATAATTTTGCAAACATATTTCATAATTTATTTACAAATTTTATAGAAAAAGTAGTCCATAGATTTAGTGATACTCCTAATATGTCACCTAGTCTAAACTCTGTAAATAAAAATAGAATTGTTATAATCTATCTCGAATTTTAAATTTGTATATACAAAATGGTATAATAAAGTCCCATAGATATTATCAGAGTTTGGCATAGTCTAAGTTAATATTTTGATTAAATTTGATTAATTCCAATCTATAAAAATGTCAACTAGGCACTGGTATTCCAACCCCTAGAGAGGCATTGATATATAAATGTTTGTTGGGGTGAAAAGTAAAATATAATTAAAGTAATTCGTATGAATTTAAAATAATTTCTCCCATTAAATCAATTATTATTAATGACAAATTCCACACCCAAATTTAGTAATGGGGTCTTTAGAAACACCTTGCCTTTATCCTATGCATTCTGAATAAGGGACATGTGAAGAAAATTAGGAAGAAATAATCAATTGTAAATATGTATAATATTTGCAATTTATACTAAAACTCCTACAATTCAACCATATATTAACTAATTCTCCTCCATCTATCATATGTACAAATATATCCCATAGAGTGAATTAAATATCATCAAGTAGTGTCCATACTTCATGTTATATATAAAAAAAAGAGTAATGATTGAGTATAGTCTACATGTATTCCCATGATCAATTCATGACTAGTTAATACTTTAAGCATATTTAATTGTATGAAACTAAACCCCACCTATGGGACATGACCTACATTTTTTGAGGAACTAAAAATGGGCATCCTAGTGTCTCACAATGTACTATAAATCCTCAAGGAGTAGCACCTAAAGTACATAAAATTCCACCCATTACACATTAGGGTGTGCCAAAAAAGGTGATGGTATATATCTCTTCTTAGATGGTGTAATTGAACATCAGCCAATGTAGTATGCATGGTGTTAGTCATAATATTCCTCACCATAACTCTAAGATAGGATGGATCTACTAATTCCTTGGGTAAAATAACACTCTTTCTAAGAAATTATATCATCTCACAGGAGGTGATAATATGCTAGCAAAACTATGAATTATAGGACAATCATAACTACATTCCTTGCCAAGGCCATAAAATGTGGAGGTAGTTTCGATATTATCTATGTTCATATGTAACCCAAATAATGTATATATGTGTCATAAAATAATATGGCACCTCATCATGGTGCGGGAAGATGCCCCGTGCACCAATGAATCTATCATACACCTAAGATAGTGCAACCTCAAGTTTAAACTCTCATAGTTTAAGTAGTTCCCCCCTCAAATGGCCAAGAGGGTTATCAACCAATGTACCCCACATATCATGTTCCTTCATGATGTATTTCACCACATCCAACTTATTATCCCACAATACCTGTCCTCCCTCCAATCTAGCCTCATGAATTTATCAACACTAATTAACATTTGTTTCATTGAGTATCCAATGAAATCATCAACCCAAATGTTTGTGATCTCCCCATATTCAGACTATCCACGTAACTCCTCTAAGGAAATGCACATAATCTCTTTTTTTGACACCTACAATGCATGACATTTATATTCAATACAAATCTCTACAAGTTAGATTTAAAAAATAAATAAATCAAAGTCTATTATTTCATGTGAATAAAATATTTAGTGTTAAATACATCCATAAATTAACAAGAACTTGCAAAAAATGTCTTCATCTTAAGCCTCCTCACTATCTAATGCACTGGTAGTATATTTAGGTGGTGCATTGCTTCTTTGACTACCATTAGGTTTTACTAGACAATTAAATGGAAGGTCCCTATAAAAGCAAAACAAATATTGTTCATTATGTTAATAATTTATATATAATTGTAGAAAATAAATGGATATCCCCATCTCTCTCATTTACAACAAGGGTTTCAACCCTAGCTTTTGTGGGCCTGTTTTCTAGAGCCAATTTCACCCAACCATCCATATATTAGAGCTCGTCTCAACTTAATTTTCTTAGGCGGGGCCTTAAGTCTTTAATCATGTATCAAGCCACGTCATCTCTCATCATGCATAACTTGGAGTCCATTAAAAGTAGTAAGATTTACTTTCATGATGTTAATTCATCTCTAAGAATTCATTAATTCACCTAATTCCCTCCAATTCACATTTATTTGGAAATATAAATTGATATTCCCACCATTTCATGGGTCAGGTAGTTAAACATTGATTTTGTTTCTACCAAAAGCATGGGATCATCTACCAATTTGTTGGATTGTAGCATCATTTTGTGGATTGTTATAATTGGGTTTCTCAATAATTGAAACCCCTTAAATTAGAAGAAGCTAATATATATTTGTGTGCACGAGGCTTCTTTATGGCATAATTTGATGTAGTTGATGACAAAGACACTATTTTCTAGCTCAACCACTAGTTCAGGGGCTCTAGTGGCCTTTGCATGAAGTTATAATATCTAATCCTTGATTAAGTTATGCATTATTTATCCTCAACCTTGTTGTGAGTAAGGCTCCATAGCCTTCCCTTATAATTATTACATCTAGAGAATCTATCTAACATTAGAAATTGCATCCAAAAATCTCACCACTATAGCCATGAACAACAAAAAGAAAAGATGTGGATAGATGAATGAAGGTATGGATGGATGAAGGTGAATATGAAGGGAAATACAAAGTAGACTATGATCCTATTGACTTCCATTATATATATTGTTTTAAGGTTTGGCACATGATCTCCTCCTCCCTTGATTGAAAAAATGCACTAGATTCAAGGGAATTAAATCATGAAGGATCCTTTGTAAAAAAGAAACAACATTGAAATTCTAAATGGTTAAAATGGTGTTAAGGTGATCCATTAGTTGGTAGAAATTGATACTATTGCATAAAATTCCATTTCAGATCTAAGTCAAGAGATAGAGACTCTAGAAACACCACTTGAATCCTTGTCAAATCAAATGGGTGTACTGTCCCTCAAATAGTTCCATACAACTCAAGCGAGGATAGACCTAAGGACAAGAGAAACCCTGCTATATAAGGAGAAATTAAGACTCTAGTGGAAAAACTTGATGACAACTCCAAGAGGTGTAGTTAGCCTTCTGGGGTAAGAAGAAGAAGTGGCTTCCATTAGTGAACTAGACACTATGCCCTAAGATAATCAAGGCTTTTGAACTCATGTGCCAATAAGAATTATAGAAAGAAAGGTAAACTTATCATTAATACCCAACATAATCCTAGAAAATAAAATTAGTAATGTAATATAGAATTCTTGTCAAATAATTTAATTCTAATCATAATTTGATTGGTAGTATACCTACAAATTAGAAAGAACAAAATTGATAGGCCGCCACAATATATAGGTATATTCTTATATGTCGATCCTACACCATGTCTTCCAAGCATTAGTTACCTTTTGTAAAGCCCTATTATACAATTTGGCCACATCTTTTTTGTTCATTCAAATTCTAATCACTATTGTGAAAAAATATATTCCATGGGTTGGAGCCACAAACATCAATGATCTAGGGGCATGAGATCGAGACTCTCTAGATATTTGGGGAGAAAGAAAAGATGTTTTCCACCATGGATCACATTAAGAGAATCTCATAACATAGAATTTGATGAATTAGATAGATGGATTGTATGCCCTTTCACTCCATCATTTTAAACTTCAAAAAGAAAATTCAACAATGTTGATTTTGTTGGTTTTATTTTCCACTTTGTGAACATAAATAATAGAAGTTCTATTTCTAGTACAAAGTTGAAAATAAAAACAATAATATACGGTGTACCAATTGATTACTCTACGCTAAAAATTGAAAAGAAATCATCAATATTTACGCTATCACTTTTATTTTCAACTACATATCAACAAATTGAAATGTCCTAGGATCTTTGTCAATCCTCTTTGAAGGATAGAAAACAACCTAGCAACATTCCTAACTAGAACGTGCATAAAATAATAGAAGTGAAAACAAGGAATCCAAAAGAAGCAATGTGGGCATTGTTAACAATTTATCACAATGAGAAAAGATACATTAATAGATAATGATAGATCAATCTAATAGATCACTTATCTAGTTTGGGTAGGTGACTAAGCCCTCAATTATGGGACCAAAAGACAAAAAATTTCTCCATAAAACGTGGATATGAAATAACCAAAGTGAATAATGTCAAATCCATATTTCAGTTGGGTACATTCATCAATCAACTCCCTTAATGGTCAACTCCCTCTTCATGTTCAACTACACATTTTGACAAGGTGAGGTTGCACTGTTACATGTCAATTTGTCACCATGGCACTTGAGCATTTTATGCGTCTTTTACCATCTGTGAACATGTTTGAATTAGCTCCCTTAGAAGTCAAACAACCCGAAATATTTTGAATAGATGAGAAATTTGAGAAAAATAATTGTCACACCTTGTTAAGTTCCACCTCCGCCGATTTCTCTAGAGTTTCTCGCGCATGCGCTGAAATTAACTCTGAGAACAACAAAGAGATGTGCTTTGTCTACCACTATAAACTCGCGCAGGTAAATTCTAGAAAGTAAAAATAAAAAGTACATTCTAGAAACATAGTTGGTCGAATATTTCCCAATTGAAATCTTCTAGGTGATGACTATTCAAACTATAACCCTCAAATGATGCATCTCCATCCCTTTTCTCATGGTAACCTAATCCCTCAATGAAGGAGTCTCATCCTCCTCTTTTGGATCTGAAACTTCCTCCTCTTGGCCTATAAAATGACTAGAGGGTAGAGGGATTGAGGAGGTCAGAACTCAGAGAAGACAAACTTATGTTGTTGGTTTGAGATTGGAAAGCTTGTTATTTAAGGAGGAGATTGAAGGCATTTGGGAGGGACCTCATGACATCAAGGCGAAGGTTGTAAGGCTCCTCTTAATCTTTGATTAATACAAATGAACACTTTCTCCCATTTATTTGTCTTATTGGAATGATGAATGGTTTAAAATTGTTTATAATGTTTATTAAGGAAAATTCAATTCCTAATTTCCTTTATCATTAGGTTAAGTTGTTTGGATTATTATATCACATGTGATTTTCATACTTTTATGCTTGATGTTTGCAAGTCTTATCAAGCATTTAAGAGCCACATCAAATCATGGCAAGGGATCTTCATCAAGAATTTCGTGAAATAGCTAAGAGGCTCATCCATTAGTTTTAATTCTTATAATTCAAACAAGTTTGACTTAGGGAAAGAGTCAGTTCAATTGTCTTGCTTGTTTCTAGTTTCCATCAAGGATCTAGGGAGATCGCTCTTGTCTGCAAGAGGGATTGTCTAGTGTAACAAATTGGTGACCATACTGGGGAGTGTCTCTGTTCTCATCTTTTTCCTTAGTTGTGCTTTCTGATTTTTCTGATTTATCCAGACCCGAGTCTTTATAAATTAATTACCTTTTAGATATAAGTGGTTGACTTTTAGAATTTTTTATTTTTTCTTAATTTTTTCTCCCTGCGTCGTTTCTGTTTGTTAACAGAGTGCAGTTCTGCACCCTTTTTGTTGTAGCAACAGAGCGCATGCGCTCTGTTTTCTACTATAAACCCATGCAAGCCTTGAATTTTTTTGAAAATATTGTTTTCTCTTCAACCCATACCTGATTTTTTTTTTTTTTTTTTTTTTTTTTTTTTTTTTTTTTTTTTTTTTTTTTTTTTCTGGAAGTGTCATTGTCTTTTTCTGGACTACGTTGTGTCTCTTCTAAACTTAGTTGACTGCTTTGTTAATGATTTCTTAGAATTAGGTCTTTTTGAAAGAATTACTTAGAGTTTTTCCTGGTTTATTTGCTGATTGATCAAAAAAAGATAGATTGTCCTTCTTCTTATGATATTCTTATTTTTTTCTATCAAATACACTGGTTAAGCCTTAATTGTTCCTTATTTGTAGTCAAATTCATGTTGAATTGGAAATTATGGTTTCTTGAGACCTTGTGCTTTTTTGGAGAAACTGAAGTTATTTTTGCTTGATAAAGGAAATTGTTGCTTTCACTTGGAAATTTTTTTGCAATTGCATTATTATCATCATTAAATCAAAGAATTCATAGGGAAAAATGTATTTTCTCCAACTCTATTGATTGATTTCTGTGTGCTTGAAAGTTTTGAGTGATTAGAGATAAAGAGTATTTTGGCTTATTTGATGTTTAGGGAAATCTGGAATTTGGTTTGTTGATTGCATTTTCATTACACTTTAGTGAAATTGGTTTCTTTAGAAAATTGGAAAAGATGTGAGTTTTTTGTATTTCATTTCTCAAAAAATCAAGAAACTCTTTCTTTTCTCTAAATAGGATTTCATAGAATTTGAAAGTTTCTATTGCATTTTAGAGTGCATTAATATTTTGAGTCGTTTCATAACATTATAAGTTTCACCTTCATCACCCATTGAGTCAAGAACAACTTAATAATACAGCATTAATTAAAATTCATCTAGAATTTTACATCTTTTAGGGCTCTTGTCACCTACAGTAGTTTAAGTATCGGGCTTTGGAATAGGGAAGGAAGTAAACTTTCCAAAGCTACAAACAAACAATAGAATCTTGAGTTAGGGAGAGAAAATCCAATTATTTCCGTTTTTCTCTAGGAAGCTCTTCTTATACATGAGTTAAACACGAGATCGTGTCAAATCTGGTGAAGTGATCGTACCCACTTCATCGGCCTAGATATAGTGATTTTCACGTATTATAATGGTACCAAAAGGTACTTGGGGTCACTTAAAAGTAAACCTCCATTGATCATGTGGAGGAGCCTTCAAGGGGATTTAACTTGTTACTCTACCCTTGTGTGTACATCTGATCTACAATTGTCCCCCCAGGTAAAATTATTATATTTGGTAAACTTAGTGACTATAATCCTAGGGCTCTACCTAAGGTGACGATAGAGGGAAGGTCTTATTGTACCTGGAACAGACGTTGACTAGACTCACTTGGACTTTTTGGAGGGTAATCTTTGCTCGAGATGGTTTATAGCAGAGTTACTTGCACTGATTGTTTCATTAAGCAGGTTGTCAGGGTAACTAGTTCCAAATGCTCATTTCTATAAAGATTTTCACCTTGATCATTGTGATGTTGGATTTCATCACCAACTAGTAATTATTGATCTCTGTGAAGAGTCAGTTTGTATGGTTTGAACTCCTAGATTTTTAGCACGTGTTACTTTCTATGTTGTTTTTTTACTTTTTAGAGACTTTAGGTGTAATTTAGATATTGTGTAATTGATCAATTGAAAATTTTCATTGTGGCGGAATTACCAAGACAATCACGTAGGATACTTGGGGATCCCCCTGAGTATACACCGAGTCAATTAGAAAATATTAAAGCCAAAAAATCTAAATCATTTGGATCCGGAACTGCAGCAGAAACTAAAACTTTTACTATAATAGATTCTGATATAAGAGGAATTGAAGTTAATCAACCGATAACATCTACTATTTTAGGCCTTGAAGTAACAGAAACTGAATTTGATCAAACTCGGAGATTAACATCACACTCAAAAGCAACTGATTTACAAATTATTGAGCTCATTCAAACTAAATCAGATATTAGAGACTTTTTAGATACAAATCCCATTTTTGAACCAGATATTGACGAACTTGAGTTTGATATTTCCGATCCTGAGATTCATACATCTGCTACAGATCATACTCTGGATCCTCCACTTTCACCGTGTTTGAAATTTATTATTACTAATAGTCTCCCTCCTGGTCTCATTGCCATTGAAGAACTTGTTTTTAATGAAGAGGAAGAACCCATAGTTTCTACCAGTGAACTTATAGATATCTCAGAGCTTTTGTTTAGATCTCGTCACCCTGACCCTTGGTATTTCAAACCCTTGAACTTTTTGGGATAAGGTATTCCGTGATACACGATTCCTTATTCTACAGTACTAGGTTTTGACCGGTCTATGATGGCTTCTAGAAGTACCTCATCAGATACATCCATGTTTTCAACTTCTCTGGAGTCAACTTTATATGGTGGTTTTTTACCACCTGGATATCACTCTCTTGTAGGAGCTTCTTCCTCGAGCTCATCATCAAACATGTCAACCGGTGTAATTAACCCTACCAATGAAGGTTTGACATCTAAACAATTTATTAATATGATTTCTGGTAATTTTTCTAATCCACAAACCAACCCAACAGGTGGTTATTACCCACCTGGGGGCAACCGTCGTATCCTCCACGTGGAGGACAACCTTTTGGTGGATCTTACCCAACAGCTGGGGGGAAACCCCCTACCGAGAATTACCTTAATTATGCTCAAATGCCTCAAACCAGTTTTGGTCAACCTGTTATGCCTCACCTCACCGTTGGAATGCCTTACCTTGGAATGAATACAATCTGGAACCCTTCGTTAAATCAATAGTGAATTCCAGTTGCTTCTCAAGTGCCTTTGTATCAACTTTTTCAACCTCTTAGACAACCTATACATCAATTACCTTTTCAATGTATGCCTTTTCAAGTCCAACCAACATTCTAGGTTAATCCATTGACACCTACCCAACAACCACTTCAGCGTCCTGTCCCGAGTACTTCTCAAACATTGGTGCAGTCTATTGTCACAATGATTGTTCAGAATATAAGTTCAGGTTCACCTCAAACTCCCATTCTAGGAGTATCGCAGGTAATTGTCCCACTTACATCAGAGGTTACTATGCAACCCCTTGTTTAGTATTTACCTCAGGTATCTAGTGTTCAATCCATTCCTACAATTCTGTCAACCCCAAATACCTGTTGTACAACCTAATGTCCCATTTATGCAAGTGTCGTTTCAAGGGCCACCTTTCCAAGGTTTACCCCAGAGTTGTTTTGTTCAAGGACCATCTTTTCAAACTCAATTTATCCAAGGTCAACCTTTGCAAAATCAAGCCTTTCAAAGATAGTTCATTCAAGGTCAAATGGGTCAGAGTCTCCCTTTTCAGAATCAACCATACCCATGTCATACGTTTCAACAACCTATACAACCGCAATACGGTATGGCTCATCCTGGATATCCAAGAGGTATGTAGATTCCAACTGCTCAGGCTATCCTAGGATATCCTAGGTATCCTCCTCCTAGTATAGGACTCCTCCCTTAGGATTATCAGTATCCATCCCAGGATCCTAACAACCAGTTTCCCTTCATTGTAACTTTGGATTTGTCTGACCTCTCTTGGTTAACTAATGATCCACATTTTTTTTACCATTTTGGCTAGCCATTCCTACTAAGTTGCCCAATGATATTCCTAAGTTTGAAGGTAAGTCGGGTGAAGATCCATCCAACCATGTTATGACCTATCATCTTGGGTGCGCGTCCAACCCATTAATTGACGATTCTATTATATTATGACTTTTTCAACGAATCTTAACCGGTTCGATAGCCAAATGGCATGTAGAATTTCCGCGAGCTTCCTTCGATACATTTAATGCCCTTGCTACATCTTTTTTGACCCATTTTTAGTTGCCTGTTCGATATGATAATGGAACTAAACTTTTAACTTATTTGAAACAATCAATGTCAACCCATATCTCAGATCACATTCATGAATGGAGACGAAGACGTTGCTTAGTTAAAGTTTACATTCTAGACCAGATTCTGGCCAAATGGTTCATAAAATCTCTTTTACCAATAATAACTGAAGATGTGGCCAAAGGGGGTGTTGTCACTAAAAAGCAAGTAATTGCTCATGCTCAATACCTTGATCTTGCTTATACTCAGTTTGGTACTTTGCATGAAAAGATCCCAGATTTACCCCAACCTAGTCAAAATAATCTAGCTCTTACAGGATCACATGCTGCAGATGGCATGATTCGTTCTGTGAGCCAAAAATCTAAGAAAAAAAAAGAAAAAATCTAAGAAAACTTAGATTTCGGCTCTACCTGATTCACCTGAAGAATATCCTTCTCCCGAAATTACTTCGGAAATTAACGTCGTAGATTAATCTGTCAGCAAGGGTAAGCAATCCAAAGATAAGAAAAAGGGAAAAGGAAAAATAAAAAAGACACTCGTTCTAAGGGTAAATCAAACAAGAATGAACTGTCTGATGAAAAGAGGAAACCTCGGTATCCTTGCTTAATTTGTGAGGAAGATCATTACACCAAGGAGTGCCCACATCATGTCGAAGTTTCCAAATTTGTCAAAAGTTCACCTACACTTGTTGTTTTGAAGGATCCTTTTCCTCCCGAAGACAGTAAAATGGTTTCTCATGACCAATCCTCCTCATCTGCATCGGCAAATGTCATGATGATGTCTTCCAAAGTTATGGTAGCAACGAGATCCAAATATTACACGTCAAACAGTCATGTTGAAGATGAATATAACCCCAGTCCACCTGGTCAAACTTCCACATCTACTCCTCCTTCTTCTGAATCGTTACATATTGAAAAACGAAACCATGATATGATAATTCATCAACCTCCTAAGGGTATGCTTCGAAAATTAGCCTTTAATCCTCATGTTAGGGCTACCCAGAACTATAACATCGTCGAATATTTGGCTATGTCACCTTTGGAAATGTCTACCCTTGAAGTGTTGCAAACTTGCCTAGCACAAAGGAAATTATTATTATCAGCCATAGGAGTTGTAAATCCTCATGACTCCAATTTGATTATTTTCGATCTTTAAAATCATGTCTTGCATCTCCTACACCAATTAGATTTCTAAATAGTAGTTCAAGTCAAAACTCGACGATTTTTTCGAACAATGATTGATGAAGGAACATAAAAATGTATTATGTCGGTTGCCTATTGGAAAGCCTTGAGTTCTCCAACAATAAATCAATCTCCCACAACGTTTAAAGCCATCGATGGAAGAGGTTTTCGTCCGTATGGACTTTTAAATGATTTGCTAATCGAATTAGAGGGAAAAACGGTTGCTATAGATGTTGAGGTTGTTGATGCTCAACTCGACTATAACCTTTTGCTTGGTCGGAGCTAGAATTATGCCATGGCAGCAGTAGTCTCATCATATTTTAGGATGATTATGTTTCTTCACAAAGGAATAATTGTGAAAGTAGATCAATTATCATACTATACCTCAAGCCCTAATTCCATAAGTAGTATCCCATTTGTTGGAAAATAAACCACTCCATATGAAGAAGTTGGTGTTGGTCTTCTCAAAGACTCGTCTTTTATGGGAAATTTCACGTTCCCTCCACCCATTTTCTTTCATAATAAAGCATAGATTAACATGATTACATCAAGTACTTTCGAATTTAAAGATCCATGGAAAGTACCTTCAGAATCATAAATGATCTTATATGGCAATGAAATGCCTCGTAGCCCTTTTGAGTTAGCCTATGAGGAAATTTAGTCTTTTTCCAACGCATCAACATCTGAAGACAATCAAATGAATACAATTATTGATGAATATTCTCATTTGTCATGTTTGGAACCAATCTCTATGCCTGATCCTTTTAACACAATTTTTTTAACTGATGAAGGGATTATGGAAGTTATGACCTTGGACGAAATGCCATGGAACGATACTCATCATCGTTCAACTTTCTTGCCACCCTTTGACCAAATTGAGAGTAATTTCTCATCTATGTTTTCATCTGAGACTCTTAATGATCCTCAATGTCTGATATCTACCCTTTCTTCCAATTCTGAACAAAATTTAGGGAACATATCGGCAACGATACCTATAGAAATCTCAGTGAAACTCGGGATAACTGAAAATATTCATATAGGAGCTTCTTGTTCTTTAGAAGAGATTCAAACTTACAAAGCCCTATTTCAGGAATTCTGTGACATCTTTGCCTGGTCGTACGAAGAAATTCCAAGAATCGACCCTAGCATAGTTGTACATGAAATAAAAACTTATCCGGATGCTAAGCCAGTTAGACAACAATTGCGTCCTATACATCCATGAAAAGTTGTCTCTATCAAAACTGAGGTTGAAAATTTGCTAAAAGCAGGATTCATTTACCCAGTTCCTTTAACTGATTGGGTATCAAATATTGTGCCCGTTAATAAAAAACAAGGAACTATTCCAGTATGCGTTGATTACCGAGATATTAATAAAGCTTGTCCCAAGGAAAATTATCCAACTCCATATATCGACCGAATTGTCGATGACTGTGTCAGAAATAAAAAATTTTCCTTTATGGATGGATTTTTTGGGTACAATCATATAAACATACTTCCTGCGGATCAATATAAAATCGCATTTATATGCCCATGGAGAACTTTTTCTTATTGTAGACTCCCATTTGGCCTAAAAAATGATGGTGCAACTTTTTAGCGACCCATTTTATGCATTCCACGATATCAAGCATATTGTTCAACCTTATTTAGATGACCTACTGACTCATTCAATGAAAAGGCGGGATCACCCATTACACTTGAAAGCAATTTTCATTAGGTGTAAGCACTACAATATTCGCTTGAATCTGCACAAATGTGGTCTTTATGTGCAATCAGGTCAGCTTCTAGGTTTCATCGTTTCGAAGGAATGCATTCGTGTTGACCCCCTCAAGATAGAGGCAATTCTGAATTTGCTTGCTCCTAGTCTTACTCAACTCCAAAGTATGAAAGGGAAAACAAACTTTTTGTGTAGATTCATCCACAATTATGTTGAACTAACCCAGGTTTTTACTCGACTGTTGAAAAAGGGCATTCCATTTTTTTGGGATAGGCTTGCTAATAAAGCTTTTGATGCATTAAAACATGCACTGACCAATGCGTCATTACTCCATCCACCCAATTATCATTGAGATTACTTTTTGTACCTAGCTGCATTCGATGCCACCATTGGCATGGTGTTAGTCCAAGAGGATGATTCCAGCATGGAACATGTGATTTACTATTTGAGTAGGTGTCTCATTAAAACTGAGATTAAATACACACATGTGGAAAAGCTTACCTTGGCAGATGTGCAAGTTTTTCAACAATTCTATCACTATATACTTCTCCGAAAAACAACTGTCATTTCAAATTGCAACCTTATGATGTACATTCTCACTAAACAAACACTAGGGGGGGAATACTCCAAGTGGATAGTTATCTTACAAGAGTTTGATTTGGAATTTGAAAAATCCAAATCAAAGAAATCTTTGATTTTCGTCGAACTATTGTGTGACTTTCCTCATACTGATATAGAAACTGTAGCAGAAGATTATTTTGCTGATGAATATCTATTTATTATTAGTACGTTAGATCCATGGTATGGAGAAATCATTGTATATCTCCAAACACAAACATTTAGGCCCATGTTATCAAAAAATTATCATCGTAGAATCTGATACGAATACCAACAATACAATATTATTGGCGACACTCTTTACCGTCATGGTGCCGATTCTATATTCTGACGTTGTTTGAATTTTCAATAAGCCGAAAAAACTTTAAATGACTACCATTATGGAGTATGTGGCAGTCATATGTCTGGGTATGCTACTGCCCAAAAAATATTATGTGTTGGCTATTTTTGGCCATCAATGTTTAAAGATTGCATTACTACAGTTTGCAAATGCCATAATTTCCAAATCTATGATCGCAAAATGCGAGCACCTCCAGCTCCTCTTCACCCTATCATAGTTGTTGGTCCTTTTGCCAAATGGGGCACTAGCTTCGTCACTTGTAACCCTCACTCGGCTGGGGGGCATGGGTATATTATCCTTGCAATCGATTACTTTACAAAATGGGCCAAGGCAATGCCTACATATAGAGACGACAATGAAACTGCAGCAGTTTTCATTTTCAATCATGTGATTGCTCGGTTTGGTGTCCCACAAGCTATTGTTACAGACCATGGTAATCATTTTCATAACTTTATGATGGTCGAACTACCTGCACAAATTGTCCTTCGCCATGATAGCTCTACTTCATATTATCCACAAGCTAATGGTCAGGTCGAAGCTGTCAATAAAGTTTTAAACAATATGATTAAATAAATAGTTGGTATACATAAAGGAAACTGGCATTCTATGCTCTTTTCAGCACTGTGGACTTACCATACTACTGTAAAAACATTGACCGGTTTTACTCCTTTCCAACTTGTTTATGGTTTGGAAGTAGTATTACCCATTGAATGTGAAATCCCATCCCTTAAACTAGCAATCGAATTATTACCTTCTACCTCTGTGGATGAAGAACGCTTTGTACATTTAGCTCATTTAGATGAAAATCATCGTGATGTCGTATTGGCTAGTGAGGCTCACCAAAAATGTTTCAAAGCTGAGTATGATCAAAATGTTAATCCTTGTTCATATTCAGAAGGTGGCCTAGTCTTGGTTTATGATCAAGCTCATGAAAAGTTAGGTGCACGAAAGTTTGAACCCATGTGGCATGGCCCTTATATCATAAAAAGTGTATTAGCTAAAGGTGCCTATGAGCTAGTTGATTATCATGGTATTCCTTTGGGAAAGCCCATAAATGGTCTTTACCTAAAGAAATATTTTGCATAAAATTTTGGTGAAGATCTGTACATTATTTGTCATTTTTCTAGGTATGTATGATAGTTAATGTTTTTTACATTTTCTGCTACTTCTCTTGCTTATCTCGTTTTTACACTTGATTTGTAGATGTGAAAGTTCTCTCAAACTTACATTGGCTTTGTTGATGGCACTAGTCGTAGTACTCGGAATTTATCTTCCGCAGACTGGGTTATCTATTCACTCAGTGATGAGCTAGTCTCTATTCATGGAATATGTCTCGGTCAAACAACAAACAACATAGCAAAATATAGCATAGTCATTGAGCTATTGGTTGATGCCATCACATTTGTATCTGGCGTTTGATCGGTAGGTTAGATTCACAGCTCGTAGTATTACATTTAAATGGTGTCTATATAGTAAGGAGTCCAACCATGTTAATAGTATTTTTATGAGTCCATCTCTTGGAAAGGCAATTTGGTTACATTGAGTATCAGCACATTCCGAGATATTTAAACACATTGACAGATGTATTGGAGAATCATGTGTTAAATAGACATTTGCAACATTGTAAATTAGAAACAATATTCATCCATACATTGATCGAGATAAACATAGGTAAAAAGTAGTAGATATTTCATTAAAATAGAGTTCGTATAAAAGTGTGTGTCTACAAAATATGTCATCCGAGGACATAAGGCCCCATGACCTTTTATTTTCCGAATATGCTGAAACCAAAAAGTCAAAATGTGGTCCTCGAAACTAGAACAACTAAGCATGATGATGCATATGATAATAAATGATAGCATGAGCAACTCGACATAGCAAACGTCTGAGAGGCCCTGGAACCCCAACTATATGTCTCTGATAGGCATGTGGAATGTCATCAATTCTAGTCTCTAGGATGTTGGAAGTCAATCTCTCAAGGATATGCTCCAACTCTGTCAGGATATCCTCTGCCTCTAGGTTCGCTATCGTAGCTGCTATAGGCTACTCACCTCATCTATCATATCATCTCATCCCTGTTGGTCGAGTTGGACCCACATCTGCACATTCATTTCGTATAATTAGCCTTTGAATACCAAAAACACATGAAAATTTGGAAATCTGTCAAAATGAGAATTTCTCACCTATATCATCCCACTGAGTTCTGGTTGGAAGTGGGATATCAAGATAACCTCTATAATCTATCCTAGCATATGAAAAGTCCTCAATCGGAGCAATCTGCTGGCCTAACCAGTCAAAAAACTATGTCGTATACCTCACTACTGGTCCATCACCTCCATGGCGTGCCATCAGTGCAACCCACCCCATCATGCGTGGATCCCTGGAACCCCCCTCATCTGCCAAAATGTGTTTTGGTTGGAGGATAGGAACCCTCTCTAGGGAAAAAGCAACAAGAATGGCACCATAATCGAAATTCTTCAGTTTTCCATCCTTTCACCTAGTTAATTGGCCCTTCATATTCACCACCACTACCTCACACCAGTTGTATACCATGGATTTTCAGCATTCCATGGTTGTCTGCATCTGTGCTTGTGTGGCTAGATGAAGGGTAGCACTGCCACACATTTTGCAAATAATGAAAGCAATGGTCCTCAAGGGTAAAATATCGATGGTTTGAATGTCAATTCTCCCATCCTTGGGTTGTGCACCCCTGCAAAAGCGCCATAGATACCCATCAATAGTATCTCCCCCCATCCTCGATCCGAATAGTGAAAGATCAGCTCCCTAATGAGACAGCCTAGTTAAGAAGTAGATGGCATCGACGTCAATGGTAAGCGATGATCGTCAATCACAAAGCATTGTTCCTAGACATTCCAAGTCCTTACCAGCCACGTCATCAGATCTACCTTAGCTTTCATCCCAGGGATAAGCCAGTATTTCAGGGGGCCACAAATCCTAAGAGCCTGCATGGTGGCCGGATCTGCCAAAGCTGCCAAATCTTTGGCTTCATGCTCTCTGTTAGCTCTGCTACAGTTTGAAGCATTTGATTGGAAAAAAGTAGATTTCGCAGTGCTGCTTGTGCTTTCAGGAGATTCATAGCAATGGATTTGTTCTTCCCCTTCATTCTCCTTATTTTACCTCACTACCCCTTAATCTCTGTTTTCTTCTTAAACCCTGTGTAAACCCATATTTACTCAAACTTGAATTGCACCCTTATGGCTCCCTTTTCCTTTGTTTCCCACTTAATCTCTTCACAAAACTCGTTTAAACCCCTTTATACCCTTTTCCAAGTGCCCGCGCATTCTATTTTAAATTCTTCAAAAGCCTCGCATTAACCTATGTCTCACAACTCTTGGGCGCTTTTGTTTTAATTTCATTAAATCCCGCATTGAACTATTTTCATTCTAAACCCGACGCTAAAGCCCTAACCTTTTACAAACACACATATGATACAAATTTATATAGCCCGAGCCCGCCCGTACCTGTCACAACAGCCAGCAGACATGAGCGTTAATCCGTGACCGTCCGACGATCCATCGCTCGATCCAACGCCATACGCAAGCCCCGCTCTTGTGAACCGTTAGTTCGTTAGGCAGCGAGAAAGCGGTTTCCTCGCCGTCCCGTTAGACACGCGTCGCATTTTCATTCCATCGCTTCCCCATGTACGAAAACCATCACAGCACCATAAACGGTGCGATAAAACTGCTTTCCGCCTTCCTGTACAACTCCTGGCAGTTAACGCGCGTGCTCCTTTCACTCTCGATCACTGTCGGATCTGCCACGTCCAAATCCAATGGCCCTCATATCTTTATCCGCCTATCTTTCGATATCCTCTGTCAATCGATCTCCTCCATTGATTTTAGTTATCTGATGGCTGATACTGTCCCGGTGGTGTCTTTGCCTCCCGCTAGAAGATCTCGATCGTCCACGTAATCCATCCAAAATCCAGTGTTTCATCTCGGCTCCTGTTCGTCTTCAAGGTATTTTTTAAGTGTTTTCGTCCTGAGTTATGCACGTGAAGAAGGAAGAGATGATCCAGCTACCTGCACATTTAATCATCAGCTACCACAGTTAAAGAACAACACAGTCAAGGACGAGAAAGTACTGCCTCGAGTAGTTGAATTCCTTCAACAGTTATGGACATTTATAAATAAAACACTCCACCTGTTCAAGGAGTACAACAAAGTACCAGAAAGAGCCATTTTCTTCATTAAAACAGTCAGAATTTATCATAGACCCATAATAATTTGTAAATGTGGTTGGTGACCCATTAAGACACCTCCATGCATAGCCTAGCAGAGATATTTTGTAAACAGACTCTATATATACCCAGAAAATCGATGTAATTAGGTTGATGAGTGTTGGATGAATGTAATTTTGGTGTAAACTTCAACTTCTGGAGACTGTAACTATTATGAGACCTGCAACTTCCGGTCTTCATTTCCAGCTAATACAAGCTTCTTTTGCTATTGATTTCTCACTTTCCACTTCTTCTTCTTTTTTCCAGGCTGTGCCTGTTTTGCATTATTACATGTGCTGTTAATTTTAGCATTAGAGGGGTTGTCATCCCACCTCTGTGTTAGGATTCAGCATGTATCATTGAATATGTTTGCAAGTTTCTGTTGTTTAAAGGCCAGAGAGTTGTCATCCTATCTGTGCATTAGAAAACAGATTTACAGACCTTTTAACTGGTTGCATCTGGCCATCACAGGGTCTTCTGCATCTGCTGGTGTGGTCAGTCTTCTCCATCATCACATTTTTCTTAAACTGTGAGTAATTGGTGGTCTAAAGCCTTGTAGTTTGGGGGTGTTCACCCATATCTGGGGTCAAGCACAGTAGAAGTGGTTATCTGGCTTGAATACGTAGCATTTGTCTCATTCATCCACGAATTTCCAACATTTATGTTGAGTTTGTAATGTTCTCGAGCATCTCTGAGATACAACCTAGGAGAGTTTCTTGGGGTGATAACATTAATTGGCGCCGTTGCCGGGAGAGGAGAATTTAAGCTCAGCTTCCCTGGGAGAACGACACAGCTTTAAGCTTTGATGACAGACAAGGTTTGAACACAGTTTTTGGTTGTAATCATTTGTCTGGCAACTCCATTGGAGGAAGACCATCATTTGGCAACTCCAAAATGAAGTTCTGGCTCAGTTTGTGAGACACACTAGAAGAAATCCTCAGAAGTTACCAGCTGAACCAATGCCTGACCCTGAGAGGACTATCAAATCGAAGAAAGCATCATAAAAAGGGGCAGCAGGATTAGGTAAGCCTAAGAAATCTAATCCATCTCTGAAAGATAAAGTTATTGTTGAAGATTTGCACTTTGAAGATTTAGAGCGCAGCACTGTTAATAAGAAAAAACCTTTAGGGATTAGTTTAGCCCCTTGTGCAGTTAGTTCCCCTTTGAATCTCAGTCCAAAGAAAGCTTTCCGTTCAGTCCAAAACATCCCTTTATCGCTGCCATCCATCACCTTACTCCCTACCATTCAATCTGCTAGTATTCTCCCAAATATTCCAACCATGGCAAGGCAGCAAGCACCTACAAGGATTGACAGAATTGTTGCTACTAGATATGGACCTTTGGTCTTTCCTGTCCCTTTGAATCCTATGCCTGTGGGAGTATATAAAAAATATATGCCTAAATTCACTGGCACAGAGGGAGTAACAGCAGAAGAACATCTTGAAGTTTTTTACAGTTATGCTGATAATTTATATATAAGTGAAAATGATTTGTGGATGAGAGTTTTTGTCCAGAGCCTTGATGGAGAGGCTAGGAAGTGGTTCATAGAATTACCCCAGAGATATATAACAGATATTGAAGCATTAGATGATGCATTTTTGAAGCAATGGGGAGATAAAAAAGACTTGCTGTATTATCATACCGAGTTTGGTAATATGAAGAGGGAAAATGGGGAATCAATACCTGATTTTAATAAAAGATTCAATAGAATGTATAGTAAGATACCAGCTGAGGTAAAGTCTACTCCTACATCTACCAAACTCACTTATGCCAATGCTTTTGATTATGATTTCTGCCTGTTATTGAGAGAAAGGAGATGTGCTACGCTGGCAGGCATGCAGGATGCAGCCTTAGAAGTAGAGTCTAATATCATGGCTGCAAAGAAGCTAAAAAGTCAAGTTGACAGGAGAAGACAGAGAGTTTAGGCTTCTACTTCTTCTGCATCATCTTCAGAGCCTAAATTAGACAAGATGACTAAGATGATAGAGTCATTGGCTGCTGAAATTTCTAAGCTAAAGGTTGAGTAAAATTCAAGGAAAACAAGGCAGCAGAACACATTTGCTCCAAGAAATCAAAATCCATTCAGAAGAGCAAATGAGCAGTTACAGATTATGCAAAGGGGTGAAGAAACAAAGGAAGAACAGAAAGTAAAAGCTCCCTTCCAAAATGTAGTCATGGAGGAGGAACAATTTGAAGAAGATGAGGATGAAATTCACTGCATGGAAGATAAAGGCAGCGCTGCATTTTTGACATTGGTTGAGTATGAAGAATCATTGTTGTAGGAACAAAACAGTCAAGAGTGGGACAAAGGAGCTATTCTACAATCTGGTGAACAGCAACAGAGATATAATCTAAGGTCCAATGCAAAGAATGTCGAAGAAAATCCTGCATAGAGAGCTGTTGTCCAAACAGAACCACAGAATATCAAGCAGAGAAGACCAGCAACTGATCCAGTCATCCTCAAAGCTCCAGTTCAAGAGGTAAATTTTTTTGATAAATCATCTTCTTCTTTCAGCTTTGAGTCAGAGGTTCAGAAATTGAGAATATATGTGCCTCTGGTGGAGTTTGTGAAGAGTGAAGTATTCAGGAAGCCTATACTTAAAGCCCTTGAGCTAGAAACCAAACAAAGTTCCACTGACTCTGTTAATTTGCAAGATGACAAACCTGCCATTGTGCTCAACCCCATGATTGAGCCTGTTGATAATAATTCTCCATCTTTTTATGTCTCATTGACCATTCATGATAACATCCTCCACAATTACCTACTAGATACAGGGGCCAGCCACAATTTGATGCCTAAAGCTATCATGGAAGAGTTAGGCCTTGATATCACTAGACCCTATCATGATTTATTTTCTTTTGATTCAAGTAAGGTGAAATATCTTGGATTGATTAAAGTTCTAGCCATTACCTTAACTCAGCTGCCCATGAAGAGTATGATGATGGATATTGTGGTAGCAGATGTCCCTCCTAAGTTTGGCATGTTGCTGTCTAGAGGGTGGATTAAGAGACTAGGTGGGATATTATAAAATGATTTATCTTATGCTACTGTCCCAGTGTTTGGAGGAGAAAGCAGGAGATTGTACAGAGAAACACAGTTGGCATACATCATTAGTGATGAGAAGGATCCTACAAATCATCCTATATATGCAATGGACACTGATTTTGGAGCATGTATTCTCCAAATAGAAGAATCTCAGAAGGCCAAAATGTAGCTCTGGAAACCAACAGTCCAGGCTGAAGAAGAGCAAGAGGGTCAGGTTTGGGAGATGTTCTTTGATGGAGCATGTTCTAGGGAAGTTGCAGGAGCAGGGGTGGTGCTAGTATCTCCACAACAAGAAAGCATTCAATTGTCTTTTAAGCTGGTTTTTCAAGTTACAAATAACATAGCAGAGTATGAGGCTTTGTTGTTGGGCCTTAATGCAGCAAAAGGCAGAGGAATCAAGAATATAAAGGTATTTGGAGATGTTGATCTGATTATTCAGCAAGTAAATAAATCATTTCAAGCAAAGCACCCAAGGTTGAAAGCATACAGAGATGAGGTATGGAGAATTAGAGACTCTTTTGATTTTTTCTATATTTCATACATTCCTAGAACCCAAAATCAGCTTACTAATTCCCTTGTTGTTTCTGCTAGTCTATTCATACCTCCCATGCCTCCCAAACTAGTCTATGAAGTCCAAATGAAATACAGACCTTCCTTGCCTGACAATGTCCACCATTGGAAAGTTTTTGAAGATGATGACGAGATAAATAGATTCCTTCAAGTCATTGATGAATTTTCTGAGATGCAAATTGACCAAGAAAATGATGTCTTGTTAGAAAATCCCAAATCCCAGCTTAGAAATAAAATTGGTAAAGACAGCATAGTCCAGCTTCCTAGTAACCATATTCCTAAGGGTCTAATTCCTCTTGAAAGACTGTTTGACCAGAATGATGTGCCTTACAAGGCTGCCCAAAAAGAAGACCAATCTGCAGTCTATAAGCATGATATAGGAAGTCCAGGTCAGCCTAAGTATGTGAATTTTTCCACTCATTTGTCTGCTGATCAAAGTGTTGAATACTGCAATTTAATGAGGCAATTTGCTGATGTGTTTGCCTGGGAGTATAGTGATTTGAAAACATATGATAAGAATATAATTCAGCATAAAATCCCTCTGGAGAAAGACATTGTTCCTTTCAAACAGAAGTTGAGACCAATAAATCCTATGCTTCTTCCAATGATCAAAAAAGAAATTAAAAAATTGTTGGATGCCAAGATCATTGTTCCTCTCAGGTATTCAAAATGGGTAGCCAATTTAGTGGTGGTGAGGAAGAAGAGTGGAGAAATCAGACTGTGTGTTGACTTCAGAAATTTGAACAAATGCTCTAGGAAAGACAACTATCCTCTGCCAAAGATGGAGCACTTGTTGCAAAGGGTCTCAGGAGCTAAAGTGATGTCATTTTTGGATGGATTTTTAGGCTTTAATCAAATTGTTGTGCACCCAGATGATCAAGAAAAGACTACGTTCACCACTCCTTGGGGCACTTTTATGTATTCCATTTGGATTGATGAATGCTGGAGCCACCTTTTAGAGAGCTATGGACATAGCGTTTGTGGGAGAGAAGTTGCTTATCTACCTTGATGATATAACAATTTACTCCAGAAGCCATCAAAATCATTTGCAGCATTTGAAAAAAGTGTTTTTGAAGTGCAGAAGGTTTGGAATATCAGTCAATCCCAAAAAATCTCAATTTGCTTTAAATGAAGGCAAGCTGTTAGGACATATTGTGTCTGCTGCAGGTGTTCAAATTGACCCAGAAAGAGTCAAAGCAATTCAGACTTTGTCTATCCCTAGATCAAAGAAGGATATCCAATCCTTTCTGGGCAAAATTAATTTTGTCAGGAGGTTTATTCCGAATTTTGCAGAATTGGTGAAGCATGTAACCTCCATGTTGAAGAAAGGGTCAGAGGTAAGATGGACTGATGCAGCAAGAAAATCATTTGATTCCATCAAAAAGGCTATTATGGAGGCTCCCACATTAATAAGTCCAGATTACAGTAAGGAGTTTCATATATTATCATCTGCCTCTGAAGATACTATTGCAGCTGTTTTATTGCAGCAAGATGAAGAAGGTTCAAAACATCCAATAGCATTTTTCAGCAAGAATTTGAGGGATGTTGAACTGAGGTATGATATTATAGAAAAACAGGCATATGCTCTTATTAAATCCTTAAAGGCTTTTAGATTTTACATCCTTCATTTGAAAATAATTGCATATGTGCCCTCTACTGCAATAAACGATGTCTTAACACAACCTGATGTTGATGGAAGAAGGGCAAAATGGATTGCTAAAATGATTGAATTTAATATAGAACTGAAGCCCACCAAGCTGGTCAAAGGTCAGGGGCTTGCCAAGTTATTGGCTGAAGAAAATTGCAGGTCTTTAGATGTTGACTTCCTATGCACAATGGCAGAAAATGGTCAGGCAGAAGAGAAAAAAACAGTTGAAACAGAGAGAAATCAGTTAGTGGCCGAAAATCTAGCTTCATGTAACTGGTATGCTGAAGTAATTAATTTCTTGCTGAAGCTAGAAATCCCTTCAGAATTTACTCAAAGTCAGGCCAGAACTTTAAAACTTAGAGCTGCAAAATTTTGCATTATGGAAAATCTGCTCTATTGGAGGGATCCATCAGGAATATTTCTAAGGTGTCTGGACAAAGACCAATCAAAATAAGTTATGCAGCAGTTTCATAACAGCATGTGTGGAGGGCACCATTATTGGAAAATTACAGCCCACAAAATTCTCAGAGCTAGGTACTATTGGCCCACTTTATTTTCTGATGTATTCGTTTTTGTTAAATCTTGCGACAAGTGCCAAATATTTGAAGGAAAGTAGCAGTTGAAATCCCTGCCCCTAAAACCAATAGTTGCAAAAGGACCTTTTCAGTAGTGGGGCTTGAATTTTATTGGAGAAATAAATCCACATTCCAGGGGCCAGCACAAGTGGATATTAGTAGCCACTGATTACTTTACTAAGTGGATTGAAACAATCCCTACTAGGAAGGTTGATCATAATGTGGTCATCAGGTTTTTAATAGAAAATATTTTCAGCAGATTTGGTTGTCCACATAAATTGATTACGGACAATGCAACAGATTTCAGAGCAAAGGAATTGGTGGAAATGTGTGATTCAATGGGTATTAAACTTGTTCATTCCACCTCATATTATCCTCAGGGAGATGGTCTAGCAGAATCCTCTAATAAAAGTCTAATTAGGATAATTCAAAAACTGTAAGATAAAAAGAATTGGGATTCAAAGCTAAAGTATGCATTGTGGGCTGACAGAGCGACCATCAAAAAATCCACATGCAATTCTCCTTTCAAGCTGGTATATGGCACTAAGGTTTTATTTCCAATTCAGGTAACTCTCCCCGTGGCAAAATTCCTTCAAGAAGAGCAAGATGAGGAAGAAGAAATGGCAAAAAGAATCATTGATTTAGCAGAGGTACATCAGATTAGAGAACAACTGGTTGAAAAGGCTACAACACATCAAAAAAAGATCAAGGAAGCCTTTGACAAGAAGGAAAAATCAAATAATTTTCAGGTTGGTGACTTGGTTTTGAAATGGGGTGCGCTAAAGGAAAAGAAAGGCAATCATGGGAAATATGATGCTTTCTGGACAACGCCTTTCATCATTTCACAGGTTCAAGGGAACAACACCTTCATACTGAAAAGTATGGGAGGAGAAACAGTTTTTGATGGCCCAGTTAATGGGTGGTTTTTGAAAATTTATGTTGTTTGAGGTCTTCGGGCCTTAAATTCTATAAATATTTTGTTTTTATTAGTTTTGTGCAGGCAAAGTAGAATCCATGCCCAATAAAACACTAGGAATTTTGATTAATTTTCTTTCAGCTAGAAAGGCATTGATCTGCAGGTTCGTGAGACCTCACAGGGAGGATCTCATCCCCAAAAGGAGCCAGTGTTAGCTCTGCTACAGTTTGCAGCATTTGATGGGAAAAAAGCAGATTTGGCAGTGCTGCTTGTGCTTTAAGGAGATTCATAGTAGTGGATTTGTTCTTCTCCTTCATTCTCCTTATTTTCCCTCATTACCCCTTAATCTCTGTTTTCTTCTTAAACCCTGTGTAAACCCATATTTACTCAAAATTAAACTGCACCCTTACGGCTCCCTTTTCCTTTGTTTCCTGCTTAATCTCTTCACAAAACCCATTTAAACCCCTTTATACCCTTTTCCCAGTGTCCGTGCATTCTGTTTTAAATTCTTCAAAAGCCCCGCATTAACCTATGTCTCACGACTCTTGGGCGCTTTTGTTTTAATTTCATTAAATCCCACATTGAAGTATTTTCATTCTAAACCTGGCGCTAAAGCCCTAACCTTTTACAAATGCACATATGATACAAATTTATATATCCCGGGCCTGCCCGTACCTGTCACAACAGCCAGCAGACATGAGCGTTAATCCGTGACCGTCCGACGATCCATCGCTCGATCCAACGCCATACGCAAGCCCTGCTCTCGTGAACCGCTCGTCCATTAGGCAGTGGGAAAGCGGTTTCCTCGTCGTTCCGTCAGACACGTGTCGTATTTTCATTCCATCGATTCCCCATGTACGAAAACCACCGCAACACCATAAGCGGTGTGATAAAACTGCTTTTCGCCTTCCTGTATGACTCCCGGCAGTTAATGCGCGTGCTCCTTTCACTCCCGATCACCGTCGGATCTGCCACATCCAGATCCGACGACCCTCATTTCTTCATCCACCTATCTTCTGATATCCTTTGTCAATCGATCTCCTCCATTGATTTTAGTGATTTGACGGTTGATACTGTCCCGGTGGTGTCTTTGCCTCCTGCTAGCAGATCTCGATCGTCCACGTAATCCATCCAACGACCAGTTTTTCATCTCGGCTCCTGTTCGTTTTCAAGGTATTTTTTAAGTGTTTTCGTCCTGAGTTATGCACGCAAAGAAGGAAGAGATGATCCAGCTACCCGCACATTTAATCATCAGCTACCACAGTTAAAGAACAGCACGGTCGAGGACGAGAAAGTACTGCCTCGAGCAGTTGAATTCCTTCAGTAGTTATGGACATTTATAAATAAAACATTCCACCTGTTCAAGGAGTACAACAAAGTACCAGAAAGAGCCATTTTGTTCATTAAAACATTCAGAATGTATCAGAGACCCATAATAGTTTGTAAATGTGGTTGGTGATCCATTAAGACACCTCCACGCATAGCCTAGCAGAGATATTTTGTAAACAGACTCTATATATACCCAGAAAAACAATGTAATTAGATTGATGAGTGTTGGATGAATGTAATTATGGTATAAACTTCAACTTCTGGAGACTGTAACTATTATGAGACCTACAGCTTCTGGTCTTCATTTCCAGCTAATACAAGCTTCTTTTGCTGTTGATTGCTCACTTTCCACTTCTCTTCTTTTTCCAGGCTGTGCCTGTTTTGCATTATTACATGTGCTATTAATTTTAGCATTAGAGGGGTTGTCATCCTACCTCTGTGTTAGGATTCAGCATGTATCATTGAATCTGTTTGCAAGTTTCTGTTGTTTAAAGGCCAACGAGCTATCATTCTGTCTGTGCATTAGAAAACAGATTTACAGACCTTCTAACTGGTTGCAGCCAGCCATCACAGGGTCCTGTGTATCTGCTGGTGTGGTCAGTCTTCTCCATCATCACATTTTTCTTAAACTGTGAGTAGTTGGTGGTCTAAAGCCTTGTAGTCTGGGGGTGTTCACCCATGTCTGGGGTCAAGCACAGTAGAAGTGGTTATTTGGCTTGAATACACAACATTTGTTGCATTCATCCACCAATTTCCAACATTTCTGTTGAGTTTGTAATGTTCCCGACATCTCTGAGATACAACCTAGGAGAGTTTCTTGGGGTGATAACTCTCTCTTTCCCTCCACTCCATTTTGAGCAATAAAATGACCTGAAATGACCATTTTAAAGCAATTAGAATCATCTTAAAACTCATCTCATGTTTTTTCTAGCTCAAAACTTGTTAAAAATAAACCCCCAGTGCCTGCGCAGCCTCCCTTTTACAGACAAGTTGCAACTGCGTAGTTTTTCTTGCAGAATTCCATGTAGGCCGTGATTTTCCAAGTGGAAAATTTTATCAGCCTGCGCGAGCCCAATTGAAAAAACCCACGCAAGGTCGAGGGCGCATTTTTTAACAAAGTTTTGCTCTAAAAGATTAAATGAAAGCTCAAGATGAAACTCTAAACAAATGAAAGGCTAAGTTAAGGAGATATCTTCTACCTGGAAGAAACAGTGCGCAATTTCATCCACTGGTTGGCTCGAAATCAGTCCTAGAAGTCTGGTGGTAAAAACTCCTCTCTCTACTGTCAAAGATAAAAATGCAATGGTGAAAATAATTTACTTTTTCCCACTTTTATAAGTTTTTTAGAGCTCAAAAAATATTATTTTTATGTTTAAAACCTTTTTGAGAGGGAAAATGACCTTTTTGAGAAATTATGATGAGTTATTGAGTTTAAATGTGTAGGATCGGTTATGGAGTGAAAATGAATCATTTTTTACATTTTAGCAGACTTTTATCACTTTTCATGCTCTTAAAAAATTATGAAAAGTGAAAATCATGGAGTCTTCTTTTAAAGCCCTTTTCAGAATCTTTCAAAACGAAAATATTTATGAGTACTTTCTTGTTCGAACTCGTAAAAGTAAATGAACAATCATCCACTCAGTATAAGTTTACCCCTTTTACGGACTAAGCTAGGACTATTTACGAAAAAGGTATATGTTGACTGAACATGGTTAATAGAGTTCTCTCTTGTATTATTTTATCCTTTTTCGGACCTGAGAGACTAAACTGACGAAAAATAACCTGATGGAGTCTACTTATGTTTTTCTTCTGACTCTCTAAAATTGAAAAATGTCGAGCTTTACTTTCTCTGGGCTCGTTAAAATTTTACAGTAAAAGAACTGAATGAGTTTCCTTTTTGTGTCTTTTTCAAACTCTTAAAAGAAAACAACATCAAGTTACTCCTTTACTGGACTTGTAAAAAACTAAACAGTATAGGACCCGTTAAGCATAATGGCATCGAACCATTCCTTCTTAGGGTTCGTTAAAAATACTTCAATGAACTCATCCGAAGGATGAGCTTACAATCCAAGCATATGTTATCCTCCTCAAGATTGTAAAAAATAAAGAGGTACGTGTCAGTAATGGTGGGGGGAAATTAGGAAAAGGTGTCCATTTTACATTATCATTTTTAAAAGGTAGCATGTCACTCTTGAACATGGCACTCCGTCACACTCATGTTCGGGTTGGGAAATCCATTTGCCTTACATTTAATCAAACCCCATTGAAATTCTTCATGGTTTTGGGTGTTATCATTAAGTCAAATGCAGCTAAGTCATTGTCATGCCATTATGTGTTCAAGAGAAGTTCAACCTCACTTCAAAACCCCTTTACAAATTCTATGCCTTCAATCACGTCAGCCATCCTTGAGTCAGTCCTTGAAAACTAGTTTGAAAACTTGACACTATGTTTCATGTCATAGGCTTTCCTATGACGGATCACTTCTTATCGACTTCAGCTCATTATCTAGGAATTTTATTTAGAAATTGTCAGTACCTTGAATCCTACATGCCTTAATGGCATATTTCTCGCTTTCGACGACAGGTTCTCATCATTGGCCTTCGATCAAACGATTCTATGAGTGTTCGACTTCAGATCACCTATTCGCACTTCATAGATTGTATGGAGAGTACCTTGAGAACCATTGTCATTATTGGTGGTTTCTCTCATACTAGTTAACGGTTAACATTATTGATCAGTAATCAAGTGATTTCCTCCATGCTCGACTTCAAAACATTCACTCGCATGGTTAGATTCTTACTATGGATCGAGAGATGTAGATCAAGACCTTGGATCTAGTTTCATCAATCCAGGTTGCGAGGAGATTTTATATTCATGATTATGTAGACAGATGGTTGCGTCCATACTATGTCTACCATCTATATGATTTTAGTTTTTCCATGCTTTTTCATTGAATTCACTTTACTCTAAGTATGGGAATGCCTACCTCAAAGATGATTTTTGATATATATATTTGCATTGTATTCCTTGAATATTCCATGTAGGTTTCTGACCATTGCCTCTGATTCGATCCTTGGAATGATAAAGCGCTTCAATCTTTTAAACTTGTTTTACAGACTTCGCACTTTAGGGGGAAATCTGTTACATGTCAATTTGTCACCATGACACTTGATCAATTTATGAGTCTTTTTACCATCCATGAACATGTTTGAATCAACTCCCTTAGAAGTCAAACAACCCGAAATATTTTGAATTAGATGAGAAATTTGAAAAAAATAGTTGTCACACCTTGTTAAGTTCCACCTGCACCGATTTCTCTAGAGTTTCCCATGCATGCGTTGAAATTAACTCTAAGAACAATGCAGAGTTGTGCTCTCTCTGCCACTATAAACCCGCACAGGTGAATTCTAGAAAGTAAAAATAAAAAGTACATTCTAGAAACATAGTTGGTCGAATATTTCCTAAATGAAAGCTTCTAGGTGATGACTATTCAAACTATAACCCTCAGATGATGCATCTCAGTCCCTTTTCTCATGGTAACCTAATCCCTCAATGAAGGAGTCTCATCCTCCTCTTTTGGATCTGAAACTTCCTCCTCATGGCCTATAAAATGACTAGAGGTAGAGGGATTGAGGAGGTCAAAACTCAGAGAAGACAAACGTATGTTGTTGGTTTGAGATTAGAAAGCTTGTCATCTAAGGAGGAGATTGAAGGTATTTGGGAGGGACCTCACGGCATCAAGGTGAAGGTTGTAAGGTTCCTCTTAATATTTGATTAATACAAATGAAAACTTTCTCCCATTGATTTGTCTTGTTGCAATGATGAATAGTTTACAATTGTTTATAATGTTTATTAACGCAAATTAAATTTCTAATTTCCTTGATCATTAGGTTAAGTTGTTTGGATTATTAAATCGCATGTGCTTTTGATCCTTTTATGGTCGATGTTTGCAGTTCTTATCAAGCATTGAAGAGATGCATTGAATCACAACAAGGGATATTCATCAAGCATTTCGTGAAAGAAGTAAGAGGATTATCCATTAGATTTGATTCTTATAATTCAAACAAGTTTGACTTAGGGAAAGAGTCAGTTCAATTGTCTTTCTTGTTTCTAGTTTCCATCAAGGATCTAGAGAGATTGCTCTTGTCCTCAAAAGGGATTGTCTGGTGTAACATGCACCAAGATCCATAGGTTCCAACACCCCCTTAAACTCAATTGAGGAAAATTCAAGCTACATAACATCACATCCCTCCTTACTTTCATAGCAATGACAAATTTTGGTATCCAAAGAAAATAATCGATCTAGGAATAGTAAGAAGTACTAATACCTCCAAACAACAATATGCAAATAGCCATCATACCAATCATTCTATAGTCCAATAATGCTTCCTAAAAGAAATTTTAAACAACTATCACCAACAATGTCATTCATTAAATATACACTTTAGTGAAATGGTATGTGCAATGTGTTTATAAACAAGAGCATGTGCACATAACATCAAACCAAAAACAAAGTTTCCAAACTATTGTCCAAATAGTCTCAATTGATGAGTCAACTAGACAAATAAAACAATAGAGTCTCAACTGATGAGTTAATTAGACAACAATACATCAATATTAATTAGTTTCTCATTAATATTAATTAGCCATGTTGGGTTAACTCATCAAAACATTAATAACACCCCACCCCTCCCCCCCCAACCACAACCAACCAACCGCTCCCCCCCCCCCAAAAAAAAAAAACATGAACAAGGTACTCTAAGGCACATTTTTAGGCTTTTTTAATATTATATTTTTTCACTCTAATATGCAGTTGACTAATTGAATTCTCAAGACCTCATTTGTAATCTTGCAAATCCTAAATTGTGTCATCTTTCTAAAAAAAATACAATAATAAAAATAATAATATTTTAAATTTTGATATCATATATTTAAATATTGTATATTTGTAAGGGAGCATCTTTCTTAAGAATTTCATCAATAGAAACTTGCAATAAGGTAGCTTCATTCTCTAGCTAGGAATTGGCTTGTTCCATCCCTTTAATCCTCTCCTTCAATCCATAAATATTAGTATGAGTGAGGTTTTTTACTTCCTCCCTCAAGTAATCAAGTAGTTTTATATTATACCCAAATTATTCAATTAGTTTATGAAAGAGATGTTATGCAACTCTTTCCAAGACAACAATCTACATAAGTCCTTCATCAAACTACTACAACCTATAGATGGTCTTATCTCTAACACCAATTTCATGATGAAGCCAAGAATCCAATTTATTCAATTCAACAATTGTTTCTTCCTAACAGATAAGCTTCAACCTTCTTCCTCTCTCTACACAATGTAAAACTCAAGTAAGTTATTCTACATGTTGATATTCAAACATATATTTTAAAACTCAACACACTAGCAAACAATAAGTAGATTACTATAAGAGATAGATCCTTGTTCTTTTTTTAAACAAAAGTAAGCAATACACAACACAAGAGGTTATCTCAAGGATTGGAGGACAAAAAAAGAGAAATGTACCCTTTAATGCAATACTGCAAGTTGATATATGTATGCATGTATGTATGTACGTATTCATGTATGAGAGAGAGAGAGAGATTATGCATAGTAGCAATCAAGAATTTTTACCTTTAATGCTCAATCCAAATACCATGATAACATTTAAAACCAAAAGAGAAACAATGGATGTGAACCTTGATCTAAAATAATGGTATTAATAGTTTAGAATGCAATATCTTGACCAAATGATACAAGATCGACAAAAGAAGCAATATACATCTATCTAATTTGATTCACCTAAGAGATCAACCACTCATTCTATTCAAACAATACTTACTCCAACTATACAAAAGGAATATTCAAAATTTTAAGAGCAATTGACCATGTACTGTATTTCTAGGAAATTGGTTATTGCTCCAACTACAATATGAGAAACAGTTGGCTTGAGTCCTTTTAGGCACACTGAGAAATGGTTTTAGTTGGATATAATAATCAACATGTCAATTGATGCTACTCTTAATTAGTTAATTGAACCTGTGCTTTATGGAAAATTGATCTTAATCATTGGCCAATTTCAATGCCATTAAGGCTTAATGACATGGTAGTCAAGGACTTATTTTTTTGGCACTAATAATGGAATTGAAATCTCATTTCTTCAACCATCCATTGATTCTACAACCATTGAAGCATTGTTGCATTTTTCATCAAGCTTTACATTGACCATTTGCACCAATTATTAGTAAATCATTTCTATTAGATTGTGTGCATATTGGGTAAAAGGAAATACAAAGGATGCCACTTGATAGCTAATGCCACCAACTGGCCCCTAGTCAACCAATAAAAAATGATGCAATCAATCAATACTCGAGTCAATATATTTAGTACCACAACTAGAATTTTTCACTATTAATAGTCGTTATATGGGATTTACGATTGCGGACAAAAGTATATCCCCTAGGTCAGTGGCTAACCTAGAACAACAGAGAGACAAGGAACACAATGCTTTTCCTTAAAGTAAATAGATAACAGAGTGAAACCTACCTGGAATCCTTCACAAACTTCACTCCTTCTTTAGCTTGGAAGCTCCAATTCCAACGCTAATTGCCAAAATTAGAACCTGCACAGTCAAATAACACAAGCCAAGAAACTACGAGATCTATGCAATATCATCTAAGTACTTCATTCAATAAATCAACATGGTATTGAAATATATGAAATAACAACATCACATATAAGAAAACTATGAATTCTTTTCATTAATATAAATGGAAGGAGATTACAACCATAAGTAGCAATTGATCTTGTAGAAGAGATCCTCCAAGTTGTTGACTTGTCCTTTCCTTATCACAATATGCGCCTCCAATCACCCTAAATGCATGAGATGATGATCAAACCACTCCAGAAACATAAGAGTAGGATTACTCTCCAAAATCCAACCCCCAACCACATAGAAGGTTGGGAATATATAAAGAAGTAGGGTAACTTGGGAGTTCTTATCCAATTACCAATCTAGGGTAAGAGATCCACCTTTGATGGAGGGATAGGATCAAAGGATAAGTGGTGAAAAATCCAATATAGGGAAGGATAGGATCTGAATGTTTAATCCAAGGTAAGTAGTTAAAACAACTTCTGGAAAATCCTAGAAGGGGAATCTTCCAGAATCCCGATCATTCTCCCAGATTTCTAGAACCAATGCAGGTGCAAATGGGAACAACCTGTTGGTGACCAACATAGGCCATAATGGAGTAACCTATTGGTGAACCCACGCTAGTAGGATTACAAGGGGCATTGGTCCTCAAACTAGCTCAGATGATGTAGTTTAGGGCTTAAACTCTGGGAAATGAAAGGTACATGCATAGGGCTTTGTGCAATATGGCGACAAGGGGGAATAGGATGTTGATTGAGCCCATTAGGAGGCTCACTAATCGGATGTGACAAAATGGCCTATAACAAAATGCCCCCTAAAGCACAAAGTCATAGATGAGGATTGATGATTGAAGTGCTTTACCTTATGACAAGTGGGGATCAAGGACAACTGGTGAGCTTCATTCGTTACAATACATTTACAACATGACATCTTTGTTTGTTTAGGGAGGCATATCCATACTCATCTCATAAGCTAACATAACATGTATAATGATCAAAAGACGTGTCCACAGATGCGACTAGTGGACCCATGACTAGATGAATGTCTATATGATCAAGGCCATCATAAATTGTGATCTTTGTGTAACTCCTAAAATCGCAGCCCGGATGGATGAAACTAGATATGGGGTCTTCTATCTCATTCACACGACCAACCAATGTATGATTCTAACCATGTGAATCAATGAGCTAGATTCAAACATGGTAGGCACCATCTAATTATTGGTCAATGATGTAAAGCATTAACAGATGCGAGAGAAACTACCGATGATGTTAATGGCTCTCAAGGTACTACAGTATAATATGTATGGTATGAGTAAATGAGTTGATGTCGAACACTAGACAAAACCTTTTGGTCGAAGGCCATTGATGTAAACTGTCGCTGAGAGCGAGGAAAATTTCCATTGATGTATGCAAGCACCAAGGTACCAAGGGGTGTTTCTAAGTCAACTTCTTGGATGATGTCTTGATGTCGACAAGAAGCAACTTGTCGCAAGAGGGCCTTGATGTATCCCCCATCAATGACACAACCTATGTATCATGATTGAGATAGAATAATCAAAATGGTTTTGACATGGAACTGGATCAGGAAAGGAAGATATGAAATGAAGGATTAAGAGTATCATAGTAGAGATCAAATGAAATACTTCTCTTGAACACACCAGTGACATTGAATGGAGTCGGCAACATTGACCCAAAACCGAAATGGAGGCTCTAAAAATAGTATGATAACCAAAAGAAAAGAATATTACCCAACACAACAGCCACAAAGATGAAGTGGAAGAGTTTCGTGTTCAACAGTGACTCGCTGCCATTAGCAAAATGGAATCCCTTGTTTTCCCAAATCCCCCAACCATATTGGTCGATACCTCTTTATTTTTAACAAGCTTGAGGAGGATAACATATGATTGATCTGTAAGTTCATCCTTCGGATGAATCCCTCTGTAAGGTCACACCTTACCAACCATCAATATTATACTAAGGCTGACTCAAAATGTGATTTAAGTTTAAGTTTTTAAGACGTAAAAGTTAATGCATGGTCATATATCTATATTTTTATTTTTATTGGTATTCTTTACACTACACACTAATTTCTACTAACTAAATAACCGATGGTAATATTAAAGTTCTCATTAAATCTACAGGGTCATCGTTCCTCAAGATCCAAAACTTGCAACCATAAGTCTTAAAATCACATTTAAATGATAGAGTCTTTAGTGGGATAAATAATATCAATCTTTACAAACCACAATTTCCAATAAGCTAATTGTTCATTCTATTGCAATTAAAAGTGTTTAAGAGTGACTAATTTGATTTTGTTCTAGATAATATGACTATGAATTCTTTGGTAAAACAAAGGGAAGAAAAACAAGATAATTCAACTTCTAAAGGAGTGGTTTCGAATTATTATGAATTCATATGTGAACTAACAATTACAAAATTTCACCTAACCAATTTTCATTCCATGGATTTTTAATTCAATGGAATCATCATGCTTATTCTTTGAGATATTTCCAGAAACACCTTGGTTGCAAATCCTAATTTCACTTAGTCATATTTATAGACAATACATAGATGTAATTAGCTACAACCATTGAAACATTATGTCAAACAGTTTGTAAGCATGAAATGTACAGCCATTGAGGCATTTTTTCAAACACTTACAACCATAACCCTTAAGGCGATTTCACCAAAATTAACTAACATGAATCTAAGATTACATAATTTATTTTTCTTTGTCAGTAATGCCAAGAAGTGAACCTAATACATAAGTAGAATTGTCATCCATCTTGATTGCTGCATATACAAAATTTAGGCACATAATGACTATAAATATTTAGGAATTTTTTACAAATAGCTCGCAGCAATGTAGTGACAACCATTGGGAATTTTGAACAACAGTTAGCAATCACCAAACAAACTGCTAGCTATTAAACTATCAAACAAGCAGTCACAAGTTTATTAAACTATCAATGTATTAACCATTGAGACTTTAAAATAATAATTCCAAGTTTATATAACATACTAGTTTCATAAAAAGAGATTACTAGGTAAATTACAGCTAAAAACAAAAAAAAAGGCAGCAAGACAAACCACTAGGCAGTAGCAACAAATCTGTAAAATATAGCAGATTACAAAACCAAATTCTGAAACTCTATTTTTTGAAATCAAAGTTGGGGCGACATAGCCTTAAGGTACAGATAACCCCTGAAGTTAAAATGAATCGAAACAGAAACACCCAGAAATGTGATTATTTAAAACCACAACAACAAAAAACAAATTCCTATTATCTCATTTATCACTTTTGTCAAACATATGATGTGCAAACTTATCTACAACTGTAAAAAGAGAAGGAAAAATAAAATTTATGCTATTAACATGTTTTCATAAAACTCATGGTAGCCTGAATGCTTCAACCATTAAAACATGATGTAAATCAACTTGCAATGAAAGTGTACAAAAAAAACTTACATAAAATAAACTACAGTTATTGCAAACTTCCTTCAACATTTAGTGTGCAGCATTTGATATACATCTAAGTTTTAGTCAACAACCAAATAAGCAAAACCATGTAATGAATTACAAAAAAAAACACAATATAATGTTGTCAACATACCTGGCAGTGAATTTATACAACTCAAAAAATATGAGTATGCTCCAGCTCCAATGAGAGTATGTGCCAGCTCCAATATCCTTACCAAATCATTATGAACCACCCGTTTTTCCTCCCAACCATATCCAGGAAGAAATTATCCCCCTGGAACCCCCAAGCTACAAAAGCTCACAAGCAGTACTAAAAGACAACAGTAGAGAGATTTGCAAGCCAAACTAAGGAAGCAAATTTTCACTTCCTCTCAATACCGCTCATGGCCAACCTCAATAGCTAGATATCTCAGGATTTTAATAAGAATTTCAGCTTTATTATGGAAGCAATTGGCTACTCTCCATATGTTTCCCTCTCACTATTTTCCTCAAGTCTCTTCCACTCTTGGCATCCTAATCCCCCCAAGTGAGAATACATAGACTCATATACAAGAGGAGCAACCAATTCTTGTCATAAAGGAGGAGTAATGTGCATGCATTGGATTCCATTTAGAGGAGTGTAACTTGTGCCATTAAGGAGAGGTATGTATACCTTAGTTAAGGAGAGTGTAACATATGCATTAAAGAAAGCGTAAGAGGAGAATTTTATGAGATATTTTTAATGATTGAAAAGGAATGTGTCATTCTTTGATGAGTGCATGAAATAGAGTGTAATGAATTATTTAAAAGAGAGAGAGAGAGAGAGTTACATAGAGCCATGAGAGTCATGAAGGAGATGTGTGAATTGATTGAGGAGATAAAATTGACTTGTAATTCCTTCTTAATAATAATATCATAGTCTCATAAAATATAATATTAATATTAATAATATTGAGGATTCAATAAAGATTGAACTATTAGGATTGATTAATGCTAAGTTAAATTGTTTTTCTTCAACTCCGTTTGATTACCAATTTATGCAAGATGATTTACTATTTTTGGAAAGTCACGCTTGGGATGTTGGACATGACTTTCTATTTTTAGAAAGTCATTCCAGAATTGTGAGAATGAAATTTTATTTAAGGAAATTCATCCATGAGTGGTATTTTTCTTCTGGAG
The DNA here is from genome assembly GCA_031772625.1 of Pinus tabuliformis. NCBI lineage: Eukaryota > Viridiplantae > Streptophyta > Pinopsida > Pinales > Pinaceae > Pinus > Pinus tabuliformis. The sequence goes on along the minus strand of CM062807.1, from coordinate 284,977,001 downwards.
AATAGGGATTCCGCACCCCTATTTCATGCATCTCCGTGCCTTAGTAGATTGAGGACTCCGCACCCTGATCTACTCCAAAGATCCAAGATTCCACAACTTGATCTTTTTAAATATTCAGGACTCCACGCCCTAAATATACAAGACTCCACGTCTTTATCTTTCTTGGATTTAGGACTCCATGCCCTCTCATCTACTGTGCTTTGAAACTTTGTGTTTCTCCTTATGGTATTGATTGTGAGCTTTTACCCATCTAATGGTTCACTGGTAAGGCCTTGTTCAAAGACCTACACACATTACAATCTCATAGATCAAAGGAATCAAATTAATTTCATAATGAAATTAACTTAATCACATTTTACCCAGAATGGTGCATGGCTTCCACAATCATTTTGGTTTTGAAGAAATGACTTCCACAATCATTCATAATTGAACATCCATGTTGGAAAATGAATAGGTACCCTACCACATCCTACTTAGTACAATATTAGACATATATAATCACACAAATCATGTATCATCCATAAATCATAATTAACCATCTATTTCGCATAACCATGAGAATCCATGGGTCTATGTGTCTCAATCTTGGATCACCATCCATGTCATACACCTACTTCATAAATCAGATACAAAAAGAAAAACATATGTATAACATTTAATTAACCAAAACCATATAATATAGATAATCAATGATGCCATGTATAAGAGGAAAGATAACTATATAAAAAATTGTTCCCCAATCTAGTGGGCAATATGCCATACATAAACATAAAAGGAAATATAACTATGTATATAAAAAATTATTCCTCAATCAAGTGATCAACCTTTCATATATATAACTCGTCAAAAATCACCCTTGATAGGAGTGACAAAACTATACTAGGAAAAAAAATAGGACACTACATACTCCCCCTCTTGGAGTAAACTTGGCTCGAAGTTTAACTAAACAAAAAAGGAAACTCAAGACGCATAGAAGATGCATCTTCCCAAGTGGCAAAACTAGGACTGTACGGGTCCCATTGGACCTTTACTTGGTCCACCATGCGATGTCTGAGCTGTCGAGTGTGATGGTCCAAAATGAAAACTGGCTCTGCCTTAAGACTCCCTTTCTCTGTTACCTGTAATTGATTCCAATCTAAAATGTGAGAAGGATCATCAACATACTTACGTAGTACCGAAATATGAAATACATCATGCATAGGATGAAAAACTAGTGGTAAAGCAAGACAATATGCCACAGGTCCAACCCTTTCGATGATCTCAAAAGGCCCAACAAATTGAGAAGAGAGCTTAGATCCTTTCCCAAACCTAATACAAATTTTTTGAGGTTTTACTCGAAGAAAAACAAATTCCCCTTCTTTAAAGCTACGATCCACTCTATGCATATCATCATAGCTCTTTTGTCTATCTTTTGCCTTCTTTAATATTTGCCTTATACGACACACTTGTTCTTCCATTTCTTGAAGCATTTTGGGACCTACTGAGGTTCTGTCCTCTAATCTCTCCCAACTTAAAGGTGTTCTGCATGGTCTTCCATACAATAACTCATAAGGTGCCATACCAAAGAAGCGATGATAATTGTTATTGTAAGAAAACTCCACTAGAGGAAGATAATCTTCCCACTTAGATTGTTGATCCATTACATACATTCTAAGCATGTCCTCTAACACTTGATTTACTCTTTTAGTTTGGCCATCAGTCTCCGGATGATAAGCTGTACTGAAATTTAATTGTGTCTGAAGGGCTCCCTGGAAACTAGTCCAAAATATTCCTGTAAATATAGAGGCCCTATCTGATATGATTTTCTTGGAAAACCATGAAGTCTAACCACCTCCTTGATAAATACTTGTGCTATTTTAGATGCTTTGTAAGTATCTCTAACAGGTATAAAATGGGCACTCTTAGTAAGTTTATCTACCACCACCAAAATGGAGTTATGCCTTTTGGTTGTTTCAGGTAATTCAACAATAAAGTCCATAGATATTTCTTCCCATTTGGACTCAGGAATGTTATGCAGCTGCAACAATCCTGCTGGATGACCATGTTCTGCTTTAACTAGCTGACATTCCAAACATTTTGCCACAAAATTTGCTACATCCTTCTTCATGCCTACCCAAAAGAAATTTTTCTTTAAATCAGCATACATCTTCTAGACTCCTGGGTGAGCCATATATGTTGCACAATGAGCTTCTTTCAAAATGAACTCACAAAGTCCATCTTGATCTGGCACTACAATCTTTTGCATGAATCTCACCATACCGTCATCGTCACAAGAATACCCTTCTACCATGTTTTTCTTAGCCCCCTCCCCAAAAAGAGAAATTTTAACTTCCTTGCACCATTCATCTACATCTTGTGCCCTCAAGATGCATTCCCATAAATCAATCTTCAATGGAATTACTGAAAAGATTCATGGTCTTCGACTGAGTGCATCGGCTACTTTGTTCAATGTACCCTTGATGTGAGTTATGTCAAAATCATATTCACTTAGGAGTTCTGACCACCTTCTTTGCCTAGCATTTAGATTGCTTTGAGTAAATATATGTTGCAAACCTCTGTGATCTGTTTTCAATTCAAATTTCTTTCCCACTAGATAATGTTGCCAAAGTCGTAAGGCATGAACTATAGCTACTAGTTATAGATCATGGGTTGCATATTTTTCCTCATGTGTCCTTAACTTCCTAGAGGCATATGCAATCACCCTACCATCTTGTGATAATATCGCACCGAATCCATCTTTTGATGCATCGGTACATACTATAAATGGTCTATCCATATCTGGAACCTTAAGTAGCGGAGCTGTAGTCAAACATTGTTTGAGCTTGGAAAATGCTTGCTCACACTCATTTGTCCAATTAAATCGTACTCCCTTCCTAAGCAATGAAGTGATAGGGATGGCTTTTGAAAACCCCTCCACAAATTTGCATCTAGTATCCTTCCATACCCATGAAGCTACGAACTTCATGCACATTAGAGGGTGTTGGCCATTCTGAAATTGCATCGATATTTGTTGGGTCAACAACAATGCCTTCACTAGAGATAATGTGTCCAAGATAATGGATTTTTGACTGGAAAAAAGAACATTTGGACATTTTTGCATAAAGTTTATTTTCTATTAAGCATTGTAACACCAATCTCAGGTGTTGCTCATGCTCTTTTGGGGACTTTGAATAGATTAGGATGTCATTGAGGAACACTTGTACACATTTGTCCAAGTAATTCCGAAATACACCATCTATTAGACGCATAAACACTCTTGGGGCATTAGATAACCCAAAAGGAACAACCACGAACTCATAATGACAAAAACGAGTTCGAAAAGAAGTTTTGGAAATATCCTCTTCTTTAACTTTGAGTTGATGATATCCAGATCAAAGATCGATCTTGGAGAATATGGTGGCTCCCTTCATTTGATCAAATAGATCATCAATGTGAGGCAAAGGATATTGATTTTGAATAGTTACTTGATTCAATTGCCTGTAGTCAACACAGAGCCGAAGGGATCCATCCTTCTTCTTTACAAATATCACTAGAGCTCCCCAAGGTGAAACACTAGGTCTAATCATACCCCTGTCCAATAACTCTTGAAGTTTCACATGTAACTCACGAAGTTCAACAATAGACATTCGATAGGGAGATTTGGATATAGGTTCGGTACCAGGCTTTAGCTCTATGGAGAATTCAATCTCTCGCTTTGGAGGTAAACCAGGAACTCCTTTAGAAAGACATCAGAGAATTCTGAAAGGAAAGGATATTGTTCAAAGGATGAAAGCTCTCCCTCATTTAAAGTCATTACAGCATACATTTGACATATTTTCCTAAGACTTCTCTTCATCTGCAAGAATGAGATAAGTCTTAAAGAAACAAGTCTCTTTTCCCCATGGATAACCATATATAGGCCCCCATCACTCAAAAAATGAAGGGTTTCTTCAACAACTAAGCACAGCCCAGTGGGCTTCAAGCCAGTCCATCCCAATTATCACATCATAGTGACCAAGTGGTGTCACATAAAGATTCACATTTGTGACACACACTCCCAAGTCTAAAGGGCACTCTTGCACTAAGCATTCAACCTTTTGAGATCGCCCTGAGGCCATCTCAACCTGATCAAAATCATTTTGCTCTATTGCCACCAATTTACATTTCAATAAAGAATTAGGAGAAATAAAACTTTCAGTTGTGCCAGGATCAATCAAAATAGTAACAACCATACCATTTAGCTTACCTGATGCTTCAAGCACTGTAGATTGATGCTCGACCTGGTGATTTTGCACAACTGTATGAATCCTATGGGCTCTTCCCATATCTCTAACAATGGCTTGTTCCTTCTCTGATTGTGCTTCAGCCTTCTTTTTAGGGAAATCTCGCTCATAATGAGGTCCTCCACAAGTCCAACATCCATTAGTGGGAGCATTTTTCATAAATTTGACCCTTTTATTAGGTGATTCTTGAGTGCAAGCATTACTTTGTTGAAGATGTTGCCTTGGGTTATTTCTTTGGTTCTTAAAGTATGATTCTTTTGAAATCCCTAATGATATGAACCACCTAACTTATGTCTTACATATTGGCCTCCCCTTCGAGGAGGTTTCCCATGGAATGATAGATTTGGGGTTTTATCCCCACCTTTGTTCCCCAATAATTCTTCCTTGGCTATAATTTCTTGTTGCACTACCTAAAGCAACGTAGTAGGCCTCAAAATGCGCACCTTTTCCTTTATAATTGGATTCAATCCATACAAAAACTTGTTTACCTTGAGGGCTTCAGTATTTATATGGGTAGCATATCTAAGAAACTCCATGAAATCCTACTTCATATTCAAGCATTATCTTAGTTCCTTGCTTAAGATCATGGAACTCATTCAATTTCCTCTCCAAGTATTCAGCAGAAAGGTACTTTTCTCGAAATTTCTCTTCAAATCGTTCCCATGTCAAGATAGACATGGAGTATCCAATTGGGATTCTAAGTTCCTCCACCATAATAGTGCACTCTCCTTAAGCTGGTATATAGCCAACTTTGCCTTTTGGTTGCTAGAATAATTCCACAACTCAAAACATAGGCACATGTTTTCCAACCAAGCTTTTGCTACCTCCCCTTTTGTGGTACCATTAAAGATAGGAAGCTTAACTTTTTCCAACTCTCTATGTACATCTCCATTAGATGGTATTTCTTGCCTCTCTAATTGAGATGAAGAACCAGGCACTGAAGGATTTCCCCCAACCATACTAATCAAGTCTTTAGTCATCTTTTGGAAAGATAACATCCTATCCCTTACTTCCCCGATGTATATTTTCTCATATTCTTTATCTTTGGGAGGTGGAGATGAGACTTCCTTCCTCCTCATTGATGTTCTCTCCATGATTACTTAGCCTAACCAAGGAAAAATTTAGGTAGGTAAATAAATATTAGCAGGCAATACCTAGGTCCTAGAGTTTTAACTTGGCTCTGATATCATATGTAAGGTCCCACCTTACCAACCATCAGTATTATACTAAGGCTGACTCAAAATGTGATTTAAGTGTAAGTTTTTAAGACGTAAAAGTTAATGCAAGGTCGTATATCTATATTTTTATTTTTATTGGTATTCTTTACACTACACACTAATTTCTACTAATTAACTAACCCTTGGTAATATTAAACTTCTCATTAAAGCTACAGGGTCATGGTTCCTCAAGATCCAAAACTTACAACCATAAGTCTTAAAATCACATTTAAATGATAGTCTTTAGTGGGATAAATAATATCAATCTTTACAAACCACAATTTCCAATAAGCTAATTGTTCATTCTATTGCAATTAAAAGTGTTTAAGAGTGACTAATTTTATTTTGTTCTAGATAATATGCCTATGAATTCTTTGGTAAAACAAAGGGAAGAAAAACAAGATAATTCAACTTCTAAAGGAGTGGTTTCCAATTATTATGAATTCATATGTGAGCTAACAATTACAAAATTTCACCTAACCAATTTTCCTTCCATGGATTTTTAATTCAATGGAATCATCATGCTTATTCTTTGAGATATTTCCAGAAACACCTTGGTTGCAAATCCTAAATTCACTTAGTCATATTTATAGACAATTCATAGATGTAATTAGCTACAACCATTGAAGCATTATGTCAAACAGTTTGCAAGCATGAAATGTACAGCCATTGAGGCATTTTTTCAAACACTTACAACCATAACCCTTAAGGCGATTTCACCAAAATTAACTAACATGAATCTAAGATTACATAATTTCTTTTTCTTTGTCAGTAATGCCAAGAAGTGAACCTAATACATAAGTAGAATTTTCATCCATATTGATTGATGCATATACAAAAGTTTAGGCACATGATGACTATAAATATTTAAGAATTTTTTACAAATAGCTCGCAGCGATGTAGCGACAGCCATTGGGAATTTTGAACAACAGTTAGCAGTCACAAAACAAACTGCTAGCTATTAAACTACCAAACAAGCAGTCACAAGTTTATTAAACTATCAATGTATTAACCATTGAGACTTTAAAATAATAATTCCGAGTTTATGTAACATACTAGTTTCATAAAAAGAGATTACCAGGTAAATCACAGCTAAAAAAAAAAAAAAAAAAGCAAGACAAACCACTAGGCAGTAGCAGCAAATCTATAAAATATAGCAAATTACAAAACCGGATTCTGAAACTCTATTTTTTGAAATCAAAGTTGGGGAAACATAGCCTTAAGGTACAGATAACCCCTGAAGTTAAAATGAATTGAAACAAAAATGCCCAAAAATGCGATTATTTAAAACCACAACAACAAAAAACAAATTTCTATTATCTCATTTATCACTTTTGTCAAACATATGATGTGCAAACTTATCTACAACTGTAAAAAGAGAAGGAAAAACCAAATTTATGCTATTAACGTGTTTTCATAAAACTCATGGTAGCTTGAATGCTTCAGCCATTAAGCCAATATGTAAATCAACTTGCAATGAAACTGTACAAAAAAAACTTACATAAAATAAACTACAGTTATTGCAAAATTCCTTCAACATTTAGTGTGCAACATTCGATATACATCTAAGTTTCATTCAACAACCAAATAAGAAAAAAAAACATGTAATGAACTACAAAAAAAAACACAATTGTTGGCTTATTGGGCCCTAACCCAGACTGAGAAGAGTTATTAGCCAAACAAATCCCACAGCGACTGGCTCTTTCAGCAACAGCCCGCGGAGCGCGGACTGAGGTCTCACCCGAGGTAGCAGGGGAGGGTGCTGGAACTAGGTTTCCACACCCTTGGGATGTCTTGATGTGGTCTGGAGGGTTTTCAAACCGTTCTGTAGCTTCGCGCTTCCGCACAGATCCGGAACAAGGTAAATCCTTAATATCTATTATTACTGAGTTTGTTACAGATCAGATCTACTTCTTACAGTATTTAAGAAAGCATTTAATAAAAATAACCAGTGCAAGCACCCAGAAATGTTATATATTTGCATAAACTCAAACCATAAACAGATATATAAACTTGAAATTAACCAGGTCCACAATATTTCAGAATCAACACAGTATTTCAGAACCAACTTATCTTTATTCAACTCTTTCGCCAATACAACCAGATCTACCCTGCGCACTCAGCTGCAGGGGTTTGTGCACACAGCTACGGACTCTACCAGGCCTCTGTGCACACAACTGCATAGCCTCTATCTACTCACCAACACCCTTGACTCGAACTTACAGATTCAGAAAATATTGTCGTTACAAACCCATAGCACTAAGATCCATCAGAAAACAAGAACTGCCTTTTACCCTTAGAGCCTCGCTCTATTTATACATTCCCATGGTCCGCGGACCATGGGCATGCCGACTTACTTCCTATTATTCTATACTATTTCTTGGATGGACAACCCTTTGGCTCAACCTATTACATTTCACGCTCCGCATATTTCAGAGATTTACAATATTATTGTCCTAACTTATAGGCTTTAAGCCCCAAAACTGTTACGTGGGACCTCCGCTACCCAACAGGCCCCCAACACAATCATTGTGACTCGTCCCGAGTCACTCGTTGGTGCGGTGATACACGCTGCCTAGGCTCCGTGGTTCACCTTCCTATGAGTGACGTACTGCTCCCTCTTTGTCTCTTGTAACGCTTCTTCCAACTCCTGCTCCATTGTCGCTACCAATTCACACAACCGATACTGCTCATTCTGCTCTGCTCGGTTAACATAGAACACCCCCTCATAGGATTTTAGCTCTAGCTGGGGTGCTGCATACGGGAACTCCTCATACCAACGCAGCCATTTTCCAATTTCGTATCTTCTGTACGCACTTTATGTTGTAGCTTGTGTTGCAATTTTGCAAGACCATTGCTACTATCTGCGAGATCCCAATCTTCAAGTTGCATCAGAGACAACCTGTTAACTGCAATTCCACCATTTTTCTTCATATTTACAGCCTTTTCCATATCTTCATGGTTCGTCGTCCAGCCCATAGGTGAGGCATCGGCATCCGGACCAGTTCTGCTTCGTGTCTACAAATTTCTGGCACATCCCCTACCGTCGATGCTGAACTCTGCGCGGTGCCCACAGTTGTCAACACCGTCTTCTTCAGAAAGCCCTGCATCTCCAATGACCAGATCACAACCCTTGGGCTTACTCCTTGAGCGTAGATAATGAATAGTTCCATAGCGGCGGGAAGGCACAATAGCTTACTGTTCTCAGAAGTGTAGCTCGTTCGGTGGATGCCCCCCTATGATTTATAAGTGTCTTGAAATTCAAATTTGTTGGCTCCCGCCTTTTCTGGTGCCCTCATGCTAAGCCTGCGGCAGATCATTCCAGATTTGGCTCGTACCTCGTCTCTTAATTGCCCGCCGCCCACTCCCTTTTTCCATAACTCAGACATCTTGTCATGAATAGTGACAGCAACGGTCACCTCTCTACTTGTCAACGCAACAACGCAGCCCTTTCCGCGCAACCGCGACCCTTGTGACAAATCAAATCTACATGCACCACGGTTGTCGCGCAGCTACTCCCCAGACTGCTTTAACATCCCGTGCTCTCTTTCAACTGGTTGGAGTGGTGAGACTGTTCGTCGGGCGATTAGTCAGGCGATCGGCCCACCCATGTAGAGCTTCAGGTGACTACCATTTACTCTTCCCGGGAAGGGGTCCCCATTGAATTTAGCAAGCTGGACCGCGCCTCCACCTGTAACTTCTTTGACTACATAAGGTCCCAACCAATGCATGCGAAGCTTGCCAGTAAATTTTTCGAACTTGCTGTCATATAGTAATACTAGATCATTCTCTTTGAATGTGCGCATCTTGATATGGCGATCATGCCAAGCTTTCTCTCGCTGCTTTTGTACTTGCTGATGAAATCCTACCAGAATTCACTCCTCCTCCAGTTGCGCGATCCTCTCTTCCAAAGCGGCGCGGTCTGCCATGCCTGTTGTCGCTGCTATTCGTAAACTAGGTGCAATGTACTCCATTGGCATGGCGGCTTCCTTTCCGTAGACTAATCGAAAAGGTGTCTGGCCCGTCAACTTCTTGCACGTTGTTCGGTATGCCCATAGCACAGCAGATATGTGCAAATCCCAATCGTTGCGTTGCGCATTACATACCTTGGTCAACGCTGTCTCCAAAATTTTGTTAAAGGCTTCAACAGTCCCATTTGCTTGCAGATGGTACGACGTACTTTTTTGATGGTATATCTGAAATTCCTCAGTGAGCGCGCTGATAGTCTCATTCAAGAAATGCGTTTTGTGGTCACTCATTAGAATTTTTGGACATCCAAATCGCATTAACACATTCTCGAACAAGAATTTTGAGGTTGTAGCTAACCGGCTGTGCTTCCGCCCATCGGGTCAAGTATTCTGTCGCCGTGATGATATACCGTGCCCCCGTCTTTCCTGGAGGTGTGATCGGCCCCACAAAATTGATCGCCCATTTCTCAAACGGTTGCAGCGTCATCTGTGGCTTGAGCGGCATTTCATCCCTCCGCAATGGTTTCCCAGTCCGTTGACATACGTCGCAGGCCCGACAGTACGCTTTCGAATCTTGATGTAGAGTTGGCCACCATAGTCTGGCGCGAAGAATATTCTGTGTTGTGGTGCGGCCTGCATAATGTCCTCCAGCAACCCCCCCAAGTGCTTCGGCCAGGATCGGTCCTCGCTCGAATTCAGGTACATATCTGCGTAATATTTCGTCGTTACCCATTTTATAGATGTGCCTTGCAATAATAGTAAAATTTGTTGTGTGTATCACCAATTCTTTCTTTTGCTGAATGGAATATCCCTGCGGTGTGGTTCCTGTGGTTAACAAGTGGATTATATCCTCAAAAGGGCCATCCACGACGCGCACCGCATACAGTTGTGCATTCGGTAGTCCTTCCTCTAAGTTTGTGGGCTCTTCACCATTCTCAATCTGGGACAGGTGATCTAGGCCTGCATTTAGACGTCTCGGCTTTACGACGACTTCGAAGTCATATTCTTGAAATAATAGCAACCACCTACAAATGCGCCCCCCCAACACAGGCTTGTTCACTAGGTATTTTAGTGCAGAGTGGTCAGTATACATCTTAAAGTGTCCTCCGAGCAAATAGTGGCGGTATTTCTGGAGTGCGTATACCATCGCCAATCCTTCTCGCTCAGTAGTGGAGTAGTTCTTCTCAACTTTTGACAATCATCGACTTGCAAATGCGATCGGGTGATCAATTCCTTCCACTCCTTCCTGTGTGAGTACCGCTCCCAACGCGATACACGACGCGTCAACATGCACGTGAAATTCAATGTCCCATTTTGGAAAGACCAATATAGGGGCTGATGCCATCTTTTCCTTAATCGTTTCTAGAATTTTATTACATTCCTCATTCCAGCAATAAGTAGCATCCTTTTTCAGTAATTGTCCCATTGGTTCCATGATCTGTGCGTAGGTTTTTATGAACTTCTGATAGTAACCAGTGTGTCCCAGTGTGGCGTACAGTTGTTTGACACTTCGTGGTGCTTGCAGGTTGAGTATGACAGCAATATTTGCTGGATCCACCATCAGACCTTGCTTACAAACCACATGGCCGAGCAGGTTTCCGAAGGGGACGAGGAAAGTACACTTCTTTAGGTTAAGTGCAATCTGGTGCCGTCGGCAAGTATCCAGCATTAACCGTAAGCTCGCGGTATGTTTCTTAACCAGCCCAAACACAGTCCAATCATCAAGATATACCTCTAAGAACTTGTGTATAAACTCCTTGAATGCCACTACCACAATGCGTGAGAATATTTTTGGCGCGTTCTTTAGTCCAAAGGGCATCACCGTATACTGAAAGTAGCCCCATTTGGTAGCAAATGTTGTTTTACTCCTATCCTCCAGTGCAATCTTGATCTGATGGTACCCCGAGAAGTCGTCCGTAAAGGAGTAGGCTTCCTGTCCTCTCACATTTTCCAGTACCTCTTCTGTAAATGGCGTCAGAAATGGATCATTAACGCATGCATCATTGAGCTTCTGGAGATCCACGCAGATGTGAATTTCACCTTTCTATTTTTTCTCCTGTACCACCACAGGACTTACCCAATAAAACTCTTCCACTGGTTCAATTATTCCTACTGTGAGCATCTTGTCCAACTCTTCGCGGACCTTCGCTTTGTATTTTGGATTCAATCGGTAAGGTTGCTGCTTAACTGGCTTCGCATCTGGCTTCAGGGTTATCTTCATCACTCCTAGGTCACTGATGATCCCTTTTAACTCCTTGATTTTAGTCGGGAATAAGTCTTGATACTCTCGAAGCAATTCGACGACGTTTTCCACAGTGGCATCGTGCCAAGATTCCCCAAGCATTGCATACTTCGGCTCTTCCTCCGTTCCGATGTTTACTTGTTTCGTTTTCAACGGTGCGGTGATGTCTGGATCCTCGATTGCTGGTTCGTGAACCTTGCGACTTCCCTCTGTTTCCGTAATATTGATGTTTCTAGGGTCGTCCTCATCATCTTCTACTTGCACATTGTAACATTCCAGGGCTTGGCTCAACTGTCTCGACCAGTCTGGCTGCACAATTTCTTCTGGTTCCAGTGGTATTTTGAAGATAGTGGCCTTCACCAGCTGCAACGCGTCATCCACAGTATCCGTCCATTGATCTTCAAAGAGGAACGTTAACAAAAAACCTTCACACAAGATATCCCATTTGCCTATACCATGTTGGAGCTCTATTTCAATATACCAGTTCCTTGGAATGACATCCAGGGTATGATAAAATAAGTGTACCCACTCTGGTTAAGGCTCTTCTCCATAGGCTTGGACCCATCTGGTAAGGTGCATGCGCGGATCATCACGATGGGGATCATCACGTCCATCGTATTTCTCAGATATTTGTAGTTTCGAGTTCCCAAATCTTATCTGCATCATGTGCTTGCAGCCGTGCTAATCGTCAAAAGTTCCTTCATGTGTGCCCCACCAATGCACAGGCGTCGCGCGCAATGCCCATCGCAACGCATCAAATCGTTGGTGCTCTGGAACCACGCTTTCAAATTTGGTCAGGAATTCATCTACTGCTATCAGCCCATCATACATTGGCAATTCACAATCCTGAGATTTGACGCAATACAATGACTTAGTCATCATATTTCAGTTTAATGTGGTTACCCCATTTAACCGATTACACCACCGCTCGTCTTCCTCATCTAAATCTTCGATGCAGGACTCTCCATGCCCCCACGATATTCTTCCTTCCACAGTCATATTGACCCAATCTTGATTTTGTGCGGTAATTTTGTAGATACAATCTAATTTATCATCACTTCCTTCGTCGCACACAGGTTCAGTGTAACACGATCCTTCAGCCAGGTCTAGTGGAATGACTACGTTGAGTGACTTCTTCTCAAATATCATTTTCCACTTCTTTAAATTAATAACCCCATTCATATTGGTGGCCTAGTCTATCCCTAACAACGCAGGATAAGGGCTACTTTCATCCACGATTTCTATTACCTCAAAGTCCGTTCGGGTGCTCATGCCTTCTATATCTACTGTAATTCCTTGTAGTCTTCCCATGGGCAGGATCTTCTGTTGATTCGCCATCCGCAATTGAATAGGAGACCATTGTAGTGTGGGCTTGCCCATGCGTTCCCAAGTCTGTTTAGGTAGTACATTTGCATCTAAGCATCTAAGCCCAAGTCCAAAATGATATGATCCATCTCATAGTCGCCAATCTACACCGTTAATCGCATTTCCCGCCCAGTCCGCGATGCCTATTTTCCCAATTTTTGGACCACGCGAGGTTCCCCCGACCCTGTGCACCTAGTTATCAATTCTTGTAATCCTTTAACTGCCCTATTGTCACAAAGAAATTTCATGCATGTCTCTAAAAAGGTAGTTAGGATTGAGGGATCCCTCTCTGGCTCAGGGTGATCCTTACTACATGGGGTAGAGACTTCCACAAAGCTCTTCCTAGCTTCCAGATCTGTCTCCTTGTGAACCCTGGCATTGTCCTTGGTTACTTTCCTCTTATCCTCCCCTGTAGCTGTGCCACTTCTGAGCACCATGTTTATGTTGGGGTCTTCCTCGCGTGGTTCAACCCTCATCATTTGGACATTCTGCATCGTCGTAGGTTGCGCTGCCCTCTTCTCCCGTATCTGTGCTATCAATGTGGGGAAATCTATCATTTCATGATCGAACTGCTCGCAGTAAAGGCACGATATTCTGGTCGGGTTGGTACAGTCCCGCGCATAGTGTCCTGGTCCTCTGCAGTTGTAACAGATTAGCTGCCCATGACCCCTTCCTGGCCCCATTCCTCCCCGTCCTTGTCCACATCCCTGGAACCCACCACGCGCTATTGTCGTGGCTGGATCCTGACCTCGCGCTTCAGTCTGCATTCTATAGGCAAGTGACCAGTCCATTAATAATTGATAACTATGGCAGTCTCGCTCCTCGTGGCCCACCGATCTGCAAAAGTTGCAAAATAGCTGCTGGGGGGTCTGGTTAAATTTTGGTAGTAGATGACAGTTGTCCGTGTTGTGCTTTCCTCCCACCTGACAGATTGTGCACCAGAGCGAGGGTGCCGCGCTTGGCCCTGCTTTTGCCTCTGGTTGCAACAACATTGGTCCCCCTGCTGCCACACAGTTCGCAAAGACTAGACAGTGATCCTTATCGTGACCCTGGCTTCTACACTTTATACACCACACTTCCTCCCGGACCTCTGGCTGGGGCGCCTTTTCCTTTTTTAAACTATGCATCTCTAAACATAGGTTTTGTATTTGCATGTGGATTTGCTGAACTCCCAACCCCAGATCTTGTATTGGAGTTTCATGCAACCTCATCGCTATCTCTAATGCTTCAGCTTGGGTTGAGATCTTTTGCTGTGATAGCACCATCCTCAAATGTGGTGTCAATGATGCCACAAACCACGTGCAGTGCTACGAATCTGACAGCGTCATGTTCGCCTCACAGATTGTACTTTTCAATCTCTGATCTAGATCCCACAGTGTTTCACTAGGCATCATCGCAATCTCCTTGAACCTTATGATCGACTGCGTTTCTAATTTTGGCCGACTAAATTCTTTTTTCAATTCAGCCCAGATCTTCGTTGTTCCCGCATTCGGGTGATCGCTTGAGTACTTTATATACCATGTCAGTGCGCGGTCCTGCAATGCACTAACAAGGGTAGCCTTTTTGATGTTGTCATCCGTAACTCCGTGCGCTTCCCATACTACCCTTACCACGAACCAAAATTATTCTTGATCTTCACTTCCTACTCCTTTGAATACCGGCAACTGGATCGCGCTTGTCATGTTTAACTTTTGGTTTGCGCGTTAGTGTACTAGGACCTTATATGGACTCGTACTGCTCCTGATTCAATCAATCCCCAAACTATTACTCCTAAGGATTCCAGCGTCTCGAAATCAAACATCCCTTAGGCAGATCTCGGTCCTAGCAACAGAACCATTTGTTGGCTTATTGGGCCTTGACCCAGGTTTGGAAGAGTTATTAGCCAAACAAATCCTACAGCTACCGGCCCTTTCGGCAACAGCCCGCGAAGCGCGAACTGAGGTCTCACCCGAGGTAGCAGGGGAGGGTGTTGGAACCAGGTTTCTGCACCCTTGGGATGTCTTGATGTGGTCTGGAGGGTTCGCGAACCGTTCTGTAGCTTCGCGATTCCGTGCAAATCTAGAACAAGGCAAATCCTTAATATCTATTATTACTAAGTTTGTTACAGATCATATCTTACAGTCTTTAAGCAAACATTTAATAAAAATAACCAGTGTGCGCACCCAGAAATGTTATATATTTGCATAAAATCAAACCATAAATAGATATATAAACTTGAAATTACCCAGGTCCACAATATTTCAGAATCAAAACAGTATTTCAAAACCAACTTATCTGTATTCAACTCTTTCGCCAATACAACCAAATCTACCCTGCGCACTTAGCTGCAGGGGTCCGCGCACATAGCTATGGACTCTACCAGACCTCTGCGCACACAGCTGCAGAGCCTCTATCTACTCACCAACACCCTTGACTCGAACTTACAGACGCAGAAATTACTGTCATTACAAACCCATAGCACTAATATCCATCAGAAAACAAGAACTACCTTTTACCCTTAGACCCTTGCTCTATTTATACATTCCCATGGTCCACGGACCATAGGCAGGCCGACTTACTTCCTATTATTTGTAGGAATTTATAGGGTAAGTTCCTCAGAAAGAACACCAAAAGGACACCGCTCACAACCAGATCTCAAATCAATACACCAGTATTTTTGACGTGGTTAAAACCCTCAAAGAGGGAAACAGTCCACGGCCTGAGCCAACGTGGCCACTTCAGGTAATTTATTAATCAAAGAATGAAAATTTACATAAGCTTTCTCTCATAGACGGATTACCTGAACAATGACCCTCCATGCGCTTTAAATAGAACTCATGGACCAATCGGGTGTCAAGCCACGGATCAAGTGTCGGTAATACTGAGGAGAGAGTGAACCGTCGGATCACTACATATTGTGACCGTCAGATTGTAAGTTACAAAATGTACAACGGTAAAGAAACACACTTTACCTAACTCTATACCTAACTCTATACTAGACCAAGTTGAACTTAACTATTTCCTATGTGTCAGAATATCCTAACATCCCCCCTTAAGAACAACTTGGGATAGGATTGAAGGATTTACAAATATGACACAATAGGAGAAGGAAGGAGGCACTAGAGCCTATCCCCCCTTAGTGACAACTTCCTGAACTCCAAGCATATATCGAAGTTTAGTGAACTTCGCCTCTGTGAGAGCCTTTGTGAAGATGTCTGCAACCTGATCATCTGTTGAACAATATTGCACTTCAAGAACATGGTCATGAATGAGCTTTCTGATGAAGTGCATGTGTAGTTCAATGTGTTTGCTGCGCTGATGCTGGACTGGATCTTTGCATAGCTGAATGGCACTTTGATTATCACACCAAAGTGTGGTTGGATACTGCTGCTCAAAGCCAAACTCTGATAGGATCTGACGAAGCCACAAGGCTTCCTTACTAGCTTCCACGGCACCACGATACTCTGCTTCTGCTAACGAAAGAGAAATGGCAGCCTGTTTCTTACAAGACCATGTAATAGGTCCTAAACCAGTGTGACATACCGGCAACCGGCAGACTTCCGATCATCAGGGTCACCAGCCCAATCAGAATCAGTGAAACCGACTAATAGAGGAGCTGCTTTGGCACTGTAATGAATCCCAAACTGTACTGTACCTCGAACATAACGAAGTATTCTTTTAGCTGCTTTCCAATGACTTTCACGGGGGTTTTGCATAAAACGAGCAACAAGGCCAACAACAAAGGAAAGGTTAGGACGAGTATGGGTTAAATACAAGAGTTTTCCTACAAGTTGACGGTATAAGGTAGCATCAACTTCAAGAGAAGTACAAGAGACTGAAAGTTTGACTCCAGACTGAAAGGGAGAAGGGGCTGGCTTACAGCCTTCCATGTGAAAATGACGAAGAATATCACAAGCATACTTGGACTGGGAAAGGGAAATACCCTCCTTGGATTGCAAGACTTGAAGACCGAGAAAATAGTGTAAGTGTCCTAAGTCTGTCATTTCAAATTTCTTTTTAAGGCTGGACTTCACATGGTTTATAAGGTTGGGATCACTACCAGTAAGAATAAGATCATCAACATAAAGAACAAGGATGACAAGAGAGTTGCCCACTTTCTTGGTGTAGACAGTATTGTCAGAATAACACCTAGAAAAGCCGGATTCTAAAAGAAAGCTATCCATTTTGGCATACCAAGCCCGAGGAGCTTGCTTGAGACCATAAAGAGATTTCTTAAGTCGACATACAAGGCTGGAGTCTGTTTGGATGAAGCCAATGGGTTGTTCCATATAGATTTCTTCATGCAAGTCCCCATGCAAGAAGGCAGATTTAACATCCATCTGATGGACTTCCCATTTTAAAGAGGCAGCAAGGGAAAGAACAAGGAGGATAGAGTTCATTTTGGCAACAGGGGAGAAGGTTTCAGTGTAGTCAATGCCTTCAACCTGTGAAAAGCCCTTAGCAACAAGACGAGCTTTATGTTTATCAACTTTCCCATCTGGTCCATACTTGGTTCTGTAAACCCATTTACATCTAACAAGTTTGCGTCCCTTTGGTAGAGGAACAAGATCCCATGTATCATTCGCCAACAATGAATGATATTCTTCATTCATAGCTGCTTCCCAATGTGGATGGCCTGAAGCTTCTGCAAAAGTGTCAGGATCATGATTTACTGGAGCTTGAGCCAGTAAAGAAGAGGCTCTTTCAAACTGAGAATGTGTACGTCGCTGATCTGTAGGATCACCGGCAAGATCACCTGCTGCATCCCGAGTAGCACGGACCCATCGTGGAAGTTGAGGATCCTAAGAAGGTGGGGGAGGATTGTCATCCTCACTTTCATCATCTGAAGAAGAAATGTTTTCAAAAGTAGAAGAGATAGGAAGAGGTGGCACATCCGCCGGACTAGGTACGCAGGCCGATTTATTTTCATCAAATTTTACATCTCTTCTAATGATAACATTTTTTGACTTAAATGGAATAAGTCTATAACCTTTTACATCTTCAGAATATCCAACAAAAGTACATTTCTCACTCTTAGGTTCTAAAGCTTTATGCTTTTCATCTGGAATATGGGCCCATGCTTCACTTCCAAAAACACGAAAGTGACTTACATCTGGTTTAATGGAACTCCAAGCTTCTTCTGGAGTGATATTCTTTAGAACCTTAGTAGGAGTGCGATTTATTATATAATTTGCACAATTAATTGCTTCGGCCCAAAAACTAAGACTGAGTCCTTTAGATTGCAGCATACAATTAGCCATTTCCTTTAAGGTGCGATTTTTCCTTTCAGCTACACCATTTTGTTGTGGAGTGTATGGAACAGTATGTTGCATTTGAATTCCATTTTCGGTGCAAAAGTTGATGAATGTGTTTTTAACATATTCTCCACCATTATCAGTTCTTAGCTTAAGAATTTGATGTCCAGATTATTTTTCAACAAAGGCTTTGAAGGCCAAAAATGTGTTAAATACTTTGCTCTTGAGTTTTAAGAAGTATACCCAAGTGCGTCTGGAGAAATCATCAATAAAAGTTAAGAAATACTTGCAGCCAGAGAATGAAGCAACAGGAAGTGGACCACATAAATCACTGTGCACAAGCTGTAAAGGGGCTGAGGCGTGCCAAGAGGCACGTTTTTCAAAACTGTCCCGATGATGTTTTCCGAGTACACATCCGGAACAAACACCATCTCTGCAAGATACCATAGGAAGACCTGTCACCATATTTTCTTTACATAGATGCTGAAGGGAGCGATAGTTTAAGTGACCAAATCGCTCATGCCAAAGTTTGCTCACTTCATCATTATGAGCAACAAATACTGAGGGAAGATTTGATGACCCAAAGTTGTGAAACTTATACAACCTTGTGGAATCATCAGCAATACCAGTAGCTAGAATCTGTTTAGGATCTCTTAGATCCTTGATTACAACATCATGAGGTGAAAATTCAACAATTTTACCTTCACCTGAATGAGTTATCTGATATACAGATAGAAGGTTGCAGGATAAGGTTGGAACACATAGTACATCATTAAACTGACCATTGTCTAGATGAACAGTTCCAGTCCCTACAACATTAAGAGATCTATCATCACCAACATATATATTTTTGGTGTTACAATCATTTAAAGAAGAAAACATGGCTTTGTTTTTGGCCATGTGATAAGAGGCTCCAGAATCAATGAGCCACTCATGAGAATGAGAAGAAGAAGATACATTTAATGCATAACCAGACTGAGATGATTGACAACGACATGCAGAAAGTGTCATTCCTGAAGATGAAGTTGAAGTTGAAGTTGAAGAATGCTCCACATGGATGTTATGTTTCTTCATTGCGGCTTCCAAGGCTTCCATCTTCTTAAAGCATTTAGATTCTAAGTTGCCATCTCGATTACAAAAGTTACAATGTCTATCAGTCTTCTTCCATTTGTTTTTATTGGTCTTATCATTTTGTTGAAATGATCTTTCATTTTGAGGCTGAGTTTGCTTAGGACCCTTGTTTGGTTTAGGACCATTCTTTTTAGGATATGACTTCTTAGGATTCTTTGAATTTGGTTGCTGCTGGGCGGCTAACGCTTTCTTGGAAGAGTTTCCAAGATTAAGAAGACCAAGGTGTAAGAGTTTTTCTTGTTCTCTTATTAAAGAATCACAAAAAGAGTCAAAGGAAGGGGCCTTGTAGTCTTTTCCTTGACAAATGAAAGCTTCCCTTGTAGAATGGAAGGTGGAAACAAATACAGAGTAGGCTGGTCCCAACTTAGTAAGGATGGAATAAATAATGTTACTATCTTCTTTCTTAACCTTAACACCTTCCAAGAGATATCTAAGGGTCTTGAATTTGGACAAGAAATCTTCAATGCAAGAAAAATTATTAGGATCCAATGTAAGCAACTCATTTTCAAGTTGATGAGCTCTAATTTCATTTTTAATCCCAAAAACTTTAGTGATTTGTTCCAATGCTTCATGAGGAGTATCAAGTTCTGCAATATGGAATCTAAGATCAGGAGAAATAGACATCCCTATCAAACCACGTGCTTGATCTTGTCTATTTTCCCATTCTGCAGCCTTGTCTTCATCTTTTGGTTTCTTCTCTTGGCCTGTGGCTATTCTGTAGAGACCTTTACTTCTAAGTAAATCTTCCATGTAGGATATCCATTGGAAGTAGTTAATGCTGTCAAGAATGACTTGGCATGGACTTTCCATTTTTTTTTAAAAACTGAAGCTGAAGATGCTGAAAGCAAGTGTTCCAATGGATAGATCTCGAAAAATTAGGCTGTTTTAAAAAAAACGGCTCTGAAAAAGGCTTCCGGATGAAGAAGTTATGGCTTTTTGAAAAAAAATTGTTGAAGTTGCCGGCAAAGTGCGCGAATGTGCGGGAATGAAAAAAAACGCCCCCACAAAATGGAGATTTGAACCGAAGACCTCTACTCTCTTAAAATAGCTTTGAACCAATTGAGCTATACAAAAAATTTGAGAGAGAGAGAGAGAGAGAGAGCGGGGGGGGCTTGGGTTGCGTGCTTGCCTTGAGAAAGCTCTTTTTTTCCTACAAAACAAAAACACAAAACCCAACACGAATATGCATAGAAAAATGAACCTTACGGCTCGAAGTTAGCTTTAGCCGGAAACTAAATATTTTTCTCAATGTTTCTGATTTTCCAAGATCACACTAAGGTGCAGGGAAAAGAGCATACGCATGAGAAAAAAATCTTCCTTTCTGTTTCTGATTTGCCCAGATCGCACAGAGTCGCAGGGCAAAGAGCATACGCAGAAATGAAAGGTATAGATCCGGTAATAAAAAAAAGCTAAATAAACAGAAACCGAAATAACCAGAGAGAAAATAACATTAAACTGCAAATAAACACTGTATACCTCCAGAGCTTAAAAATGACGCAGATAGGGCTACCGGAAACCTTTTCGCGTGAAACGAAAGGGGTTCCTCACTGGAACAGATGCTCCAAACACAACAGAGCAGTCCTCTCGGCCTGAAAGCAGTCAGAAATAGTATATCTAGGAAACAACAGCCGCATGCAGTTCTACCGGCTTCAGATTTGGATCACCAACGGATGCGGCCCTCAAATAACTCTGATACCATGTAGGAATTTACAGGGTAAGTTCCTCAGAAAGAACACCAAAAGGACACCGCTCACAACCAGATCTCAAATCAATACACCAGTATTTTTGACGTGGTTAAAACCCTGAAAGAGGGAAACAGTCCACGGCCTGAGCCAATTTATTAATCAAAGAATGAAAATTTACATAAGCTTTCTCTCATAGACGGATTACCCGAACAATGACTCTCCATGCGCTTTAAATAGAACTCATGGACCAATCGGGTGTCAAGCCACGGATCAAGTGTCGGTAATACCGAGGAGAGAGTGAACCGTCGGATCACTACATATCGTGACCGTCGGATTGTAAGTTACCAAATGTACAACGGTAAAGAAACACACTTTACCTAACTCTATACTAGACTAAGTTGAACTTAACTATTTCCTATGTGTCGGAATATCCTAACATTATTCTATACTATTTCTTTGGCGGACAACCCTTTGACTCGACCTATTACATTTCGCGCTCCGCATATTTCAAAGATTTACAATATTATTATCCTAACTTATAAGCTTTAAGCCCCAAAACTGTTATGCGGGACCTCCGCTACCCAACAACAATATAGTGTTGTCAACATACCTGACAGTGAATTTATACAACTCAAAAAATGGGAGTATGCTCCAGCTCCAATGAGAGTATGCTCCAGCTCCAATATCCTTACCAACTCATTGTGAACCACCTGGTTTTCCTCCCAACCATATCCAGGAAGAACTTCTCCCCCTGGAACCCTTGAGCTGCAAAAGCTCACAAGCAGTACCAAAAGACAACAGTAGAGAGATTTGCAAGGCAAACTAAGGAAGCAAATTTTCACTTCCTCTCAATACCACTCATGGCCAACCTCAATAGCTAGAGATCTCAGGATTTTAGTAAGAATTTCATATTTATTATGGAAGCAATTGGCTACTCTCCATATCTCTCCCTCTCACTATTTTCCTCAAGTCTCTTCCACTCTTGGCATCCTAATCCCCCTAAGTGAGAATACATGAGACTCATATATAGGAGGAGCAACCAATTCTTGTCATAAAGGAGGAGTAATGTGCATGCATTGGATTCCATTTAGAGGAGTGTAACTTATGCCATTAAGGAGAGGTATGCATGCCTTAGTTAAGGAGAGTGTAACATATGCATTAAAGAAAGCATAAGAGGAATATTTTATGAGATATATTAATGAGTGAAAATGAATATGTCATTCTTTGATGAGTGCATAAAATAGAGTGTAATGAATTATTTAAAAGAGAGAGAGAGAGAGTTACATAGAGCCATGAGAGTCATGAAGGAGATGTGTGAATTGATTGAGGAGATAAAATTGACTTGTAATTCCTTTTTAATAATAATATCATGGTCTCATAAAAGTTAATAATAATATTAATAATATTGAGGATTCAATCAAGATTGAAATATTAGGATTTATTAATGATAAGTTAAATCGTTTTTCTTCAACTCTGCTTGATTACCAATTTATGCAAGGTGATTTACTATTTTTGGAAAGTCATGCTTGAGATGTTGGACATGACTTTCTATTTTTAGAAATTCATTCCAGAATTGTGAGAATGAAATTTTATTTAAGGAAATTCATCCATGAGTGGTATTTTTCTTCTGGAGAATAGGGATTGCACATCCCTATTTCATGCATCTCCGTGCCTTAGTAGATTGAGGACTCCGCACCTTGATCTACTCCAAAGACCCAAGATTCCACAACTTGATATTGTAAATATTCAGGACTCCACGCCCTAAATATACAAGACTCCATGTCTTTATCTTTCTTGGATTTAGGACTCCACGCCCTAATTTCCATGCCCTATCATCTACTATGCTTTGAAACTTTGTGTTTCTCCTTATGGTATTGATTGTGAGCTTTTACCCATTTAATGGTTCGCTGGTAAGGCCTTGTTCAAAGACCTGCACACATTACAATATCATAGATCAAAGGAATCAAATGAATTTCATAATGAAATAAATTAATTACATTTTACCCAGAATGGTACATGGCTTCCACAATCATTTTGGTTTTGAAGAAATGACTTCAACAATCATTCATAATTGAACATCCTTGTTGGAAAATGACCTGGTACCCTACCACCTCTTGCTTAGTACAATATTAGTCATATATAATCACACAAATCATGTATCATCCATAAATCATGATTAACCATCTATTCCGCATAACCATGAGAATCCATGGGTCTATGTGTCTCAATCTTGGATCACCATCCATGTCATACACCTGCTTCATAAATCAGATACAAAAAGAAAAACATGTGTATAACATTTACTTAACCAAAACCATCTAATACATATAATCAATGATGCCACATATAATAGGAATATAACTATATAAAACGTTGTTCCCCAATCCAGTGATCAATATTCCATACATAAACATAAAAGGAAATATAACTATGTATATAAAACATTATTCCTCAATCAAGTGATCAACCTATCATATATATAACTCATCAAAAATCACCCTTGATAGGAGTGACAAAACTATACTAGGAAAAAAAATAGGACACTACACCCTCAGAGTATATTTAACAAACCCTAAGGAGTGGTTCGACCTTGCCATGTTCAACAACTCCATCATTGTTTGATTTTTTAACGAGTCCAGCGAAGGTAAACTCGACACATTTTTCATGTTTAGTGAGTTTGAAAAATAGGTGAAAAAGAAAACTCTAGATGTCCCTTTTCATAGATAGCCCCTTAGGTCCGAAAAGGTAGAAAACAATACCCAAGGGAACCTCTTAGCCATGTTCGATTAAGGTATTCCTTTTTCATAGTCAGTCTATCTCAATCTGGAGAAGGGTTAAAATTATACTTAGTAGACGTCTTTTCATTTACTTTTACAAGTTTGAAAAGGCAAGCGCTCGAAAAACTTTTCATATTTTGGGAGTTCAAAAAGAGGTGAAAGAGGACTCCAAGGGGGTTCCTTTTTTGTAGGTTTAACGAGCTTGAAAAAGAGATAAAAGTATACTCTGTGGTCAAAGTAACCTGTTCAAAACATAATGAAAACCTACTAATAGTTGTCGACCTACTCAAAACACCACAAGAAGGATTAAACATACCCATTTCGTAGTAAAAGTGAAGCATATCTAGGTCAAAATACTAAAAATGAATGAAATAATGAGAAAATGACTATAAATATTCAAAATGACTTGTCATTTTAACCATTTCACATTTTACCTTCAACAATGAGTATTTGGAGCCTTTTTGTTATGCAACCAGCTCACAAAATAGAAGAAAAGATAAATCAACGACTTCAAAATCAACCTCGTCGAGGGGGAAACCTTCTTTAAATTACACAAGTGAACAATTCTTGGATGATCCAAATGATAAAACCTCATTTCTATATATAGGAGTCTAAGGGGTCACAATATAATCAGAGTCGACATAACAATAATAATGTAAGGGCACAACAATAAAAATAGTGGGCTTCTATGGGGCACAATAATAACAATATGGGGGCTACATGGGCACAAAAATACAATAAGGGGGTTGCACTAATAACAATAAGGGGCTACACTAGAAGTATAAGGACCTAACATGCCCCTCTCCTTCAAAAAGTGTTGTCCTCAATGCTTGAGTAGTTCTGGATGCTTCTGTATAAAATTATCGTCCTCCCATGTGAAATCTTCAGCGGTTAAGTTCTTCCACTAGATGAGATACTCTGAAATTGATCGATTTCATAGTTTTCAAGTTCTTATTTCCATGATTTTTCAGGTTCCAATATGATTTTTCCTTCCTTGTCAAGTTCTGACAATATTGTTTTAACTGGGATATTTTCACCTATAACCCTCTTTAAGCATGAAACATGGAAAATTGGGTGCACTCAGGAAGATGCAAGAAGTTCCAATTTGTATGCTATAGTACCAATCTTTTGCAACACTTTGTAAGGACCATAGTACTTTGGTGATAATTTATTATCCTTCTTAGCTTGCTTGAGGGACATTTGTTTGTATGGTTGTAGTCGTAAAAATACGCAATCACCTACATCAAAACTTCTTTCCCTGCGATGTTGATCTGCCTATTGTTTCATTTCATTCTATGCCAAAGTGAAGTTATCCCTTAAGAGTTGGAGAACTTGTTGATGCTTGATGTGATTTCCGTTGCTTGAACCTTATAATTTTCTCTTAAAGATGATGTGATGGATGGTGTATGATATCCATAAAGTGCCATAAAGGGGTTCATTTTTTCTGAACCATTATAACACCATTCAACCAGAGGTAACCACTTGACCCATTGCATTCATTTATCATATACAAAGCAACAAAGATATCCTTCCAAACATTTGTTCACTATCTCCATTTGTCCATCTATCTTGAGAGTTTGAGGAGTGGTAATTCCATCCAATGCACTACAAGATATGTTCGGATTCATTTCTTCTTTCTCTGGGGTTGGTTCCTGGTGTATATCCTCTTCTTTTGACATTTCTGGTTCTTTTTTTTCCTCCTGATCTTCCCAATATATGTAAATTAATTTCTTCTCAGCACACTTATGAACTTAAGTGTATTTTCTATCACAACTTTAACAAAGCCCTTTTGCTCTTTTTTCTTCCAATTGTTGTGGTGTCAACCTTGTAGGTTGTGGAAGGTTGGGAGCAGCAACACTTCTATCTATATAGTGATGAGTAGTGGACTTCCTTGTTGCCATAATTTTGCTTTCAACTTTTCAATTTTGTTGCCATGTTGGATGTTATCTTTTAAATTCCGAATGAAGACATCAATCATATGCTCCTCTGGAATATTAGTTACCCTAATATTCAATTTTTGGAAGTCCTCAATGTGCTCTGCCATTGAACCCTTTTGTTTGAGATTTATCAATTGGCTAAAGAAGGTGTTTCTCTTTGTATCCTCATAATGTGTTATCATTTCCTCCATAAAAATGGACCAAGTAACCATTTTTTTACGAGAGAAAAGTGATCGATACCATGAAAATTGATTGGGTTCTAAATATAAAGTTGCAATACGTACCTTTTGTGTGTTTTGCACATTATGGAGATCGAAATATTGCTCCATTTGTAATATCCATGTTACGAGATCCTTGCCATCAAACTTCCTCATATTGATCTTTGGAATATGGTGGGTCTTCAATCCAACATTAGATTCTATAAAATCATTATAAACATTTTTGTTCTTATCATGAGTTTCCTTGACTACCTTTCCACCATTAGGAGGTATTTCTTGTAGCAGCTTTGTCCCGCCTTCCTTCAAACCTTCCATATATTTCTTCAAATATTCCTTGTCTTTCTTCAAAATTGTTTCCATACCATCATTATTAGCTTCCATGGCATAGATAAAACTATTTATCTTAGCTTCTATCGCATTCTTCAAATCATCCATCCAATTTTGCTTACTAGGTGTTTCTATTTTCTTGATTTGAGTCATTCTTTTTCTTGCTTTTAGGAGCTTGATATTTAAACAATTGTAACTCTGTAATTTCTTATCTCCAAGTTATGAAATTTAGGGATCTGGTATCCCTTTGAGTCCTCTTTCCAATGCCACGAGTCTTATCAAAATTGGATTCTCCAAGAAATAGTTATGCCCAACCTTCCAAGATGACCTAATTATATACCGTTTTAGTAGAGAGACCTTGTACAAAGTGCCATGTGTCACTATTTAGACCTTCGGTTCTTAAAATGATACCCAATAAACTAAAGTCCATTCTCTTTTCATAACCTTTTACGAAATTTTAATGTGGTGCTTAGAGAGAAATTTATGACGATTTTCCCATGGTCACCTATTTGAGATGGAATTCGGGAATTTTCAAAAACCCTAACTTCCTCAGATCATATATCCAAAAATATAGTGAGCCAAGACCTAAAATTTGGACACGAGGTTCATCAAGATTTCTTCTCAAATGGGTTTTAATTTTAGATTCTAAAACTTCATATAAAATAAGTTAAAACTGAAATTCCACAATGACCTGTTTGAAGCAACGAAACCCTAGAATAAAAACCTATGATTCCAAATGTTATGCAACTAACTCACCAAATAGAAGAAAAGATAGATCAACGACTTCAAAGTCAGCCTGTTCGAGGGGGAAACCTCCTTTAGATTACACAAATGAGCAATTCTTGGATGATCCAAATGATAAAACCTCCTTTCTATATATAGGAGTCTAAGGGGTCACAATATAATCATAGCCGACATAACGATAATAATGTAAGGGCACAACAATAACAATAGTGGGCTTCTATGGGGCACAATAATAACAATATGGGGACTACATGGGCACAAAAATAAAATAAGGGGGTTTCACTATTAACAATAATGGGCTACACTAATAGTATAGGGACCTAACACCTTTTTCCCTCGATCTTCAGCAGCTGATTGCGGCTAATCCAGGGAACCATTTCAAGTGTTGTCGCTTCTAGGTAGGAATTGAAACCTTTCTCTATCTTTCTATGGTCCATTTTTGTAATTTCATGCAAAAAATTTAGGTTCTAGGACCCTTGGGTTTCAAAAAAAATTCCCTAGGACCAACGCACCCCCCCAATATCGAAATCTATGTTGCATCTAGCCAAGGGAATACTGTAGGCAGAGGTGCAATGCTCTGGTAGACACTGCTGGGGTGTGTTGGGCGTATTTTCCTAAGTTATTTCTTAGTTTTTCCTCAAATTTTTTCAAGTTTTTTTCATGGGAAATATCCAAATAGACCCCTTTGTTGATGTTTCAGGTACCCATCATTACAAAATGGTATTCATCTGGTGAGAAAGAGAACATGAGGAACAAGATTTAAATGTGGAAAATGTCCCTACTACTGTCTAGGCACTAAAAAATTGTGGGTTATTGAAATTCTTCTAGATACGTGGTATGAGGAAATGAATGGAGTTGTCAAAGTACCTTTTCCATTCATGGGATATTCAAGCACAAGCGTTCAGGTTTGGGGAGAATCTACTCGAGATACAGGTAGAGGTTATTTATTTTCTAACAGGATTGTCAAAGCAAGGTGCCCCTATCTCTCTTCTAGGCGGAAGAAGTGGTGGCGAGACGGTGAAAGACTGTATCGCTACCTATTGTAGACCTCAAGCCCTTCCTACTAGGGATGGGAATATTAGCATAAAGGATGTAACACAATTACCGCTAAGAACGATCTTGTGCATTAGTGCAAGATTGGCAGGAAGCTCGACATTACATGTAGCGAGCAAATCATACATGCAGTATGGGATAGAATGTCTAGAGACAACAATATTCAACTAGAGTGAGGGTGTCTTGGTCAATTTGAAGGAACAAATTACTAAATAAAAGGAGGGGAAGTTGAAGAACTTCAGCTATGGAGTGATCTTAGTCTCTTTTGCTCTAGAGTGGGTGCTACTACTATAGCCTCGACAGATTGTACTTGACCTCATTGATCCGAGGACCCCACGGATGAGGAGGTGGATAGACCATATGAGCCAACATGTAGACCAATCAATGAAATTTTCACTAGCCTTCTTTTGGTTGCTACGCAGGAAGATCATCATCATTGATGATTATCCTTACGCAGGGATGGATTTCTATGACGATCTCAAGCTCGAGTTTCCTAAGGTTGAGAAATGGGATGATTGAGGTAAGATACTTCGACTATTAAGTTTTTTAAAGTTTTACAATTGTTTTTGTGTTTTTTTATGTTCCCAAGAGTAAACTATCTGATGTTTTCATGCAAAAATTGGACCTGTTCAACCAGTAGGTGCTACACATGACTACTTCCCAGATAGACAGCCACAAGAGGAGGTACTGAGACTAGTACATGTCATTGTGGTAAGATGAGATGTGCTACAAAATCCAGATGTAGTAGAGATCCTATCAGAGGTGGAGTGCCATGTGGAAGGACTGACACATAGGATTGATGAGACCTTGATCGATAAGCTTCCATTGCGACTTCAGTGACACACAATCAAAGTCCCTAGTTGTATTGGTCGATTACTACACAAAATAGCTCGTGCAGTGTCATTTTATCATGAGCACTATTGATATGTCTACTTATATGTTTTTCATGTAGTTTTTATATGGACGATGTATCCATATGTGTTTCGGGGCACACATTTTGTAAAACCAAACTTTATATATATATATATATATATATAAAGTATTTCCTAGTTCCTATTCTGCTTTCAAGATGATGTGATGTGAATTGAAAGTTATTTACATTCTTTGCAGATTTCGATCTAAAACAAAATTAGTTAGGGCATTTGATAATGTGTTCATATTTCTATAAATATGTTCACATTGTATGAAATAAAAATGTCTTTCTAGAAGACGCACTCTCAAAACCATGCCAACGATGGGGAGATTTCTCAATGAATAGATGTTCGCAAGTTGTAGTACTTTGAGGTATGAGTCAAGCCTGATGACTATATGATAGATACCATGTGAAATAACATCATAAATTAGCTCAACTACTGCACTATACTCATTGATGTCGTTATTCGAGTGAACAATGCAAATCCCTTGCATACTCAATGCTCGCCATTTGGAGCAAAGATAGCCCATGCTGCGAAGGATAGGTTTCAAGTACTACAACTATCACCATCGACATAACCAATATATGGTTCGAGAGAGGTTGACATCTGCAATCCAAAAGTAAACAAAATCAATAGAAACCATGGGAAACTCTGAAAAAACACACTCAACAAACCTATAGATAGTATGTACACAATGTACCATGCATGGGATCAAGTAAAGTATTTTTTGAGGTACATTCCATTTCTAGGTTGTGCCAATGGAACTCCATTGAGATCTACTAACTCATAAGCCCCTTTTGCAAGGACTCGCTTGACAATGTATGGGCCCAACCACATAGGCTGGAACTTTTCTCAACCTAATTTTTTGGCCTCCTGGTTATATAAGAGAACCAAATCTCCTTCCGAGAATATTCTAGGCTTGAAAATTTCGTCATATTAGACTTTGATGCATCTTTCATTTGCTTCATTGGATATCGTGTCAGGTTTCATCCAAATGAGTTAGATGTAAAAGATGCTCCTCTTCTACGGAAGTAACAAGAAGAAGTTCGATAGCTAGTTTCAACGATGGAATTTTGCATTCAATGGGGAGGATCGCTTCCAGACCATACACCAACTTGAAGGGTGTGAATCCAGTAGCAATCCTAACTGAGGTTCGATATGCCCACAAGGAAGCAAAGAGAAGCAAGTGTTAGTTTGATTTGTGGACCTCTATCATACGTTGAAGCATAGTCTTAAGAACTTTTTTAATAGCCTTAAATTGCTCGTTAGCCTGAGGATAATAGGGGGTGGAATTTTCATGTGAAATTCCAAATTTGATAGCTAATTTGGTCATCATATGATTCTAAAAGTGCTTCACATGATACGTTACTATTGCTTGCGGAACACTGAACTTAGAAATCAAATGGTTGAAGAAAAAATATGCAATCATTTCGTCGTATAATTGAATGTAGGCATCGCTTTGACCCACTTAGTAAAGTAGTCAACAACGACAATGATGTAGCCATGCCCCCAGCCGAGTGAGGGTTACATGTCATAAAATCGATACCCTGTTTCACAAAGGGAGCAAAAACGACAACGAGATGCAAAGGAGCAGGTGAAGCGCGGAATATTCGATCATAGATCTGGCACGCATGACATTTCTGGACTATGAGGATACAATCACGGAAAATGGTGGGCCAAAAGTAACTGCGCGTAAGATTTTTTGTGTGGTAGCATAACCAGATAAATGTCCACTGCATGGCCCTGAGTGGCATTCATTCAAGACTTTCTCGACCTCCTCAAGAGTGAGGCACCTACACAAAATCGTATTGATACCACGATAGTAAAGAGTGTCACCAATAATCACATAGTTTCGGGATTGGTATCGGATACGTCACTACTCTGAGTGAGAAGTATTAGGATGGAAAGTTTGGGTCTATAGATAGATGAGAAAACCTCCATACCATGGTTCAAATGACAAGATTAGGAACAATGACTTGTCTGGGATGGAATCTTCAGATGTATATTCAGCATCGAGTGAAGAGAGATCGCACATTAGCTCAGCAAAAACTAAGGATTTCTTCGACTTGGATTTGATTAATTCTAGGTCGAACTCTTGGAGAATAAAGATCCACTTAGAGTATTTTCCTCCCAGCAATTGACATGACAATATGTAGGTCATATGGTTGCAATCTAAAATGACCGTAGTTTTTCGAAGCAAGATGTAATGGTGAAATCTATGGACGGCTTGAACGATCGCCAAAGTTAACTTTTCCACGTGAGTATATCAGATCTTAGTATCATTGAGGTTTGGACTCAAATAATAAATGGGATATCTAATCCCCATATCATCTTCTTGGACCAACACCATACCTATAGTATAAATGGTGGCAGCAAGGTACAGGAAATAATCGTGCTGATAGTCGAGAGGATATAAAAGAGATGCCCGAACCAGTACATCTTTCAAGGCATCGAATGCTTTCTGTGCAACGTCATCCCAATGGAAGGGAATCCCTTTTTTCAGTAAGCAAGTAAATCCTTTGGTCAGTCTAGTGTAGTTAGGGACGAACCTCCTTAGGAAGTTGGCTTTCCCTTGGAGTCCTTGTAATTGAATAAGAGTGGAAGGCACAGGAAAGTCAATGATTTCCTGGAATTTTAAAGGATCAATACGAATTCCTTTTTTCAAAACTAGGAAACCAAGGAGTTAACCAGAACTGACATATAACACACATTTATGTGGATTGAGTCTAATGTTATAATGTCTACAACAAAGAAAAATGGCCCATAAATGGATGGGGTGATCGATCCAACGCTTGGAGTGAGCAGAGAGATCGTCCAAATAGGGTTGCACAATGTGCTAATATCATGGAAAGCATAGTTCATTGCATGTTGAAACGTGGATCCTGCATTCTTTAAACTGAAAGGGAGATTTTTATAAGCAAAAGTACCCCAGGGAAAAATACATGTGGTTTTATGTTGGTCCGCCGGGAGAATGTTGATTTGATTATAACTCGAGAATCCATCCATGGATGAATAAATCTCATAGCCAACGTAGTCATCAACAATATAGTAAATAAACGGGGTTGGGTAGTTGTCTTTTGGACAAGCTCGATTCACGTCCCGACAGGGACAACACTCGATACCTAATCAGTTAAAGAAACGAGGTATATGAAACCAACCCCAAGAAGCTTTTAGATTTTAGTTCTTATGCCATCAACGGATGAACCAGATAGAGGTGATGTCAGAAGGGTTTGACATCAGGGTACATCTTGATTTCGCTATGATATTTGGGTTGATACCTAGCATTTCCTCAGATGTCCAGGCAAAGACATATCTGAACTCATGAAAAAGGGCTTGATAAATCTCTACTTTAGATGAAGTGCAAGATGCTATGATGTATAAATTTTCGATTATTCTTAGTTTAATCGAAATATTGAGAGGAATGGTTTCTTTGATATTCAAAAGGTTCTTCTTAGAGTCAATCTCATGCATGGGAACAAAATTCATAAAGGTTTTGACATAATTAGGTAGGTACACACCACTGAGATTATCTTCAATCGTATCTAGGAAGGAGGAACGGTGATGATGTTCGTTCCATGGCACGTCGTCTGACATCATGATCTCCATGATGCTTTGGTTGATAGAGAACGTACGTGAGAAAGGATCAAAGGGTGGGCCATAATCTAGTGATCGATCTACCCAATTAATTGAAGAAAAAGTATGAGTCGCACAAGCTGAGTAAATGGCTTCGTAATATTTCTCAATGGGGCTAAGCGACATTAGTTTCCAAGACTTTTGATGTATAAAATATTTTTCAGAAGAAGTCACATTGAAGATTTTGGTCGACGCGTTTCGAACCAACAAGTGTGGTTCATCTTCAGGACACGATGAAGAAACAGATCTAGGAAAAAGGTTAAATAGGGAGACAGGCCAACCTAACAACTAGAAGAAAACAACTATATTTGACCAGGGGAGGAAAAGGATGTTTAATATTATTTAAATAAATTTTGTTAATTTATTAATTGATTATTTTATTTTTATTATATATATATATATATATATTAAATAGCAATTCATTTAACTCAATGGCTCTATTTGATTAAGGTTTTAATAATATTTACTTCTTTTTATTTTATTTATATATATAAATAAGTAAATATTATTAAAACCCTAATCAAATATAGTCGTTGAGTTAATTAATTGATATTTAATATTAATATTAATATATATATATATATATATATATATATTAATAAAATAAAAATAAATTAATAAAATCTATTTAAATAATATTAAACATTTCCTTTTCCTCCCCTGGTCAAATATAGTTGTTTTCTTCTAGCTGTTAGGTTGATCTGTCTCCCTATTTAACCTTCTTCCTAGATTTGTTTCTTCATCATGTCCTAAAGATGGACCACACTTGTTGGTTCGAAATGCGTCAACCAAAATCTTTAATGTGACTTCTTCCAAAAAATATTTTATACATTATGATATGGATCGCAGAAGCTTGAATTCGAATAAGACTTTTGATGTCAGTTTCATCAGGGGCAATCTATGGATCGGCCAAGATTGTAGATGATGATATCATGTTGATATAAGCAACTGAAGTGGATGAGTTGGGAAGGGGAGGGGGAGGGAGAAAACAATTTCCCATAAGCGATGAATCCTTTAATAAACCAACTCCGACATGCTGACAGAAATGCAGGACATCCCCTACGAGAGGGATACTTCTAGTAACATTGGAATCAAAGGCGAAAAAGGTGACCTAATCTATGGCCACGATCTCACTTTTATGAGGAAAGGTGATCATTCATAAATAGGTTGAAACAACGGAAGCCATAGCATAAGCCCATGTACGTCCCAATAGAAGACTATAACCAAAGGTCCATCAATAACTTCTACTTTAATGGAGACAACTTTGCCCCCTAATTCCACTTGGATGGAGTTCAAAAACCCATAAGGTTCGTATGTCCTTGCATCAAAGGTTTTTAATGTGATGTTCGATTGACTCAGTTGGGGTGAACCAATCACCTTCCAGCAAGACAAAGACATTATGCAAGTCGAGGCTTCCTCGTCCACAATAGAACAATGAATGTTCTTACCATGGATAATGACTTGGATCATAAAATCTAACAGAGATGGAAGTCGAGGGGTATAATTTTAATGAGAGAAAACCACTAGGTTCGAATCCAATGGATCCACACATCCGATAGCTAATAATAAGGCCTTCTTTTAGGTGGGGCAATTTTGCAACGCCTTAAGAGTCGACATAGACGAAGGAGACTGAGCCAAGTCTTCAACTACATTGTAATTTTGAGCAGCTCTCGAACAAGGGTTGAAAGTAGAATTATTGATAACACCCTTCAAAGGTTTGATAGTCAATTCTATAGGAACCAGAGGTGGAATAGGATCAGATGAAGATGGTGTCGAACTAGTAGGTTAATCAATAGCCTGACCAGATGGATTCACATTACCATAGTCCTTATTCTGAGTGGCCACCATGACATCGGATTTGATATTTTTGGAGGAAAGCATCAAAACTGTGTTAGAGGAAGAAGCATCCCAAGTAACCATATAAGCCTTCTGATTGGGAAACGGGTTGGTCAGCACAATGGAAAAGTGGTCGATTTAAGGAATAGATTCACTTCAGCACAGTGCAGACAATCACATGTAAAGTGATCCTCATTAAAAATTAAACATGGGTATCGAGGATTTAGTTTCTTATCGGAAGACAAATTTGTTTGTTTATCCTGCGGTGAGGAATATTTATTTTTCTTACCTTTACCTTTCTTCTTGCTTCCAGATTGCCAATGAGACTTTCCCTCATTAGACGAGACAACATTTATCTCAAAAGAAGAAGTCACAGGAGGATTAGATAGAGGGTTTTATGCAGGAGCGGTAAGAGAAATACCAGTTGGTTTATTCACTGACTGTGAACTGGAAGAACCTATAATACCATCAACAGCATGAGATTCTTTACCAAGTGGAGGAGGAATGATATTTGAGGGTCTCAAAGAATTTGTTATCTTATCATAGAGCATGCCCGATTGGGTATAAACTAGATCTAAATACTGAGCACGTGCAATAACCTACTCTTCGGTCATGACTCCACCTTTGGCCACATCTTTTGTTATGGGAGATAACAGAGACTTGACAAACCATTCCGCTAACAACTGATCAGGAACATAAGCTTTGACCAACTGACGACAACGTCTCCATTCATGAATGTGATCCGAAATATGAGTAGAGTCTAATTGTTTAAAGTTAGTCAATAGTTCCATTTCAGTTCTGTATTTGATGGAAAACTGGAAGTGTGTGAGGAAGATAGTGGCTAAAGTGTTGAAGTCATGAAATGCTCTAGGTAATTCAATATACCATTTAGCTACAGTACCCATAAGCATTCGTCGGAAAAGACAGAGTCAAATAGAATCATCATTAAGTGAATTGGATAAACACCATATATGATATGTCATAACTTATGTCAAAGGGTCTTCTATTGGATTCCCATTTAAATTTGGGATATCAAAAGGAAACTTACTGGGAATAATCAGCCACCATGGCAAATGAGTGATGGGGTTGTTAGTAAGCCCTGTTAAATCCGGTAATTCAAGAGTAGCCACAAAAGGCAGTTGTTTGTTAAAGTCCGAAGGCAGATGACTTAGATATGAAGGGACAGCCCGGGAAACGAGCACTTGAATTCTTGGATACAAAGGGTTCTGATAATAAGAAACCTAGTTTACCAGAATATGGAGGGTTCTGATAGTCAGCATACAAGTGAGTTTGTTGCCCAACCTTAGGATGGTGATAAATCTGCTGGAATGGTTAGGTTTGGATTTGCTGGCCTTGAAAAGGCACTTAATGTGATCCATATTATTACCCGATCGGGGTTTTGATTGCCCCCTGGTGAGGGTTTGACTGAGGCTGTGCCAAATTCTGAAGAATCTGACCTATCAAAACTTGAGGGGTACCTTGTGCAAGCGATTGAGAAGGTGAGGGACCTTGTACAAGTTTACCAATCGGGATCTGGGGAGAGCCAAACACTATTGGAATAGGCTGTAAAGGTTGACTCACATGTATTTGAGCTTGTTGAGGTGCTAATGGATAGGTAGGAATTTGTGATGAAGATGGTACATTTTGAGAATTCAACATTAGATCCCAATTTGAACCAGGTTTCACAAGTAAAATAGGTTTCCAAACATTGGAAGGCATTCTAAGATGAGGAGGACTATAGCTAGGCAAATTACCATATGAAGGCATATCAACAACAAGTTGCCCCTCTGCCATGGGAGGAGGGGTTGATGGAGGCAATTGTGGTCCAGATGGAGGGTAACCAACATAAGGAGGGTTACATTGTTGAGGGTACTTTTCCCACTGACATAAGGTCCAGCATGTTGCTCTATTATAGTTGTAGATGGAAGAAGAGGAGTAGACTATGTGGCATTCACAAGAGAAGTACCAGACATTATTCTTTAATTTGATGACATGGGAGAGGTCCAAGGACTAGAAGCCACACCAAAAAAGGTACTAGATAATGACTGATAACCAGACGGGACGGACAGGCCACCATAGAAATGAGCTTCTGGTGATGTCACAACATAGATCAGGATATAACAATTGATGTCCCAGCCATAGTGGTGGACACAGGCTGGGAGTTTGAATCAATTCTGGTCATGGTTAACAATCCCAATGAAGATTTCCATGAGTTATCCATGGGTAAGCCCAAATAATCAGGTAAAGGAGATTGTGTCGAAGGTTGAAGAGATGGAAGAGGATCGATCTGATAAAAATGAAGTCCTTCCCAATGAACGAGAGTATAAGGACAAGGATATTCTTGAGGGATCTCTTCAATACCCACAAGTCTGTAGGGAAGAAGTTCACCGTCAGGCCCAAGATATATTGGTTATGTTTGAGACAAAAGAAGAGAGGAAGAAGGTCCCAAAGGTGAATCAGGTTCAATAACCTCAGGAAACAAAGTTTCTAACTTCTATTTCAATTTTGTCAGTGTCACCAATAGGAATAAATGTAATCACGGGTTCAGAACTCAAAGAGACAGATGATTCTGGCTTATCAATAACGGGTGGAGGGCCAGAAGTGGTTTTGAATGTTCCTCATTTGGTAGTTTTTGTTTGCCTATGTCTAGGAAAACGGCTAGGAGTAGCCTCTGGAGGAAGCAGAGGCTTATTTTGAATTCTACGCGAACAACAAGGAAGGGGATTTTGTTCTTCCATGTTGGATGATAAAAATTTTTAACACAAAAATAAATAAATCAAAAAGAGGGTAATCTAGGCATAAAGGATTACCAAGCAATCGTGAACTGCAATATACACCTTAGCAAACCAAGGGCTTAACGTATGGCAACCAATCTCCCCGAATGTTGTGTTCGGTGTATCACGATATACAAGGCGGCAATCTCAGTTACCTATGGATGGATAGTAACCTATTGCGGACTCCCAAAATATATGTGACGATACGTGGGAGTGCAGTTTGTAGTAGTGTTGTCTAATGCGTAACCATTCGATGAGAGCATTCCCATATACTTTATGTGCATGGAGCACCAAAAATATGCCCAAAGGTATGTGGAGTACGGTCCTATACACTCACATACGTGGAATGATATTTCACCCCCGGGATGCAACGCTAGAAAACAACATCTCATATGTTTAACGACGCTGGAACACATCTCTAGCCTAGACCTCTAAATTTTTTTACGTTAATGTTACAAATTTTACTGTTTATTCAATAAATTTTACTGTTTATCTTTGATTATGTTTCATTTTTAGGGCTCACCATGAATGCCACTTGAATATCCTAAAACGAAAATCTAGCATGAGAAAATAGAATTCCTTTCTATGTTAATGAAAATCTAGCTAAGGAAGGGAAGAAACAATCAAGATGCAACACACAATATGCAGTAAACAAGATGCACGACGCAATTTCCTTTTTGATGCAATTGTGCCTATGCTAATGCACATGCAAAACCCTAAATGCCGATGCAAAATTTTTCTTTGCACCACACTTAATTTTCGAAATGAAGAAAACTAAGATGCAAATGTTTAATTACTGATTCAATTACAATTTTCAGAATGAGGATTAGAAAAATAATTCAGCCAAGCGACCAACAATGAAACAAAATCAGTTTGCAAGCAACCAAATGATAAGAACAAATAAAAATCAAAACCAATTCTTACCAAATGCAAACAACACAAATGCAAACCAAACAGAGGCTTTAGAGAAACCATAAGACACTGAAGACTCGGGGAAGTTCAGTTGGAAGTAGGCTAACCAAAGATAGGCTCAAGAACCAAGGAAAAATTCATGAAAAAAAGGGTCCAATGGTGGTGCATAGTGGGCTAGGGTGAGGTGCAACACTCTGTCAAAGGCACAAGGGGTGCGTTGGGCCTGGGAAAGAGGTTTCCGACACAAAAATTACAAAAAAGGCTCAATGAAGTCACTTCCTAGGTATGTTCTTCGTTGGATAATACAACAAAGGTCTGTCAAGGAGGTAATCAAACACAATGGACAAGGAAACCACTGAGGGAATTCTTTGTTCCCTAGTATGGTCAGCAATTTGTTATACGAGATTCACAATTGTGGACAAAAGTATCTCCCCTAGGTCGATGGCTAACGTAGAACAATAGAGAGACAAGGAACACAATGATTTTCCTTAAAGCAAATAAATGATGGAGTGAGGTCTACCTAGAATCCTTCACACACTTCACTCCTTATTTAGCTTGGAAGACCCAATTCCAACTCTAATTGCCAAAATTATAACTTGCATAGTTAGATAACACAAGCCAAGAAACTACGAGATCTATGCAGTATCATCTAAGTAATTCATTCAATAGATCAACATGGTATTAAAATATATGAAATAACAAAATCACATATAGGAAAACAATGAATTATTTGCATTAATATAAATGGAAGGAGATTACAACCATAAGTAGCAGTTGATCTTGTAGAAGAGCTCCTCCAAGTTGTTGACTTGTCCTTTCCTTGTCACAATATGCACCTCCAATCACCCTAAATTCATGAGATGATGATCACTCACTACAAAAAACATAAGGGCAGGATTACTTTCAAAAGCCAACCCCCAACCACATAAAAGGCTGGGAATATATAGAGAAGTAGGGTAAGTTGGGAGTTCTTATCCAATTACCAATCTAGGGTAAGAGATCCACCTTTGATGGAGGGATAGGATCAAAGGATAAGTGGTGAAAACTCCAACGTAGGGAAGCATAGGATCTAAATTCTTAATCCAAGGTAAGCAGTTGAAACAACTTCTGGAAAATCTTGGAAGGGGAGGCTTTCAGAATCCCCATCATTCTCCCAGATTTCTAGAACCAACACAAGTGCAAAGGGGAGCAACCTATTGGTGACCAACATAGGCCATAGTGGAGAAATCTGTTGGTGAACCCACCCTAGTAGGCTTACAGGGAGCATTAGTCCTCAAACTGGCTCAGATGATGCAGTTTAGGGCTCAAACTCTGGGAAATGAAAGGTACATGCATAGGGCTTTGTGTAATATGGTGACAAGGGGGAATAGGATGTTGATTGATCCCATTAGGAGGCTCACTGATCGGATGAGAAAAAATGGCCTATAACAATAGCCAGTGATATGCCTCCTTCATTTGTAAATGACGATTAGAAAAGCAACACATGGACTTAAGGATCATACCCATGACATAATTTAAGTCTTGATTTGTTGTAAAACCACTATAACTAGAGACTATGTGACTACAATTCCCACACACCAATGTATACACAAGGTCAATTGTTATATTGTTTCACCATGGATTGGAAAATCCAAACTCCATACCTTGAATAAGAAATCCCCAATCAATAGGATATATCAAAAAACCATGAACAACAACTCAACAAAATTACCAAAATAGGGAATAGTTCACATAACCTAGAAATTAGATTTACCCTAATCGAAGCAACATTATTTTCAAT
Organism: Pinus tabuliformis; assembly: GCA_031772625.1. NCBI lineage: Eukaryota > Viridiplantae > Streptophyta > Pinopsida > Pinales > Pinaceae > Pinus > Pinus tabuliformis. Next base: position 284,936,992 of record CM062807.1, on the reverse strand, counting down.
GCTCATGCCTTAATGTTGATGGTGCTAGACCCGCCAACATTTAGGGGATCACCCCGGTATGAAGTCCCAACTAGACCTCACATCGTTTGGTGTGGGAGTCCCATCCGGTATGATGGCCTGGTTGCCATTGTCTTAAGGATTTTCCTCAACTCTTGCTTGTCAGCACAGGACAGTGGTATGCTTTGTCTTCGGGAAGTGATGTTCGCGTTCTTGGAGAGTGTAAGTGTCACTTGTGTCAATGGCTCTTTCACTGTAAAGGGAGAGAGTGAAAGAGAGTCCCAGGTTGGTTGGGATGCAGTCCCAACTCGACAAGGAACACACAACACAACAGGACATGCACAGCTTCTAGAGGAGCAGTCCACACGGATGTGGCAGTCACAACATACAAGGTAAGATAACACGTACAACACTCAACAGATGAGTCCGAACGAGTGCAACGGTTGTTACAGCAAGCTTCATGTGAAAGGTTTGTCTAATGTCTGGGGGAGTAGTCTACACAGGGAAGACAACGTTAACAACATATACAATACATTTCCATTAATAGATTACATATTACAACAAGTGAAATAGTTCAGATGTAGAACACAGGTTAAAGCAACATGCATTACAAGTGTTAAAGATTAGTCTTACAACATATACAATACATGTGTGAAAACGTGCTGGCTTGTTAGTAAGCTTCTGAATTACGTGAAAATTTCAAGACACATCGTTACACCATACATCACTAACCCTAAGTGCAGAGCGTTGGAGCCACTACTTACTCCTCAAAGAAAAGATTATAGACTCTCTTGGCTATGTGGGAGGAGCTAAGGTGAAAATTCATATGCATGTACAAATGAGGAGGTATTTATAGCCAAGGGTAAAATTGACCCTTGTGGTTGTTCGACTACCCTCATGACCGTTTGAGTTCCATGACTTTTCGACTTACATAAATCTTTGTTCAACAAGTGGGTCCCTTGGACTTTCACGTTACATCACATTGATTGAAAACATAGCCCATAATAGAGATGTGGGCGACATGACTCGACATGACAGTGCTAGCATTTGTGCTGCTACTGTAATGCATGTCGAGCTACAATGTTTTTGGGTGATGGATGTCTTCATGGTGTATCACAGCTTCACCACTATGTGGCAAAGTGCACGAAGTATTCGATGGTCTTTGGTTCACTTGATGATGCTTTGGCATGTTGCTCCTTGCTTGCATGTTGGAAGGCTTGATAAGCTCATCTGTTCGCAAAGGTGCATGTTCGCCCGATGGTGAACATGTCCTTCTGCATGTGCTCCCTTCGTTCGTCCCATTCGTCGTCTTGCCATGTTTGTTGATGTACCTGTACCTGCAGTCACTCATGACGAGACGACATCAAATCCAAAACCTCCTAGTCTACCATGACACATGATCATTTAGGATGCAGGTGACTGGGAGAGGCAGCAAGGTTGCGAAACGAGATGATGGCTCTTGGCACTGTTGATGCAAACTGCGCAAGAGTCACTGAGTGATGAAGATGGCAAATCTGAGTCGACAGTGACTGTTTGCGAGTTCTGGCTCGGCTAGGAGACAAAATTGCGCAAATTTTGGTAGGGACAGTCCGAGTTGCAGGAAGGCAAGGTAGGTAGGATCTGCGTAGTTTTTGGAATGAGCGGGTAGCAGGGTCTGGAAGACCAACATTGCGCAATTTTCTGGAGGAACAAGCGGGGCTGTGAGGAGGGTCAACAGGCAGGGATTGCATAGTTTTGGGAGGAACTTCCCAGGAGACCAGCAACCAAAATTGTGCAATTCCTAAAGGGAAATGGCAGCTGGCTGCTGGGATCACTGGTAGTCAAAACTGTGTAATTCCCAGAGGGAACTGGAAGTTGGCTGCTCAGTCACTGGCAGCAAAAACTACGCAATTCCTTAAGGGAACTGGCAGTCTATTGCTGTGAGCTGATGGCAAGGGAAATTGCACTGAGGCCAAGAGGCCGGCCTACTGATCATTTCTGCGCAATTTCTGAGCTGAGCAGACAACTGGGCAGCAGAAGGCCTGCTCATGAAACTGCACAATTTCTGAGATGAGCAGTGGGTTGACTATCGGGATGACTAACTGGGAAAATTGTGCAATTTTTTGAGGGATACAGGGACGGACACTTGGTGTCTATTCAGCTTGTCTATGCAATTTCCTCAGTCAAATGAGTGAGTAATTTCAGTGGCCTCTGCACAATTTTTTTAGGGGATTCAGCCCTGGGGTGACTACTGGGTCCGACTGTCCGAGTGGGTAGCATGACGGTTGATTGAATTTCTTGCGAGCAACACAGCTTGAAAAAACTAGCTTGGTGCTTCTATGTTGTTCTGGTTGACAGTCGATCGAGTTGAAAGAAGGGTGATGGTCCAGTTGTCAGAGGGGAGTCTGGGCGTCAGAACTTCAGCAAAAATGACTAAGTGTGTGAATGATCGAAAGATGCATAGGTGATCATAAGAACACACACTCGCATGACTCAACGACAAAACGACCCAAACCATCTAGACACACATGTTCAGCATGACTGACCAACATGCAAGTGACAAGCACAACACTCATGATTGATCATTCATTGGTCGAGACGACGCTTGCACGACAGTGAATGTGACTCTGTGTGTGAGTGCGACAAATGCTTTCATAGCGAACACAACAAGCACATACAAAGCAAAGACTTTGAGCATAACCAGAACATGGTCGCAAGCATGACTTAGACACCAACATGCAGAAACTTGAATGAAATGAACAAGCAAGGCGGATGCAAAGACTCACACGAGCTCACGAAGTGAACCCAAGTGTGTGCAGTCATCAAGTGAAACTCTCAAGGGAAGCTCCAAAATTGTTGCAGACCAAAATTTCGGAGGGTGGTTGTAGCCACTACAACACTTAATAAATAAGCTATTGTGAATTCGAGCTAAACAAAAACATATATTCACATATGCCTAACAATGTGCCAATTTTGGTAAGATAACACCCAAAAATATTCCCATATCATCCCAAGGAACAAGGATACATGATGGTCGAGCTCAACAAATAAAAACAATATCATTATAGTTCACCATACTCTTAAACCAAGAAGAATACATAGGTAAGTAAAGCCACCAATGGTTCATGGAACCCATTCATTTTTTGCAAAAGCCTAATCACAAACCAAATAGCTTCAATACCAAGTTGGAATCGGCATAAAACAATAGAAGTGAGAACAAAAAATCCAATAATAATGGTATTATCAATAGACACAGTTAACACTTAAGCACATTGAGCAAATCTCCACAAATAAATGATGATAGATTGATCTATAAGATCAACTATCCATAGGCTTGGGTAGCTGACCCAAGCCTCAATGTATGGGACCAAACACACCAAGACTATTCAAAAGGTGTGGATTTGAAATCGAATCAAAGGGGACAATGTCAAATCCATGTGCCAGTTGGATCCATTCCATGATCAACTCCCTTAATAGTTAACTCCCTCTTCATCATTGATTATACATTGTGACAAGGTGAGGTTACACCAATAACAATATGTTCCAACATGCTACTTGTCAATACATGGTTGAAATATAGTCAAATTATTGATTGATTACTCTAATCTAAACAAGCAAATAAAAGAGGCAAAGTTTATGTTGTTGGTTCCATTTTCAACCATGTATTAGTATATCATTTTCAATATTAGGTGCACTACCAAAAGATTGAAATTTTTTGATACCATTATTTTATTAATTACCAAACGATCAAAACAAAATTTGAAAACAGTTATCCTTGTTGATACATGCTTGAAATAAAACCAACAACTTAAACACTACTAGTTGATTAATATAACCTAAACAAACTACAATAAATGGCCACCATTTATGTTATCAATCTTATTTTCAATTGTGTATTGACAAATCAATTTCAATCTTTTGTGTGTTACTAGATAATTCGAAAAAAAATCAAGCAAGATTTATGCTTACTAATAGATGGTTAAAATTATAACCAACAACATAAGCATTGTTAGTTGATTAGTTTAAACTCTAAAACCTACAAAAAAAATGGCAACATTTATATTATTGGTTTTATCTTCAGCTATGTATTGAGAAAAAAAGCTTCATTAGATCATTTCAATCCTCCATGTGATACAAAAGACTTGAAAAAATCCAGTAGCATTTCAACTCGTTGAAAAAAAATAGCAACATAAAAACATGTATAAAATAAACCCAAAAAAAACATTAGGTTATTTTTACAACATATTTATAAAAAATACACAACCTAGCTCTCTTCCTAAACATGAAAATGTTGATGTGGCAAATCGACGATAGTTTGGTGGGTGATGGTTGGTCATTCTATGCATTTGAGAGAAGGAATGTGCTCGTTGACAACATGTTGAGGTTCTAATATACTTTCAAACCATTGATCAAGCTCAAGGTCTTACCAAATGTTTAACCCTTGATCATGTTCCTTTTTTTCTAGCCCTTGATAAGCCCTTAAAGGCTTGTTAGAACCATAATAGAATTGAGGGCTCATTTTAGCCCTCAATAAAGGTATTAAGACCTCATTTGAGGGATAGAAAAAGACCTCGATGAAGGGTAATCTTATGATTTCTTTCACCCTCCTCTCTTGCCAAAAAGCATGACAAAACTTCATGGATTCACCTTTGCATATTCTTCCAATTTTAGGAAGTGTTTCAATTTTGTCACTTTAGCCTAGGTTGGCTTGTAATAAGGCTTAAGCTACATTTATCACAAAAATATTTATAGCTCTTTTAGCACAACCTCATCTTTCAATTTCGTAATAATAATGAGCTACCTCCTATAGCCCTACATAAAAGAAGTGACCCCGCTAATAGTGTCACCCCACCAAGCTATCCACCCATTGGACCCTTCATGTCACGACATTAAGTTCCAAACATGCTTCACCATCTCAATATAGGTTGGTTGCTTCAACCAAGACACATTAAGCATAAATATAGTTTTATGCACTTTAGTTCCCTGCTCATCGAGAGATGAAGAATATGATGGACTATTGGTCAAAGAGGATAAGATATCGTAAGACATGGCTAAGCTTTCTCATGCTAAATTCAAAGAGAATGAATTTTTGTCGACAAGTATGGCTCAATTAAATTGCTTCTATACTCTTTTATTTCATTTCTAGAAATTGGACCAAGTACACCACAACTCAAGAGAATCTCAATGACAATATTTAGTAGGGTAATAGAGGCCTATCCAACATTTAGGTTAGTCAAGGCATTCTCTTTTTTAATGGATTTTAATATGTAACATATCTTCCTTATCTACTTACATTTCAACATTATTAAAGTCATTGCATAACAAGTAAGTGGTTTATGGGGCTCCTTATGCAACCAATCCCAATTTAGGGTTGCTCTCTAACATCAATTAAAGCATATATGTTGGCTAGCCCATGCAATGAGTCACCAATAACAAAAAATGTTTATACTAGGAAATTTGAGGGGTTGACATCATGATCAATAATGATAATGTAGAATGTAAAGGAGGTTGGTTAGTTTAGTATCTCGGTTAGTTTAAAAGAAAAGAAGAAAGAGCATTCAACTAGATTACCAAAGGGTCATGTTCAATATCAAACCAACTACTTTAGCTTCCTATAAATATAAAACATCTACATTAGAGACAATATTACAAATTCTCCAAAACCATGCATTTGTGGTAGGAGTTGGTTAGGTCCTGAATATTCCATGATACGACCATCATTGCAAATATTCAACATGAAAATCCATCATCCAATCATTATCTGGGCTCTCTAATAAGCTAAAAGTGTTTAGAGAAATCACAATCTATGATTTGGGTGGGAACCATTCATTTAGGGTTTCTATTTTCAATGTCTTCTTAGAGTCTTCTAGTTTCAGAGTTGGCTAAGAGTCAAGGCACAAGGCCAAATACCAAGGTCTATTTCCCCTACCCCCTTATGAGGATGTACCCAACAAGTTGTCCACCAACTACATGTGTAACATGATTCTTCGAAGTTTAAGTGCAACAAGCAAATAAAGATGCAAGTAATGAAATTTAGGAGTTTCTTTTTCTGTAACCCTTCCATAAACATATTGTTACAATGTATAATTGTATTAGAATTTTTTGAAATTGTTATCGGTGGAGTTTAAAAGTTCTATTTATTTTATTTTTAAATCGGAACGATAAATTTGCATTAATATGCAAGTATGTGCCTGGATTACAAATACATCATGTAGTACATAACTATATTTGTAAAATTTCTTCTTAAGCTCTTATATCAAACAAAACTATACATTTTGTTTTAGATGGAGTCCAAATTGGACAACAAAAATTGAGGTTTTGTAATTATATACCATACAACACTGACCCACCAAAAAACAAAATTTACATGCCATACTATTACTAATTGATAATGTAGTCCTTTATAAGTGTGCAATGTCCATCCATTTAGCTCTAAGGAATAGGAGACATTGTAATTTGGCCATTGATTTTAAAATCTCCCAATCTTAATTTACACCCTTTATTAACACATAAGTTCACATCTTTATTGAGATTACTGTGAATATGGAAATACATTATTGAAGACCCTACTTTTCTAATTATTTTCGTAACACTTTCTATTGTTTTGTCTTGGAGAGGAGCCCTTCACCAAATGTTGAATAAGGAGGGAGTCTCCCACAATAATGAGAGAAACTACTTGATTTTCTTTAGCTCATTGAATCCCCTTGTAAAGGGCATAAGCTTCAGCTTGGTTGTTTGTCATACATCTTAAGCCCCATGAATACTTTGCAATTTTGACTTCCTCGAAGCTATAGAGCACCCTCCCCCTCTAGACCACCCCTTTATATTTTAATTTAAGCTTATTATTATAATTTATAGTTAGATGATAATTCTCTATTACTTTGATTAGACTTTTAAATATATAATTATATTTAAAAAAAATTGAATTATGTATTTTTAAAAACTTAATGTTTTAACATGTAAAAGTTAGGAAAAATGGTGAAAAAAACATTTTTGGAACATTGTTTTAATGATAGGTGGAGTGTTCATATATAATAAAATATAATATTATTACCGTTATAGGAATATTATATATTAATTTTCATAAACTAGTCGTTATATGATTTTTTGATTTCTACATCGCCCTCTATTTAAGCTTGTGTCATGGTTGCATCTTCATCTGGTCATTTTCTCATAGCCAAAATTTATCTTATGTGATTTCTACCAAAAGACTTTTCTTAATGTAATATGGATCACAAAAATCTGAATTCAAAAATATTTTTTTGTCGACTTTAAAATTTAATATTTTTAATTAAATTTTAAATAAAAATAATAATAATAAAAATATGTAATCCAAAAAAATCAAGCAATTTGGAATATTTTCATAATTATTAAAAAATTATAATGGTAAATGCAGAATCTGAAATATTTTTATGATTATTAAAAAAATTATTATTGTGAATGCAGACTTCTACAAAAAATTGTTGTGATATGATTATTAAAAAAATTATTATGAATGCAGATTTCTAGAATTTTTGTTGCTGTGGCCAGATTTACAGAAATCTGCATTGACAATGACGACACGCTGTAGAAACATACACAAATTTTATTATTTTTATTTTTAATGCGGGGAAGGATTCGAAGTTTATATGTGCCATGGATGATGCATGAACCTTCTTTTTGTCGAATCCTCCTTGCATTTTGATTTAGTTTGATTCATGGTTGGAAATGGAAACATCATAATGTACCTTCTGTTACACATTACAGCCCTATCGTACTTTTTGTTACAAATTCTTCTGATTTTATGTGCTATTTGTTACACATTACTTTCATATTGTACTTTTTGTTACAAATTTTTCTTGGTTTTGAAGAATGAGCTTTATGGACACTTTGATTTGTCTTTTCAGCGGAGAGAGCCCAGATTATTTTTCTTGGTTTTGAGGAATGAGCTATATGGACACTTTGATTTGTCTTTTCAGCGGAGAGAGTTCAGATTATTCTTGTCCGCCGCATTATTAGGTGCAAATTACAGTACCACAACACATCATTCTGGCATAGTTTGGAGCTCAGCCTTTTCAGATTGAGATTCTTCAGATTGGTTCTATTTTTGCATCGTGTCAAGGCCTGGCAGACTCGATAAAGAGTAGGGACCCATATCCTTACTTGGCATATTGCTCTTCTAAGACTATTGCTCGTTCTACTCCCAAAGGCTGAGGGAGTTTCAAACCTCTTAGAGTCAGTGGCAATTCAGTTGGATCGTCTCCCTCCTTTCCGATATTCCTTACATGCTCCTGGTCACCTTTTACCTACTAGACAGGGCTAAACAAGATCACCAGGGAGGACATCTATACGCAGTTCCACCAAGAGGGTTGCGCCCAAAGATGGCCTTCTACGCGGAGCACTTCTTGGAGTTGAGAAACGGGCTCATTGTTCGACCCCAGTATATGTTTCACCACTGGGTGCATGCTCTTCGCATTCCTCTAGGCCAATTCAAAGTAGGTTTTCATAGACTTTGGGTAGAGACAGACCACCAGGTGGATAGACTAGACAGACTCTGTCAGGGATGTCATTTACAGGGAGTGGAGACGGAAGTGCACTTCATCATTGGATGCCTTGTCTACTACAAGATCAGAGGAAGGTTTAATTGCTTGTTCAGAGATTCTCGGACCCTCACCGACTTTTTTTCAGGGACCCCGATCAGAGATGTTTGGCCTTAGGCCTTATATATGCAGGAGGGTCTTAGGTTCCGAGCACATATTCTTCAACCTCTCATCAGACCAGACCCCACAAAGAGTATCACTACATTTTTCAAGGTACTACCTTTAGACAAGGGCACCAAGAGATCGATTGATACCAGTTCGTATCTATACTCTAGATCAGTGAGGATCTGTGGGACCTCACCCTGTGACACGAGATCTCAGCGGGAGTTTCATCTCAACATCGTGTGAACCCTAGGGAACGATTTAGTGGACAGTCTGCACTTCCCATCTGCGCTTCTTCGGGCCAACAGACTTTGTTGAGTTTTTTCAATGTTATTCATTCAGCCTCAGATGTGAGGAGAGATGGGAGAGATGGGTCTGAGCCTCAGATCTATTAGCTCCTAGATCTTCTCCGCTAAGACCAGATGTTTACTTCATCTATTGTATCTTTTATAGGAGACCATTTAGTTCTCCGGCTTACAGTCTTGACCTATTTTGTGTTCATTAATTGGACATAAATATAATTATCTTATCTTACCTTATCTATGCTCTCTTCTGATTTTGTTTTCAGCATGGAAGAGAAAGCCCACCATCGTCAACCTTGACTGTCTGGTGCCGCACAAAATATTGCAATAATGCGTGTTGTGTGCACGCATCCCAGGAATATATATATTTTTATTGCTTCATCTCTGACGATGTACACAAGGGCCGCTCCACATCCCTGCACTTGCAGGACTCCTATTTAGACATCTTCGGCCTTCAAAAACAATAATCAAGAATTCCAGCATCACTGATACTGGAGCCTTAACATGCGTTGCATCCACCATTCAGTAGCCTTAGCCAGAGCCAAGCGTTTTAGAGCATTTAGTAGCCTTAGCTAGAGCCAGGCTTTCCAGATCATTCAGTAGCGTTAGCCAGAGCCAAGTTTTTTAGAGCGTTTAATAGCCTAGCCAGAGCCAGGCTTTTCAGAGCATTCAGTAGCCTTAGCCAGAGCCAGGTGTTGGGCATATGACTAATATGGGTCCAATTGATCCTCATTCCTTCACAGATTCCGTGCATCCTCTAACAGAGCATGTCCATCTTTCATTGTATTTTGATTTTAGTAGCAGAAGTATTGATGGGTCTGCCATTCTGACTCTTGAAAGTCCTTATTCTGGGGATATATATCTTGATACCAGATGCCTTGAAATACATGGAGTTTACCATGACACCACTGAATCCTTTTCGTCTTCTGCTTCCATGCCTTTCATTTTGGAAAATCCAGATCCCATCAAGGGCAGTCTTCTCAGAGTTTCTCTTACAAATCAAATGACTTTTATCATAACATTCAAAACCCATCAATCAGCTTCAGCTATTCAATGGTTGAATCCAGCACAGACTGTAGGGAAAAAATTCCCGTATGTCTACACCCAATGCCAGTCTATCCATGCCCGTTCCATATTCCCCTGTCAGGACACTCCCAGAGCGAGGATTCGGTACTCGGCTGTGTTAAACATTCCTGAACAGATGAGCTCTGTAATGTCTGCTGCCCATAAGGGCCGTATGCCTCCTTCCATAGGAGAAGCAAAGGGAGCATGCCCTGATGAGAAGTGGGCGATGCATGGAAGAGTTGTTGAGCATTTTTCAATGCAGCAGCCAATACCTCCATATCTGTTTGCATTTGCGGTGGGGAATATTGTTTCTAAGGAGGTTAGTCCCAGGACTAGGATCTATTCTGAACCTGGTCCTGTTCTGGAAGCTGCAGAACGTGAGTTCCTGAACACAGAGGAGATAATGAAGCAGGGGGAAATGCTCTTTGGTGAATATGAATGGGAGAGATTCGATCTCCTTGTATTGCCCCCGAGTTTCCCATCTGGAGGAATGGAGAATCCCAGGCTGGTCTTCTTAACTCCTACTGTCATTGCAGGGGATTTGAGTGGTGGGCAGGTTGTGGCGCATGAGCTCGCACATAGCTGGACCGGAAATCTCATCACTAATGCCACAAATAATGACTTTTGGCTAAATGAGGTATTATTACATACACACCTAACTATATCTTACCACATGCTAAAAAAAATACGTTGTTGAAGATTTGAGTTTTGAGGGTTTAGGGTTTTAAGTTTTGGGAAATGTGTTTTTACAGGGTTTTACGACCTATGCAGAGCGAAGAATTGTGGAAGTTGTACAGGGCGAGGAGCGTGCAGCTTTGAACATTGGCTTAGGCTGCTCAGATTTGAAGGATGAGATGCTTAGATCCAAAGATAATATGGAATTTTACCAAATTGAGAACAAACCAGGAAGGGGTTGATCCCGAGGATGTTTACTCTACTGTCCCTTATGAAAAGGGTTTTCAATTCCTTTGGCGTATTGAGCGTCAGGTCTTACTCTGTCTCTTTTCAGTTTATTGCTGTTTTCTGTTTCTATATGTTGCTCGTTTCGATTCTATTCTCATCCTCCTACGGTAACACATAATGTCAATGCTGAATGGGTTCGAAGCTCGGTTTTATTGATGCAACAATCCAAATTCATTCTATTGATACCTATACATTTCTGAGTGCAGGTTGGGCGCTCTGAGTTCGATGAGTTTCTGAAAAAGTATATCCGATGTTTCAAGTTCCAATCCATTGATACCGATACATTCCTGGTTTTCCTGAAGAGGAATCTTCCCGGAATTGAGGATAAAGTCGATTTGGATGTTTGGGTGGATGGGACTGGAATTCCTCCAGATGTCATGGAGCCCATTTCCACCATCCACGACAAGGTCTTGTCTGCATCACGGGAGTTCATTGCCGGACGAATGCCCTCTGATGAGGAAGTGAGCAAGTGGCAGGGTCAAGAGTGGCAGCTTTACTTGAAGAGTCTCCCCAAGAAACTTAAGCAATCACAGGTGTGCAGCCTTTTCAAATTCTTTACACTTATCCTATTATGATCATTTTTGTTGCTATTAAAATACTTCTACTAAAAAGATGGAAGTGAAAAGTAATGACCATTTTTGTTTGTTTGACATTTTGTGCCCAATTTCTCAATAAAAGTCAAGATTCAAGACCACCAAAATTTTCTTTTATTCCTTCGTTTAGTTGCCTACACCTTGATATCCAAAAACTGAAACAAAGTATTGTATCCATGCCCCACTGAAGGATTCCTGCACTTGTTTGTTCCCATTTCTTGATTGGAAATGGTTGTGCTACATAAGGTGGAATATAAATATGCATTTCTAAAATGTTTGTTTTGTTTGGATGCTCCAGTGTGTCTGGCCTGCTGATGCACCTACCTTGTTCTTCCAAGTAACAACAAATATTATAACTGGAGTATACTACTCGAGGATCCTGTCACTGACATGGCCACCTTCTTTTGATTTTAAACACTTATGCTACTCAAAGTGAGATACAAATACGTTGTACTGAAATGTTTTTCTGTTTGGATCCTTTTATATATCTAGCTTTTTCCAAGTAAAACTCAATTATAACTATTATAATTGATGCACACTACCGAAGGATTCTTGCATTTACATTTATTGGAAGCAGCGCTGCTACTTGAAAGGAAATCATGGATGTGCACCAAATTGTTTATTCTGTTTTTAGGGCCTAGCGTGTTCGTCTTGTTTTCAATGTTGGAAACAAAGTGCAGTGCTAATATCTAATGCTCTTTTGCCCTGTTTTGAGATGTAAGAGAACCAAAGCTCTAGAAAATCAAACTTTGGTTGTTATGTGCACACCTAACTGATTGTATTATTTGAATGCAGATTTCAGCTCTAGATGGACGATTTGGATTTAGCATGAGCAACAATTGGGATGTCAAAGTAGCATTTTTGACAATTGTTGCATATTCTGGTTACAAACCTCTCTTTCAGGAAATCGAAAGATGTCTTAAAGAAACAGGAAGAACGATGTTTCTCAGGCAGCTCTATACAGGTTTGTTGCAAAGCGACTTGGAAGAAGGGAAGAAGTTTGCTGGAAGAGTGTTCGAGGAAGCCAAAGACGTATATCATCCAATTGCTCAGGGTGTAGTTGAATCCCTTTTAACCAAATTCACATAGAGATGTATAACCAGAATATAGATGAATAAAACCTTTATCAACTTTTCGTCCATTGTGATGCCAATGGAGTGTGCATTTAAGAAACTATTATTAAAATATAATTAGTATTTACATCATTTTTTACATCCTCATGACTTTTATAGTGAGACAACGATGCACCTTTGCTGTAAGGCATTCGCAGAAATGAAAAGAACAATTTTTAAACTTAGCCAGAAACAAATCTATTCTCATAGAAAGTCATCCATAATGCTCAAGGAAAAATCCTTATTGAGTTACAAGACACTACTACAGACTAATCCCCGATAAAAGTAGGACACAGAGGCTTCGAAAATACTCTCTCTAGCTTCGTGGGACGCAGTCCCTGTTTTTCTCCCAAAGAACCTAAAACTAAACACCACCCCTCCAGCCCCCTGAAAAAAGTCACCTTTCCTCCTATACCCCTCTTTTCTGGAGATCTCAGAACTTTCTAATCTACCCCTAAAAGATCGCTAAGGGCTCCTTATAAACTAGACAAAAATAGAGCATATATAACAGATCACCAAATTTAGTAAAACAGACTCCTAAAATTACCGAGCAAAATGACAGGAACTAAGAGATGTGGAAGAATTCAGTTACTGAACGTGGGAGAAATCTGTTAGCTAGGATGCTTTGCATCATGCTCCCCTTTCAAAAATTCAAAATCTTCTGAATCAAGGTCACCTGGTGCAGTTACTTGCGGTATTTAAGTAGGTCAGTTTCTGTGATCCAAGTATTGTAGTAGTTTGGCAGATCTTCCCACTTTACAAAATATAGCTTGTATGTAATGGAATGTGTCCCAGAAAATTTGGTCTCGAGCACTCGTTCAACTTGTTCTTTTTTTTCTCTTTGGCAAGTGTTTGGTCCAGTTGTTCTTCTTCTCATTCTAATCATCATCCATCTAGTAATTATTTGTCCCAGCTGATTGTGAGTGAAGGTTAGCAACATTAAAAATAGTATTGATGTCTAGATCCTCTGGCAGATCAATCAAATAACCATTTTCATTTATCTTTTTCATAATTATACGATGCCCAAATTTCTTAGGCTTTAATTTGTTGTAAGTACCTTTGAGATACCTCTCCTTCCGCAAATGTATCGTGACCATTTCTCCCTCCGAAAAGACATTTTTTCTCCTATGCAGATGAGCATGTCTCTTCTATTGTTCATTTATGGACTGCAAGTAGTGCTCATCTTGTTGATGTATTTCACAAATATTCTCTACAAGATCTGTAGCATTTGGACTAATACATGTGTTTGTAGGGAGATCAAGTATTGGTAAATCCCATTGTCGAGGACTGTCACCTACTACCTTAATAAATTTCCCAAGTTTCTATTCACCACCTCAGTTTGACTGTCAGTTTGGGGGATGGTATTCTGAACTGAATTGCAACATAGTATTCAATTTTTTCCGCAAGACCCTTCAGAAGTGGCCTAAGAATTTGGTGTCATTATCACTGGTTATAATTTTCAGAATATCATGTAATCATACAGTTTTTTTTAAAAACAAATATGCCACTTGGCTAAGGGTTTGCATCCTTCGTCTTTCTACAAGGTATGAAATGGGCCACTTTGGAAAATCAATCCACTACTACAAACACTGAATCATGACATTCCCAAGACAACATCCATGGAAATATCAATCCATGGTTCCTTTGACACAATATCCATAGAAATATCAATCCATAGTTCCTTTCGCACAATGTCATATAAAGCCTTGTATTTTGTTGTCTTTGTTTTGCGATTTGACACATCATTAGGTACATCTTACAAGTAGAAACAAACTTGTTCTCTTTTGCCAAAAGACTTTCTCTCACTGTTTCAAAGGTCTCACCCCTTCGAAAGTGTTTTCCCACCGCTTCCCACCGCTTCGAGTGCATCTTTCTCACAACTTTTTGTCACCTTGAACCAAGGGAAATGCAGAGCGGAGAACCCTTATACAATAAGAAGTTTTCAAATGAATGTAAACTAGTAAGATATTGTCCACTTAGAATTGTGATACGCTGCCAAAGAATGGACTATTGGCAAACTCACTCTTCATTTCTTCAAATCCAACCAATCCATTACTCATTTCCACTAACATATGACGCCTTCTACGGTAGGGATTAACCACTACATTGGTTTTACCGTTCCTATGCGGCACAACAAATGTTGGGACAATTTACTTTAAGAATTTATTGTTAAAAACACTGAGAGGGGTAGGGATTAACCACTACATTGGTTTTACCGTTCCTATGCGGCACAACAAATGTTGGGACAATTTACTTTAAGAATTTATTGTTAAAAATACTGAGAGGGGGTGAATCAGTGTTTTACATTTTTCAAATTTTCAATTTCTTATTCTAATTTGTATACGCTATTGTTATAAAGGAAACTAACATATGTACATCACTGTTATTAAAGAAACTCATGTATATTCAGATCATTAATTTCATCGTCAGTTCAACATTAATTAGTACTTCATTTTCATCCATTAATCAGTTATTATGAGCAATTAAGAAGCATATAGAAACATCAACACACAAAAACCATATGAACACCAAGATTTTAGGTGGAAACCTAATGTTGGAAAAAACTAGCGTTGTTGTTGTTTTTGTCTTCTATTTTTATTAAAAGAAACTTCTTACAATCTTGTATTGGCACAGACTCTAAATAGCACAGAAAATACTACCTACAGAAGGCTACAAACTTTTCTCATTTTTCATCTCCTACTGGAAGGAAGCTACAACCCCCTTTTTAAAGACTATTATCATCAGCGCTTTGTGGATCACTTTCCACAATGTTTCAAATTGGATCCACTCCCAACAATTCTGAAATTGACTACCCGACTGAATTATCAAATCAATCACTGAATCTGAATCAACCAAAGACAACTAAGTCAAAACAATTCATAACAAATCATATCAGTGCATAAACATTCACCAAAATACCAGGCCATATTCTGTTTTTCATAGAAACTAGTTGTTTTCACTTAAAACCCTGATTAAGCACATGTCAAAAGGTATACACTATTGTTCTGAATCATACCCGTGTATGTATGCGCTTCTTCTTAAGAGTACCTACGTACATATCTCAAAATACTGATAGCTAATTCTGAATCATCGTACCACTGAATCAATTGCCGAATTAGATACTGAAGCCAACACAAATCACTGAACCAAATACATATCATCACACAGTAACATCATCACTTAGTCAACTTCTATTTCATAATCAATTCGGCCCAATCAGTTTTGTCAAACACAGATTATCATAAGAGAGACTTCATATAATAGATCAACCATCATCATCAGCTCATACTGCAAACCCTAGCATGTATCCGCAACTATTACAAAGAACATCCGTGTATGTACGAGCTTCTCATGTTTGACACTTAAGTACATATTCCGAACTTTCGCATAATATATACACGACTACCCAGAAACAAATCCACGTATGTACGCGCCCTCTTAGAAGCAAACCAACATACATATTTGTAATCACTGAATCATGCCTTCGCTGCAACCATAGAATGTACTTCACAACCCTTACTGTCTCATATTCATGTCAGAGTATCATTAACACCACAGGTCTATAACAGTTAGATATTTTCAACAAGAAAATCAAATAAGCACATATGATACCATACTTAAGATTTTTCATATTTGTGTCTTTTCATTGCTCCTTGGTGCACACTTGTTTCAGATCAAATCATTCATAGAAAACACAAAAATTCACACCCTAACACTTGATCTCCATCTCCTTATATAGCATAAATCTTAGTCAATACCTTATGCTAATCTCTCAGTAACGTTGATGGTATTCTTTGACGAGATCAAATATCCGTTGTCATGTTCAATATTATGGGCCAATACCATGGTAAAGACCTCTAGTATTCCAATTACCATGGTGCGGAATATGTACACGACTTTGTTTCACCATACCTACATACGGGTTTTCTTCACAAGACCCGTGTATATTTTCCCAAACTTCACCTTTATCATTCCTCTATCTCTTAATTGATATTCCTTTTTCCATTCTCTCAGTCACATCTATACCAACCTATATAATCATAATGCTACGATCATGTTGACATATTTATCAAGTAGGTTGCCATCAAGGACAACACTTTAGTCATAATGCCAACAATCTCCCCCTTTGGACTTGATGGCAACCACTTTGGTATTTCGTCACTATCACCTATAAATATCTACAAAGACTTTTGTAAACACACCAAGCTTCACTCCAAGCATTCTTTTCCAAACACCAAGCTACTCTCTCCCTTTGGCATCAAGGGCAAAGGGCGGACCAATGTTGAATGAAGACTTCTCTCTCCCTTTGGAGAGATGAGCACTGTAGAGATGCTCTGTTGAATATGAACACTATATACTGACCATGCTCCCCCTGAGCATATGCTAAATTTTCTAGAAGATATACAAGAAAGTACATGACTCTATGACTCAACCAAATATGGTCTTTCTTATCACCAAGTACTTATGCTTACATCAATCATCCAACAGAGTGGGGCTACATATTTGACTCAACATTATATCAAATGGCCAAAATGGGAATACATACATAATTGACTTGACTCCAAAACATGACTAAATATTACAATTATTATAGCATGGGTCTTTACATGACCTTTACATAAAGAGACAGATATGACATTTATAACCAAAACTAGAGACCTCAAGGTAGCAATACCATGATTGTCATCAACAACCGTCAATATATGACCAATGCTTTTCAAGTAACTTTGTATCATTGTCAACGAGCAATGAAAAATATCTTCATTTAACAAGTACTGCTCAAGCAACTATAATGCGAACAATGTGTTATTAGAAGCATAACATATGCTCCTCTTGAACCTGTGCCAACTATTCTCTTGTCAGATTTGATCATATTGAAGCATATCAGAGACTTTTCTTGAGTTTGTCCCACTGTTTCTTCATCTCAGAAAAACATACATGACTGTATAGATCAAAACTCGCATATATGTGCAACTGTCTTTCATGTAATCTGCATACAGAAAGTAAATTGCATTAATTTACAAACCCAGCTCCCCCTGAACATGAAATATCTGTTAGAATGATTAACGGAGTGATGAAGCAAAGATCACTCCTAGTTTTTGTTTGAGATGTTCAAAAGAATTACGTTGAAGAGAATTTGTAAATATATCTGTAACTTGTTCTTTTGAAGGAAAATATTCCAGTTTGACTTTTTATTCAAGCACTTGTTCTCATAGAAAGTGATATTTGATTGGAATATGTTTGGTTTTTGAGTGCATAACAAGATTTTTAGAAATACTTATGGCACTAGTATTGTCACAAATAATAGATATAGGTTGAGGACAAGTAATTTGAATGTATTGCAATATTTGCATCATCCATAGAAGTTTAGTACAACAAGATGCAACAACAACATATTCTGCCTCAATAGTAGACAAAGTGATGGAACTTTTTTTTTTTTTTGTTGAACCATGATACCAAGCGAAGTTCCAAATAAAATGCTCCTCCACTAGTACTCTTTCAATCATCAATATTTCCTGCCCAATATGAGTATGTGTAAGCATGTAGTGAAAATTATGCATTTCTGGGATACCATAGACCAAAATCTTGCATTCCCTGTAAATACTTGAAAATTCTCTTGATTGCATGGAGATGAGTTTCTTTAGGATTTGCTTGAAATCATCCAAAAATCCCAACTACATGCATTATATCTGGTCTCGTGCCTATAAGGTAGAAAAGGCTTCCGATCATAGTATTTTATTCTGGTTGATTCACTGAAGGAGAATCATCATGTGAATTAAGATTGCATCATGTTACCATTGGTGTTCATACAGGCTTGCAGTGTTCCATTCCATATTTCTTCAAAATTTGCTTGAGGTACTTGGCTTGTGAGAGAAAGATATCATTCTTTATTTGTTGAACTTAAAGACCAAGAAAGTATGTTAGTTCACAAAGCAAAGAAATTTCAAATTCTTGCTGCCTAACCAAAGCAAATCCTTGACTCAGATTCTTCATTTCTTACAAATATGATGCCATCTACATAAACGACAACTATCAAAAGTTTATCTTTATCCATCTCAATATATATATTTCTATCTGTAGAGCCCTTAGTGAAGCCTTGTTGTTGAAGATACCTGTCAAGACGATAATACCATGCATGCAGAGCTTGTTTTAAGCCATACAATGCCTTCTTAAGTTTGCAAACAAGATTTTCATCATTGCCTAGAATGAACCCTTCAAGTTGTTCAATATAAACTTCTTCTTCTAGGTCCCCATTTAGAAATGCAAATTTAACATCCATTTGATATACTTTGAAGTTATGAAAGCTTGAAAATGCAAGGAACATTCTTATGGCTTCAAGTCTGGTTACAGAGGAAAATGTTTCTTCAAAGTCTATTCCTTCTTGTTGAGCATAGCCTTTGCATACGAGTCTTGCTTTGTTTCTAATTACTTCTCCATTTTCATTCAGTTTGTTTTTGAATACCCATTTTGTCCCAATAACATTTTTATCATGAGGTCTTGGTACTAATTCCCATGTATGGTTCTTTTCTATTTGATCAAGTTCTTTGTCCATTACCTTAACCCAACATTCATATTTGCTTGCTTGATTCACATTTTGAGGTTCAATTGTTGATAGTAAAGCTAGGTAACTAGGAGTTCCAACAAAAGTTCTTCTAGTTTTTACTCATTCTTCCTTTTCACCTAGAATTTGAGATTCTGGATGGTTTTTCTTAACATACCTTGAGGGAGCCTTTTATGATGTATCTATATCTTCATTTCTTTCTTTTGATGCTTCTCTATTACGTTCTTATGTATCCTTCTAACTTGTAGTAGGAATAGGTTTGTCATATGTTGGAGCTACCCTTTTGGTACTTGTGGATGTTTTATCAATCACAACTTCAATTCATTCAACAATGTTTTGAAGCCTTTTATTGTAGCATTTATATCCCTTTCTTTTAGAAGAGTATCCAAGGAAGATTCCTTCATCAACTCTAGATTCAAACTTTCCAAGCTTATCATCAATTTTCTTTATGTAACATTTGCTTCCAAAAATTCTAAAATGCTTGACAGTTGGAGGCTTATCAAACCATATTTCATAAAGAGTTTTATCACTATTTACTCGAATGTGAGTTTTGTTAAGGATATTCACGGTTGTATGTGCTGCTTCCCCTAGAAGGTATGAAGCATTCCAGACTCATCAAGCATGACACGATCCATTGTTGGATTGTTCTGTTCATTCTTTCTGCGACTCCATTCTGTTGAGTTTTAGCTATAGAAAATTGTCTTTTGATGCCATGTTCACAAAAGACGAAAAACACATATGATATAAACTCTCATCCTCTATTATATCTAAGACATTTTATTTTCAAATCTGACTCATTTTCTACTAGAGCCTTGAAAACTTTAAACTTATCAAATGCTTCATCTTTATGTTTCAATAAGCCAATCCAACACATTCGTGTAAAATCATCAATGAATAATATGAAGTATCATTCACCCCAAGGAGATTTCTTTCTCATTGGACCACACAAATTAGTATGAATAAGTTAAAAAGGCTTACTTGAAGTACCTTCTTTAGTATTAAATTGAACTCTAGTTTGCTTGTTGAATTGACATGATTTGCATAATAATGTTCCCACCGCATCGAAATTGTGTGTCAAGTTTTGCGAGAAATAGGTGTGTCAAGTCATTCGTAAATCAAATTTGAGTTGATTTTACACAGTAGTTGGGTCAAGTCAATTCGCCATAGAAGGTATTTGAATACGTGTTGGCATAATATTTTTGCAAATGTCCTTATGCACTTTATTATTTATAGTTATTATTATTAGTTTTACGGGACTTGAAATTTGTCTGGAAAAAAATGGAAATTCTGGCACATTCCTGATAAAATATGGTGGAATTTTTGTGTGACTAGAGGTTACAATTGTCAACTTTCATGATCTTGCATGTCTGTCATGTTTTTTATGATGTTGAATCCATTTCCACTATCAAAAAACACAATTCAAACACTTGTTCTGCCAATTTTTTATTGAAAAGAAAAAATGTCAGATTGCCACGATTTTTTTCCATGTGGGCAAATTTGCCGATGGGGTTTTTGATGATGCTAAATCCATTTCCACTATCAAAAAACATGATTCAAACACTCATGTTGACGATTTTTTATTGAAAAAACAAAAAATGTCGGATTGCAGTGATTTTTTGTCGTGTGGGTAAATTTGCTACCTTGATAGACAATATCTATTATTGTATATCATAAGTTTTTGTTTCTTATGACACGTATATCAATGATCTTGAAACAAGAGCAAAGTGTGAAGTAAATGGACAAGATGCTTTTGGAATTTCTGAATTTTTTTCCTATTACTTTCCATAAAAGTTGGCTTTGGTATCTTTAATTTTTATTTATTTAGAGTGTCGTGTGTAACGGTTTTCACATGAGTAATAATAACATCTAATGTTTGTGAAGAAAATGAAGAATTGTAAAGTGAAACGGGATTTGAATACGTTATTCATTGGTAGTGTATTTTTTTCCTGCAAAGTGAAAATGCTTAGCATGCAAAGGAAAGAGGTTATTTGCAGTGATACGGTTAACTCACTTGCTAACGTAGATGATAGCTTTGACTGGTTGACAATGTATGAGCTATATGTGAATCTATCAATGGAAGAGAAAACAAGCAACAAGATTTGGAGTACTGGATTAGTGAATGTTAGGTGTGTTTTAAAGGTCTTTGATTTCAGAGAAATTGTTTATCTTTATGCAAATGATTTTTATTTAAGAACAAGAACAATTAATCTAGGAGCAACAAAGGTTTCTCTGAACCTAATGCATTCAAATGGTTACTCAAGTTACCGAAACCGAACAAGCATTTAGAATTGTTTGTTGCGAATAGTTTCATGAAGCCAGAAGGAGACGAGATTGACATTGTGCGAGAATTCATTTCTCCAACTTCTAAGGTTCCTTCTAATCTTTCTCTTGTAGATATTTCTTTGTTTAGGAAACTATTTAGGGATTTATGTTGGCTCTTTTCCCATGTAATAGGGATAGAAAGTACAACAAATGTTTTGAAATGCATTTTCTATGTGCTTTATGAGACATACAAAAATAATTGTATTTTCGATTGGGTTGATGTCATTTCTAATGAATTATCTATTCAGTTACATAGATTATCCAAGAACAATAGATTCTTTATGATGGCATATCTGATAACAACTCTCATGTTAAGGCATGTGTTTGATGGTTTACCCTATAATCTTAAATTCAATTTTCATGAGGAACCAATGCAGTTCTGGTATCTTATATTGTGGAAGCAGGAAACTTCTTTAATTTTTTGTTTAATTAAAGATTTGTTTGTAAGACAAGTGTATTGCATAGTAACTGGACAAGAGCCTCCTCGGATATCTATAAAGGCTAAGGTTTTCCTATTTGGCAAAGGGGAACATGAGGAAAGAGAAATAAATATGGTTATACAAACTTATGGTTTTGAAGATATGTCATTATTGTTGCCAAATTTTGTTCTATATGGATATTTTGTTGCTAAATTCTATATGAAATATTGTCGTTGCCTAGTTATATTTGAATAGAAAAGGAAAAAATAATTTATTTCTTTTCTATTTACTATTGGAAAAGCCACTGTGAAAAATACAGCTCACACTAACATTCTTGTAAAGTATTTAGGTGCTTTTAACTTAGGTGAAGTTTAATCTATTGAAGGCTTTGATAGAGGAAGACTTTTCATAGAACACCTAGAGTCTATGAGGTAAGGGAACTTGTTTCCAAGAACTAGAGTAGAGTGAGGAAAGTCACAGTGTATCAACAGAAGATCAAAAAACGCTAGTATATGTTGAAGGGATTACTGAAAAACAGATCATTGGGATAGGAGGAAGATATAAGCAAAGAGGAAGAAATCCTATGGGACACTCTCAATATTGCACATGTAGTACTGGTTCGATTTCATCTGCCAACCAAAAAAGGAAAAGAACTAATGGAAGCGAAAAACTGGTTGTCGATAGGTTATCAAGAGGTAGGGATGACAAAGAGCCTCTTCATATAGTAACTCTAGAAAGAGTGCATATGGATGAATCAGCTAGATCCAAGAGTCTACCTGAAACAAGGAGTATTGAAGAGGCCATGGACATGGAAGTTGATAGTGTTGTACTACCTGATTGGGTTAGTACTTGTTTGCAAGAAAATCAAAAAATAATGGAGGAAATTGTCGAAGAGGACATTACTTTCGATGACCATTATGTCACATTGCAAGATGAAAATTATGACAGGGGCGGTAAGAGATTGAAGATTGAAAGGGTAGAAATTTCCAACAAAAAGGTTGTTGATCGGGCAGAAATGAATGTTGATCTATCTCGGGTTGCAACACCAGGGATGATGAAATTGCATCAAGCTAGTGGTACTGGTGAAGCGCTTGCAGATTCTGTTAGTCGATGAGAAGCATAAAATCTAAATTTGAAGGCAAAAATAAAAGCGCTAGAAAATACTTTGAGCTTGGGTCCTTTGTTGAAGACTCCACTAGTAATAGTGGACCATCATTGGCAATTTATAGTCCTAGAAGATCCCATATATTTGAGAAACCTATCAATCTTTTTAATGTAGCAAACTCATTTACCATTAGTAATATATCTGAAATATTGTGAATTATTGAATCTACATGGTAAGTTGCTTTGGATATACAACATTTAAATCAGAGAACTAAGTCTTTTTCGAGTTAGTCAAAAGTGAGCTCGAGGGAGATAGGGAATTCGTAGACAATGACCTATTAACTTTTAGTCATAAGCTTGATTTATTGTCTAAACTAGAAAAGGATAAACAAGGGTTTTTGGATGTTGATCAGATGAGGAAGATCAAGTTTGCATGGTCTGAAAAAACCATAACATTGGAGGACATTATTTCTGAGTGTGGAGGCATAGAAAATCAAAGAGCATATGTGTATCTCAAGGCGATAGTGATTGTTCAATATTTAAATGTTCCATGCATTACATATGAGTATGGATTAATTGCGAAAGACAAGCTGATGGTTGATTTGCAAAAGCTAAAATAATCATAGGCAATAAAGTTCAATGATATAATTGATTTTACTACAAAGGAAATTAACAAATGGATAATTACTTTTGTTAGTTTTA
Source organism: Pinus tabuliformis (assembly GCA_031772625.1). NCBI lineage: Eukaryota > Viridiplantae > Streptophyta > Pinopsida > Pinales > Pinaceae > Pinus > Pinus tabuliformis. Next base: position 284,913,191 of record CM062807.1, on the reverse strand, counting down.
ACGAAGAATATTTTGTCTTGGCTTCGCAATTTCAAGAAGAAGCTATAGAGATTGAGGAAATATTCAATGAACGTGTTAAACGACACATTACTATCTCTCCGATGAAAGAATTCATTGAAGCTAAAGTGAAGGAATTCATTGCAAAAAGCTTGATTCTGACAAATAGCTGAGAGATAAATAATATTGGTTGTTCTTTTGTATACTGTAAGTTTTTTAATACACTGGAACATTTGTTTTTTCTTTCAAAACATTTAACTATTGAATTTTTCTGTGTTATGATGGAATAGTCTAATTCCTTAATGCAGTTCCGTGTTATTTTTTGCAGAAGACATTTAGTGATTACGGTTGACGGGATCCCAGTGTTAGTCCCCATTGGGACAAATGCATTTAGTTTACTGAATTATTAGCATTTTCATAAATGCTTTATACAAAAAAGGATTTTTTTGGAACATGCCTCTATAATCATAGCTTGTTGAATTCTGATTATTGTCTTTTCTATTTCTCAATATTTTTACCAATTATGTAAACAACTTTATGATAAAATTTCACATGGGATGTTGTATAGACCTGAGTTCTCGAACATTGTATAGAAAACACTAATTGGACACGTGTTTTCCAATATTTGCTTTGAGCTTTTATATATTAGCTAATGTTTACCAGTTATATCAATAATTCATAGATAATGATTTTACATATGAACTTGTATTACTTTGGATTCTTTAGCGTTCTTCAATATCATTGATTGAACATAAGTTCATAAGACTGTGCTTTTGAGATTTTATGTTCTATGTAATGGTGTGAAATTAATGACAATGAAAATGAATGTTTAGTGGGAGTTTTGGTTTATAGATATCTATTGCATTTGTGATGTTTATTTTAATGATAGCAATAGTGATTAGGATTTGAATCTGAATACAATTTTTATTTTTGTAATGTGTTCATTATTTTTCAAGGCTTGTGAAGCACAAAGACTCATTAGTCTATTACAGTTCTATTTACAATGGAAATGAACGTTTGGCAAAAGTTTTGGTTGTTAGATATTTATTGCATTTGTTGTGACTAGAATTTGAATCTGAATACAATTACAGTTGTTGTAACTATGTTGATTATTGTTGAAGGTTGCTCATTCAGAAAGATTAATCATTTTGTCTTAGTTGTGTTTACTTATTAATACATGTACAAAAAACAAGAATTGCACACATCAGTGTTTCATTGAACGGAGTTTTCATTGTGTGGGGCTTAAAATAAAAGTTTTCACTGTGCATAATAAGCTTCTTGTCAGGAGTAAAATCTTCCCACAATAATATATGATAATAATAATAATAACAACAATAACAATAATAATACATTAAACTATGGATTATGTTTTTTCAAAACATTGTGAAAAGACTCCATATTTCGTTTTGCAATAGTCAATTGTAAATCAGACTTTGCAACTAATTTAGTTATAAACATATACAATTTGTTTTCAAAAAGCAAATAAGTATTTAAATAAGCCGTGCTACATATAGAAAATTATTTTATTGTGAAGATCTTTTCTTGTCCCAAACTCATATTAAAGCTTATATTGTGTGCAACAAGATACTTTTTCACAATCAAAGCTTTTATCAAACAACTATAACCTAAAAATCATAAAAGTTGCAATAGCCAATTGTAAGTGAGCCTTTAAGTAATTTAGTTATAAACATGTACAATTTGTTTTCTTAAATCAAGTAAGTATTTAAATAATCCTTGCTATATATAGAAACTTGTTTCATTGTGTGGAAATTTTCTTGTGCGGAGCTCATATTAAAGCTTACATTGTCGCATGAAACTACTTCCACACAATGAAATCTTTTATTAAACAACAATAAACCTAAAAATCATAAAAGTAAATTAAATTAATTTAAATTGATGATGAAATCAACATTATTTAATAATTAATTTTATCAATTGCAAAAAGCAATTAATAATGTTATTATGCAGGGAAGATTTGACCTAGTAAGCTCAGAATGATAATTGTATGCAGAGTTTCATTATACGGAGAAAGCTTATCTATGTTTCAAGTTTTTGCGTAAAGTTTTATTAGTAATTGTAATCAATGTGGAAGGGCATGCTACACACAGAAAATGTGTGAAATTGCAAAATCTTGTTATGTAGAATCAGAAGAAAGAAGAAAAAGAAAGCACTTTCATTATGCGGAGTTTGGTTTCCTCATTTTCATACATGGCATAATGACATTAACGGTTTGGTGTTATTTTGGCGAATGGACAAATTGACACGTAATCGAGAACGTGAATGTTATTACCTCTAAACTAACATCAATATAGTAGTGGATGCAATTATTGACAGCCTGTAAGCTAGCTATCGTTATTAGAAAAGATTCACATTTAATTTGTTTCATACCTGGAGTAACTGATTTCTGAATTTCGAGATTTGTTTTTAAATTATTTCCACTATTTGGCATAAATGTCTACTTTGTTTTTTCTTAATTGTTATTTATTCAAAAAAAAATTTGTCAAACAGATTTCACACGCAGGATAGTAACAGATAGCGGAAATGAAAATAGTAGAAAGTTCAGTATTAATAACAATTACTCCAATACCAAAAATCCTTAAGCTTGACAGCTATAATCTGGTTTTCCAAAAAATTGTGTCGGGTTTTCTAAAAATCGTGTCAAAATTTCTACTGTTTTCAGGGTAGAATTGTGGCTCGTTTAGACTATGCAAATTATTTCTACTATTTCTCACAAAAGTAAAATTTGTTATACTTAATTGCTATTTTTTAGAGTGTCTTGTAAAATAGATTTCACATGCAGAATAGTGACAGTAGGTGGTTTTTTAGCGTATCAATAAATCTATACCTAAATCATAGTGAAAACATTGTTGGTTGATAAAATATTTTAAAAATAAGAGAACAAAAGGATATGAGGGAAAAGAAATAAGTTATTTGCATTGATATGATTAACTCACTTGTGCTAATCACTCATAGCTTTCAGTGATCGATTGCATATCAGCGATATGTGAATCTATCTACGCAAGAGAATAATAGCAACAATCTTTGGTCTACTGGATTAGTGAATGTTGCATGTGTTCCAGAATTATTTGATTTCAGAGAAATAGTTTATTTATGCGCAGAGAAATCTGATTTAAAAATGAGAACAATTATGCTACCAGCCAAAAATAATCTTATTTATTTGATTCCAGAGGCATTCAGACCCATATTGAAGCTACTGATTTCGATTATGTGCTTATATTTATCAAAAGAAAATAGTTTTTTAGAGTGTCACTGACAGGTAGCTTGAACATCATACAAGAGTTCATTTCGTTAGCTTCTACGGCTCCTTCTGATCTTTCCTCTATATATTACTTTATTTAGAGAACCATTTAGAGATTTGTGTTGATTGCACACACATTTAATGGGCCAAGAAACTATGTCCAGTGTCCCAAGATACATTCTCTATGTTCTCCATTATTCATATAAAACAAATTTTGTATGGCGACTAAGCTTATCTTATTTCAAATGAATTGGTTTTTCAATTAGTGAATTTGTTCAAAAGTGGCAAATTCTCCTTGATGGCATATTTAATAATAGCCCTCATCTTGAGTCATGCCTTTTATTACTTATTGCATAAACCTAATTTCAATTTTAAACAAGTACGAATGTAGTTATGTTATCCCATATTGTGGAGGCATAAATCTATTTCATTTTTTTGTCTAATTCAAAATATTTTTGTAAAGCAAGTTATTTGCATGATAACTGGACAAGAGCCCCATCAAATATTTGTAGAAATTTCACCTGTAGAACGAACCGGTATATGCAATGTCCTAAAGCATAATACTTGTTCTACTTCTACAAAATATTAAGCAAAAGCATAATCGAATTCATGAGCAACATGAAGTAGAAACATGCATAACTGATCAAGAGAAATAATCACACATAACACAAGATATATCCAGGGGAAAGCACCAGCATAAAACCCCAACCATGTATTATCAATCAAGTGGAGATCCTCAACCACATACAAAAAGAATCAGCTCAATAGCTATCCTGCTCTCTCTATAATCAGAAGATGAAGATCATAGACTACCTAGGCCTCAATATATAGGCCACAAGTCCTCCAATCTCCTATAATACGTATTTCTCTTAGAAATAGATCCTTCTCCATGCAAGGAATACTTACTAGAAATATCCAAGCATCTGATAGTACATTGTCCCTCATCTGATCTCAACTGGGTCTCTGATAGAACTGACATGCAACAATTATCCATGAGTGAATCCTCAGTTATCTAAAATAATAGTTGTCACATGCATGCAAGCATTAACAAACTATATTTTATTATTTTAACAACTTGTTAAAATAATCTAACTGGACTTGACTAGTTAGAACTAAGTCAATTGATTCTCTCATTATAGAACTCATACTTATTCCCTCAATCAATGGAGGAAATTAAGGATAATTTCCTCAGTCAGTGGGACAACTCATGTGCATGCTCACAAAGACTTCAAATTCGAATTTCCTTAACTAATTAACTCAACTGAATTAATTAATTAATATTTCCAACTGCTGTTAAGACCAAAATTAATTTTACTTCCTATAGATAGACTAGGGACTACTATAAATAGGAAGGGACCCAAAAATGCTATTTTTAGAACATTCTATTTTTAGAAGTTTCACCTCTCACCCAATGTGGCCAATGACCTCACTGGCCAAACTGCTATTTTTAGACATGCTATTTTTAACACATTCTAAATTTAGCATTTCTTGTTGCACATTTTTCAACACTCCCTCTCAACAAGAAAGGCTTCCTCTCGAACTCGATCTTGTAACTCTGGAATGTTCTGCATGTAACACATCTACCCGATCCACCTGCTCCAACAACAATTTGAACAAAAACACTCCCAACTGACCACTCTGTTGGGCTACGAACATATGTTGAAGCTCTACCTGCTGCTGACAAGTGCTCCCTCTCTGACATCTGCGCTAATGCAACATCTCCATGCATCTCACACCATTTCACACCTCTCTATGTCATCTAGCACTGTGTAAAACACTTGTGCCTCTCGCATTGTTGCAACTTGCTAGGTATGCGGTGTCTTAGAATTCCCTGCAATGTCACTCTCTTTGCCGCTCCATCCGCATCTGTCTCTACCCAATCAGTCAGTTCCTGCTACTCCACATCGGGGCTCCTGTAGCAAGGTCTCATCAAAGAGGTTGGTGTTATAGACATTTTTGTGCCTTGCAGCACCAAGCATGAAATGTCCATAAACCAAGGGCTCCTAAGTCCCTAAAAGTGTTGTTCTAACCCCTAAAGGAACAAGGTCAACAAATTACATCTTCTCCCAGAAGTTCTCCACCAGAAACTGCTCAGAATAAGTCAAAACATGATCATTTCAGCTGCTCCACTGGCTAGCTGCGTTGCATAGCACCTAAATACACTAGCTGGGTGCGTTGCAATGCACCTAAATGCACTATCAGGGTGCGTTGAGCGGGAAATGACAAATGGCAGTGCCATTTCGCGAGGTGGAAAGACAATGGAAGCTTCCAGAATCTTCTCCTATGACACTTGCCTCACTGAATTCGACCAAGGATGAGTAAGAGGCTCTCAGTCTCCAAGTGGAAGCAAGAACTGACAGAGAGAAGACACTAATCAAATCGCTGGTTGACTCATCCTCCTTGCATACATCTATATATGGATCCCTCATCCCAGAGATCCCGAGACTGGAATTTTGTACATTGCAAGGAATTGCTGTTGGTTTTGAGATAGATATCAGAGTATTGGGTGATTTATGCTTTGTTGGAGGTGAAGAGGGGCTTCTTTGCTGGGAGGTTGATGCTGGGTCAGGAATCATCGGTTGTAACTCCTCCTGGATCTTCTTGTATATCAATAAAAACTATTTGAGTTTTTCCTACATGCTTGTGTATCATTGATGCTTGTTACATTTGTATGTTTAGCTTAAATATGATCCTAAGCTGTTTATGAATATAGATCCATGTCTTTGTATAGTTTTCTTCTTCTGTGATCTTACAGGAACTTGGTGAAGCTGGGCAAGTAAGGGAGCAGGTAGCTGGAAGCTGTCAAAGAAGAGAGGGATTGGATCAAAGGATTAGCGTAAGACACAGGTCGGTTCTTTCTATCCCCCTCTATCTTTAATTCATAAAGGAAATACAAAAGTAGTTTTCTCTGTTTGTTTCTAAGGCAGCAGTCACACCTTAGTGGGATAGAGCAATTCTAAATAGACACTTTTCCCAGTAAAAAAATGGCGACTCCGCTGGGGACGATTGTCTAACTAGTTTGTTTGTGTATCTTTTGTTGTTTGTTTCATAAACTTATAAGTAGCATTCGAACTGCATTTGCCACAACAAATGCAAAGTAGACAACTGCTACTTCAATCCATTCACTGGATCTGTTTATGATTTGAACAGCTGATTCACAAATGATCTGATTGCCCTTTGTGATAGCTCTTAGACCCTCCTTAGATCTACCCCCTGATTGTGCATTACTGATTGCTTTTACTCGGCCAAAAACCAAAGACTAAACTGCAAACTGTGACCCAGAACCCGGATAGAATTCTCGTTTCTGCCCCAGCGCAGGTACTGTGAAGAGATCCTGCATTTCAACGCACTTCCCGAAAGGGCAACCTGCGCTGCAATCCAGTTTCTCTGTGTAACAGGTGCGCTGATCAGCCTAGCCCTGTGCAGCTGAGGTTCTTGTGCTTCATTCTTTCCAGTTTTGTCTCTGATTTTTGCAGCCTGTGATCAGTGTATGTGTCTGTTTAAAAACCCCTTTTCCTTGCTGTTATTCCGCCTCCTTTGTACAAAAGAACTGTAGATGTTTTTGTGTGTTTGTTGAGTCGTTTACAGTTTTCCATTGCAAAAGTAGAATAGTCATACTGTCGTCCTTTGATTTAGATCTGTCGCAAGTGTCGATTTCGATCATAGGAGAAAGTTTGATTGCTGTTGATGGTCGACTATACTTTTACTTTTGCCTTTGGTCTGAATTTGTGTTTTTCTAGTGTCAAAAACGAGTGTTCATTTCAAAATCTTAAAGTGTCGTAATCGTCTTTATCTTTTGATTTCGAAAAGAAGCTTGTTTGTGTTTGTCGCTTGAAAGCAAATTCAGATTTGTACATCAACTTTCTTTTTAGCATCAATATTAAGAAAGTCGAAAACAAATACATGCACATGTGCATTTGCATATTGACAGTCTGTTTGGCTTGATTTAGGAAAGTGCATTTACAGTGTGCTCTTTGCTCTTTGTGAAAAGATTGTGTCTTTCTTTTCCCCTAGTAGCTAAGATTTTCATTGCTGAAAAGAGATAAAAGTTTGCTTATCATCTTTAGATTGCATTTTAGGAATTACATCTACATCTCGTGGTGAACCCAAAAGGCAAACTTCATAAGAAAGATCAACTTAAAATAAATTCAATGAATCTAACAACGCTTTGGAACTTAACACACAACATTTAGAGTTCTAGGCTAGAGACGTATTCCGGCGTCGTAAAGCCTGGTATCTGTTGTCCTCATTGATGGTTGGGTGATTCCTCCACTGTGAGACGACAAGTGCCAGTACGGACTTGTGCTCCCACGTACCGTCGAGTATATTTTGGGAGACCCCTATAGGCTTAAATCCTTTATCCATAGGAAGCCGTGTCGGCTACCCTACTGATCGCAATGCACTGAACACAACATTCGGGAAGATTGACTGCCGTACCGTAAAAAGTATTCTGCAGTTTTGCGATTGGTTTGGTACTCCCTCTACCTAGATCTCTAGAGCAGTCCCTTTCGTTCCTTTTCAGACTCCTTAACGGAAAAGGTCCATCTGAGCACTTGTCACTTCAGGCTCATTAAAAATCGAAGGAGACTAGAGTCATCTTTTGTTTTTTCTCGACTCTTAAAAACTGAAAAAACAAGTTGTGTCAAAAGCGTCTAAAATTCATTTAATTCGGAAACATACTTCCCCTTTTATTTTAGTTGATCGAGTAATCCGAAATCGTGGAAGAAAGTCAATTGAAACCCCGTCGTTCGTGGAGACTTACGAGTCAACCGTCTTTGTCTCCGGAATCGAAACCAGTACGGACAAAGCAAACTCGTTTAACCGGTTCCAAATCTCCTATTAAAGTTAGAACAAGTGTTCCAACGACATCAGAGACTCCGGTTACTCCAAACATTTCTGGAATCCCTGCCTCTATAGAAGAAGTTCAACAGCCACAGAGGGACAGTGATACTGATCCTAGTCTGAGAGTAAACACTTGTGTTACCGAACCAGTTCCATCTACAACCGGTTCGGAGAGTCTTGCTCTTCAAACATCTATTGCTGCCGATTTCACACCTTCTTCGGCACCAGAAATATTTTACGGACCTGACGGTCTTCCCCTTCCACCTGGTCTGATTGCTATTGAAGAAATTGTAGAAGATCCTCAAACAAGTACTCCAACGCACTTTGGAGTCGGGATCACTCTATATCCTTCTTCATCAGAAGTTGGTCTACCACCAACGGAAACTCCTGTAGAATCGCTAGGTAATATTTTGGATAGACTACAAATGTCTGAGCAACCGTCAACATCTAGGACTGTGTCATCTCACACAGCGACGACAGAACTCCCTGCTATCACTCCTACAATGTTCGCCGGCATACCATCTGTCCCGACTAGCTCTCAACCGCTAGAAGGAACCCACTCAGGGGCTATTAGGACAGTATGGTCCGTTCCTGTTTGTTCATCCGGAATAATATCCGGAAACTCTTATGTTGAGTCTCAACAAATTGATCCATTTGGAGGTCAATTTGGGCAGTCCGGTCCCCAAGGGCAAACTATTCCCTCGAATTTCGGATTACCACCGTATGGGGGGTGGTATACCCTTTCATTACCCCCTCCGGGAGGATATCCATACGTGAGTTCACAACAGCATTCAGGTTACCCTGGAATTACCTCAAGTGGTTGGGTACCTATACTACCTCAACAACCAAGAGTTGTGTATTCGATGCAACAATGCGTACCTATGTCAAATATCCCGACTACGCCAGCTATTGTGACGGTGTCGCAAGTTCAAACGCTGCCTGTTGTATGCCAACCTCAGGTTTCTCAGGTTGTAATGCAACAGACCCTTGACCCTGCGACTCAACCACAATTGCTGACTAGTGGGGCGACACAGGTCCAAACGGGTACAATTACCCCTCACCTTGGTCCAACGGTTAGTATAGCGCAACAGCACATGGCTTCACAACCATGGCTGGTGCAATACCAACAACCACAATTCCAACAAGTATACCAAGGTTCTGAGCAACAAATCTTTGCGAATAGTGGACAGCCGTACATTCAAAACGGTCAAAATCAACCATTTTACAATGGTCATGTCCACCAACCTTACCAAACATACCAGCATCAAATGCATTATGTTGGTATGCAAAGACCAACTGCTCAGGCAATCCCATCTTATCCTAGGTATGCTTGACCTAACCTGAATCAACAATTACCCTTTATGGCAAACTTAGAGTTACCTGATTTAAATCGGTTAACAAACGATCCAATTGCTTACGCCCCTTGGTGGCCAGCGATTCCGCATAAACTTCCATCAGATATTCCTAAATTTAATGGAAATCCGGGTGAAGATCCATCGAATCACGTGATGACATTTCATCTATGGTGTTCATCAAACACCCTAAATGATGATTCGATAAGACTTCGCCTCTTTCAGAGGACGTTAACGGGTCCAGCGGCAAAATGGTACATTGAATTGCCTAGAGCTTCGTTCGACAACTTCAGTGCCTTAGCCACAACCTTTTTAACCCATTTTCAATTACCAATAAGGTACGAAACGGGAACAGAACTTCTTACCAACTTCAAACAGACAACGACCACTCACATATCTGATCATATACATGAGTGGCGACGTCGTCGTAGGATGGTAAAAACGTACGTCCCCGATCAGCTATTAGCTGAATGGTTTATCAAGTCATTACTACCTTCCATCACGGAAGATGTGGCAAAGGGGGGAGTCATAACAGAAGAGCAAGTTATCGCTCGTGCACAATATCTGGACTTGATCTATACTCAGTCCGGCACGCTCTACGACAAAATACCTGACGCCCCTAGACCGGAATTCTCAATTCCTCCTCCTCCTAAATCAAACAATGACTCTCATGCCGACGATGGCGTGATTGGCACGACAGACACGAAATCGACAAAGGCTACATCCAAAAAGGCCCGTAAGATTTCAGGTCAAAATGAAAAAGACGAACTTCTTGCTTCGGAAGTAAATGCCGTATCGACAGATAAACGCAAAGAAACCAAACAACCAGGAAGCAAGAAGAAGGGCAAAGGGAAGAAGAAGAAACAGGAAGAATCATCCCCTGAAAAATCTTCTTCAAACCCTCCTGGAAATAGGAAACCAAAATATCCATGCTTTATATGCGATGAGGATCATCGGACCGCAGACTGTCCATACAAAGCTGAGGTTAAAAAATTCTTTAAGAATTCAAAAACCTCCGCAGTATTAACTGATCTGTTTCCAAATCCAGGAACAAATCTCGTTGAAAGTGGAAATGCTTCCCCATCTCAAGTGCTAATGTTGTCGGTTTCAAAACAGCAAAATGATGCTTTGATATCGACAAGGAACAAAGATTATGGGAATCCACAGCTGTCGAACAACAAGGATAAAGATCAACCAAGTAGTTCGACAACAACTTCGACAGAAGTTGTGCCACCCACCATTCCTGAATTAACGATAAAACCGCCAAAGGGAGTAGTACACAAGTCGACATTTAATCCCCGCGCTAGAGCGGCACAGCATTATAACATAATGGAAGATTTGGCCCAATCGCCATCCACTATGTCGATTCTTGAAGTACTACAAAATTGCCCATCCCAAAGGCAGGCTTTATTATCAACCATTGGTGGGATTGACCCAAAGGATTCCAATCTTGTATCCTTCGATCATAAAGGATATGATCCTCAGTTACCAGCTCAACTAGCTTTCCTTATTCAAGTGAAAGCCCTCAACAAAACTGTTCATCGAACAATTATTGATGAGGGGGCATCTACATGCATTATGTCGATGAGTTGCTGGAAAACTTTAGGATCTCAAACCTTGTCACAATCTTCGACGACATTAAAAGCATTCGACGGAAGGACATATACCCCATATGGTATCCTAAATAACTTGAAAGTTGAACTAGGAGGGAAAACAGTAGAAATAGATGTTGAAGTCATCGATGGGAATCTTGATTACAACATCCTACTAGGAAGACCATGGATATATTCCATGGCAGCTGTTGTGTCGACCTATTTCAGAAAGATTGCATTTCCCTTTCAAGGAGGGATTACAATCGTCGATCAACAAAACTTCCTCCCCAATGGTTCTCAAGTTACTGGAAGCATTCCCATGATCCATGGAAGCTCCCATTCGCTTCAGAATATCGGAGTAGGCCTACTAAAAGATCCTATACTAATGGGAACTTTCGCTCTTCCACCTCCAATCAATCTGGCAGAAGTAGCAACGATAGGAACCTGCAACATGATATCTTCTACATAGATCTCAGAAAATGATATTGACATGGATCATGCAGTGGTTTTGCCCCCAAGCCCAACGGAAATATTATAGAAATCAATGTTCCTAGCATGGGAGGCAAACCCAAATCAACACTCATCAAGCGTTTGGATAGATAGGTCTAGAGAATATGGTACTCCTTTAGATCCTTGGTCGCGAGTGCATGTCACCGACGAAGGAATTGTCCAATCTATGGTAATTGAAGGAGCACCATGGAATGATTCCCACCATCGTTCTCTTCTTTCGGATTGTGAAGAAGATACTCAAAATGACCTTTATCATCCTTCAGTCTTTGATTTTCTGTCAAATACTGTAAATACGGTGGATTCCGAGCGAAACTTATCCAACATTGAAGAGACTATAGCCATAAATATCTCGACCAAAACAGATGTTGTAGAGAATATTTATGTTGGCAAATGTTGTTCTCCTTCAGAACTGGAAATATATAACACTCTTTTTTGCGAATTCAGAGATGTCTTTGCTTGGTAATATAGTGAAATTCCAGGCATTGACTCAAGTATCGTTGAACACGAAATTAAGATGTATCCAGATGTCAAACCAGTACGACAACGGCTAAGGCAGGTGCACCCCAAGAAAGCCGCTGCCATTAAGGCAGAAGTTGAAAAACTTCTACATGCTGGTTTCATCTACCCGGTTCCTCTAACCGATTGGGTATCGAATATTGTCCCTGTTATGAAGAAACAAGGGACAATTAGAGTGTGCGTCGATTATAGGGATGTAAATCAAGCTTGTCCAAAAGACAACTACCCTACACCCTTCATCGACCAGATAATTGATGAATGCGCCGGATGCGAAATCTTTTCATTCATGGACGGATTCTCCGGGTATAATCAAATAAATATCTGCCCACAGGACCAGTCAAAGACTGCATTTATTTGTCCGTGGGTCACATTCGCATATCGAAAATTACCCTTTCGTTTAAAGAACGCAGGGGCGACGTTTCAGAGGGCAATGAATTATGCTTTCCATGACATCAAAAACATCGTTCAACCATACCTCGACGACCTTCCGGCTCATTCGCGAAAGCGGACTGATCATCCGCAGCATTTAAGAGCGATATTTCTACATTGCCGACACTACAAGATACGACTCAATCCACACAAATGTGTGTTTTGCGTCAGTTCTGGTCGTTTACTTGGCTTTGTAGTCTCCAAGGATGGGATTCGTCTTGACCCATGTAAGGTCCAGGCAATCATAAATTTGCCTCCACCTTCGAATTTGCTTCAGATTCAGAAACTCCAAGGGAAAGCAAACTTTCTGAGGAGGTTCATTCCAAATTACGCAGAACTTGCTAAGGGTTATACACGTCTTTTGAAAAAGGAGGTACCCTTTGTCTGGGATCAGGTTGCACAAGCTTCCTTTGATGCTTTGAAAGATTCCCTGATGAAAGCATCATTAATGTACGCCCCTGATTATCAAAGAGACTTTAACCTGTATCTGGCTGCAGCAGATACGACCATCGCAATGGTTTTAGTTCAAGAAGTAGATGAAATTGAGCATCCTATATATTATTTAAGTAAAAACTTAAATGATACAGAAAGCAAATATTCTTACGTTGAAAAGCTAGCGCTTGCAGCTGTTCAAGCAATACAAAGATTTCGACACTATGTCCTCTTTCGGAAAACTACCATTCTGTCATATTGCAACCCCATGACTTATATATTGTCGCGACAGTTACTGGGGGGCAAATACTCAAAATGGATAGCAATCCTACAAGAGTTTGACCTGGAATTTGTAAAATCCAAGTCAAAGAAAGCTCTAGTTTTCGCAGAATTATTGTGCGATCTCCCATCTTCGTCCAACGATGAAACATCCAAAGAATCAATCGTGGATGAGAGTTTGTTTCTGATATCTACAAGCAATGAGTGGTATGGAGATATAATCATTTATCTCCAAACCCAAAAATTTAGGCCAAACACCTCCCGCTCTGAACAAAAACGTATTCGATACCAAGCAAAAGACTACATGATCGTCGGTGATACACTTTACCGTCGTGGTATCGATACAGTTCTGAGAAGGTGCCTCACCCATGAGGAGGCCGAAAAATTCCTGAACGATTGTCATTCAGGCACATGTGGGGGGCATCAATCTGGATATGCTACAACACAAAAAAATTTACGAGCAGGATACTTCTGGCCAACAATGTTCAAAGATTGCATAACCGCAGTCAGAAGTTGCCATGCTTGTCAAATTTTTTATAGCAAAACCAGAAGACCACCCACACCTCTACAGCCAATAGTTGCTGTTGGGCCATTCGCCAAATGGGGCATCGATTTCATGACATGTAACCCCACCTCGACCAGGGGGCATGGGTATATCATAGTCGCAGTTGACTATTTTATCAAATGGGCCGAGGCGATGCCTACATTAGATAATACTGGTGAAACAGCTGCCCTCTTCTTTTTCAATCATGTAGTCGCCAGATTCGGCGTACCACAGGCTATAGTCACAGATCATGGATCGCATTTTCGCAATCACATGATGGTCGAATTAGCTGCCAAACTAGGGTTGTCTCATGACAGCTCTACTCCATATTATCCGCAAGCCAACGGACAAGTTGAAGCGATCAACAAGGTCCTGAAACGCATGCTGCAAAGGATGATCGGAGTTCACAAAAGAAGATGGCACCTAATCCTGTACTCAGCCTTGTGGGCTTACCGAACATAGGTAAGGAATGCAACCGGGTTCACACCCTTCCAACTAGTATATGGCCTGGAAGCAGTCTTACCAATCCAGTGTGAAATCTCGTCTCTCAAACTCGCAATTGATCTCCTCCCCGGAACTTCAGAAGAAGAGGCTCGTTTCTTGGAATTAATCCAACTGGATGAAACCCGTCGTGACGCCGCTTTGGCTAACGAAGCCCATAAGAAACGAGTCAAGGCACAGTTCGACAAAAATGTCAAACCCCGTGTCTTCTCAGAAGGTGACTTGGTCTTGCTTTACGATCAAGAATCCGATAAATTGGGAGCAGGTAAATTTAAGTCTTTATGGATGGGCCCCTATATTGTTAAACGAGTGTTAGCAAAAGGAGCCTACGAGTTAATGGATTATGACGGAATTCCACTGACACAACCCCGTAATGGGTTGTACCTCAAGCGTTACTATGCGTAATGGTAACCAACATGCTTTTGTTATGTTTTTGTTTTCGCTAAAGTGTTTGTTTTGGTCGAGTAATCCACTTTTTACATTTATTGCAGATGTCAAACCTATTGGAGCCATGTGTTGGATATGCCGACAGAGCGAGTCGTAGTTCGCGGAACCTGTCCTCTGCAGCCTGGGCCATTTTTGATCCAAGCGGCGAGTTAGTAAGTTTCATAGGTGTATGTATTGGTCGATCAATGAATAACATCGCTGAGTATAGCACGTTGATAGAGCTTCTCTCTGATGCCATCACTCATGGTATACGTCGACTAATTGTCAGGCTAGACTCACAACTCGTAATACTACAACTCAATGGTATATATTCCGTCCGAAACCCAGCTATTTATCGCATGTTCCTAAGGGTTAAGATTTTGGAAAGACAATTTGATCTTATTCAGTATCAACATATTTCCAAAAACTTAAACACATTAACTGACTCATTAGCAAACTATGTGTTAGATAGACATTTGCAACATTTATAAAAAGAAACATATCATCAATGTTTTGCATGTGGATCATGTAACTCAACCAAAATAAAACTCCGAAAATCAAAAATATATATAACTGTTTATGGTTTACACATAATGTTCTGTAACCAAGACAAAATCGGTCAAATGACCCAAAAACTCAAAATGCTAGGGGGCACCCTAGTCTAATGATGCTCGTGATAGCAAGTCACAGCCTGTGCAATCATGCGTAGGAGACGAGTCCATCGTCTGGGCACACCAGTAGTATGCCGTTGTAACCGCAAAGGTAGCTCGTCGGTCCTCACATCCGGAATACCGAGAGTGAGGCCCTCAACCTGCTCCTGCAAAGCTGTGAGAGTCTCGGCCACATCGAGGTCGCGAAGAACAGCTCTTCCGACGGCCTCTCCTGCTGGGGCAGCAGCTGGTACTCTCAGGCGAACTACTGGACGAACAGGACCAACATCTGCATGTACACATGAGTTTGATTAAAGTCTTGATCGAATAAAGCACAAGGATATTATAAGCAAAAAAACGATAAACAACAATATGGTCACAAATTTTACCAATGGCGCCCCACTGCTCGCCATCCGGCAGTACTAAATCTGGATCACCCTGGAAGTCCATGCCAGCATATGGATACTCAGAATAAACCATCTCCTGACGATCAAACCACCAGAAGAAGGTATCAGAAAATGAAATCTGAGACTGGCCAGCATGCCTAGACATATGGTCAACCCATCTCTGCATACGTGGTTCAGTAGGAGAAGGTAAATCGAGTGCAATGTACTGCGGCTGCATTAGTGGTATCTTCTCCAAGGCAAAGGCGGTCTAAATAGAACCATACCCAAATTTCTTCAACCTCCCGTTCTTTATCTTGGTCAACTGTTCTTTCATCACAAGAAGTACTGCGTCGCACCAGTTGAACACCTTCGGTTGGAGGCATTTCAAGGCATGTTGCATATAAGATCGGTTGGCTACATGAAGAGACGCACTACCGAACATCCTACCAAAAGTAAATAGAATAGTCCTAAGGGACCTGTCAGTGACATCACGGATGATGATCTTGCCATATTTACTCGGCTGAGATCCTTCTCTGCAATACCGGCGGACATAATCTCTCACAGAATCGCCTCCTCGGGCCGAACCTGACAAAGAGATGGGGGCACCCCGCCTCGAAAAGCCAGTCAAGAAATAGATGTCTACTACAGTCAAGGGGATAGATTTGCCCCTAATCTGGAAAACCTTATTGGTAGGATCCCAAGCATCGAGCAAATACTGCAGTAAGTTGATCTGTTGTCGCATGCTAGAAATGCGGAAGAACTTCAACAAGCCACAATTCCGCAGCGCGTTCACTGTAACTGGATCATGTAGGGCAACCATGTCCTCTTCTTCATGCTCACGTTCTCGCCATGTAAGAGTCATTTTACTCCAATGATCTCTGTAAACAAATAAGAGAGGAGTTAGATCCTAATTTTGGTAAGAAACAGGCAAAATTTCCATCAAAAATTGTGCATCAAATTCCCTTTTTGCGCCCAACGCACCTGCAGCAGTGTTATAGGTGCGTTGAATGTCAAGTAGCCTTTAGACAGGCCAGCATTCAACGCAGGTTTCGATACACTGAGGGTGCGTTGATGGCAGAGCGAGTTCCTCAAACCTCAGGGGCTCAGAAAAGCTAGGAATCAAGCTCAAAATGCAAAATGGAAACCATGAAATGAAAGAGCTCAGGTTTAGCTCCTACCTGGTCCAGACGGCGCCGAGAATTGTCCACAGAATCTCCCGAAATCAACTGATGAAAATCGAGGGGGAAAAGCACCTCTAAAGCTCCAACAAACCAAGTTCAAATGAAATGGTAAAATGAGAGGTAAAAAACACTTTTCATTACTTTTACGTAGTTCAAAGTAAAATATTAGCGTTTTAAACTCATTTTAAAGCAAATATTGTTCATTTCTGACTAGTTTGATGAAGCAGTTGAAAATACAGTACGATCTTTGAAAGGACAAAGCTATTTATGGTAAAATCAAAACAAGACCATCTGATCGAGTAGTGTTACCGCGAGGTTCAAACTCGTTAAAAAATAAACCCGGATCGAGCAGTGTTTACCGCGAGGTTCAAGCTCGTTAAAAAATAAACCCGGACCGAGCAAATGTTTCCATCCGCGTTTAAGCTCGTTAAAAAATGAACTATTCCCCGGTAAATAACCACCGTGAATGTAATACTTCAACCATTAAAGCCTTGGTCGTATTTGCACCGTCACCTCCACTTTTACATTGGCTGATCATTCACCTCCATTTGATTGTTTACCCATTTTGAGGAACAGCTGCGAATAGTGATTTCACTAGCCATCCTTGTGACACTGCCGTGATTGGAAAATTCCAAACCTTACCTAGAATCAGCTGCTACCCATTTTATCACTCGTTCCTCAAAAGACGAGTCTTCTTTAAGCTCTTTTCAACTGACTCGTAAAATATGAAAAGATTGCCGAGTCCTTGGCCTTCCAGCTTGTTAAAGGGACAGGAAGTGCTATTCCTCCTCTAGATTTTAATCTTTTTGGACCTGAGGGATTATTACACAAAAAGATCGAGCGCTTGTTTTGTTCGGCTCGTTAAAAATATCGAAAATTCATCCCTTCTGTATTGTTTTATACTTTTTCGGACTTAAGGGATTAGATGACGAAAAAGGAATTTTGGAGTTACCTTTACGTACCTTTTTAGACTCTCTAAAAATGAAAAGGACCGAGTTATCTTTGTCGTTAAACTCGTTAAAAAGATTAATAGCGACAAACTTGTCTTTAGACGAGAACGAGTTTCACTATCGCTAGGCTCGTTAAAACATAGCGATGGGTTTGCCCGAAGGGAAAATTATAGAACAAGCATATGTTATCCTCCTCAAGCTTGACAAAAATAAAGAGGTACTGGTCAGCAATGACTGGGGAAAAATTGGGAAGAAAAATCAGAGAATCTTTGTTGGTAGCAAGTCGCTCTTGAACATGACACTTCCACTCCGTGTCCGAGTCGGGTTGGGTTGTTTCATTCACCGGTCACATCACCATGGTCATGCCATACCATCCACATTTGGGGTTAATGCTACCAATCCATCACATAAGTGTCGCCGACATGTTCAAGAGAAGTCATCCAGAGAAGTCACATGTGTCCCACCCACTACCATACATTATACTCCATACTTTCATGACCGCCACCCTGAACCGTATATCATCAGATTGTTTTCACCTCCATCAAAATCGTTTGCTCCGTTCCGTGTCATTGATGTGGGATTCATTAAGGCCCTCCTTTGACGGATCACTTCTTGTCGACATCAGCTCATTATCCAAGAAGCTGGTCTAGGAACACCCCATTCAGTACTTTGAAGCTTGCATGCCTCAATGGCAAGTTTCTCACTTCCGGCGACAGGTTTACATCAATGGCCTTCGATAGAAAGATTTTGCGTGGTGTTCAACGCCAAGTCCTTTATTCACACCACGTGAATTGTACTGTAGTACCTTGAGGGCCATTATCATTATCGGTGATTCCTCTCGCGCTTGTTAACAGTTTACATCATTGACTGGTAATCAAGCGATGTCTTTCCATGTTCGACTTCAGAACATTTCTCACATGGATCGACTTGTACTTCGAGTGAAGATCGGACGAAATTGAAGACCCCGGATCTAGTTTCATCCATCCGGGCTGCGATATATATTCAGGAAAATAAAGAAATTAAATGTACAACATTGCAGCACAGATAATCATCCTACCAAAAGGATGATGGCTCTATCAGAATCATCAGTCTACACTCAGACGATTGTCTGTCCTATGTACATGAAAATGAATTTATAAAGTTGAGCATGGGAATGCCCGCCTCATCTAGATCATGAAAAATAGTATGAAGATAATGTATTGTATTGTATCTTATTACAGGTCTCCTCCCAACATTGAAAGAACTTCAGATCCTCATAATAAAGCATTTCACCCGATTAATGGCCTCATACTTTAGGGGGCAACTATTATAGACATTTTTGTGCCTTGCAGCACCAAGCATGAAATGTCCATAAACCAAGGGCTCCTAAGTCCCTAAAAGTGTTGTTCTAACCCCTAAAGGAACAAGGTCAACAAATTACAGCTTCTCCCAGAAGTTCTCCACCAGAAACTGCTCAGAATAAGTCAAAACAAGATCATTTCAGCTGCTCCACTGGCTAGCTGCGTTGCATAGCACCTAAATACACTAGCTGGGTGCGTTGCAACGCACCTAAATGCACTATCAGGGTGCGTTGAGCGGGAAATGACAAATGGCAGTGCCATTCCGCGAGGTGGAAAGACAATGGAAGCTTCCAGAATCTTCTCCTATGACACTTGCCTCACTGAATTCGACCAAGGATGAGTAAGAGGCTCTCAGTCTCCAAGTGGAAGCAAGAACTGAAAGAGAGAAGACACTAATCAAATCACTGGCTGACTCATCCTCCTTGCATACATCTATATATGGATCCCTCATCCCAGAGATCCAGAGGCTGGAATTTTGTACATTGCAAGGAATTGTTGTTGGTTTTGAGATAGATATCAGAGTATTGGGTGATTTATGCTTTGTTGGAGGTGAAGAGGGGCTTCTTTGCTGGGAGGTTGATGCTGGGTAAGGAATCATCGGTTGTAACTCCTCCTGGATCTTCTTGTATATCAATAAAAACTATTTGAGTTTTTCCTACATGCTTGTGTATCATTGATGCTTGTTACATTTGTATGTTTAGCTTAAATCTGATCCTAAGCTGTTTATGAATATAGATCCATGTCTTTGTATAGTTTTTTTCTTCTGTGATCTTACAGGAACTTGGTGAAGCTGGGCAAGTAAGGGAGCAGGTAGCTGGAAGCTGTCAAAGAAGAGAGGGATTGGATCAAAGGATTAGCGCAAGACACAGGTCGGTTCTTTCTATCCCCCTCTATCTTTAATTCATAAAGGAAATACAAAAGTAGTTTTCTCTATTTTTTTCTAAGGCAGCTGTCACACCTTAGTGGGATAGAGCAGTTCTAAATAGACACTTTTCCCGGTAACAGTTGGGTACCTCAAGGATCATGCCCCTCCTACTTGGGACGATCACTCTATATCACCCCACCTCCTACCTAGAAGTATGGTTGCATGTGATCCCTTAGTCCACCTGGCTCGAAGTTTCCCCCTACTGGAGATCTCTGCATGAGTACATGTCGCTACTCGATTTCCACTTAGCTTCCCCTGTTGTGGGTACTCCACAACCTCTTGAAGCTATTGCACCAATCGTGGCTCCTCTAAAATCATCTGAGACTTCTTCTAGCTCTGCATGTTGAGAGGTAATATACCCTCCCTCTCAACCACCAAGTCTCCATTAGTTTCCTTGTTGCTTAAGGCTTTTCATGCATCTTGAACCTCAAGAGCATACAGGTTCTTGACCCGTGAACCAATCTGCTTCACCTGTCTAGTGATGATGTGTTTAAGGAAAACCTTTCCCTTACTGAAGACTACATCATAGCCTCTGTCTTCCAGCATCGCGATCAACACCAAGTTTCTCTTCAGTCTTGGTACATACTTGACATCGGTCAAGGTAAGGTGAGCTCCATGCTCCCTCTGAAAAATAACCGTGCCTACACCTGAGACACTATACTTCTCATCATTACCCATCGCTATGAGTATATGGAGATCTTTCTCCTCCAAAGTACTGAACAAACTCTTGTCATGAGTCATGTGGAAAGAAGCTCCACTGTCAAGAAACCAACCACTTCCCACCAATGATGAAACCATGCATGCGAAGAGTGTGAAATCCAAATCAAATTGTGAAGCAAGTGCCTCGCCTTCAGATCCTTCCCCGGATCCCTTCTTGGATTTCCTCCATGGACAATTTACAGCATAATGACCCACCTCATGACAACGAAAGCATCGCACTTTCGATTTGTCAACCTTCTTCCCATCATTGGAAGAACTGGATTCGGAAAGAGAAACCTTCTCCTTCCCCTTCTTCACCTTACTCGCTAAGGCACAGTTCTCCTCATCATGCATGGATGAAGATCTGTCTCTGGTGCTCCATCTGATCTCCTCCTGCATTAAATCCAACCATAGTTGTTCCCAATCTGGCAGTTTCTCCCCTCCATTCACCGAGTCCTGGTAGCTATGTCAGCTCTAAGGAAGGCCAAGGAGTGCTAGACTCACCATATCCTCATCCAATGTCACGACCCCTACACTTGAAAACTCATCCCTGCATGTGATGAGCTTGGTCAGATACATAGAGATCATCTCATCCCTTTCACACTTGATCTTTCGAAGTTTGTCCTTCAGAGCCGGCGTCCTCTGATCACTGCTATTCTGATATAAATCTTTCAATGTTTTCCACATTGCATGTGGATTCTCCTTCCCATGGAGGCTCGAGACAATGTGATCTCGCACTCCCTCCAAGAGAATTCTCCTAGCTCTAGCCACACACTTCCTCCATTCCACCTGCTCAGTCTTGTCAGTAGGCTTAGGAATTTCTTGATCAATGAAATCCTTAAGGCCATTATCTTCCAAAACTGCCTCCATGTGATCCTTCCAAGCTATATAGTTTGAGCTGCCATCAAGGGCATACTCAAGCCTCAAACCATAGAATGCCATTGATGAAATAGATGTGATAAGAACTTGAGATCTATATCAAGAATAAGAAACTTCGAATTCCTCCTGCTAGTATATTGTTCTTGCTTGATCACCTGTGCTCCGATACCATGTAGAAATTTCACCTGTAGAAAAAACCGATATATGCAATGTCCTAAAGCATAATACTTGTTCTACTTCTACAAAACATTAAGTGGAAGCATAATCGAATTCATGAGCAACATCAAGTAGAAACATGCATGACTGATCAAGAGAAATAATCACACATAACACAAGATATATCTAGGGGAAAGAACTAGTATAAAACCCCAACCATGTATTATCAATCAAGTGGAGATCCTCAACCACATACAAAAAGAATCATCTCAATAACTATCCTGCTCTCTCTGTAATCAGAAGATGACGATCATAGACTACCTAGTCCTCAATATATAGGCCACATGTCCTCCAATATCCTATAATATGTATTTCTCTTAGAAATAGATCCTTTTCCATGCAAGGAATACTTAATAGAAATATCCAACCATCTGATAGTACATTGTCCCTCATCTAATCTCAACTGGGTCTCTGACAGAACTGACATGCAACAATTATCCATGAATGGATCCTCAGTTATCTAAAATAATAGTTGTCACATGCCTGCAAGCATTAACAAACTATATTTTATTATTTTAACAACTTGTTAAAATAATCTAACTAGACTTGACTAGTTAGAACTAAGTCAACTGATTCTCTCATTATAGAACTCATACTTATTCCCTCAATCAGTGGAGGAAATTAAGGATAAATTCCTCAATCAGTGGGACAACTCATGTGCATGCTCACAAAGACATCAAATTTGAATTTCCTTAAATAATTAACTCAACTGAATTAATTAATTAATATTTCCAACTGCTGTTAAGACCAAAATAAATTTTACTTCCTATAGATAGACTAGGGACTGCTATAAATAGGAAGGGACCCAGAAATACTATTTTCAGAACTTTCTATTTTTAGCAGTTTCACCTCTCACCCAATGTGGCCAATGACCTCACTAGCCAAAATGCTATTTTAGACATGCTATTTTCAGCACATTCTAAATTTAGCATTTCTTGTTGCACATTTTTCAACAATATTTGGTGAAGCACAAGTTTTCCTTTGGGGAAAAGGGATACAGGAAGAAAGAGGAAATAATACAATTATTCGATTTTATGGGTTTCAAAGTAAAACACTATTGCTTCCAAGATATGTTATGGACATGCATTTTGTTGTTGAAGTTTGTAGGCAATACTACAATTGGCAAGTTAAATTTGAAAAGAAAAAGAAAAAGAAGTTTATTTCTTTCCCATTTACCATTGGATGGGGAACTGTGAAGAATAGAAGCCACCTTGTAGAGCTTGCGAAATGTTTGCATTTTTTTAATTTAGAATAAGTTGAAGGCTTGCTAGAGGTTGATCGAAAAGGCTTGCTTATTGCACATCTAGGTGCTATCAAATGCGAGAGATTTTTGACAAGAGTTTCAATTGAAAGTGAAAAGATTCACAGTGCTCTAAGCAATAATCAAGAACCAACAATGAGTACTAGATAAATTGTTGAAGAAGCAAGCATCAACATTGAAACAAAGTGCAAACAAAGAGGTGGAAAACCTACACAATCTTCAGTTTGCACATCTGGAACTGCTTCAGCTTCATCTTCGAGTGAAAGAAAATGAAAAGATACTAAAACTGCAAAGTTGCTTCACGTTAGATATATGCTTTAAGGGATGATAAGGAGCCTCATCAAACATTTATTCTAGAGAAAATGCACATGATTGAATTGGAAAAATCCAAAAGTCCCCTGGAAACAAGAAGCAATCAAGAAGCTATCAACGTGGAAATTGAAAGTCTGCTACCTGATTGGGTCAGTACTTCTTTGAACGAAAATAAAAAATAATGGAGAAAATTTTCAAGAAGTTCATATTTTCAATGATCGCTTTGCCACCTTTCAAGATGCAAACTATAACAGGGATAATAAAACATTGAAAATTGAAAAAGTAAGGATGCATGATAAAAAAGTTATTGATAAAGTAGAAACAAATGTTCATATGTCTAGAATTACAACGATCCATGTTATGAGATAACATGAAGCTACCGAGAATGTGCTTGCAGTGTTTATTGAGCAAACGGAAGCAGAGAACATGGTACTGAAGCAGCAATAAAAGAGCTGGAAAACACTTAAAATCTGGGTCCTTTGTTGATGACCCCAATCGCAAACGGACTTTGTGATCTAAAATTCCCACTACTAGCACATTTATATTTCTATTAGAGCTCTACAACTCGTTAATGCATTCAAATGTCATATTGTACTAATATATGCTATAGGTTAGAAATCATTGTACATGCATGGAAAGTGGTTTTTGATATGCTACAATTAGCACAGGAAATCAACTCATTTCTCGATTTGGTGAGAAGTAATATTAACGAAGACAAGTGTTTCATTAAAAGTGACTTACTTTATTTTAGTCAAAGGCTTGAATTGTTGTCTAATATGGACAAGAAAAACAGAGAACTACCAAATGCTAATTGAATGAGGCAACTCAAAGTTGGATGGTCTAGAATAATTAGTGCACTAGAAAACATTATTTTTGAATGTGATAGCATAAGAATAGAAGAAGTGATGTGTTTCTAAAGGTGATGCAAATTGTTCAAGATCTAGATCATATGGAATTTTGAATTGATCACAAAATATACGAAACATTTAAATTGGAAAAGATAAAATAGTCATTGGAAAAACGGTTTGATGATATAATTGATTTTACTTCAGAAGAAATTATCAAATGGCTAGTTGGCTTTGTTAATATTAATGACGAGAAGTTTGTCTTAACTACTTAATTACAAGAAGAGGCCATGTAGATCAAAAAGTAGTTATCCAATCAACATGTTGTCCTAGAGAGTAAAATGGTTCCTGTTGATTTGGGGTAGCATCGAATGTGCTCTACCCATGAAATTTGGTGGAGAGGTTGGGGCACATGAGATCTCCAATACCCAAAAATGGTTTGGGCAGATTCTAAACAGATCACGAGATATTAAAATAGTTAATATTTTTAATGGAGTCCCTAAGTCTAAACTTAGGAAAATTAAAATATTAATGTGAATTAATATGAAACTATGTTAGAATGGTGGAAAAGACATGGATCAAGTCAGATCTAATCTTAGTCGTTGATTAGGGACTTAATCTTGGCCATTGATATGTCAACAAGAAAAGTATAAGAGGAGGCTTGAGGGTCACTTGGAGAACACACCAGAGTGATCAGTCATTCTATTCTCTAGAGCGGGGTTTGCTAAGAGAGATAGAATCAGTGATCGGAGTTGCAGTGAAGTGGCATTGAGTAAAGATAGACAAAGAGGCAGAGATAGTGCTGGGAGAGCAGCGCAGGAGCCAGAGAGGATGACGTTGTAGCAACCAGGGCTCACACAGGGCCATGTAGAGGTAGTTGGGAGTTGCGCAGTGCTTCAGAGAGGCTAGTGTTGCTGATGCGAAGGGGCAGAAGGCTAACACAAGGCCTCTTGAGGCTAACACAAACCCATTCAGGGTGACGCAGGGCTAGCACTGGGCAGAGAGAGGTTGACGTAGTCCAGAAAGGAAGACGTTGGGGTGTCTGGAGCAGATTGGAGTTGAGGAGCTGCTGGAAGGTTTATACAGGGTTTCAACCGGGTCTCAAACTGAGATGTATTACTGCCAAGGAAA
This sequence comes from Pinus tabuliformis, assembly GCA_031772625.1. Classification (NCBI taxonomy): domain Eukaryota; kingdom Viridiplantae; phylum Streptophyta; class Pinopsida; order Pinales; family Pinaceae; genus Pinus; species Pinus tabuliformis. Next base: position 284,887,737 of record CM062807.1, on the reverse strand, counting down.
TTCTTTGTTGGGTAAGCCAGATTTGGCACGCATATTGTACTCTGAAATTTCTTAATAAGAAAACCCTCAGATAGTTGCACCGGTTTTCCTGCATTGGATTTTTCTAAGGACATTGGTCCAAAAATAATGGTGTCATTTGATGTGATTGTTTCTATTTCCTTCAGTTGTTGATCTGTAATATGTTAAGCATGCACTAGTGTTTATTTTCAGTATGTACATTGTAAATAACTTGTTAAGTAACGGAACAATTAGGTACGAATAAATCAGTAAAGTGCATAGAGGGTTTCTAACTAGTAGACTTAGAAACTTCAACATGGTATCAGAGCGTGGTTGCAGATCATAGGAGAATTGAGGACATCAGCTGAGCGGAGCAATAGCAGCAGAAAACAGTTGTCCCGAGTGACAAAAGTTGTTTCTAGCAGAGCAACAACAAGGGAAGGGTGACACAGGGCCTACTTCATCAAGGGTGAGCCAAGAAGAGGCAACGTAGAGGCTAAGGGAGGCAAAGGGAGCCTCACAGAGTTCCACGTAGAAGCCAGGAGGGCTAACGTAGTAGGCTGAGGAGACCAGGTTGCTGGTGTCGGGATTGCATAGAGCCTAGGATCTCTCACCTTTAGGTTGCTAGGGTTTAGAAGGCTGTGGGAATGTTACAAAGTGGAGTTGGTGAGGTATTGTAGTCAGAACAATACCTAACAGGGCAAGGCCAGGAGGAGGGAGTTTCTACCGAGGGTTTCTAGCCAAGAAATATGGATCAGTGGTGCAGTTGCATAGACGATCAAAGTAGGGGGCATCTCGACATGGGTAGAAGGATTTCCAGGAGGGAAATCGAGACTCATAGGGAGTCAGGTCGATAACTTCCAGGAGGAAGTAGAAGAGAATCATGGCACTACACGGAGTAAGAGATCAGGACAGATTGGACGGAGCATCAAACTTCGCAGTCTGGAAGGCTAGAATCTTATCCGTACTTGACAGAAATTGTGTCAAGTACTTCGCCTTGAAGACGATAGCTATCCTAGTTGACCCAGCTGAGAACGACAAGTACGAGGAGGCAATGGCGAGGGTTGAGAGCATCATAGTTGACGGGGTCAGGTACCATGTAGTACCACACATTACCGAGAAGGAAATAGAAAGTGAGATGTGGGAGGCCCTAAAGAAATTGTACCAGCATACTTTTGTGCAGAGAAGGATGTTACTAGAGAATCAGCTGAGGTCGTATTAGATGAAGAAGGGAGAACCGATTGGCACCTTCCTCGGAGGACTGGATGAGATCCGAGATTAGTTGATTGCTATATAAACCACGATGGATCAGGAATTGATCATGAGGACAGCTTGAATGCAGTTTAAGAAGACTGGGACCTATTTGTCCAATGTATACTGGGCAGAGGGACACATCCACCTTAGGATGAGATGTAGGTAGCTCGTTGCCAAGAAGAGATCAGACGACAATCAAAGGCAGGAAGAAACAGTAAGGGGATTAGAGTCAAGCAGGAGGAGGAGGATTTTGCCCTAACATCTAATGGAAAGCAAGAAAAGTGGAAAAAGAAGGATCTCTCCAAGATCAAGTGCTTCCACTGTGGGGAGTTGGGTCATTATGCGACCCAGTGTCCAAGAAAGAAGAGTAAGGGAGAGTCTTTCGAGACTAAGGAAGCGCCAGCAAGGGCAGAGAAGGAAGTGTTGACAGACAATGACTGTTCCATGAGTGCACATGCACCACTTGAGCGGAAGTGAGGAGACATCGAGTTGTAGTCAGGCGAACTACAAGTGATGAGGGACAAGATCCTCGAGGTACCTAGCCTCTTGGATTAGACCTTACTACAGGAGCCCCGAAGAGAAGTAACAGGACTAGATGATGTGGGTAGAGATGGATTCGGATGAAGCGGCAGAGAGAGCTATAGTGCAGGAGTCCCAAGACAGTGCGAGGCTAGCAGGCCACAACAATGCGAGAGGCATGAGAGTGTTGCACCAGTGCAGGTTGGCACAGAGAGGTATGTAACGGTGCGAGATGCAGGGAGTTGTTGCAGCAACGTAGAGGTCAGAGAGAGAGCACTTGTCAGTGGCAGATGGAGCTTCAGCATTATGAGGGTATCTAGCCCAATAAGGAGGTCAAAGTTGGGATATCAATTACTTATTAATCAGTAATTGAGTTGCAGTGCAGCAGTGGGCAACACGATGCAACATGATGAGAGGAGATGCAGTGCAGATGCAGAAGTGGCAGTGGCAAAGCCATGGGCAACAACACGGATGCAGAGGGAGTTGTCGTATAGATGCAGCAGTGGAAGTGGTAGAACCATGGGTAGCAGTACAGGATACAGCAGTGCAGAGGATGGTGGGTAGCAGGCCTAGCATCAGCACAAGGACCGATGCCGGATGATCAGAGTAATACTCAGTGAGGAGTATTGCTAGAGCACAGTCCTCGCTAAGAGGGAGTGTTGATTTTGGGTAGCATCGGATGTGCTCTAGCCACAAAATTTTGTGGAGAGGTTGGGGCACATGAGATCTCCAATACCCAGAAAGGGTTTGGGAAGATTTTAAATAGTTCAAGAGATATTAAAATAATTAATATTTTTAATGGAGTCCCTAAGTCTAAACTTAGGGAAATTAAAATATGAATGTGAATTAATATGAAACTGTGTTAGAATGGTCCAAAAGACATGGATCAAGCCAGATATAATCTTAGCTGTTGATTAGGGACTTAATCTCAGTCGTTGATATGTCAATGAGAAAAGTATAAGAGGAGGCTTGAGGGTCACTTGGAGAACACACCGGAGTGATCAGACATTCTATTCTCTAGAGCGTGGTTTGCTAAGAGAGATAGAATTAGTGATCGGAGTTACAGCTGAGGGGCATTGAGTACAAAGAGACATAGAGGTAGAGATAATACCGGGAGAGCAGCGCAAGAGCTAGAGAGAGTGACGCAGTAGTAGCCAGGGCCACGCAGAGGCAGCTAGGAGCTACACAGTGCTTCAGAGAGGCCAGCGTTGCTGATGAAGAGGGCCAGAAGGCTGACATAGGGCCTCCTAAGGCTGATGTAGGCCCATTCACGGTGACGTAGGGCCATCACTGGGCAGAGAGAGGCTGACGCAGTCCAGAAAGGCAAACACTGGGGTTTCTAGGGTAGATTGGAGCTGAGGAGCTGCTAGAAGGTTTATCCAGGTTTTCAGCCAGGACATTTGTCTCAGACTGAGAGGTATTACTGCCAGGGAAATTCTCTGTTGTGTAAGCCGGATTTGGCACCTAAATTGTACTCTAAAATTGCTTAATAAGAAAACCCTCATATAACTGCACCGGTTTTCCCACATTGGGTTTTTCCGGGGACATTGATCCAAAAATAACGGTGTCATTTGGTGTGATTGTTTATGTTTCCTTTAGTTGTTGATATGTAATATGTTGAGCATGCACTAGTGTTTATTTTCAATATTTACATTGTAAATAACTTGTTAAGTAACGGAACAAGTAGGTAGGAATAAATTAGTAAAGTGCATGGAGGGTTTCTAATTGGTAGACTTAGAAACTTCAATAGTTCCAATGAAATAATTCATTGATGCAAAGTTGAATACATTGCTTCAACAGGCCATGGATGCGGAAGACAGTTGATAGTGAAATAATTAGTGTATGTGCTCTCACATATTGTAAGTGTCCTTAAATATTTGCATATTCATTTTATGTTTACTAGTATTTAGTCATCACAATTTGTTAATTTTATTAATGTCCCCTAGTCTAGTTACTCAATGCAATTCCTTGTTTTCTTTTGCAGTTGCCCCTTTCCATATTATGGTTCACAGGAGCCAAATCACAATTCCCATTGGTACGGACGCATTTACTTTACTAGAATGCAATAGCAGGTAGTTAAAGAGAAGATGTCATAATAGCATAGTGAATGAGCCAATGAACTAAGCCATCGAACATTTTCATTAAAGATATAAGTGATTCCCGTTGAGAATCATATTTCTTAATGTTTTGCATAAGATATTTTATGCATCTGTATTTTGTATATTTATTTTAATCATGGCTATTATGATTGAAATTTGAAACTCGATACAATTCTTGTTATTGTTTTTGTAGTGCTTAATGTTAGAGACTTATGCTTTGATCGCCTATATTATGTCATGGATACATATATGCCAACCACATGAAATAGTTTTGTATGCTATGAAACTTGAAAAATGTTGATTGTCTTCATATTTTAAATTTGTGTGAAGTGCAGTACTCCGGGAAGGGCTTTTATTATGCTTTCCTTGTATCTCCCTCTCAATGTACATAATGGAAGCTTTTTACTGTATTTCAAAATGAAATTGATATATTGATTTTATGCTATTTTTATTTCTATTCGTTTTGTGTGGAACTACACAACCTTTAACGAATTAATTAGCGATGTAGCTTTGTGCGAAGATATTTCTTTGTGCTAGAAGATTTCATTGGTCCAGGAGTGTTACACAGTAATTTGTCACTGTCTTCACTCCAGTCTTCCTACTGTGTCATGTGTCCAAGTTGTACATGCTCATGTTAGACAAATGCTCTCTAATGTTGCCAAATGACCCACTTTTCCAAAGGTTTCTACATCATCGCGTCTGTTTGCCAAATAAACACGTTGATGGGTGCTCCAAAACAGTCCAGAAGCGCTACCATCGCGGAAGTACACGTGACTCCCGCGATGGTCGAATTTCATGTGCCAGCACAACTGTATCTTGTAGTTTTCCGCGATGACATGACTAGCTACGTTATTCAATAGCAATGTCAGCGCGGCAGACCAGTTATGTGCCCGTGATGATCCAGATCGGGCGAATTTGTTCCAACAGTTGGCCTTCCAGATGACTCCAGACCTGGTTGTTGGCCTTGTTTATGTCGCCCTCCTTTCTCTGGCGTGGTTGTTCCGTCATTTGTGCTACCTCCCTTGGATATAAGCTCATCCTCCCACCACTCATGGAGACTCCTTCTCCTATTTAAACTCTCACCATTGCTATGTGCTGCTAGTTTTGGATAGTTGGGAATTCTTAGTCTTTGGAGTGTTGCTGGTAGTACTATGAGTTTGCTAGATAGCTGGTGTGAGTGTGACAAGTGTGGGTTTGTTGATAGCTTGAGGAAGGTTGTGAAGTGCCTTTGATCTTGTGTAAAATTTGTGAGTGAGAGAGACTTGTGCATTGGGAGATCCATCTTCATAAAGTGAATGCTTGAAGAACATGTTGGCTGGATCCCTCTGAGAAGGCTTGTGACGTCAAGACCTTGGTTAATGCAATCAATGATGTTTTCCTATGTCTTGTATGTGATGTACTAGATAGCTCATGACTTCTTGACTTTATGAGTAAATAGATCATTGATGTTCCGGTTACGTGCTTTGTTGTATTTCCTTTGCATTGTTTCAGGTTGATTACTCATCAGGAGAAGGAAGTGGAAACTGGAGCAGCGCAACGGAACTCCATCGACTACTGGTTGAGGTAGGCCTCCAACTTGAACTATTTAAGGAAAACTATTGTTGATTTGTCCTTGTTTGTGACTAGACCCACTCTAGGGCTATAGGGGTTGCCTCTGTCTGCAGAGGGAACACTTTCTTGCATCACAAATTGGCGACTCCACTGGGGATCGAACCCAGAATCTCTGGTTTCGCAGAGATTCTGGTGACTCCGCTGGGGAGCTGGCCTTTGTTCTTTTCTTGTTTACTCTTGCGTTGAGTTTTTTTTTTGGGTCTCTTTTGAGGTTTTGGGGATTAGTTACCTGGTTTTTGAGTTTCCTAGGTTGATCTGGGAAATACCCCTTTTTGATTGAAGGGTTGACTGGTTTTGGTTCGGGAGTTTTTGTTCATTTTTCATTGTTTTTTGCATCATTGTGGAAAAAAGCCTAACAGTCATGATGTCATCGCCACTTTGTAGCTCTTTACCCATGATGATCTTGGGTTTCTAGCTTAATTCCCGCGACGACTCTTGAAATCGCATCATCGCGGAAAAAAGGTGTTTTTCTGCGATCATCTCCGGTTGTCTGTGTAAAATTTGTGATGACATCTCGGGTTGTTTGTGTAAAATTTGCGATCATCTTGGGTTGTCAGTGTACAACTTGCGATGATTCCTGAAAATTTGTTTTTATAACTTTACCTCCTAAATTCATCAATCTTGTTTATCCCCTGTTGTTTCTTGTCTCTCATTAGCTTGTTTTAAATGCTTTTGGTTAGGGTACTGTCTCTTTGATTTCATTTGAGTGAGTCTTGTGTTTTTTAGACTATGTGACCTAGCCCTTTAGAAGTTTCGTCGAGAAACCGTTTGCTTGGGTTACTTGTCTATTCAAGGTTCATCCAAAACTGTCTTATTGATTTGCTTGAGGCTTTTTAACTGCTTGTTTTCTTGCTGGTTGATTTTTAGTGCCGATTATTGAACCATTTTTTTATGTTGATTCGGTTTCTTCACTACCAAGCATAGATCACAATTGTTTGGATCGATCAGTTCACACTTGCTTGTTTGTCTCTTTGAATTCACAAAGAAAAAAAAAAAAATTTAAAGGAGTGCGTTTCATTTAGCATGCGAAAGTGAAAGTGAATTTGCATTTCAAGTTGAATATTGAAAGGCGAATGGTTAAATCTCTTATTAGTAGTGTCAGTGCACTTTAGGAATTGATGTATTGATGCATTGTGTTTCTTAGTGTTTGCATTCGCTTGTGTTGGTTTGGGAATGAACTCTATACCTTTCTGTAAGTAGGTGTTCATCGAAAAAAAGGGATATTTCATTCATTCTAGCTGCATCTTAGGATTTGTTATATACACACAGTAAGACCTGAAAACTGAAACATAATCCAAGATCAACTTTAAAATGAACTGAATAAATCTAACAACACATTGGAACATAACGCACACATTTAGAGGTCTAGGCTAGAGACGTGCTCTAGCGTCGTTAAACCTAGTCACTTTTGTTTCCACTCAAGGTTGGGTGATTCCTCCTTCTGTGACTCAATAGTGGTCTAGCACGGACTTGTGTTCCCATGTACCATCGAGTATATGGTGGGAGCCTCCACTAGGTTATCATCCTTTATCCATAGGAAGTCGTGTCTGCCACCTTACAAGCCGTAACGCACCGAACACAACATTTAGGAAGATTGACTGTCGTACGGAAAGTCCTTGGTTTTCATATGACTGCCAAGGTGTATATGTAGTTTTACGGATTTGTCTGGTAAACCTTTTTCCTAGTTCTCTAGAGTAGTCACTTTCGTTCCTTTTCAGACTCCCTAAAAGAAAAGGTCCATCTAAGCACTTGTCACTTCAGGCTCATTAAATATTCGAAGGCGACTAGAGTCATCTTTTGTCCTTTTCTTGACTCTTTAAAAATGAAAAGGTCAAGTCTTGTTCCTGCGTCTTAAAATTTATTCGGCCACGATTCACATTTACCCGGTTAGATCTTGTTTGTGTTAGCTTGAGTAGGGTTCTTTCTCATTCTCGATGGCGACATCCCCCGAGCCTACCGGCCAAGGTTTTCCTTCAGATGGAAATCCTGGTCCGTTTCCTTCCTTTGGAAATGTCGGTGCTCCGTATATGGCAACATTGTCGTTGCCTGGGATAACCATCGGTTTGCCCGTATGGTTGTTTTCAACCTCGGTGGTCCCGAGTGTCATGACTCCTGTTCCACCGTCTCCTTCGTCCGAACCAAGACATGTTGATTCCAAGGTTGAGCCTACGCCTTCTTCTCCTGTTTCTTCCTCCTCCTCTCCTCCTTCGCCTGGTGAAAGCTTCACATCCAGTAACCAGGAGCCTAAGAAGAAGAAGAAGAAGATGAAGAAGAAGAAGAAGTCCGATAAATCCAAGGCCACCTGTGCAGTTACCGCTCCGAGTCCATCCCAGGTTGAACCACCTTCTGCTACTCCACGGAAGGTTAAGTTTCCTTGTAAATTGTGCAAGGGTGACCATCTTCTTTGTGACTGTCCTGGCATTCCAAGGATCCTAGAAGTATGGTCTCACAATCCATTTCGTCCCTCATCGTCCTCTGAAGCTCAAGGTGATGTTGTTCTAGCAACTGGCAACGGTAGGAAGGAAGGGAAGATTCGATTCCCCTGTAGGCTATGTGAAGGCATCAATCCCCTTCACCTTTTTCTGCTCATAGATAAAGCTTTCGCCGCTTTGGAAAGTCTTACAGCTTCTTCACCCCAACTTCCCGTTGGTTATCAGCGGCTCTCTCCAGACCCTCCCTCCCTTGACAAAGAGATTAACGTAGATTCTTCTCTTATCCCTCCTTCTTCGGAGCCTGGCTGTGCTCAGCCTATTCCAGACCAACCATTGGTCGGAAAGAGTGTCGACTTAAGTTCACCACCTGTTGATCGCTCTGTCTTGGAAGAGCATCATGCTCATGTTCTTCTCATCTCATCAGATTCTCCATCGTCCGAAAATGACTCTCCTGTCCCAGCTGATTTGGGGAGTCCTTCTCCGGTTCCTGGGGGGCATGGGGGCAATCATACGGTTCCCCCACCAAATAGTTTGGCCGTCACTTTTGACTGGAGTCATTTGACTACTTTTTGTCTTCCATCCTATGTGCCTTTCGAGATTACAGTACACGCCTATGATAAGGTCGTACCTGGCACTGTCTCGGATGAGGATGCGTCTGTCAGTCTTATGCCTTCCACTACTTGGAAAGCTTTGGGTTCCCCACAGCTTGTGCCGGTCACACAGAATCTATTGGAATTCGACGGAGAACCCTGTCAACCTGTCGGGATCCTCCCAAAGTTGCCTGTTACTTTGGGGGGAAAAACCGTCTATATAGACGTCATGGTTGTCCAAGGTGAAAATTTCAGTCTTCTCCTTGGCTGTGACTATATTTATGCCATGGGGGCCCTCGTTTCTTCCCTTTTCCGTGTGGTTTGTTTTCCACACGAAGGAAGAATAATGACTATAGATCAATTATTGTTATTTAGTCCCCCGGTGCCTCCTGCACAGCAGTCATCACCTCTCTGTTCTTTCTCTCAAGCAGTACCTTCTCTGCCATAGGTCAATTATGTGGCTACCCGTTCCATCTCCGCCCCTGTTGATGATCATGCAGATGGTCTCGTACATCATGTACTGGGGGCATTGGAACTCGATCTGTCATTGGTGCATCATGACACGTATTCCTCCCAGAGTGTGTTTCTTCCATCCCGCGAAGACCTCTTGGGAGCCATGTTCTTATGTGGCCCATGAACAGAAATCCGAGGATAGTTCTGATCTTGTGTCGACCTCGTTAAAAAACAAAACATGGTGTCACGAGGATAGTTCTAATCTTGTGTCGACCTCGTTAAAAAATGAAACAAGGAGTCTCGAGGATAGTTCTGATCTTGTGTCGACCTCGTTAAAAAACGAAACAAGGTGTCCCGAGGATAGTTCTGATCTTGTGTCGACCTCATTAAAAAATGAAACAAGGAGTCTCGAGCATAGTTCCTGATCTTGTGTCAAGCTCGCTTAAAAATGAAACAAGGGTTACGAGCATAGTTCCTAATCTTGTGTCAAGCTCATTAAAAAATGAAACAAGGAGTCCCGAGGATAGTTTCTTGATCTTATGTCAACCTCGTTAAAAAATGAAACAAGGGTCATTAGGATAGTTCTTTTACTGTGTAAACCTCATTAAAAAATGAAACAACTCCCTTTCCAAATCGAGTCTTTGCTTAAGATCTCGAACGTGAACCTTCATTCCATCCACCTCGTTGAATGCAATGAATCTTGGGGGGCATGTACCTCGATTTGTGTCATTATGCTGGGGGTATGCGAACTTATAACAAGCATAGTTTTTCGTTTCAAGCTTGTGTAAACATGAAACCGAATCCAAGCAGAGTTCTCTATGGTTCAAGCTTGTGTAAAAATGAACCCATTTCTTGATTTATACCTCGTGATTGTCGTTTGTATCCGCTAAATTTTGCTAGATGAGCCTTAGTTGTTTCATTCCATTGCCACCATCTCTTTGGCCGATCATATGCTTTCACTTGGTTGTTTTTCCTTTCTTGAGGAACTGCAACGATGAGTGGTTTTTTAGCCAACCTCTTGACCATTACATGTTTTTAGCAGTTCCACCAGTGCCGGAACCAGTTGCTACTATTTATACCACTCATTCCTCCAGGACGAGTCTCCTTTAAGCTCTTTTCTGACTTGTAAAAGATGAAAAGATTGTCGAGTTTTTCCTTTTTTGACTCGTTAAACGAAATAAGAGGCGGTCGCCTTTAAGCTCTGTTAGCGCTTGAATTTGGCCTCAGGCTGAAAAAGACAAAATCCAAGGCAACATCAAACCACTTAGCCTCGTAGCTAGCTCTACGGGGACAAGAGAGGGCTCTCTCCGGGTCTATCTCGGAAAAAGGTCTTCAAAGGGCGAAGATGATCAATAAAGAACACTGATTTTAGGCTAGTAAACTGATAGGGAAAGTTTGATTTTAAATTTTTAGGGTTTTGTTGGAAAACTGAGCACAGCAATTTTGGGTGCGGGGATGAGACACAGTTTTTGCAGAGGTATTTTTGGGGCAAGGTAGGAGATTTTCTTGATGCCTTTGAATTAAGTGAATGGATAGGAATGACCAGTGAGGATCTAAAGAGAGCAAGAAACTTTCGAGAGTTCTCTTTAGACAGATGAAAACATAGATATTAAGCAAACTTAAAGGCAGAGCATAGAAACCATGAATTCTACCTTAACACTTCATTTACTTAATGTGCAGAAAGAGAAGTAGGAAAATGATACACATAACACACTTACAAGTACATGAGAGAAGTACACCATCAACACAAAACACCACAGGAATCCCAAATAGTGCTGCAAAACCCTGGTCTTTCCTTTGCCAAAATTGCAGAGATACAAAGAGTAAAACAGTCTAAGCTTATCCCTCAAGAGTCCAACCATGAAAATGACTAAGAAAGTACATAATATAGGCAAGCTAACACACTTCCTTGCCTCTAGGGGTCGATCTCATCATCCTAGGAGCTGTTTCAACCAATTCTAAACTGAACACTACAATCTAGGTAATCAAAACAACTTGCCTCTATAAGTTAGGAAACCAATTCATTCATTAATTTTTTGCCATTTTATGAATGAATCTTCTAGAATAGGTAAAAAGTGTCATGCCAATCATGAAATTACATCAAATACACCAAGGAGGATGAAAAATCCAACCAAAAAGTCAAAACTAGTCACTCCTGCGTTTTCCTGTGTTGAAGATGCAAATCTGGCAAATTTTCCCAACGCGTAGCGCACCTTTCAGGCCACTTTTGAGGCACTTCCCGGCATCAAAATGAGGCACAAGTGGGCTTGTTGGAAAGGTTTGGATGTCTACTCTCCAGCCCAAGTGGAATTTCTCAATTTGGTGAACATTTGTCCCTCAAAAATTGCAATCTCCCAAGACTGCTTCCTGTGTGTCCAAAAAGTGGTAGAAGGTCATTTTTTGCTTGTTTTTTGACCTTTTGGGGGCTCAAATCTCCATGAAACTTCTTGGCAGTGGCTGAGCAAGTGTATTTTGCCATGAAAAATCCAAAAATGCTGAGTTTTCCTGAAATGGACCTCCCCAACTTAAGGGTAGCGCGTGGCGCGCTACGCGTTGAGGGCAAAAACCTGTGTTTGGCACAAAAAAGTCAAAATTGACCAAAATTGCTCAAAATTTCCTAAATTTTGTGCTGGAGGTGTATCATTGAGCACCATGCTCCCTCAAGGTGGCTCCAGCAAAAATTTGAAGTGGATCGGGCCTTTTCCTCCGTTTTAGTGCCTTGGCCAAGCATGCTTTAAGTACCTTCATTTTTGCTTTGCACACATGCATGCGGGCCCAATAATGGTTCTTCATGTGGCGGAGCATGTCTTTGTCCCTATTTGCATTTGCTATCAATCTCTCTAAATGTGTGTTCACCTGAATGAGCATAGAGCTTTGCTCCTTAGGTGTCAAATCACCGGGTCTCTTGCGAGCCAAATTCCGGTCTTCTCGGATCCTCCGCAACTCATCAAGAGTGTGTTCATCCTCTAATTGCTTGTTGCGCTGCTCTAAGTATGTGATTGTCCAATTTTCCATTTCCAACTTTTGCTGCAACAAGTCATTTTCAGCCCTTAGTTGCTGAATGATCTCCTTTGCCTCTAGGCTAGGAGAACTGATATCAAGGTCAACAACATCTATGCCTGGATCACCTGATGGCCCCTCATCAATCTTGGGTTGCTTGCCTCTCTCTTGTACCTGTGCTGCTGTCGATAGCGAGGCCCCTTCCACCTGATGTGGAGGTAAAACTCGCTGTGCTGATGAAGAAGGCGAGACCCCTTCCACCTGATGTGGAGATAATACTCGCCGTGCAGATGCAAATAAGGCCCTGTGGCCTCTCTGATATGTAACATAAGGAGGAGTGCTGACATGCTCTGGCTCAGGAATATCAAACTGCTGTGAAGGCCCTCCCTCATCACGGACAACCTCGGGAGGTGGCTGTGGCACCATGAAGAAGTCACGAGAAAAGAAATCCTCCCAAGCAACACCCTGCTGTGCCAACTGATGCATCACTATGATCTCGATCAATGCATAATGATATATACTTTTGAGCTGTTGTGCGGGATTCTTCCTTTGCACTACGGGCACCATATTCTCTATATTTCGGCACATGAAAAATGGAATGTTCATCATTCGTACCCGGGTGAAATGCATCAATAAACGGATATGGTACGAATATAAACGTGAAAATCTGCCCTCACAAGTGAAATAACGCATAATGAGCCTCATCAAGGGTGCATACTCATCCCTTAGGAATCTAAAAGGAAAAACAGCAGTAAGGTTCCTCATGCATCCGGGTTTGATGTATGGTTGATAATGAAATTTGTCCAGTAGCTTGCGCTTGGTCCATTCTTCCCCAACATTTGGTATCCCGGTGGATTGAGCAACCATTTCAGGTGATAAGGTGAAATCCACTCCTGCAAGGTTCACATGGCCATTGTGCAAATGTAGGACAAACAAGTGGACCAGCTCTCTATGGTGTTGAATTTGTGAGATCCTCTCACAATATCCAAAGCATGATTGATATCGAAAACATGACATTGCAAGTGGACAAGCTTGCAAATGAGCCAATGAAGTGGGCTCCTCTCTGACATGCCGACCACCCTTACCACCCTTATGATGCCTCCTTGGCACTTCTACCTCTGGTGTTGAATCACTGTCATAGCTCTGCTCATAATCTGATTTGGTTTCTGACATGGTTATGAAGGCAAGATGACTGAAATATATTGCTGACTTGGCACCCAATTAACTGCTCTTTGACTTTTCAAATGTTGTCACCAAGGGGACATAAATACAAGGGAACTATTAGGGATAGGGGAACATGTGGGAATTAGGGAGAATAAACACAAAGAAGGAATTTAGGGAAGACAAGCATGGGAAATTACAAAATTTTGGGATTTTGAAGTGTAGTAGGGTTTAGGAATTAAGTATGCTTTTAGGAATTTTAAAGAGGAGAATGATGAAATCTCAAGGGAAAATTGAGGGATAAAGGTGATGAAAATGAGGGAAAAATGGATTTACAAATGGGCAACCTTGGACAACAAGAGCAATTTGAAACCCTAGTGCCATTGAAACTTTAAATTTTCCATAACAAGAGAGGGTTTTGATTTATCATTCACATAGCATTTGAACATATTAATTCTCTTTTCAATTTGCAAAACCAAATTTAGGCATAGAGGAGAAGCCTACCTGCACTTTGCCTGAGAGAAAAATCATTTTGATGACTTGCTGGCAGTTTTTTGAGCTGAATCCCCAATGCGTAGCGCGCCTCTGACGCGTAGCGCACTTGTAAAATAACACTGGAAAAGTCTGCCTGATGCGTAGCGCGCCCCCGACACGTAGCGCGCCTCTCCTGACGCGTAGCGCACTTGTTAAATAACACTGGAAAAGTCTGCCTGACGCGTAGCGCGTCCCCGACACGTAGCGCGCCTCTCCTGAGGCGTAGCGCGCCCCTGAAACTGCTCGACTTGCTCAAGAATTCCTCAAATCGACTTTGCAAGGATTCACTTAGCTTGTCAATGGCAAATGAGTTGTAAATGAGGAGTGATGTGCTTTTATAGGTTTCCTTTTGATTTTTACTTGGCAAAAACCCACTTTGTAATGTTTTGAGTGTTGACACTTTTTGAATTAATTGGCTCTGACCTTTGATTTCTTTTCTTTGAAAAATTGGTTGAAATGATGATTTCTTCTAAAAAAAATTGCAGGGATAGCTTCTAGGATGCTTTGGCAAAGGAGACCAAGGCTGCACTTCGACATTTGAAGAATTTGAAATTTTGAGAATTTTTACAAAAATGAGATAATGACCTTGTTTTCAAAAACAGAGTTTTTGAGAACAAGGTGAAAATTTAGCTGTACAATGATAAGAATTTTTGAAATAATGTTTAATGAAGGACATCCCTCTGGCCTGCTGGTCCTTTATGACCTCTCAAGACAAAAATGGACTCAACCCTAGACCTAAGACCTTAAAACTTAAAGCAAGATGAATGACCCTTTGAGGATTTTATTTACTTGAACAAACCTGAACCAGCAATGCCAAACAAGAGGGGAATAACGACATAAACTCCCTCCACCAAGATTATGGCATGCCTTACGGAATTCAACATGATCACATTGATGAGACACCTAATCATGAAATGAAAAGAGCTTTGATCTCTGGTGGAGGGCTACTAGACCGACTCTAACATTGGCTCCAATGGAGATGGTAGCTCCTTGGAGGTGCCAAGAACCGCAAGCCTCTGGGAGAGCAGACCAGTGTTTTCAACCATTGGGCGATGGAGTCATTATTTACTCATTTGACACAAATTCTGACAGCTTTAGTGACTGCAGATTTGACTGAAAATTGGACACAACTTTGACCCAAACTAACTCAATTGTGAACAGAAAATGGACTGATAAAAACACCTTGACAAACCTCAAACCAACCAATCTCCATCTTCAGAATTATAGCCTTCACCGCGGGCCCCAGACTGAGAATGAAAGATCAGCATACACATGCGGTAAAACAGAAGTAAAACGGTATATACAATGATGGTGACAAGAACAGAAAATGCTCAGACATGGTACCTCTTTAGCAGTCGACCATTGATCGACCCTCCAGGATAATCATCTCCATTCATTTCCTTGAGAAGAAAAGCATTTTGGCCACGATATGCTGCGATCTTATAGGGACCCTTCCATAGATTATCAAATTTGTCGTGCTTCCCTTTGTCTTCATTCCGATCATCCCACTTCAAAACCACATCATCTATTTGAAAGCCATCTGATTTTGCTTTCCGGTCATAAATCTTTTTTATGCGCTCTTGCAACTTGAGAGTATTGCGAAGAACCTCCTCCCGTGTCTGCTGTAAATGAATCATTTGATTAATCCGCCTTTGCATAGGATCTTCCTCACTATCAGCTTCTTGAAGCAATTTGACTACCAGAATAGCAAGCGAAGTAGTAAACACTGCATCTGTCCCGTACACCAACTCAAAAGGAGACATGCCAATTGACATTTTATGACTTACCCTATCAGCCCACAGTGCATTCACTAACTTTTTATGCTAGCTCTTCTTATTGATTTCCAGCAACTTTTTAATGATATTTACCAAGGACTTATTTGAAGATTCTGCCAACCCATTTCCTTGCGGATGGTATGCGGTAGAATACCCCAAACTCATATTGTATTTGTAACAAAATTCAACCATTCTCTTTGATTTAAATGCTGCTGCATTATCTGTAATTAAAAACGTGAGAGTATATTATTTTCAAGGAAAGAAATAATTACCGCATCCGTGGCCTGCCGGGTGGGAATGGCTTCAATCCATTTTTTGAAGTAATCTGTAGCTGTCAATATCCATCTATGCTATCCTGACGATGCCAGATGAATCTCACCGATAAAATCCAAGCCCCACTGCTGAAATGGTGCGTTGACTTCAATTGGTTTGAGAGGCAATGGCTGCAATTTCTATTTCCCTTGAAAAATATGGCACTCATGACAACTCTTAAGAGCTTTATATACATCTGAAAACAATGAAGGCCAATAAAAACCAGCCCTTAGGATCTTATTTGTTGTAGTCTTCCAAAACAAATGACCCCCACAGTCACCTTTATGAAAATCTTCCACCACTGTTTTGACTTCCTCCTCGACCAAACAATTCAGCGATATTCCACCAGGGTCTTTCCAATATAGTGCAGATTTAAGGATGCAAAACTTGGCTGCTTTCAACTTCAATGTCCTACTCTTATTTCGAGGCATCCCGGGAGGTGAAGACAAATTTTGAAGTACATATACAATATCAGCATACCAAGGAGAAGAAATAAAGATGTCGGATACCTGTTGTGCTGAATTCTCCTCATCTTCATCGGACATGGCAGCTATCAAATTGATGTCTAGGACATGTAGATTTGTTTCAGCCATCAACTTGGCAAGACCTTGCCCTTTGATCAACTTAGTGGGTTTAATTTCCACATCATACTCTAATAATGCAGCAATCCACTTTCCCCGCCTTCCTTCTGGTTCTGCCTGTACCAACACATCCTTTACTGTCGCGTTAGGAACATAAGCTATAATGTGGGAATGCAATATATACACACGGAAATCCTTCAATGCCTTCACAAGCACAAGCGCTTGTTTTTCGATGATGTTATACTTCAACGCTCCGTCTCTTATAATACGGCTGAAAAAAGCAATAGGCTTCTCAACTCCATCTCTCTTTTGCATTAATACAGCTGCCAATGTGTGCTCAGAGGCAAATGAAAACAAAATAAAATCTTGTGTGTAATTCGGACTGATTAGAGTAGGGGCTGAAGATAAAACCAACTTTACCAAATTAAAAGATTTTACCGCCTCTTCGGTCCACTTTAGTTGGCTGTCCTTTTTCAGCATGTTTGTAATTTCTCTAAGGTGCTCGGCAAGATTCGGAATGAAGCGACGCAGAAAATTCAGCTTACCATTAAAGGACTGTATTTCTTTTTTGTTCCGGGGCTGCTCAAGTTGCTGAATAGCTTCAACTCGTGCAGGATCTATACGGATGCCATCTTTGGAAATGATGTGACCCAAGAGCTTGCCTTCACTCATGGCGAAAAGACTTTTCTTTGGATTCAGCGAAATACCATATTTTCTACACTTTTGAAAAACAATTTGCAAGTGATATAAATGTTCTTCATCAGATTTTGAAAAAACAGTCAAATCATCAAGGTAAACAACTAAAAAGACATCTTTCTCATTGGCAAAGGCCATGTCCATCGCACGCTGAAAAGTGGCACCTGCATTTTTCAAACCAAATGGCATTTTTGCATAATGAAATGTTCCCCATGGAGTAGTGAATGCGGTTTTGTCACGATCATCCTCATGTACCAAAATCTAATTGTACCCGGAATAGCCATCGAGTAGCGACATCCTTGATGCTCCAACTACTCGCTGCAATATATGATCCATTTTGGGCAGCGGATAATTGTCCTTTAAAGACACCTTATTCAAATTTCTGAAGTCAATGCATAAACGGATCTCACCGGTCTTCTTTCTTACGGGTACCAAATTGGATATCCAATCAGAAAATCTGATAGGTACTATGATTCCAGACTTGTACAACCTATTCACTTATTTTTCTATCAATGGCAGCAATTTAGGATTGATTCTCCTCAAATTTTGGCGGAAAGTTTTTTGATTTGGCTTTATAGGAATAGTATGCTGAATGATATTAGTATCATATGTTTTCAGATCTAAATAATCCCATGCAAAGACATTAGAAAACAAAGACAACAATCTGACATACTCTTTCTTTACCTTTGGTGACAATGACTTAGATAGCTTTACCATCTTAGGATTTTCAGCTGCTCCAATGTTTACCTCCTCAACACCTTCTTCAGTTGGTCTCAATGTCGGCTTGCGGGCCACATCATCTTGATCAAACAGCTCTTCCAAAGGAATCAATCCTTTAGGAATAAAATTATCCTTAAGTTGCAACACATCCATTTGATTTACCTCATCTGGTTCAATATCTATGGAAATGTCCTTAAACTCACCTTCAGTATGCAGAAAATCTTTGATTTCTTCATCATCCTGGAAGACTTGCCAACATCGTTGATTATCCGGAACTGTGGGGCGGTGTTTCACAGAAATCTCAAATTTGTTGCTGGAATTCATTGGAATTTTTAAATTACTTGCCGCCTTGGCCAATGCATCAGCAACACCATTTTGTATGCGGGGCACACATGTCAAAGTATGTTCAGAAAATAATTTCAAAATATCTAGGACAACATTTCGATATGCTCTTATGCGAGGATGCTTGGCCTGAAACTCACCTTTAACTTACTTTATCACCAACTCGGAGTTTCCATAGACTGCAATCTTCTTTGCTTTCAACTTGCAAATAATTTTAAGGCCAGCAATAAGAGCCTCGTATTCTGCCTCATTGTTTGAACAATCAAATGCTAGTTTATAAGAACACACTCTCACCTTGCTTGGAACTTTGTCTCGGGCAGAAAAGGGACTTCGAATCCACACACCAATACCAGCACCATCGCTGCCCACAACGCCATCGAAATCCATGGTCCAAAGACCATCTTCATCTTCCTCCAACTGATGAAACTGTGTTGCCTCTGTTTTTTGTATTTGCTGCCCCTTAGCTTCAGCTGTTTGCCTCATGACAGCTGACTTTTCTTCTCTTTCCTTTTGTAGAACTTCTCTAAAATTTTCAGTAATCTCTGGTATATCTTCTGCCTGAACTAACTGACTATCTATCTCATTAAAATTATCAGCAAACAAAACAAAAGACTCCAAATCTGTATGTACATAATTTACAGGATGATTTATTGGCTTTTCTTTGCTAGTTATCATGTATTTCATCTTTTGCTCCCGATATAACTTTCTCATTTGACCGAAGACTAGAATTGTAGCATAAGAAAAATCTAGCTGAAGTGTACCTTTCAACTTAGCTCCCCACGAGCTTGAAAGCAACATACCAAAACGCGAAGGAATATCCGCCACAACCACATCCATCAAGACATTCTTAGCTGGAATTTGATCTAGGCTTACCACCAAGTCCTTGATCAATCCAATACACTTTACCCGACTGGAATCAAATGAATACAAATCATGATATCTTCTTGTGATGTCCAATCCCAACCTTTCCATTATTGCTTTCGACATCAAATTGTGCGAAGCACCCGAGTCAAACATAGCATTATTTAAAACATACTCGTGCAACCTCAAACTGATATAGAAGGGAGGAACATCATTTTCAGGAGACTCACCATTTAAAGCAGGCCCAAAAATTAATTCCGGATGATCATCTTCTACATTTACCCTGTCAAGCATTGGATCAATATTCAGAATTTTGGAAATTTGACCTCGGTAGGTGGTGTTTTTCATGATTTCGGTCAATGGAATAGACACTTTCAGCTTTGAAATTTCATTCTCCAAACTAAATGCTGAAACCTTATCACCTTGCTTGGCCGGAACTTCTCTTCTTTCAACTTTATCCTTCATTATACTTGGTGACTGATTTACCTTATCCGCTGAAGATGATTGACTGGCTGGGGGATCAATTATATCTTTCCCTTTTGTCTGTGGGGAAGCTGAATCATTTTTTACTGAAGTATCTTTCCTCTTCTGAATGGAATTTATGGGAACAGTTCGATTTCTTAATTGTCTCTGCTGAGCGGACAAAGCATTGAGATATCCTCTTTGGTACTCCTCCGATTCTTCCACGAGGGCTGCATCATTTGATCAGATATAATCCTCATCCTGTTGGATGATGGAGTTTCTCATCAATTCTTCTTCTTTTGTAATATAAGTAGGCAGATCACCAGGAGTGAAAAAGTGATTTTCCTCTCCTATAGTATCACCTTCATCCTCGGATTCTTGGCTAACAAAATTCTGCTGAAGTGGAGGTTTTATTTGCTGCTGAACTGTTGTTTCTTGTGCCCTTGTTTCATGCTGCTTAATTCTGTATTGTGGCTGCTGCGGACCTCGGAAATTAGGATTACGAATCTGCGGTTCCGGCTTGCTGAGATGAGTGTTTTCAAGCAACCTTTCTACCCTTTCTACCTCGCGAAGGAGTTGATCTGATGTAGAGGCTTCTTCTTTGATTGTCACTCGCTTTTCAGCTTTCATCCTCGCTCTTTTATCATTCAAATTCGCTTCAACACTAACATCGATTTTCTGCATATCCTCCAAGGTAGGCGGATCTCTATCTCGCAATGAATAAGCCATCTCCGGATCAAAGCCACCCGGGAATTTGAGAAGTGCTGATTTTCTAGATGGTCTTAAATCATCTGGAATAGCATTTTAAACTGTGTTAAACCTGATAATGTAATCTTGGACAGACTCACCATGATTACGTTTGAGATTGTTGTACTCAGCATTGATCTGAAGTGGATCTTTTCTGATTTCCCATCGATCTAGAAACTGCTTCTGAAGTTCTTCCAATGTGGGTATGCTCCTAGCTGTCAAACCTCTGAACCATTTTCTTACTTCTCCTCCAAATGTTTGTATAAACAAACGCATAGTCACATCCTCTTCATCTATCTCATATAGATCAAAGAAAGTTGTGATCTTGTCTATATGCTGCTGAGCGGAAACACCCTGAGGAGTGCCATCAAACATGGGAATTTTACTCTGATAATCAGCTGGCATATAATGCAGATTTTGAGGAAGAGCAAGTGGGGCAAACAGGGCAGCCATTGCTTTAGGTAGATTGGGTCTAGGAGTAGCAGGTGGAGTAGGTGTAGCTGTAGTATGAGGGGTATAGGGAGGTGTAGGCAGAGGAGAAGCGATATGTGATGAGGAAGGATAATTGACTGTGGATTCAAGATGTGTAACTATAGGGGATATAGAAATAAAAGGAGGATTGGCCTGCTCGTGTGGAACTGAAGCCGTGAAAGTAGATCCAATATTGCTAGATATAGTTTCTAGGAAATCAGCAGGATTAGTGACTTGGATATCTGTCTGAAGGTGTCTTAGGATGAAATTTCAACCAATTTATTGTGTCTCTCGATTTCAAGGGCAGTAGCAAAATCAGGGTTAGGAACTAGAGAATCAAGTGCACTTTCAGATTTGGTTTTGAACAAAGACAACTCAAAACTCTCGTCAAAATCAATGTCTTCAAGATACTCAAAAACAGCTGGACATGAATGAGATTTGAATATATGATTAGAATCTGAAGCCAGTTTGGATATCAAGGAACAAATAACCAATCAGCCTGTGAAAACTCTCAACTAATCATCCAAAAGTTTAGAGTTTGCAAATGAATTGGGGTAAAATGCAATCGAAGTGTCGTA
This sequence comes from Pinus tabuliformis, assembly GCA_031772625.1. Taxonomy (NCBI): domain Eukaryota; kingdom Viridiplantae; phylum Streptophyta; class Pinopsida; order Pinales; family Pinaceae; genus Pinus; species Pinus tabuliformis. The sequence goes on along the minus strand of CM062807.1, from coordinate 284,866,542 downwards.
TTCACAAGCTCACGGAGATTGACTGAAGTAGCGTTTATCTACTTCCGCTTATGCAAAGCAAAAGCGTTTCGAAGGCTACCTGGCATAACTTCAGGCTCCGTCTAAAACTTATGAAATAAACACATCAATCCACAAACAAGTTTGTTCTCCCCAGTATGGTCGCCAATATGTTAGCACTTGAATTTGGCCTCAGGCTGAAAAAGACAAAATCCAAGGCAACATCAAACCACTTAGCCTCGTAGCTAGCCCTACGGGGACAGGAGAGGGCTCTCTCCGGGTCTATCTCGGAAAAAGGTCTTCAAAGGGCGGAGATGACCAATAAAGAACACTGATTTTAGGCTAGTAAACTGATAGGGAAAGTTTGATTTTAAATTTTTAGGGTTTTGTTGGAAAACTGAGCACAACAATTTTGGGTGCGGGGATGAGACACAGTTTTTGCAGAGGTATTTTTGGGGCAAGGTAGGAGATTGTCTTGATGCCTTTGAATTAAGTGAATGGATAGGAATGACCGGTGAGGAGCTAAAGAGAGCAATAAACTTTCGAGAGTTCTCTTTAGACAGATGAAAACATAGATATTAAGCAAACTTAAAGGCAGAGCATAGAAACCATGAATTCTACCTTAACACTTCATTTACTTAATGTGCAGAAAGAGAAGTAGGAAAATGATACACATAACACACTTACAAGTACATGAGAGAAGTACACCATCAACACAAAACACCACAGGAATCCCAAATAGTGCTGCAAAACCCTGGTCTTTCCTTTGCCAAAATTGCAGAGATACAAAGAGTAAAACAGTCTAAGCTTATCCCTCAAGAGTCCAACCATGAAAATGACTAAGAAAGTACATAATATAGGCAAGCTAACACACTTCCTTTCCTCTAGGGGTCGAGCTCATCATCCTAGGAGCTGTTTCAACCAATTCTAAACTGAGCACTACAATCTAGGCAATCAAAACAACTTGCCTCTATAAGTTAGGAAACCAATTCATTCATTAATTTTTTGCCATTTTATGAATGAATCTTCTAGAATAGGTAAAAAGTGTCATGCCAATCATGAAATTACATCAAATACACCAAGGATGATGAAAAATCCAACCAAAAAGTCAAAACTAGTCACTGCTGCGTTTTCATGTGCTAAAGATGCAAATCTGGCAAATTTTCCCAACGCGTAGCGCGCCATTTCTCAACACGTAGCGCGCCTTTCAGGCCACTTTTGAGGCACTTTCCGGCATCCAAATGAGGCACAAGTGGGATTGTTGGAAAGGTCTGGATGTCTACTCTCCAGCCCAAGTGGAATTTCTCAATTTGGTGGCCATTTGCCCCTCCAAAATTGCAATCTCTCAAGACTGCTTCCTGTGTGTCCAAAAAGTGGCAGAAGGTCATTTTTTGCTTGTTTTTTGACCTTTTGGGGGCTCAAATCTCCATGAAACTTCTTGGCAGTGGCTGAGAAAGTGTATATTTCCATTACAAATTCAAAAATTCTGATTTTTCCTGAAATGGACCTCCCCAACTTAAGGGTAGCAGGCGGCGCGCTACACGTTGAGGGCAAAAACCTGTGTTTGGCACAAAAAAGTCAAAATTGACCAAAATTGCTCAAAATTTCATGAATTTTGAGCTGGAGGTGTATCATTGAGCACCATGCTCCCTCAAGGTGGCTTCAGCCAAAATTTGAAGCAGATTAGGCCTTTTCCTCCGTTTTAGTGCCTTGGCCAAGCGTGCTTTAAGTACCTTCATTTTTGCTTTGCACACATGCATGCGGGCCCAATAATGGTTCTTCATGTGGCGGAGCATGTCTTTGTCCCTGTTTGCCTTTGCTATCAATCTCTCTAAATGTGTGTTCACCTGAATGAGCATAGAGCTTTGCTCCTTAGGTTTCAAATCACTGGGTCTCTTGCGAGCCAAATTCCGGTCTTCTCGGATCCTCCGCAACTCATCAAGAGTGTGTTCATCCTCTAATTACTTGTTGCGCTGCTCTAAGTATGTGATTGTCCAATTTTCCATTTCCAACTTTTGCTGCAACAAGTCATTTTCAACCCTTAGTTGCTGAATGATCTCCTTTGGCTCTAGGCTAGGAGAACTGATATCAAGGTCAACAACATCTATGCCTGGATCACCTGATGGCCCCTCATCAATCTTGGGCTGCTTGCCTCTCTCTTGTACCCGCGCTGCTGTCGATAGCGAGGCCCCTTCCACCTGATGTGGAGATAACACTCGCTGTGCTGATGAAGAAGGCGAGACCCCTTCCACCTGATGTGGAGATAATACTCGTCGTGCAGATGCAAATAAGGCCCTGTGGCCTCTCTGATAGGTAACATAAGGAGGAGTGCTGACATGCTCTGGCTCAGGAATATCAAACTGCTGTGAAGGCCCTCCCTCATCATGGACAACCTCGGGAGGTGGCTGTGGCACCATGAAGAAGTCACGACAAATGAAATCCTCCCAAGCAACACCCTGCTGTGCCAACTGATGCATCACTATGACCTCGATCAATGCATAATGATATATACTTTTGAGCTGCTGTGCGGGATTCTTCCTTTGCACTACGGGCGCCATCTTCTCTATATTTCGGCACATGAAAAATGGAATGTTCATCATTCGTACCCAGGTGAAATGCATCAATAAACGGATATGGTACAAATATAAACGTGAAAATCTGCCCTCACAAGTGAAATAACGCATAATGAGCCTCATCAAGGGTGCATACTCATCCCTTAGGAATCTGAAAGGAAAAACAGCAGTAAGGTGCCTCATGCATCCAGGTTTCATGTATGGTTGATAATGAAATTTGTCCAGCAGCTTGCGCTTGGTCCATTCTTCCCCAACATTTGGTATCCCGGTGGCTTGAGCAACCATTTCAGGTGATAAGGTGAAATCCACTCCTGCAAGGTTCACATGGCCATTGTGCAAATGTAGGACAAACAAGCGGACCAGCTCTCTATGGTGTTGAATTTGTGAGATCCTCTCACAATATCCAAAGCATGATTGATATCGAAAACATGACATTGCAAGTGGACAAGCTTGCAAATGAGCCAATGAAGTGGGCTCCTCTCTGACATGCCGACCACCCTTACCACCCTTATGATGCCTCCTAGGCACTTCTACCTCTGGTGTTGAATCACTGTCATAGCTCTGCTCATAATCTGATTCGGTTTCTGACATGGTTATGAAGGCAAGATGACTGAAATATATTGCTGACTTGGCACCCAATTAACTGCTCTTTGACTTTTCAAATGCTGTCACCAAGGGGACATAAATACAAGGGAACTATTAGGGATAGGGGAACATGTGGGAATTAGGGAGAATAAACACAAAGAAGGAATTTAGGGAAGACAAGCATGGGAAATTACAAAATTTTGGGATTTTGAAGTGTATTAGGGTTTAGGAATTAAGTATGCTTTTAGGAATTTTAAAGAGGAGAATGATGAAATCTCAAGGGAAAATTGAGGGATAAAGGTGATGAAAATGAGGGAAAAAGGGATTTACAAATGGGCAACCTTGGACAGCAAGAGCAATTTGAAACCCTAGTGCCATTGAAATTTTAAAGTTTCCATAACAAGAGAGGGTTTTGATTTATCATTCACATAGCATTTGAACATATTAATTCTCTTTTCAATTTGCAAAACCAAATTTAGGCATAGAGGAGAAGCCTACCTGCACTTTGCCTGAGAGAAAAATCGTTTTGATGACTTGCTGGCAGTTTTTTGAGCTGAATCCCCAATGCGTAGCGCGCCCTGCCCAACGCGTAACGCGCCCTGCCCAACGCGTAGCGCACTTGTAAAATAACATTGGAAAAGTCTGCCTGACACGTAGCGCACCTCTCCTGACGCGTAGCGCGCCCCTGAAACTGCTCGACTTGCTCAAGAATTCCTCAAATCGACTTTGCAAGTATTCACTTAGCTTGTCAATGGCAAATGAGTTGTAAATGAGGAGTGATGTGCTTTTATAGGTTTCCTTTTGATTTTTACTTGGCAAAAACCCACTTTGTAATGTTTTGAGTGTTGACAGTTTTTGAATTAATTGGCTCTGACCTTTGATTTCTTTTCTTTGAAAAAATGGTTGAAATGATGATTTCTTCTGAAAATTTTTGCAGGGATAGCTTCTAGGATGCTTTGGCAAAGGAGACCAAGGCTGCACTTCGACATTTGAAGAATTTGAAATTTTGAGAATTTTTACAAAAATGAGATAATGACCATGTTTTCAAAAACAGAGTTTTTGAGAACAAGGTGAAAATTTAGCTGTACAATGATAAGAATTTTTGAAATAATGTTTAATGAAGGACATCCCTCTGGCCTGCTGGTCCTTTATGACCTCTCAAGACAAAAATGGACTCAACCCTAGACCTAAGACCTTAAAACTTAAAGCAAGATGAATGACCCTTTGAGGATTTTATTTACTTGAACAAACCTGAACCAGCAGTGCCAAACAAGAGGGGAATAACGACATAAACTCCCTCCACCAAGATTATGGCATGCCTAACGGAATGCAACATGATCACACTGATGAGACACCTAATCATGAAATGCAAAGAGCTTTGATCTCTGGTGGAGGGCTACTAGACCGACTCTAACAAGCTCTTTTTCGACCGTGTAAACACAAAAATATTGTCGGGCCTTTGTCGTTTCAAGCTCGTTATTGGTTCCGAAACGACGTGCTTCCGACCGCTTTTCTACTTTTTCGGGTCGAAGTTACTACTTATGAAAATTACTCCTCGATCGTAATGATCAGGCGGTTCTTTCGAGTATCATTTTATACTTTTTCGGGCTCGAGAGACACAACTCTACGAAAAAGGACCCCCCTGGAGTTTTCTTTTCTGTGTCTTTTTCAAACTCTCTAAACATGAAAAAGACTCCGAGTTTTACCTATGTAGAACTTGTTAAACCCTGACAACATTGGACTCGTCATCATAACGAGACTCGAGCTTCTCCTTCCTACGGCTCATTAAACTGTTACTAGGTTGGACTCAACAACAGGTTTATCATTGATTGTCTATGGCAGCTAGTCACTCTTGAACATCGACACTTTTGCTTCTTGTCGGGTTGGGACATCCATACATCGTCATTTGGCCTTTTGCGGGTTTGGGTTATCATTCTAGCCTCATTCCATTCGATTCATGCCGTCTCCTTCGAGCCTCTGATCCATTGATGCCTAAATGCTGCCACCCCCCTCCGGAGTCGTGTCACCAACATGTTCAAGAGTATAATCCTTCTACAGTTTACACCCTCGCCTTCTCCTCTGATTCTCTGTTTTGCCATCTACCACTTGTTCCTTATCTCGTGTCGTTGATGGGGGGGAAATTATGGCCCTCCTACGACGGGTTGTCTACTGTTGACATCAAATCATTATCCAGGAGATTGACCTAGAGATCCCCTTTGGTACCTTAGAGCTTGCTTGCCTCAATGGCAAGTTCTTCGCACCTGACGGTTGACTTTCATCATTGGTCGTCGATTGGGTGATTCCACAAGTGTTCGACTTCAGCTCTTATTTCACATTCCGTGGATTGTGCTGGACAGTACCTTGAGAGCCATTGGTATTATTGGTGGTTTCTCTTGCACTTGTTAACGGTTTTCATCATTGACCGGTAATCAAGCAATTTTCTATCATGCTCGACCTCAGTGCATCTATTCGCATGTTAGAATTTGTACTATTATCGGATGGGTTCAAGACCCCGAACTCAGATTACACATTTTCGGGCTGCGTGGATTGGTTTTTATGATTACATGACTCATTGATGGATGGCTGCGACCATACCTGAGTCTTCATGGATGGCTGCAACCATACCTTTATCATCATCATGGTCTTATTAGCTGGATGGTTGCATCCATACCACATACCTATTTTGTATGTCTTTTGGATTGCTGCGCCCATGCCTAGACTACATGTACTTCATTATTAGAGATATCAGTTGTACTTGCGTGCAGGTTCTTCCAGATGGTGTTCCAGTTCAGTCAGTTTCGTAAAGAATTTCACCCCTCCCTCTCTCTCGGGCTTCATACTTTAGGGGGCATCTATTACACAGTAATTTGTCACTGTCTTCACTCCAGTCTTCCTACTGTGTCATGTGTCCAAGTTGTACATGCTCATGTTAGACAAATGCTCTCTGATGTTGCCAAATGACCCACTTTTCCAAAGGTTTCTACATCATCGTGTCTGTTTTCCAAACAAATGCGCTGATGGGCGCTCCAAAATAGTTCAGAAGTGCTGCCATCGCGGAAGTACACGTGATTCCCGCGATGGTCGAATTTCATGTGCCAGCTCAACTGTATCTTGTATTTTTCTGCGATGACATGACTAGCTACATTATTCAATAACGATGTTAGCGCGGCAACCCAGTTATGTGCCAGCGATGATCCAGATCGGGCGAATTTGTTCCAACAGTCGGCCTTCCAGATGACTCCAGACCTGGTTGTTGGCCTTGTTTATGTCGCCCTCCTTTCTCTAGCGTGGTTGTTCCATCATTTGTGCTACCTCCCTTGGATATAAGCTCATCCTCCCACCATTCATGGAGACTCCTTCTCCTATTTAAACTCTCACCATTGTTATGTGCTGCTAGTTTTGGATAGTTGGGAATTCTTAGTCTTTGGAGTGTTGCTGGTAGTACTGTGAGTTTGCTAGATAGCTGGTGTGAGTGTGACAAGTGTGGGTTTGTTGATAGCTTGAGGAAGGTTGTGAAGTGCCTTTGATCTTGTGTAAAACTTGTGAGTGAGAGAGACTTGTGCATTGGGAGATCCATCTTCATAGAGTGAATGCTTGAAGAACATGTTGGCTAGATCCCTCTGAGAAGGCTTGTGACGTCAAGACCTTGGTTGTAAGCTTACTCTATTTCATAATTAATGCAATCAATGATGTTTTCCTATGTCTTGTATGTGATGTACTAGATAGCTCATGACTTCTTGACTTTATGAGTAAATAGATCATTGTTTTTCCGGTTACGTGCTTTGTTGTATTTCCTTTGCATTGTTTCAGGTTGATTACTCATCAAGAGAAGGAAGTGGAAGCTGGAGCAGCGCAACGGAACTCCATCGACCACCGGTTGAGGTAGGCCTCCAACTTGAACTATTTAAGGAAAACTATTGTTGATTTGTCCTTGTTTGTGACTAGACCCACTCTAGGGCTAGAGGGGTTGCCTCTGTCTGCAGAGGGAACACTTTCCAGCATCACAAGGAGATTTCATTGTGTGGAGAGAATTCATAAACAACAAACAAAAATTTTGTTGCACATATTGCTTTTGACACATTCTGTCATAACGGGGTAATGCATTACGCACAGTGAGAGCTTTGCAGAAGGAATTTCATTATCCCTCCGTACTTTGTACAATGAAAACATTGACTGTCTTGTTGCATAAAAGCTCTTTCATCTTCACATTTCCCTCTAATTCTAAGACATATTGTTCATTGAATACATGTGTGAAGTGTGGAGTCATCAACAAAAGCTAGATGTGGAGGTAAGAAAAAAGCACATGAATGCTTTGTACAATAAAATATTCGGATCTACTTCTGCACTCCACACTAGACTCGTATTAACATTAGAATATTAGTAAACAAATATGAACATTAGACTATTAATAAACATCAACATTAGATGCGTTGCAATCTCGAATTTGAATGGACCTTCATGTTGTGTTGATTAAGTCAATTAGTGACAGTTTATACATTAATATTAATATTTTAATGCTTTGAAAATAGTAATGAAAGCTTGAATGCTTTGCATTTGTGTTAATTTTGAAAATATATATATTAATATTAATATTTTAATTCTTTGAAAATCATGATTTTAGATTTAATATTTTAATGCTTTGAAATAATTCCAACTCGGACACCACTGCTAGGTAATAACCATTTTTCCATAAATATTGAATTGGGTTCCCAATGAAACCTTGTCGACAGTGCAAATGAAATTGCTCACTTCAGAATTTAAAAAGAAAAAAAAAAGAAAAAAGAAAAAAAAAAGTTAAATACTTTTACTGTAATTATCAAGTTTTCTCAAGAGAGAGAAGCAATGTATGGAATATTTCTTGTGCAAACAAGCAGTGTGCAGAGCCTTGCTTGTGCAAAGCTTTATGCAAAGTCAAATTTTCATGCAAGAAAGGTTGTGAACAAGGTTTATTAAAATAATAAATATACAATCTTGTTTTTCATTATTATTTATTAACGTATTTTTCAACTACGGAAGTAGTTGTGCGAAGTTGTTTGTGTGGAGCTAGTTGTTCGGAGGAAGTGTGTGGGGAGAAAAAAATTATGTGTGCAGAGCTTTCACTCTACAAAGTTTATTAAAATAATAAATATACAAATCTATTTTTTAATTCTTATTTAGGAACTTTCACAATGAATGCTTCCTCCCCACAATATTTGGGACCCACATCAATTAATAATAGCTTCTAATTTCAATGACGTAGTTGTGCGTACGAAGCTATGCAGAGGTGGTCGTGCATGTGTGGAGGTTATGTGGAGAATAAATGCATGTGTGAAATGAGGGATGTACAGAATTTGTGCAAAATAAGGGAAGCGTCAAGGGATCTTTTAATTGTAATGTGTTTTCAACTCTTTTGGAGTTAGTTCACATGCAATTTTATATTAGTAGATTGTGTGGAGCGTGGAGGTCAACATAATGAAAACTTGAAAGTTTGGTTCACACCTTAGTGCAAGAGAAATGGTTATTTTATTATTAATAGATTATGTGGAGTGTAGAGGTTCGCACAATGAAAGCGTTAGAGTGCATATGCATTTGTGTTATTTTGAAAGTATACATTAGTGTTAATATTTTAATGCTTTGAAAATCATGTTTCTAGATTCTATATCTTGAGAGATTCATTCGAACTCTCGAACAAGACCAATGGTTATTTTATTATTAATAGACTATGTGAAGTTCATGGGTTCGTACAATGAAATATTGAGAGCTTTTTTCGCACAATGGATTTTTTCTTCCAATGCAGACGTGGGTGGCCTATATTTGTACACAATAAAACACTAACCGAAGAAATAGAACCAAGACATTACGGACAAGTTAACTACAAACCTTATTAGCTAAATCTACAACAACAACAACAAAAAAACGTTTGTGTAGAATAAAATCTCCACACAAGGAAAGCTTCATACAAACAAGCTCTGCATAATTTAACATAATAATAACATATTAACATTAATACTTTAACATTAATTTTGTCTCTATCAAATAAAGTTCCCTACGCAGCCCCATTCTCTCACACATACGTCATCCTCCGCAGCCCCATTCTCTAACACATATTAACATAAATAATTTAACATTAAATTTGTCTCTATTGAATAAAGTTCCCTACGCAGCCCCATTCTCTCACACATACATCGTCCTCCGCATAGTCAAATCTCCACACAATGAAACATAATAATATTAAGTAGAAATTTTTTCATAGTTAAATTAATTAAAGTTACCTCTACATTTTTGTTCTCCTGCACATACCCTGGCCTTCACACTGTAAAAGCTTTGTACAAGGAAAGCTTCACACAACAAAGCTCTCCACAATGAAACATAGTCAAACTTCATTCCACACAATGTCAGAAGCATTTGTAAATGAAACAAGATAATAGTAGATGCCACAAAAAAGGAAGATTAGAGTATCGATAACAACTTAATAAATGTTTCAAGATGAAAAAAACTTTCAACATCATCACATTACCACAAAATCATTTTTCTCTGAACGTTATAAAAAAACTAACACTAAATAATACCCCAGAAACCACAACTCAAGGAAATTAATCATCCATCTCCATGTTGCACCTTCATATAAGCACAATGTAATGGAAATGAGTCTCAAACTACTTAGTCGAGGAGTAGTCAGATAAATTGATTCATATAAGAATTTTTTGGTCTTCATTCTCGTTTTCCCTCACATACCTCACCATTTGCAAAGATTCATAGCACTATAAAATCATAGCTCTACACAACTGCTCTCTGACTCAACTAAATATATGAAAAAATAATAATAATAATTGCATATATGTTCAACATTGCTCACTCAACCCGCCTTTGCAAAGGACCTACAAACCCGTCAATTCTAGCACCATTGGGCAGACCAATAACACATTGTCAGAGCACTCACAAAATCATGAACCGATAGAATAATCAAAACTAGTGAAAAGTAGGTAATAATCTCATTGATTCGCTTAACCATGCATTTCCTAAAAATTTGATGGAGCTTTAAACTATCATCTAGTGTATTATGCTCCTGGCAAAGAAAGAAAAACTACCTTAGTGTCCAATACATATTGTTAAGGATATCTAAATTATTTTTTCCTTTTCTATTCAAATGCAAGTATCCAACGATGATATTGCCTGCAAACTTCAGCAACAAAGTACCTATATAGAACAAAATTTAGCAATATCAATGCCCTATCTTCAAAACCCTAAGTTTGTATAGCCATATTTCTTTCTTTTTCCTCATGTTCGCCTTTTCCAGATAGGAAAACCTTAGCCTTTGCAAATATTTGAGGAGGCTCTTGTCCAGTTACCATGCAAGACATTTGCCTTGCAAACACATCACTTTGGATTAATGATATTTGGTCAGTTTTACCATGTTTCACAATCTGAAGCTTTTGTTGTGATAAGATTTGATTGTGTTGACAACTTCATGCTTTGTTGGAAAATATAGCACTTGCCTCGTGGTCAAAATCCACTCACTATCAATTGATTTTTCACTACAATTTTTCCTATCTATCGCTCGAACTTTGTTGACTATCTAATACGTATGTTCAATATTTATAAGGTAACGTGACGCATTAGGGGATTTTGAGGTCTAAAATGGGCCTCCTAAGAAAAATGTACAACTAAAATAAACTTTATAAAAACCAATAGGATTCAAGATGATGATGTCAACCATGGGGGATGATTCACCATTTTTGGAGTAAAAAAGTACAAAGATTAAAAATAATAAAATAATAAAACTACTTTTTCAACTCGTATTTTCAACTTATCTCCCTAAGTTTTTACTCAAATTTTGAGTGGGAGTACTCGTTGGATGCAAAATTTAATTCCTCATACAAGGAATACCCATGTTACATACTTTCGATGGACCCTTGTACACAAAAAATGAGAAATACATGAAAAACGTGATTGCAATCATGTTTTTCATGTATTTCTCATTTTTTTTTTTAGCAGGATCCATCAAAATTATGCAACATGGGTACTCCTTGGATGAGGAATCAAATTCGGCATCCAACAAGTGTTTCTGCTTGAAATTTGAGTAAACCCATACGGAGATAAGTTGAAAATACGAGTTGAAAAATTAGTTTTGTCTTTTTTCCCTCTAAAATTTGATGATGTAATCTAATCTTATTTTATTATTTCCACTATTATTTTATAATTTCATTCAGAAGCCCATTTTAGACCTCAAAAATCCCCTAATGATTTTAACCACTAATTTTGGTTGTGTTTCCCATAGAAGCATTCACTAGGTGTTCATCATGCAATATTTTTAGCATACACATTATGAGTGCATGTTAAATTAGTTTTCGAATGTGCTGGCTACAAATAGAATCCTCATCTGAGTTGTACGATATTAATCTGGTAGTTTCATATCGTGAAGGATTATCATTTAGAGTGAAAGTGAAAAACGTGTAGCATTATTGACAGGTAAACAATGCATTCTTTGTTCTATATGCGAGTACTAAGAGATTATGTACAATATATGATATAGTCTTGTAGTAATGATGTACAAAGTTCAAATATTACATAATATGATAATTTTAAACCAGGGAAAATTTTAAGAACCCCCCTAAATTTATATGCATAATAAATGGGCGAATCCCCATGATACATAGGAAAATTGGAAGGCGATTTTATTAATAATATAATATGTAAATATAATTTTTTTGGCGAATCTCTCACTAAATTATATTATCATGTAAAATCATGGTGAATCGCTAAGAAATACAAGGGTTGTTGTAGTACCTTGGCACCAAGAGGGTATTCAAGAAGAAACTGTAAAAGAACTTGATAACATTGTTGGTGAATTAGACGAGCTTGACTAGTTACCATCAAGCACACCACTCTAGTGACTAAATCATACAGATATGGAACTAATTGTTAAAGTCAATTGATGTGTAATTATTTTTTCTTGTATTGTTTCATTGATTATAGACAATTAATCAATGGCTCACCTTTTAGGTGGCCACCGTTGATCTGCTATTTTGTATTTGTGACACATAGCATGATTATAGAGATGAGTATTTTTTTTTTATTTGCATCTTCATATAAAAGTCGTGAACTTTTTTCTTCACCATGCATATTCCATGTCATACACTTGAGGCACTCGATATGAGGTCATCTACTACAGATGGCATAGTGATCATCAATCCTTCCTAGTTTTCTCATATACTTCTTCTGACTTCTGACAATAATATTTCAATAGCCAGTTAAATGCAAAAGTTGTTGGAAATTTTGAAAACTCCATTACTGTGCAGTTTTATTGTGAAACAAAAACGTCAACAAAATCTTAGTTCTGTCACTAATACTTGTGATTTTGTCAGACTTTGTACATTATTAACGACATTTTGCTGGGTAGAATGGGTTATTCTTTGACTTTGGATATAAGTTTTCCCTTCTGGTGGAATTTAAATGCCTTCTCTTAGGAAAATTTATACCTCTTGTTGGCACCCTATTTTTCCTCTATCTTTTTGTCACTCGAAAGATCCAATCCTTTTGGACAGGTTTCTTCATGCTAGCCTACACTATTGGAGATTCCTTTCAAACTTTTGTTATTACATGAGCTCAGTCATTTCTTTCCACATACTTATCTATGGAATAGGCTCTCTTTGAGGTTCTCCAAGCTCATGGCTCTAATGTCCATTTCAGAATTTTTCTTGAAATATTATGAAAATTTAAACTGATCTTTGATTAATGTCCTTTCTTGCAACAATCATTGATGCATTTTTTAAACTATCAATATATAATATTTGAACTCGAGAAAGCTTCCATCTCTGTCAATCCTGATCATTAGCTCTGCCATGGACATAAAAATTTAAAATTTTGGTGCCCATTGTTATTCAAATCTGACAAGGAATTATTGTTGGTGTTCTTCCGAAAGCCTTGATACCCAGTCAATCTCATAATAAATTATCCTGGATGGGATATGAAATTCCACTTTCTCCATATAAGTCCAATGAGGTTGGAAACACTCTCAAACACCCATAAACAATTAATGGTAATGTTAAAAAAGTGACATTCTTTGGACATTCTCCAAACAATCATAAATGAGACTGTTTGGATAGAAAAAGTAGAAATAAATGAGAGTGTCTCATTTATGACTGTTTGGAAAATTTCCGGAGAATGTCACTTTTATTTTAAGAATTTGATATTTCCTTAATTTCCAAGGTCACAAACTCCTCAAATTTCTATCCCATACTTATGTTTTGTCTTAAAAGGTTGTTGAACAAAAAAAATGGGGGTCATGGCACCCAGGCATCCCCTCCTAGAGTTGGTGGGGAGACAGGGAGGGGATGCCTAGATACACCCCTTTTGGGGAAATGTGTCCCCCACATTGGGAAATGTTTCCCTTGGTCCCACACATAGCATGAGATTCATGGGGGGCATTTCCCCGTGGCACATTGGAGATAATATGAAACAAAAAAAAATCCAAGGTGGTTAAAATGTCAAAGCAGACATCTTTATAGATACGAAAACATGCATTCGCCAATTTTTTAGAAAATTAAAAAATATACATAAACCATCCAAAATTTTAAACTAATAGTATTTCTTAATTGAAAATCAAGTTGAAATATAGCATACCACATACCAATGTGACATATATGATCTCATCATCTTGATTCCCTCACTAATCTTAGGATAATTCTTAGTGTAAAAAAAAAATCAACACACAAGTTTTTAACACGAAAGAACAAATGAAGCAACATGATATCAATTGGAGATATTTGAAATCATAAATTAAAAGTATAGGCTCATGGTCTCAATATATTTATTAATTCCGTGTCCATCTTCATCGTTGACATGAGTATATTCAGGTTGGCTTTAAGAGAATTTCTCAAATCCTCTATCAAAGGATCATCTTTTTCAGAGAATGAAGCCTTAGGATCCCCTTTGTTTTCTATCATGAAATTCACATTGATAGAACTATATGTGTCCTTTTCCACATCATCAATGTAAGCATATGTCAAAGATGATTTATCATTTTGCTTCCAATCATTGAACATGACAGTAGAGTTATGTTTAGTGCACATGATATTCTCACCAAATTCATTTGAATGGTTATCTAATTTTCTCTTTGTATTTGTAGCATGCATATGTGAGTTGCTTATAAGTTTCTTTGCATTAATATTCCTATTGTTAGATGGAAGGGTATTCTTATTCTCAATATATTTTCCATGCATAGGACATTGAAATTGCAGCTTGTTGGTTTTCCCATATGGGTTTCCAAGTTCAAAATATATCTTCTATGATGCATTTGAGTATATTCATGTTGGGTTCAAGAGCATTTCTCAAATACTCTATCAAAGGATCATCTATGTCAGAGAATGAAGCCTTAGGATCCCCTTTGTTTTCTACATAAAATTCACATTGACAAAACTATCTATGTCATTTTCGACATCATCATTGTAAGCATATGTCAAAGATGATTTATCATTTTTCTTCCAATCATCAAACAGGATAGTAGAGTCATGTTTAGTGCACATGACATTATCACCATATTCATTTGAATGTTTATCTAATTTTCTCTTTGTATTTTTATCATGCATATGTGATTTGCTTAGAAATTGCTTTGCCTTAATATTCTTGTTGTTACATGGAAGGGAATTCTTATTATCAATATATTTTCCAAGCATACGACATTGAAATTGAAACATGTGCAAGGACATAAGATATTTCTGAATACATTCCAATAGGAAAGTAATCTTTTGAGCCATGCAAATTGTCAACTTCAATGTCTTCAAAATATTATAGTCCCTTGCTATCAAGTTGGTGAATGAAGAACGTAAATATACTCCTTAAAACAAATAAACAAATGCTTCTGGCAACTCATTGATATGAATTCATTAAAGTGGAAGCACATGAGATATCCACCAGCCCAAAAAAGGGAGGTCATTGATGTATCAAAACCTATGCCATCTTTTTCTTCCCCCCTGCAATGCTACAAGGGAGCTCTAATTACCAATTCACATTGTTACTCTGCGAGCAACTTCAAGGGCATAATATTATGAATGCCATTATACTAGACTGAATAGTTCTACTAGATGTATTTGTACGCTACATTTGGAAACTTGTGCTAACCACTGAAGGATAAATAGTGTTAGATTTTTTCTTTCCTTGATATCAAAGGGCAACTCGTAGACATCCCCAATCAGAATAATTAAAATTGTGTTCATATTTTAATATTCTAGGCTAGCCCAACTTGTGTATATATAGACAATTAAAGTCCCCTTGTGTGAATCACTGATTTGTGGTGTGTATTGGCCTTCTTAGAGGTTAATGGTAAAGACAATCTTAGTTTCTCATCTGTCTCATTCTCTATGTATGTTCTTCTGCTACATCAATAAGGATCTTTGGTATCATTATCAGTAATATTTCATTATTCATCAACACTTGCTAGGATAAGTTCCTAAAACTTTATAGTTTAATTGGGGGATATAATTTTAAATAGAATTATGGAATCAAGAGACTTCGTAACGATAAGCCTTGTATTGTTGAAGGGATTTGAGATTCCTTGGGTCTAGTCCCTTAACGAATAAAATTGAACTTACTCCAATTCCCACATTCAAGATTTTTTCACTATATAATGAAGCAACACTTTTCTCCCCTTGCTATAATTTCATCATCCCTCCAAGTATGTTATCATTTGCATCCTAGTATAAGGAACAATATGACTAAGCAAAACTATGTTCCCCTTGTTGTAATTTTATCATCCCTCTAGAGATTCTACCATATGCAACCTAGAATGAGAAACTAATAGCATTCCAAGATGGCCCCATAGAGTCTCTTTAGATGCAGTCGGTATTTCTACACACACAAAAACATAGAGACAAGATTTAGTACATCCTTGGAATTTTCTCTTTTAGAGACATTGAAAATATTCTTGCTTAACTTTGTAAAATACAAGAAAGACATGATCTAATAGACTCTACAATTAGATTTATATAAATCATGCTCATTTATGTTCTTGAGATTGAAAAGGTTAAAGCACTAATTCTACATCGCCTTGACTCAAATTTGTATTCTTTTTGGATATCCTGCTAATATAAATTTAAATTTTAAATAACCATATGATTTTTGTAACTTTCAAAATATAGTCTCTTTTCTTATGGATAATTGCAAATGACTTGTAACATTTTCTAGTGAAAGTCCCTTGAATTTCATAATCTTTATGATTTTCTTTGGAATTTCTCCTGTAAAAAACTTCAAAAAACAATGTTTTGGGAATTGGAAAATTTTCACCTACAAAACCTCTCACTTCTAGGTTGAGACATGTTAAGGAAGTTCAAGCTTACTATCTATTCCCAACCGATTCACTGTAGAAATGGTTTTTTGAAGAAGTTGCATGGTCCAATGAACTCCTGCCTTCGTAATAAAAGTAATATCACCTACAACCTCATCAAAAAATTCCCCACCACTGGTATCCTTCCTCCTTTTGGAAGAGGTGTCTGGTGAATCACTTATTTCACAATCCTCACATTCCCCGAAGTGAACCTTGAGAGATTTTATGCCCATATATGCACTACATGTTTCCAAATTTTTCTTATCTCCTCTAACCTTATAGACTTAATGAAGTAATTATAGGCTCCATCAGTGATTCCTTTCATCACAACACTAGTATCTTCATTTGTTGACATCACTATAGACATAATAATGCAAGTGAATATGTGGTGTAGCATCGCTCAACTAACCAAACTAGTTGAATCTTAACTTCCTCCATTAGATATACAAAAATAAATGAGAAAAAATAATTTAAGTCGATCAGAGAAAATAGTGGAAAATAACAGTTAAAAACGTGATTCCCATAGTAAAACTATCAAGAAATGTTTGGACGAACTTCAACAATAACTCCAACTACTTTGAAAATGTTTTGGTTTTTTCATAAATTTGATGTTGCAAGCTATCTAGTGGGGTATTCAGTTTCCATGTTCTATAAAATGAAAAGCTAATCCTAAAGAGAAGGGAAACCAATTACTTAGTACAAGAATATATGGTCCCAATCCAACAATTTAAAGCAGCCTGAACCTGTCCTCATTTGGTAAGTGCACCTTACAAACCATATCGTAATGGTCTTATTTTTCCTTAACTATTGATATTTCTTGGGGAATTCGTATGCATGTTGTCACTGACACAATATACAATAGTAGTGTCTCTAAGAAAATACCCTACTGAAATCATATGTACACAATTGTAGTAACTACGAGAGAATCATAGAGTATCCACATTAATATCGGTTGATTGAGCTTATGATCAAACTATACCATATTACAAATTCTTCATCACATGTCACAACATCAGCATTAAGGCATGGTGTTGAGCATGACAAACCATTCCCATGAAGCTAGAACAAGAGGGATAAGACTTGCATATCCCTGTACAAGTCCCCTTGTGTGGATCACTAATTTGTGGTTTATATTGGACTTCTTAGAGGTTAATGGGCAAGACAATCTTAGCTTCTCGTCTGTCTCATTCTCTATGTATGTTCTTCTGCTACATCGATAAGGATCTCTGGTATCATTATCAGTAATATTTCATTATTCATCAAAACTTGCTAGACAAGAATGTGCAAATTCAGATATAGATCAGAGACAAGATAATTTATATTTAGTCTTAATTGACTATTAGGTCACTTTCTACAAACCACAACTCTTGGCACATTGAAAACCCTGTTCACAATATAAGCAATTTTCTCAATTCTAGATTGTTCAATGCAAGTAGAGGAATGTATTAGCTTTATAGTGGAATCTAAGCAATCAGTACAATACTGGAGGTTCGTCAAATGGTGCTTGTGGAATGTATGTGTAGTCTCCCTTGGGGCCAAAGCATCAGCCATGATAACTGCAATTCAAATCCCTATCTTCAATTATCCTTCCTTTAGACATAGGAGCCCTTCTATGAGGACAAATATCATCAAAAACTTGCCAAGGTTGGCTGCGTTTGTCCCACCAAACAACGATGTCAAGGCCCATAACAGTGAATGCATGAGGCACCCTCTTGTCCATCTTCTGACTTCTACTTTGGCATCATGTCAAACAATAGAGCTAAAGCCTATGCTCTTTTGCAAGGACTCACTCTGGCCAAGAGTTCTCAAATCCAAAATATCACTATGTTAGGAGACTTTGGCCTAATTATTTAGCATATGATATTCAACTCTAATCCCACAAATCCTCGTTTGTCTTCCATTTTGGAAAGAATCAACTAAAACTATATTTTAATTTGAAAAGGTGAATTTGTATCATATCCTTCATGAATAGAATGCCATGGTGGACTCAAAAGCCAATTGCACATCAAGGAAAAAGGGGTATATTATATGTTAACGATTGAGCTTATGATCAAACTATCCCATATTACAAATTCCTCATCACACATCACAACATCAACATTAATACATGGTGCTGAGAATGAAAAACCATTCCATGAAGCCAGGATAGAAGGGATAAGACGTGCATATCCCTGTACACACTTAAATTAACCCACATTATGTCTAATCACTGCTTGACCTTAGGAATTTGGTCTTAAGGTAGGATTATGGTGTCGTCTTTTAATGTGGAATTCATTACTCCTTTTCAGTTTCAGGGAAGGGATGCAACATTTTCTTTTGGTGAGAACTGACACTCTAGCTCCGGTTCATCCCATACAGTGCAGACCATGGTCATGTCTTTGACAAGGCTCATAGTCAGTTCCATCTCAAAGTTTATATTCTTTCCAGCTCTCTGTATTCAATTGAGCTTATATTTCTCATTTTAAAACTTGATGGTGGGTCTTGCTTGGGCAAAGAATCAAGCACTACCAAATTCGGCCTCGAACAATCAAAATTATCTCTCAGGTTGGAATTCTCTCCCTCGCTGTTTTTCATCCCTAAAATTGAAAGCTCCCTCACAGCGCCAATGGACTATCAATAATTAATAGAAATTTTCCTCACTCTACAAAGGCATCAAAAGGTGGTCACTGCTTTGAATTCCCAATTCTAGTCTCTCCTTGACAACTTGAGCAAGCAAGAGTCTAGTGCCAATCTCAAACTTGAATTTTTAATGAGTATGCTACTCCAACAGAGAATTCAGTTGGATGCTTTGCAATTAATGATTTTAGAGCTCAGCTGCCAGAAAGGAGTCAATTTAGCAAAACAGCAAGGTGAAATGTCAACTAGCTCACAAAGAATCCAATTGGAGCTAGCACTGATTAGTCAGGATGAGAACAGCAGAAAAGGCCTCTCCATCCATCCAGCGCAAATAAAGGCAACACAATACCTGAAACTCTTCTCAAGCTTTGACATTTTGTTACAAAATTCATGTCTAGTTATGACAACACACACTAAGTTTCTCTACTCCAGATATATTACCGAATCACTGATAAAATCGAAGCAACTTCAACAAGAGGAATCAAACGAGGTCTAGTACTTTCCTCCAAAACTATCCTTGCTTGCACATATGTTGAGGCAAAACATCTTAAAGAGGAAACTTGTGCTGACCACTAAAGGATAAATATTGTTACCTTTTTTCTTTCCTTATTATCAAAAGGCAACTCGTAGACATCCCCAATCATAATAATTAAAATTGTGTTTAGATTTTAATATTCTAGGCTAGCCCAACTTGTGTGTATATAGACAATTCAATTCCCCTTGCGTGGATCACTGATTTTTGGTTTGTATTAGCATTCTTAGAGGTTAATGGCAAGACAATATTAGCTTCTCATCTCTCTCATTCTCTATGTATGTCCTTCTGCTACATCGATAAGGATCTTTAGTATCATTATCAGTAATATTTCATTATTCATCAACACTTGCTAGGATAAGTTCCTAAAACTTTATAGTTTAATTGGGCGATATAATTTTAAAAAGAATTATGGAATCAAGAGACTTCGTAACGATAAGCCTTGTATTGTTGAAGGGATTTGAGAGTCCTTGGGTCTAGTCCCTTAACGAATAAAATTGAACTTACTCCAATTCCCACATTCAAGCCTTTTTCACTATATAATGAAGCAACACTTTTCTCCCCTTGCTATAATTTCATCATCCCTCCAAGTATGTTATCATTTGCATCCTAGTATAAGGAACAATATGACTAAGCAAAACTATTTTCTCCTTGTTGTAATTTTATCATCCCTCTAGAGATGTTGCCATATGCAACCTAGAATGAGAAACTAATAGTGTTCCAAGATGGCCCCATATAGTCTCTTTAGATGCAGCCGGTATTTCTACACACACAAAAACATAGAGACAAGATTTAGTACATCCTTGGAATTTTCTCTTTTAGAGACACAGAAAATATTCTTGCTTAACTTTGTAAAATACAATAAAAACATGACCTAATAGACTCTACAATTAGATTGATAGAAAGCATGCTCATTTATGTTCTTGAGATTGAAAAGATTAACACATTAATTCTACATCACCTTGACTCAAATTTGTATTCTTTTTGGATATCCTGCTAATATAAATTTAAATTTTAAATAACCATATGATTTTTGTAACTTTCAAAATATAGCTCTTTTCTGATGGATAATTGCAAATGACCCTTAACATTCTCCAGTGAAAGTCCCTCGAATTTCATAATCTTTATGATTTTCTTTGGAATTGCTCCTGTAAAAAACTCAAAAAACAATGTTTTAGGAATTGGAAAATTTTCACCTACAGAACCTCTCACTGCTAGGTTGAGGCATGTTAAGGAAGTTCAAAATTTCTATCTATTCCCAAATGATCCACTGTAGAAACAACTGTTGAATAATTTGCATGGTATAGTGAACTTGTGCCCTCTTAATACAAGTAATGTCACTTGTAACCTCATCAAAAAATTCCCCACCACTCGTATCCTTCCTCCTTTTGGAATAGTTGTCTAGTGAATCACTTATTTCACAATCCTCACAATCTCCCAAGTCAACCTTGAGAGATTCTCTACCCCATATATGCACTACATGTTCCCAAATGTTTCTTATCTCCTCTAACCTTATAGACTTAATGAAGTAATAATGGGCTCCATCAGTGATTCCTTTCATCACAACACTAGTATCTTCATTTGTTGACATCACTACAGACATAATAATGCAAGGGAATATGTTGTGTAGCATGGCTAAACTAACCAATCTAGTTGATCGTAACTTCCTCCATTAGATATACAAAAATAAAATTGAAAAAATAATTTAAGTCGATCAGAGAAAATGTGGAAAATAATAGTTAAAAACCTAATTCCCATAGTCAAACTATCAAGAAATGTTTGGAAGAAATTCAACAATAACTCCAACTACTTTGAAAATGTTTTGGTTTGTTCATAAATTTGATGTTGCAAGCTATCTAGTGGGGTATTCAGATTTCATGTTCTAGAAAATGAAAATATAAACCTAAAGAGAAGGGAAACCAATTACTTAGTAGAAGAAGATATAGTCCCAATCCAACAATTTAAAGCAACCTGAACCTGTCCTCATTTGGTAAGTACACCTTACACATAACCATATCGTAATGGTCTTAGTTTTCCTTGACTATTGATATTTCTTAGGGAATTCGCATGCGTGTTGTCACTAACACAATATACAATAGTAGTGTCTCTGAGAAAATACCCTACTGAAATCATATGTACACAATTGTAGTAACTATGAGAGAATCATAGAGTATCTAAATTAATATTGGTTGATTGAGCTTATGATCAAACTATCCCATATTACAAATTCCTCATCGCACATCACAACATCAGCATTAAGACATGGTTCTAAGCATGACAAACCATTCCCATGAAGCCAAGACAGGAGGGATAAGACTTGCATATCCATGTACAAGTCCCCTTGCATGGATCACTGATTTGTGGTTTGTATTGGCCTTCTTAGAGGTTAATGGGCAAGACAATCTTAGCTTATCATCTGTCTCATTCTCTATGTATGTTCTTCTGCTACATCGATAAGGATCTCTAGTATCATTATCAATAATATTTCATTATTCATCAACACTTGCTAGACAAGAATTTGCAAATTCATATATAGATCAGAGACAAGATAATTTATATTTAGTCTTAATTGACTATTAGGTCATTTTCTACAAACCACAACTCTTGGAACATTGAAAACCATGTTTATAGTATAAGCAATTTTCTCAATTATAGATTGTTCAATGCAAGGAGAGGAATGTATTAACTTTATAGTGGAATCTAAGAAATGATTACAATACCAGTGGTCCACCAGATGGTGCTTTTGGAATGTATGTGCAGTCTCCCTTGGGGCCAAAGCACTAGCCATGATAACTTCATTGCAAATCCTCATCTTCAACTATCCTTCCTTCAGACAGAGGAGCCCTTCCATGAGGACAACTATCATCAAAAACTTTCCAAGCCTGGCTACGTTTGTCCCACCAAACAACAATGTCAAGCCCCATAATAGTGAACGCATGAGGCACCCTCTTGTCCATCTTCTGACTTCTACTTTGGAATCATGTCAAACAACAGAACTGAAGCATATTCTCTCTTGCAAGGACTCACTCTGGCCAAGAGTTCTCAAATCCAAAATCTCACTGTGTTAGGAGACTCTGGCCTAGTTATTTAGCATATGCTATTCAACTCTAATCCTGCAGACCCTCGTTTGTCTTCCATTTTGGAAAGAATCAAGCAAAACTATAGTTGAATTTGAAAAGGTGAATTTGTATCATATCCTTCACAAGCAGAACACCATGGCGGACTCAAAAGCCAATAACACATCAAGGAAAAAGGGGTATATTATATATTAACGATTGAGCTTATGATCAAACTATCCCATATTACAAATTCCTCATCACACATCACAACATCAGCATTAAGACATGGTGCTGAGCATGACAAACCATTCCCATGAAGCCAGGACAGGAGGGATAAGACTTGCATATCCCTGTACACGTCCCCTTGCATGGATCATTGATTTGTGATTTGTATTGGCCTTCTTAGAGGTTAATGGGAAAGTCAATATTAGCTTCTCGTCTCTCTTATTCTCTATGTATGTTCTTCTTCTACATCGATAAGGATATATGGTATCATTATCAGTGATATTCCATTATTCATCAACACCTGCTAGACAATAAATTGCAAATTTAGATATAGATTAGAGACAGGATAATTTATATTTAGTCTTAATTGACTATTATGTCATTTTCTACAAACCATAACTCTTGGCACATTGAAAACCCTGTTCACAGTATAAGCAATTTTCTCAATTCTAGATTGTTCAATGCAAGTAGAGGAATGTATAAACTTTATAGTGGAATATAAGAAATGAGTACAATATCGAAGGTCTGTCAGATGGTGCTTGTGGAATGTATGTGCAGGCTCCCTTGGGGCCAAAGCACCATCCATGATAACTGCATTGCAAATCCTTGTCTTCATCTATCCTTCCTTCAGACAGAGGAGCCCTTGTATGAGGAAAACTATCATCAGAAACTTGCCAAGCCTAGCTACGTTTGTACCACCAAACAACAACGTCAAGGCCCATAACAGTGAATGCATGAGGCACCCTCTTGTCCAAATCATATTCTCGGACTACAGAATACTAATGCAAAAACCAATTGAATTTACGGTTACCCCCATCTCCTTGTTGTTCGTCATCGCTGCTTATTCTCAGAGCTCCCTTGGAAATATCGTTGGAAGGTGACGAATCTAGGGAGCCTATTAAAGGCTGAGCGATTGCAGATACACTCAATTTCTTCATTCTCCTGTAACTCCATTTTCCTGTATTAATTGTTGGTTTTGGAGATATGCAGAGTCTTCTTATCATGTGGGTTGATGATGCTGTAGAACGTTGAGGTTTACTGGAGAGCAAATTGGAAGCCTTGCCATCAATGAAAACTAGAGTTGAAAATAGGGAGCCGTTCACCGAATCACCCTTGCCCTCCATTTGAAAACCAAAGAATCAAGGAGATCGCCGATTTGGACCAAATCCAACCTCCCAAACTAGAAAAACTATAAAATGGGCAATTGCAAACGAATTTAACATTGCAAAGCAAAAAATTGGGCAATTGTAAGGGAATATAATCTCCCAAACCAGGCGAATCGGGCCAAATGAGTTTTTGCATGGCTTATCCACCCTTTTTTTGGAGCTAAAATGAAAAATATATATATATATATATATATATATATATTTTTAAATAAAAGTTGGGCTAACTATATGAAATGGGTGTTTTATAAAAATTTCGCCCTTCTAAAATGCAAAACCCCTTAAATTTTTCCCTTCTAAAATGCAAAACCCCTTAAATTTCACCCTTGGGCTAAAATTTGCCCCTAAAATTTACCATGTGTTAAACATGTTTACACAAAATGTGTTATTGTCGTATAGTTCTTACATCTGAATTACTTCCATGCTATGAAATTAGAACCTCTTATTTTTATTATTTATGTGATCCAACTCATATCGTCATAGTAGTGGAAATGAACACAAGCAAAACAGATAATATTAGGGACAAGGATAACTTTGATAAGAGGTACATTTAAGTTATATTTATTGTACTTTGATTATATTTGCATTACACAACCTAGTGTGTTTTTTCCCCTTTTGGGCCATATTTTTTAATGTACTCTAACTAAAAGAAAATCTTTTTCAATTTACAGGAAACATATGACACTTAGAGATTCAGATCCAAGACAACAATTACAAGGAAAAAAGTACTTTGAACATTTTTATAAAACATTTGTATTTGCTAAAACTAAAATCTATTTAGAATTTATGTACACTAATAATGACTTTGCGTTATCTTATTTTGTTTTCATTAAACAGTTCTTACTTAGTTTCAATTATAATGATATTTTGACTGATTTTAGTGTATTATTTGTGAACAAGAAAAAAATATCGAGTTTTAATGATGTCACAGTAGAGATGGATGAGAGTGTAGAGATAGTGAAGCATAAAAATTGATAGCTTGTAGACTTGAATGTAAAAATACATGAGATATTTTAAATAATAATTTATTATATATATAAAATGTATAAGTGATAAATGTTACAATGAGGACCCGCATATATATAACTAAGCAAGGGTCCTTTCGTGATTGGTCATGTCTTTTAGACATGCCTTTTCACTTAACTAATGACTTCTTAACATAACCACTACTTGATTACTTAGTATTTATATTATTTATATTTATTTATTTTGTTATGAATTATATTCATAACATAGCCTTTCCCTTTGGAAGCTTTGTCCTCAAACCTTTAATGTTGTGTATTTTCTTCACTTAGTGTTTGTCACCTCGATGTATATAATCTGGATAATCTAGCCATCCTCTCATCATGTAGCCCATCAATAATATTCCCTTGGATTTTTTTTTATTTTTATTTTTTAATAATTTTTTCTTCTTTTTTTTTATAACTCTAATTATTTTTTTATTTGTAACTCTATTGTTTTTTCCTTTTTTATTAACTCAATTTTTCATTTTTTTTTTCACTAATATTTATTTTTTATTTTTATTTTTTTAAACACTCATTTTTTTAATACTGTTTTTTAATTAATTAATTAAATAACTTAATTTAATATATATATATATAGCTATATATATATATATATATATATATATATATATATATTACCATGGAAACAGTTCCTCCAGAACAACTCGTGTGAAACTTTGACAGTGGAGAAAAAAGAAACACATGAATATATACAACATCTGAATCGACTTTTAAAAAAAAACACGACGTCTGGTCAAGGATCGTGACGTTTCAGACCTATCTTTAGTTGCTGACAGGATTACAATGGTTTTTTTTTTTTTAAAGCTCGGTGGCACAACTAACTATGACAGAACGTAGTCAGATGTAGACGATGATGTGGGTGAGAAGTGGCACCGGCTATGGACAGCGCAGAACAAGGGCATTGACATGGAATGAATGCGGAGGTGGATGGACATGGGCGGGACACACACTTTGGAGTCCACAATGCGAATGGAGCCGAAGGTGGGCGCAGCAACAAAGTTGAACGGAAAGGAATGATAGGTGTTGGCAATGCACTCACGCAGGTAGCATATAGTGACCAGGCGGTATTGTATCTACTGGAGGCAGCGTGAAACGAAAATTATAGCAATGAAAATGATGGGTTTACACAACGGAGGGGTGTTGAGACGTGCCAGTGGGAACAGTCGATGCGGCAAAGGAATTTGGCAATCCAAATATCTGGATCTACGTCTCGATAACGATGCATTAAAAACCCTGTAAATATTTTACGCATCATTTCCTCCACTATAGTTATATTTTCATGCATCATAGTGTTGTTGCTTCGAAAATCGCTGCAACAACATTGGGGATAACCACCTGGTCCGGACCTTAGTATAGCTCCTTTTCCATTTGGAATAGTGGCTCCGACTGGGGATAATGGGACCAGTTTCGCAAAAGTGGATAAACGGGATGAATGGATGATTTATAAACTAAACTAGCGGTGAGCGAATAACTAAAACTATTAACAAGAATACATAAACTATGATCTATCCTGGGGACTTATTGAGCTTTAAAGTGCAGCGCTTGATGATCCGTGTCTATAAACATGCATATAGATGACTCCATTTAACAGACATGGACATTATTTCATTCATGATTACTATGCTTAAATAGTTAAGCAAAGCGATTGAAGCGATATTACCACACTTATCATTTATATCATTGACATATACATGATTAAAAAGAAAGGCACATCATAAAACATCCAATAGTGGAATGAATGTAGATCTGTTGTTACAGCGCATGCATATAATCAATAATAGCAAGAATAATCACATACCAATTCATATGAAAGGAATGAGTTCAGACATAGATAGAAATACCATATGAGCTGCTTGACACTCCCAATATCAATCGCTACTTGTAATTCTTCCTTCAACGCAGAAATATTCTCAACAAAGACAATAGTGCACAATTGCATAAAAAACTTCCTTGTTGAATTAAGAACAACTGGTCCAGTTTCATAAAAGAATATTGACTGAAGCACAATAGTGAAAACTTCAGTCTTTAAGTCTGGTACAAAACTTTACGACCCTTTCCAAAACAATGAAAGGGTCTATAAATACTAAATTAATCTAAATATCTAATAAACTGAAATCCTACTAAATCGGTATCAATAAATTTTGATCCTATTTTCCTCAGCGATCTGGCACTCGGCAGCATGATTCATCAAGTAGGCTGCTTGCCTTTAAATCTGAGCTGACTTATCGCAAGCATTGGCTCTACTTCAGGAGGTTTGTTGAGGCGTGAACCGAGCTGGGCGGCATAGGTGGCATCCTGAATATCGGGAATCATATACCCGATTGCATCTGTTAGGCACTTAAGGGTGGCTCTCTGTGTATGCGGCTTTACCAGGAAGAACCAATATGTGTCCCAGGTTAAACTGTTAATCCCAGCGATTAATCTCCCCTTTTCCTCTAAATCAGGATAACATGATTGCTCCAATGTGTTTGTTGTTGTCAACTTTCCTGGTGTGCATTGGGAGATCATGTTTGATAAATAAAGGGTGTTATTAACCAATTCAACTAGATTGCTGGAAGTTGATTTACATCTTGAAGCTGCCCTCTCTGCTTTCATTAACTGGGACTGCCATTCCGTAAAGAGTATATCTTTATGTGTTTCTAGGATTCTGGGCAAATTCACCGCTTGTCCTTGATCAGAATCTTGCCAGTCAAGAAATGCAGCTATGATTTCTTCGACTTGGTCCAATTCAATTCTGGCCTTCTCTACCTGCTTATTAATGGATGCCGTTAATTCACACAGTGGCTCTGCCTGGGCGATTTGTTGACACAGAAGCTTAATTTGGGATATTAATGCAGTGTTTATTTATAATCCTTCTGCTCTAAATTCAGCCACTTGTGGAACGCCCTTTGTCTTCTCGGGCTGTGATGATAATTGAGCGATTTGCTCATCTTTTGTCTTCACCATTTGCTCGTTCGCTGCCTTCAATTGTGCCAATGCCTCTGATAATTCCTTCTGGTTCTGGATCGCGCTTTGGTCGACCCTTTGCTTTTCTGCATGCAATTGTTGAGTTAGTTGACTGTTCGCTTGCTGTTGTGTCAACAATTGATGCTCTGCCTGCTCTACCTTCTGCTTTGTCTCAGCTAACTCTGCCTGTAATGAGAAAATCTCTTGATCCTTGGTTTTCAGTAGAAGACTTACCTCCTATGCCTTATCAATTGTCGCTGCTGAATAGGATCCCGCATACTGCGACAGTTTTGTCAGGTCATCGGAGGGGTCAAATTCCTCCTTCCAAACCACATTTCCCGTAACAGTTTGTTCTGGGAAAAGGGAAGGTTGATCAGTCCTTCTTCTTTTCCTTTGTCGCTTAACCACTGCTTTATGCCTTGGGCTGTAGAAAACATCCAGGGGAGGAATATCTTCTACCTGCAAAATGATTTGGTCGGAGGGGTCCGTTGGTATTATCTCAACGTCTTTAGAAATGGGTGGGCCGTTGGTTCCACTTAGAACCTGAGGTGAAGTGATGTCCTGCGTATCCGTTGTCTTGGAAGTGTCTGTATCCTTTGAACATTCCAACCCACTGATGATGGAATCAAATTGCTTCCATTCCTGGAGCAATTTAGGGTCAATACGAGTATCTATATTGACATCAATGGTGGTTTGTTTTTGCTTTTTGGCTTGGGACTCCTTCTGCACCTTTTCCAGTTCCTTCTTCTGTCTTTCCTCCTGTTCTTTTCTCTGTTGTTCCTCCTGTGCTTTCTTCTGGCTCTCTTCTCTTTCTTTTCTCTGCCTCTCTTCCTGTTCTCTCCTCTGCTTTTCCTCCTGTTCTTTCTTATGATCCTTTGTTATAACCGGAGGTTCCTTTGGCTGTTGCCGACCAGGCTCGCTTGATGATGTCGTTGGGGTTGTCGCTAGTAAATCTAGAGGCAGAGTTTGCAACCTCTGTTCTCTAAGTTTATTAAATTCAGTCAACCCTTCATCCTTATATTTCGCTTTGGCGAATGCTTTAACCTGATTTATTGTCTCAGCTGAAGAGAACAGGTCGTCAAACATATCTTCTTTATGGTCAAATCTTGTCAATTTGGCCTGTTCTAGTGCATTATAGACAACTTTGTTTAGATCAAATGGCCTATTTGGGAGAGTCGCTAGAGTTAAGGATTGAATCTTTGTGGCTTCCTTTTCTGCATGTTTGAGATCATGCAGAGTATAGACACCACACCTCAAGGGAAAAGAGGGCCAGCCCTTCTTCTTTTCCTTCTTGAGAGTCTGTGTAACACTCTCAGCCATAATCTGGTAAGCGATTTCCCTTGCCAGCAGTTTATCAGGTATGTATAAAGGGAGGACATGGGGGTCGGCTTGGCTACCGAAAACTCTTATGTAGGTAAATCTCTCCTCTCCAAACCATCTACCTATTGCGGTTAAATCAAATCCGGCTTGATAAGAAATCTTGGGAGCAGGTTTATCGAAAATGGAATAATAAATAGGCAACATAAAGCCATTACAGACTTGGTATAGATGATGTTTATAAGAAGATTTCCACAATTTCTGATGATATATATGAATAGGCATGGGGTCTTGTGCAGTCCACCTCCAGCCGAGTACGGGGAATTCAGAGTTAAAACACAGGGTATCTAGAATATAGGCACTGTAGTAGAATGGGGGAATTACCCTTTCAGAAATACAGGTCTTGCTTCTAAACTCAAGCACAGTTGTTGCTAATTTGTCTGAGAGGATAGTGGCCCAATCCATAATTACACTGTTGCATGCTGCTTCCATTAGGGGAACCATTTCTATGGTAAAATTAGCAGAGTCATGCAATCCCCACAATCTACACATCATTATCCCAGCATAGCAATAGGAGAGGATAGGGAATCAACTGAGTACTTACCAGAAGACTCATGTTTGTGCTTGGCCAGATTTTGTCTCCAATCCCGGATGGGTTCGGATTCAACTTCATTTTCGTTTGCGAATTTCTCCAGGAACGCCTTATTATATATCTTCTCTGGCTCGGGCAAATGATACATTTGCCTTAGATCATCTGCCCTGAATGACCCGAAAATTCTCCCGTCTCTGGTGCTGAAGGTTCTATCCAGGATTGGGATTTCTTCAATCGCCCATCGCACTACGTCTGTGTATGGGAGAATTTGCTCCCTAGCTGCTATCCGGTGAAGGAAGGAATCAGCTAAGTCCTTGAGAGTACCCTCAGACTTTCGGGTTAAATCCACAGTAGCTTCTACTGTTGTCACTGTTGGTTCTTCGGCTTCAATCAGGTTGTAGGTACCTTGCCAAGTAACTCTGACGAGACCCAAACATGTAGTATCAGATATTAATCCCTTCTTTTTGTCCACGACAGCTTGTCCTGCAACTGGTGTAGCGGAAGCGCCTGTGGTCTTCTTGGATTTCTTCCCCATTTTGCTTGAGTTTTCTCCTTTGGATGAATTCTGCACAGAGGCGAAAATAAAAGTAACACAGAGATATGCCAATGAAAATCCAATATGGGAAAGATATGTTGATCAAAGCGTGCTGAGAGATTAACTCTTAAAAGTGGCCGCAGATACAATCCATGGGAAGATCTTACAATTACATTAAATGGCCGTTTAAAACCTGCCACCCCTTAAATGCCCATTATACCATTATTTGGTCGAATGACCCGTTTAAGCGTGCTATGGATGTTTTGGCGGTTGGGCGCAGGTGCATCATTGCTTAGCAGATTAAGCTTTAAATATGATTTGATCATAATATCCCTCCACTTAACGGCTTTTTTGAAATCTGTGCTATATCATAATAGGGCGTCAGGAACACCTAAATCCTTATGTTGACAATTTTGAAACCCCGATCGCCGATAGCAATATCGCATCGCATCGGGAGAATTGGTATTATATAAACATATGGATAGCATACCACCAATCGCCGATAGCGAAATCGCATCGCATCGGGGTGAATGGGCATAACAATGTGCATAGATAGTGTATCGCCGATTTCTGATTGCGATATTGCATCGCATCGGGGGTATGACCTGGGCGCCTTATTATCGTGCATAGGATATTGCCGATTGCGACATCCCATCACATTGGGGTGAAAGGCTTGGGGTTCTTTAAGACTGCGTCAAGAGTATCGCCGATAGCCGATAGCGATATCGCATCGGTGGGAACCCATATGTCACTTATTTGTGTTTTCAATGTCATTGCGATATGCGATCTTGCGATCGCTTTATCGCAATGATAAAAGATTGTTTTATTTGATCAAAAATGGGGTTTTTTAAAGGTTTTATATAATGTCTTCATTTGGTTTGCGGACCTTTTTCAAATAATGCAATATTGATACCAACTAACTTTTAAAGGGACCCATTTCATATGATAATTTTGTAAATATAAATGATATGAAATGGGGGGTTGTTGTATGGGCACAACAATTGGCGATTCGCTGGAAGAACCAGTTATCTCTGAAAAGCATAGAAATACTTAAACTTTTGCAAAATAGAGTTCTAATCAAAGGGGAAAATTCTAATATAACTAGGTATATATGTATTCCAAGTAAAATGAATCTATTTTTGCTAATTTCTTATCTTTTTTTTAAGAAAATAGATACATTCTAAGTTTTAAATAGGCCTCTATTGGTTTATAATGATAAAACAGAAAACTTTTCCAAATCAACCTTTATAGTGAACTCTTCTATCATAGGTAGAGCCTCTGCTGCCAGCAAACGTTTATAGTTTTGGCAGGGATACCTTTTAACCATGCTATTGTCCATTGTTCCATCCAATTAAGAGTGTGATTAACAGAATGAATTCAAAATATGTTTTCATATTTTGTATTTCATTTCCTTTTTCTGTTATTGATAAGATAAAAAGCCATTGTCCTGGTTTGGTGGCCAGCTATTGACAATGCCATTCACTAGTAGTAATTTGATCGAACAAGATGGCTCGTGATGAGACCCCTTGTCTTATAATTCTAAGCCATTACCCTATTTTGGTATACAGTTTTGGTAATGTCGGTTAAACTATTTCCCTAGGAACATGGTAAGCAGGCTTGTAATAAGACCTCTTATCTTTAATATCAGATATTTCAGAATTACACTCTGAGTAATCATAAACTTTAGTGAATGGGATGAACAATTTTCTCCTTAAGAGTAAATGGATGACAGGGTAAGAGTTGAAGATGCTGAAATTGGATTAGCTTCTATCTTGATATTGATAACTTTTTGAGACCAATTTGAAAACAGAAAATGATTTACAATACTTTTAAACTTTGAGAGGAGTTCACAAAACTTGAAATGTGGTTTCAAAATACAATGATACCTAATTTCCTAGAAATTATCCCTTTTGGTTAAGAGTTCTAATATTTTAAAAGAAAATATCACACTACTTTTGTAGATCAAATTTTCAAACACAGCAAAGGTCAATAGAAGATACCTTACAACATTATTTTTTTACAAATCCTACAAACTACAAAAATCTATCAAACTAAAAGGAGAAGGGGTTACCTCCTCAATTAAATAATTTCTTCAAGATAAGGCCATTAACAGGGAGAGAATCTCTCAACCCTGATAAGTCTTGCAATATAAAGGTCGAATGGCCTATCTTTTCACAGATCTGAAATGGTCCAAGCCACATCTTCTAGAACTTGGTGTGTTTTCCCTTGTCCTCATGGGCTTTGTCCCATTTCAGAACTAAATCACCAACTTGAAATTGTTTTGAACCGGATGAGACTGAATCAAAAGCTGCCTTGATGATTTGCTGATGTTTGGCATGAATGACCCTGGCTTTTTCTCTTTCCTCTTCTAATTTTAGAATTTGATCATGTCTAAGTTGAATAGAAGAAGAAGGAGTTTCCTCAATGAACTGAACTAGGGCTAGAGAAGGAAGAACAAGATTTGTGGGTAGTACTGCTTCTTTCCCATACACAAGGTTGAATGGGGAAGATCCTATAGAAGCTTTCTGTGTTATCCTATCAGCCCATAAAGCAAACATTAAGGATTTATGCCAGTTTTTATGATTCTGTTCGATAGTTCGCTTAATGATTTTGATCAGATTTTTATTAGTAGATTCCGCTAAACCATTGCCCTGGGGATAGTAATTAGCAGAATATTTCAATTTAAATCCTCTTTTAATAGCGAAATCAAACATAGCATTGCCTGAGAAATAAGATGCATTATCAAAAACAAGAGCATTTGGGACACCAAACCTGGTAATGATGAATTGATCTATGAATTCAATGATTGCTTCAGAATTTGTTGTCTTCAAAGGGATTGCCTCAACCCACTTAGTAAAATAATCGGTAGCAGTAAGGATATACTTATGATGTTTGGAAGACAGTGGAGTAATTTCCCCAATGATATCTAATCCCCATTGTTCAATTGGTTGTTCAATGTTGACTGGTTGCAGAGGGAAAGCTGGTTTACGTTGTCTTCCACTAGAAGTTTGGCAATTGAGGCATTTCCTTACATACTCGTGGGCATCTTTAAACAGAATAGGCCAATAGTATCCAGCATGAATAATTTTGTGAGCTGTTGTGTCAGCTCCAAAATGTCCTCCTGCTGGTCCATCATGTAACTCCTGCAAAACCTTTTGTGCTTCACGTTTCTCAAGGCATCTTAATAGGATAGAATCATAATTCTGCTTAAAAATCACATCATCAATAATTGTAAAATTCTTTGATTTCAACCTAATGGCCCTTTTGTTCTTGTAAGACAGGTTTGGAGGTGCATAACCATTTTTTAAATAAAAGATTAAATCCACATATTGAGATTCAGAATCAGTAACACTTATCTGATTGATTTCTTCAGTTTTATCTGTATCGCTTGATTCTGGAATGTTGGATGCTCTTGCCAATATCCTGCAAAAACCTTAGCCCCTAACAATCTTTGCTGGCCTAATTTCTAAGTCATACTCTTGAAGCGCTGTGACCCAATTTGCCCTTTTTTCACCCAGTTCATTTTGGATTAATAGTTGCCTAACTGCAGGGAAAGGAACTATAACTTTTGTGTGGGTTTTCAAAAGGAAGGGTCTATAATGCTTGACTGCTTTAAATACAGCAAAGGCTTGTTTTTCTACATCGGAGTAATTCAATTCAACACCCTGAAGATTTGAGCTAAAAAATGAAATGGGTGCTTCCAAATTGTGATCATTTAGTTGCGTGAGTACTGCAGCATACGACGAGTTGGATGCGATGGTATACAATGTAAAATGATTAGAAAAATTTGGAGTATTTAAGGCTGGGGCATTGATTATTGATTGCTTGATTAGATCAAAAGCTTCTTTTTCTGCTGATCCCCACTTAAAGACTAAATTTTTCTTAATCATTGTTTGAAGTGGCAAAATAATTTGAGAAAAATCTGGAACAAATCTTTTAACAAAATTGATCTGGCCTAAAAATGACTGCATCGATTTTTTATTGTGTGGGAAAGGGATTTCAGAGATTTCTTTGATCCGATCAAGATCAATATAAATGCCATCTTTGGACACAATAAAACCTAAGAGCTTTCCTTGATCAAGAGCAAAGAAAGACTTTTTAGGGTTAAGGGAAATACCATATCTTTTGCAACGTTGAAAATTTTGATTTAGATCATGCAAATGATTATACCTCTCCTTAGAGAATACAGTAATATCGTCTAGATAGACGACTACTGTTCTATTAATCAACCCTCTAAAAGATATATCCATAGCTCTTTGGAATGTCGCTCCTGCATTTATAAGTCCGAAAGGCATTTTCTGATATGCATATGTTCCCCATTTTGTTCTGAATGTAGTTTTAAGCTGGTCATCAGGATGAACCAGGACTTGGTTATATCCTGAGAAACCATCTAGAAAGGACATCAATTCAGAGCCTGCTACTGATTGAAGTATTTGCTCCATAGTAGGTAATGGGAAATTGTCTTTCAAGCTTGCTTTGTTCAAATTTCTGAAATCAATACAAATTCGAATGTCGCCATTTTTCTTTCTGACTGGCACCATATTAGAGACCTAGTTTGAGTGTCGGACAGGAAAAATAATCTTGGCTTTCAAGATTTTGTTAAGTTCCGATTTTATCTGGCTCTCTAAGTTTGGATGTATTTTTCTTAACTTCTGCTGAATCGGTTTCTGATCGGGGAGTACCGGAATGGTATGCTGGATAATGGATGTATCATAAGTCTTCAAATCATCATATTTCCAAGCAAAAACCTGTTTATTTTTTCTTAACAGTTTAATGAATGCCTCTTTCTCTTCAAAGGAAAGTCCTAATCCTAAATTAATATTTTGAGGAGCTTGTTCAGTACCTAGATTTATCAATTCAAACCTTAGGGTAGAGCTTTGGAGCTTTGCATTAGTTACAGGTTTAAACCTGTCTTTAATATCATAAAGATCTTCCAGCTTTACCACAGGCTTAGGAATTGCATTTTCCTGAGGTATTTCTCTCATTTGGGAGTCATGCTCATCTTCCTCAATGATTTGATTATCATAGGACTTTTCAAAAGTTAAGAATTGTAAAATATCCTCATCATGGTTGAATACTCTCCAATTAGTGACATTGTCAGGAACTGAAGGCCTAAAAAGCAATTCTACGGAAAATCTATCTGGGCTGTAGTCTTCAGAAGGTAGGAGCTTGGAAGCTACATTAGCTAGGGGATCGGCTGCCGAGTTTTGAGACCTAGGGATGGAGGAAATGTTGAATGCGGAGAAGTGCGAGGTAAGTTCTTGTACTAGCAATTGATAATGCTTGAGGTGATTTGAAAGACAATGGATTGCATTCCTCACCTGCTTAACAATAATTTCAGAATCGCCGAATACTTTTAGATATTGCACTTTAAGGCCTATTGCTTTATATAATCCCTGGACTAAGGCTTCATATTCGGCTGTATTGTTAGTGCATTCAAATTCTAGCCTACAGGACGGCATTGTCTTTTCTCCTTGTGGGCTAACCAAAATACATCCTGCTCCTGAGCCCTCGCTAGACTTGGACCCATCGAAATATAAAGACCAAAATAAAGAGGTATTAACAAATGTATTTACAGTTTTCTCAGCATCATTGAAACATCTAGACCTATCAGTTTGTGAAAAATTCTCAATCTGAGATGTAAAATGATTGACTGAGAAAGGGGATGGTTGGGCAACAAAGTTGCCAAAGAATGACTCTGCTGAATAATTCCCCAAAATGTTGTTGTTGAACGCTACGGGTTGGTTTTCTTGCTCAAATTCAGTAACTGTGTGGGTCATATGTTTCTCTCGATCGATCCTTATTTGATTTGGCTTACCCTTATAGGGAAGCCACATATGTGACCAATCAGTGGAAATATACCCATGCAATTTTTTGGACCAATCCCTACTCAAAATTAAACCGTAAAATTCAGGTATATCGGCTATTAGGATGTCAATCCTTTGTACTACTCTGGGATCAGCAGACAACCTGATAGTTACGGAATTAATTTCTCCCACAACCTGCACTTTGGTCCTGTCCAACTGTACAATATGGATAGCAGACTTCTGGGGTTCAATGTTCAGTTTAGAACAAACTGAAGCTGGCATTATGTTAGACGATGCCCCTGAGTCAATTAAACAGTTGTGCAGGTTTCTGTTATAGATCTCATAGGTTAGCAGGAAGGGTGGAGTATGAGAATTTGATCTATCTCCAATCAGAACTGAATCGGTAGCTTCAACCATACCTGGAGGAGGTTGGCCTGAATCATTAGCAGCTTTTGCACTGGGAAGAGGTGTAGAAGGAACAGCATTCAGTTCTTTAAGAAGTAATTTCTGCTGATGCTTTAATTTACTAAGTTCAAACATGGTAATGTTTGTTTTAGTTTTCTTCATGTCATCAACAATGTTATACTCCATTGAATCGGATACCACTAATGTTTTGGATGTTGAAGGAGTACTAGAAGTTGAAGGCTGGTTTTGGGGAACTGCTACAGGTGATTTCTTTGCAGGTGTTTTTTCTTTGGTTGTAGCAGCACCAGCACTCCTTTTCTTTGATGTTACCTGAACAGGTTCGGAAGTACTTTTGCTTCTAGTAGTGACCGGGAATGCTTCTTCTTCGTTATCGGTATCGGAGTTGGGGAGTATAAAATCCCACATTCCATGACATTCCACTACTTCTTCTTCATCATCAGTTGGTGAGATTGTTTCTTCTTCCTCTTCTTCTTCTTGCTCTGAATCTGCATTAGATATGACATTTGGTGGCTTTGATTCATTTCTCTTATAAGTCCTAAAGGGTCTTTTGGTTGAGGTTTCGGCTACCTGTTTCTTTATCTCAACCATTTCATTTGATAAAGTTTTTAGGACTTTTTGCAAACCTTCCATGTCATATGGGTCTTTTGGGGTCTTCTTTCTTGAGTCATCTTTAAAAGAGATTTTCTTGGCTTTTCTGTCTTCCAGAGCAGCTTTCTTTTCTAGAGCATTGATGCGTTTTTCCAGAGCAAGTGCTTCTCTCATGTTTTCAGCTAAGGTAGGTTTCCCAGCCCTGTCTACAAAAATGGCTATATTGGCAGGTAGGGCGGTGATATACCATTTGCTTCGAATTTGTTCACTTGGTTTGGAGGCTGTAGGGATTTTATTCAGGAGTTTATTGAAGCGGGCATTAAATTCCTTAATTGGTTCCCGATGCTCTATTCTCAGATTGGAGAGATCGTTTATTAGGGTAGCCAAAGACCTATCATCTCCATATTTGGTAAGAAACTGCTCTTGGCAAGTGTTCCAACTGGTAATGGAACCAGAGGGTAAAGAGAAATACCAGGATCTTGTTGATCCTTGCAAGGTGTAAGGGAAAAGTCTAACAACAACATCTTGTTCTGTTACTCCTTTCAAGTTGACTGCTAACATGAAATTATTAATGTGTTCCTCAGCCTGGGTTCCATCATCTGGATTAAACTTGGGTAGCCATTTTTCAGGATAATCTGGTAATGGATGCAATGGTGCAGGCATATTGACTGCACCAGGTCTGGTCCATGGATCTGCCATTATAATAGCAGTAGTGGTTGATACTACCGCTGGAACTCTAGATGTCTGGGAAGGAAATAATGTTGAGGAGTGAGCAGGTTGGGATGTTGAAGCTTCTAATCCCTGGTGAACAACAATATGTAATGGGGGAGTGGATGGTTGACTTTGCAGATGGGAAGTTGAAATGGAGGATGTGGATGAAAGCTCTCCACTGTCAGATTCTTCAGTATATTTCTTCGCCTTTTTCCTTTTGGGTAAAGGGAACTCAGTGGGTTCAATACCGAGCTTTTCGCTCTGAAGTCTGGTGAGAGGATGAGATAAATTGAACTGCGAAGTCACACTGCTTTGTGATACCTCAGATTTCTGTGGTGAAATCGAGAAGCTCTGAAGTTTGTGGATAAGAGACTGGACTTCAAGTGATTCAAGACTTAATTGTTCTGGAGTATGATGGGTTTGAGCAGTGGTAGTTGATTCCTCTTCTTCTTGTTTGGATACTGGAGAACCAGCATGCGAATGAGAATTTCGAGGGGATTCGGAGGGAGACTTACTCTTAGAATGGCTTGCAGATTTGGGTTTGCTTGCCATTCACAGTCAGGTCCTCCTTCTAGCACCAAAAATGTTGATGCTTAGAAAATCGCTGCAACAACATTGGGGATAACCACCCGGTCCGGACCTTAGTACAACTCCTTTTCCGTTTGGAATAGTAGCTCCGACTGGGGATAATGGTTTCCCAAAAGTGGATAAACAGGATGAATGGATGATTTATAAACTAAACTAGTGGTGAGCGAATAACTAAAACTATTAACAAGAATACATAAACTATGATCTATCCCAGGGACTTATTGAGCTTTAAAGTGCAGCGCTTGATAATCCATGTCTATAAACAGGCATATAGATGACTCCATTTAACAGACATGGACATTATTTCATTCATGATTACTATGCTTAAATAGTTAAGCAAAGCGATTGAAGCGATATTACCACACTTATCATTTATATCATTGACATATACATGATTAAAAAGAAAGGCACATCATAAAACATCCAATAGTGGAATGAATGTAGATCTGCTGTTACAGCGCATGCATATAATCAATAATAGCAAGAATAATCACATAGCAATTCATATGAAAGGAATGAGTTCAGACATAGATAGAAATACCATATGAGCTGCTTGACACTCCCAATATCAATCGCTACTTGTAATTCTTCCTTCAACGCAGAAATATTCTCAACAAAGACAATAGTGCACAATTGCATAAAAAACTTCCTTGTTGAATTAAGAACAACTGGTCCAGTTTCATAAAAGAATATTGACTGAAGCACAATAGTGCAAACTTCAGTCTTTAAGTATGGTACAAAACTTTACGACCCTTTCCAAAACAATGAAAGGGTCTATAAATACTAAATTAATCTAAATATCTAATAAACTGAAATCCTACTAAATCGGTATCAATAAATTTTGATCCTATTTTCCTCAGCGATCTGGCACTCGGCGGCATGATTCATCAAGTAGGCTGCTTGCCTTTAAATCTGAGCTGACTTATCGCAAGCATTGGCTCTACTTCAGGAGGTTTGTTGAGGCGCGAACTGAGCTGGGCGGCATAGGTGGCATCCTGAATATCGGGAATCATATACCCGATTGCATCTGTTAGGCACTTAAGGGCGGCTCTCTGTGTATGCGGCTTTACCAGGAAGAACCAATATGTGTCCCAGGTTAAACTGTTAATCCCAGCGATTAATCTCCCCTTTTCCTCTAAATCAGGATAACATGATTGCTCCAATGTGTTTGTTGTTGTCAACTTTCCTGGTGTGCATTGGGAGATCATGTTTGATAAATAGAGGGTGTTATTAACCAGTTCAACTAGATTGCTGGAAGTTGATTTACATCTTGAAGCTGCCCTCTCTGCTTTCATTAACTGGGACTTCCATTCCGTAAAGAGTATATCTTTATGTGTTTCTAGGATTCTGGGCAAATTCGCCACTTGTCCTTGATCAGAATCTTGCCAGTCAAGAAATGCAGCTATGATTTCTTCGGCTTGGTCCAATTCGGTTCTGGCCTTCTCTACTTGCTTATTAATGGATGCCGTTAATTCACACAGTGGCTCTGCCTGGGCGATTTGTTGACACAGAATCTTAATTTGGGATATTAATGCAGTGTTTATTTGTAATGCTTCTGCTCTAAATTCAGCCACTTGTGGAACGCCCTTTGTCTTCTCGAGCTGTGATGATAATTGAGCGATTTGCTCATCTTTTGTCTTCACCATTTGCTCGTTCGTTGCCTTCAATTGTGCCAATGCCTCTGATAATTCCTTCTGTTTCTGGATCGCGCTTTGGTCGACCCTTTGCTTTTCTGCCTGCAATTGTTGAGTTAGTTGATTGTTCGCTTGCTGTTGTGTCAACAATTGCTGCTCTGCCTTCTGCTTTGTCTCAGCTAACTCTGCCTGTAATGAGAAAATCTCTTGATCCTTGGTTTTCAGTAGAAGACTTACCTCCGATGCCTTATCAATTGTCGCTGCTGAATAGGCTCCCGCATACTGCGACAGTTTTGTCAGGTCATCGGAGGGGTCAAATTCCTCCTTCCAAACCACATTGCCCGTAACAGTTTGTTCTGGGAAAAGGGAAGGTTGATCAGTCCTTCTTCTTTTCCTTTGTCGCTTAACCACTGCTTTATGCCTTGGGCTGTAGAAAACATCCAGGGGAGGAATATCTTCTACCTGCAAAATGATTTGGTCGGAGGGGTCCTTTGGTATTATCTCAACGTCTTTAGAAATGGGTGGGCCGCTGGTTCCACTTAGAACCTGAGGTGAAGTGATGTCCTGCGTATCCGTTGTCTTGGAAGTGTCTGTATCCTTTGAACATTCCAACCCACTGATGATGGAATCAAATTGCTTCCATTCCTGGAGCAATTTAGGGTCAATACGAGTATCTATATTGACATCAATGGTGGTTTGTTTTTGCTTTTCGGCTTGGGACTCCTTCCGCACCTTTTCCAGTTCCTTCTTCTGTCTTTCCTCCTGTTCTTTTCTCTGTTTCTCCTCCTGTGCTTTCTTATGGCTCTCTTCTCTTTCTTTTCTCTGCCTCTCTTCCTGTTCTCTCCTCTGCTTTTCCTCCTGTTCTTTCTTATGATCCTTTGTTATAACCGAAGGTTCCTTTGGCTGTTGCCGACCAGGCTCACTTGATGATGTCGCTGGGGTTGTCGCTAGTAAATCTAGAGGCGGAGTTTGCAACCTCTGTTCTCTAAGTTTATTAAATTCAGTCAACCCTTCATCCTTATATTTTGCTTTGGCGAATGCTTTAACCTGATTTATTGTCTCAGCTGAAGAGAACAGGTCGTCAAACATATCTTCTTTATGGTCAAATCTTGTCAATTTGGCCTGTTCTAGTGCATTATAGACAACTTTGTTTGGATCAAATGGCCTATTTGGGAGAGTCGCTAGAGTTAAGGATTGAATCTTTGTGGCTTCCTTTTCTGCATGTTTGAGATCATGCAGAGTATAGACACCACACCTCAAGGGAAAAGAGGGCCAACCCTTCTTATTTTCCTTCTTGAGAGTCTGTGTAACACTCTCAGCCATAATCTGGTAAGCGATTTCCCTTGCCAGCAGTTTATCAGGTATGTATAAAGGGAGGACATGGGGGTCGGCTTGGATGCCGAAAACTCTTATGTAGGTAAATCTCTCCTCTCCAAACCATCTACCTATTGCGGTTAAATCAAATCCGGCTTGATAAGAAATCTTGGGAGCAGGTTTATCGAAAATGGAATAATAAATAGGCAACATAAAGCCATTACAGACTTGGTATAGATGATGTTTATAAGAAGATTTCCACAATTTCTGATGATATATATGAATAGGCGTGGGGTCTTGTGCAGTCCACCTCCAGCCGAGTACGGGGAATTCAGAGTTAAAACACAGGGTATCTAGAATATAGGCACTGTAGTAGAATGGGGGAATTACCCTTTTAGAAATACGGGTCTTGCTTCTAAACTCAAGCACAGCTGTTGCTAATTTGTCTGAGAGGATAGTGGCCCAATCCATAATTACACTGTTGCATGCTGCTTCCATTAGGGGAACCATTTCTATGGTAAAATTAGCAGAGTCATGCAATCCCCACAATCTACACATCATTATCCCAACATAGCAATAAGGAGAGGACAGGGAATCAACTGAGTACTTACCAGATGACTCATGTTTGTGCTTGGCCAGATTTTGTCTCCAATCCCGAATGGGTTCGGATTCAACTTCATTTTCGTTTGCGAATTTCTCCAGGAACGCCTTGTTATATATCTTCTCTGGCTCGAGCAAATGATACATTTGCCTTAGATCATCTGCCCTGAATGACCCGAAAATTCTCCCGTCTCTGGTGCTGAAGGTTCTATCCAGGATTGGGATTTCTTCAATCGCCCATCGCACTACGTCTGTGTATGGGAGAATTTGCTCCCTAGCTGCTATCCGGTGAAGGAAGGAATCAGCTAAGTCCTTGAGAGTACCCTCAGACTTTCGGGTTAAATCCACAGTAGCTTCTACTGTTGTCACTGCTGGTTCTTCGGCTTCAATCAGGTTGTAGGTACCTTGCCAAGTAACTCTGACGAGACCCAAACATGTAGTATCAGATATCAATCCCTTCTTTTTGTCCACGACAGCTTGTCCTGCAGCTAGTGTAGCGGAAGCGCCTGTGGTCTTCTTGGATTTCTTCCCCATTTTGCTTGAGTTTTCTCCTTTGGATGAATTCTGCACAGAGGCGAAAATAAAAGTAACACAGAGATATGCCAATGAAAATCCAATATGGGAAAGATATGTTGATCAAAGCGTGCTGAGAGATTAACTCTTAAAAGTGGCCACGGATACAATCCATGGGAAGATCTTACAATTACATTAAATGGCCGTTTAAAACCTGCCACCCCTTAAATTCCCATTATACCATTATTTGGCCGAATGACCCGTTTAAGCGTGCTATGGATGTTTTGGCGGTTGGGCGCAGGTGCATCATTGCTTAGCAGATTAAGCTTTAAATATGATTTGATCATAATATCCCTCCATTTA
This sequence comes from Pinus tabuliformis, assembly GCA_031772625.1. Taxonomy (NCBI): domain Eukaryota; kingdom Viridiplantae; phylum Streptophyta; class Pinopsida; order Pinales; family Pinaceae; genus Pinus; species Pinus tabuliformis. Next base: position 284,823,533 of record CM062807.1, on the reverse strand, counting down.
ACGGCTTTTTTGAAATCCGCGCTATATCATAATAGGGCGTCGGGAACACCTAAATCCTTATGTTGACAATTTTGAAACCCCGATCGCCGATAGCGATATCGCATCGCATCGGGAGAATTGGTATTATATAAACATATGGATAGCATACCATCGATCGCCGATAGCGAAATCGTATCGCATCGGGGTGAATGGGCATAACAATGTGCATAGATAGTGTATCGCCGATTACCGATTGCGATATTGCATCGCAATGGGGGTATGACCTGAGCGCCTTATTATCGTGCATAGGATATTGCCAATTGCCGATTGCGACATCCCATCGCATCGGGGTGAAAGGCTTGGGGTGCTTTAAGACTGCGTCAAGAGTATCGCCGATAGCGATATCGCATCGGCGGGAACCCATATGTCACTTATTTGTGTTTTCAATGTCATTGCGATATGCGATCTTGCGATCGCTTTATCACAATGATAAAAGATTGTTTTATTTGATCAAAAATGGGTTTTTTTAAAGGTTTTATATAATGTCTTCATTTGGTTTGCGGACCTTTTTCAAATAATGCAATATTGATACCAACTAACTTTTAAAGGGACCCATTTCATATGATAATTTTGTAAATATAAATGATATGAAATGGGGGGTTGTTGTATGGGCACAACACATAGACAAAGTCTTATTCAATGATTCGGAAAGAGGGCCATCTTTCCTTTTCTTTTTCTCAGCATTCAACTGGCGTTGTGTAGTCTCACACTGTCCACCGAGAGTTTTTGCAACGGTAACAAGTGATGTCACAAGCTGGAGTCCAACCAATGTTGTAACCTGTCGAAAACCTCTTGGAGGTGTACATGAAAGAGAAATCACATAATCTATGCATTTCTCCATGAATACATGATCAAACAAAGGTCCATCCTGGCATTCAAAAACAAGGTTGTCCAGAAAAACAAGAAGGTTATCTTTGAAATTCTTCAAATCCTTTTGCTTGGATCCAAGGTAGTCTTCTATATTTCAATCCTTGGCTTGGTTTACTAAGGAAACCACCACATCATCCACATCAATTTCGTCCAAAGGACCTTCATCTGCCTGGTATTTAACTCCACATGCCTCAAATAGCATTGTTAGTAACTCTATTAAAGCAGCTTTTGTATCTGATTCATATCTCTCTACCCAGTTCTTTGCAGCCTAGGGTACAAGCTTTGCTTGAAACTTAATGACATCAATTAAACTACGATCTCTGTTGGAATCATGTCCCCCTGAGAAGGCCTGGGCCCTCCTCCTTTTAACTCCAGTCTCTTTGCCCTTTCCGACTATAGCCTCGACATTAGGATTTCTAGAATCTTCTTCATTGTTATGATATTGTAAATCTCCTTGTTTCTCAAGATAATCCTCATCTACATCATCTTCATTTGGATCATCATCTTGATCCATGTCATTCTCATCCATATCAAGACCAGCTTCATTGGAATCATTATCTTGATCTACATTAGCTTTATCTTCAACATTATAATTATCTAATGCTTCACCTTGTTTTGTTCCTTCATTGTCACTATCATCTTCCTCTGCATAACTTTTCTTTAGACATGTTGAAACTTTTGCACAAGATTTTTCTAATCGTTGAAATGCTTCTTGAATTTCACTAAGCTTCTCAACGCATCCAGGACATGAATGTAATGGCACATTGTGCTGCGAAAAACGTTCAAAGACTCGCATCATTATATTGTGTGTCATGGCTCTAATACCACTAAAGCATAAAAATTGATAGCTTGTAGACTTGAATGTAAAAATACACAAGAGGTATTTTAAATAATAATTTATTATATATATAAAATGTATAAGTGATGAATGTTACAATGAGGACCCGCATATATATACCTAAGAAGGTGTCCTTTCGTGACCAGACATGTCTTTTAGGCATGCCTTTTAACTTAACTAATGACTTCTTAACATAATCACTACTTGATTACTTAGTATTTATATTATTTATATTTATTTATTTTGTTATGAATTATATTCATAGCAGGTAGCAATGAGTAGTATTACAGAAACAAATATCGCAACAAAAACCAGAGAAGAAATAAAACCAAATAGGTACTTTTGGGCACATTTAATTAACTATGTATCAAATTTCTTCTCTCTTTTTTATCTTTTTGTTCATTTTTTTTTGAATTTATTTCAATTTAATGCTCATGACTAGGCAAAAACAAATCGAGTCTACGCCATTGTTGATCGAAGATATCAGTAACAATATAACTGGGAGGATTTTTCATGGTGTTGCCTTGGTTACACATCGAACATTTTTGGACAAAGCAAACAAGACAAAAGAAATACTTCATGCAATCTTAACAAATAAGAAAGTGAAGATGATAATAGCGTTGATTGTGCCAACACAGTTAATCGAAAAACATGAGTCAAACTTATTTCAAATGTTGGTGTTTCTATTAAAGATTTCGAAATAATTCCAAAGCATCAATACAATAGCGGTGATTGTGAAAAAGCTATTTGTCTAAATAGTTTTAGTAGTGTAGAAAGAATTTGTCATGTTTGTGTAGAGTACCAATTTTTTCCGAATATGACGATTGAAAATATGTTGTGTAATGACAATGAATTTCTAATTGGCACAATAATTGTTATTACAATTTCGATAACGTACATAGCAATGTAATATGTACTGGAAATCAAAGACGACAATGCCAAAAAAGACTGGGAAATAATAAGCTTTGATTTATTTGAATGTTTTATTGTTATGAAGTTATTGCCCATTTTTTTTTGTCCACCAAAAAAACCAATTTTCATTGAAATACAAATAAAGTTACATATGCGTAGGTCTGTGTACCCCAATGTTCAGAAAAAATATATTCTTCATTTGTTATACGATTTTCATCTATTGTTTTACAAATGTTGCATATGTAACAGCTTCAAGTACATGATAAACTTGTTTCGGCGTCTGTTTCAAGTCAGAGAGATTTGCAACAAAATGTTTTTCCATTGATCTTGCTAGAAATTATAGTTATAAAACAAGAAAGAGTTTTCTGAACTTCACAATCGACGTTCATATGTCCAATAAAAATAGGAAATAAATGCCACAATCTAATAAACATGCTTTCCTCGCCAAGTGGAATATGCACAGTAAACGATATTATATTTTTAGATATATATAGATAAATAACAAGAAATAAAAATGCATTTGATTTCATGTTACTAAGCCTCTATTTTCTATGTCAATTTTATAGTATTTCCAAGGATACCTGATAGCTATTAGTGCATATATGAATCCATTTGAAATTGTATGTGTGAAATGTAGTACTCCAATTACAAGTGTTAGAACTATGAATAAAATTATGCTTTATTGTGTTGCTTGCAAGTAGGACTCTCTCTTCTTTTATTTACATTGATCAAACTACAGCATACATGCGAGTGAGAGGACTGAAATACAGTGTATTTTGAGGGGCATCATACTGGAAAGAGTATTACCTACACTATGACAAATCTCATACAAGAAATATTGTGTAGACAAAACATATGTTATTGAGTTCTTGTCCAATTTTGAGACACATGGAACATTTACAATAAATCATCAAAATATAGTTATATGTATATAATGGTGGTTTTCTTTGTTCATATTGTCAAGCAATTTGATAACGACACAGTTCTTGTTTCTTGCATTGCCAAGCATCCTAACATTTCCTTAAAGTTTCTAGTTTAGGAATTTCATTTTTTACGGACAACTCTTTTATTTTACTCAATAATTGGGATCTGATTTCACATTATCAATCAATAAACTATATTCATGAGAACAAGATTAGCAATGTAATCATTAAAGAAAACAAGGTGATTACTTCCAGTAATGCAAATGCTAGTATGACATTGTACAAGAACATATTCCAATGAATTATTTTGTTCTAGCTCTATGTTTTGTATTATGCTATGTCGTCTTTGCTTTCTTGTAGTCTCATTTCTTACATTGTTTTATTGATTTATCAAATTTGCAAGTTTTATAACTAATCAGACAATATTGCAAGTTGGTTACGTTGTAGTTTCCAATTTAGTTAATCATTTTCGAGTGACATTGTTATTAATTAATGGACTTTACAATCACTGTTTTCTTTGTTTACAGACAAATATCTAAATAAATCATTGTCATACAAAGTTGAAACGAATTTCTAAATTGAGTAAGAAAAATTACGATATAACTTATAAAACATGTTGCATTTATACATACGTTTGTAATCTGAAATAGTCCTATATGTTTTTTTCTTTAACTTTGTCAAGAATATTACAATACATAGCCTTTAGCATATACTGAATTTTAATATTGGTTCAACAAATACCAAAATTGGTAACGATTTCTTTATTAAATACCATTATTTTTGGACATCAACACTTATAATGATTATAATGCCATAATGCAGAACTGATATCTCTATTCATGTTTTTCAACATCTCTTCTAATAATGTTTTATGACATCTAGTCCATCATCAATTTGCCTAAGTGTTTGTTGGGATGGGGTCCCCTGGGTTAGTTTTGGGGTTAAGATAACCCAAGTTTTGATGTATTTTTTGTAACTAATGTAAAGTATCCGTGATTTGTGGATGCAGAGCGCGTAGATGATTAGGAGTCAAAGGGGTTTTAGCCCCTTGTTTATGTAAAGTTTGAGTCAGTTTTGAGATCCACCCATGGTCCACAGGCCATGGGATTGTATGAGAAAGGCTATAAGTAGGTGTGTCATAGAGAATCTAATGCAGATCATGTTAGTAAAGGAAAGACAGAAGAGAGCGATAGCACAGAGAAGTGGGTCAGATAGGAGAGGAAAGGCTTTGCAGCTGAGTGTGCAGAGGCCTAGGTAGAGTTCGCAACTGAGTGCGTGGACCCTTGCAGCTGAGTGCGCAGGGTAGTTTTGAGTCTGTAAATCTGAACTGAAGATCAATAAAGAAAGTTACCGAAGAATTCTTGTGTATATCTGTTTATCTCTGTTTACTTCTGTTTATGATATATGTTGTTGATGAATAATGTATTTATGGAATATTGATCTAATAATGTGTGATTCTCTTGAATAAGTCTTAATAAATGTACACAATGCATGTTAAGTACTTTCGAGAAAATTGTGATGAATTATGTTACGTTTACTAAATAACTTAAGTAGATATGCGCGAACACTAATTAAGGATTGTTATCCGATGCATGTAAGTCGATAAATCCACTGTTAAGGGTCCGTAAAATCTTATTGTAGACCTTTGTGAAGGTCTAAAGATTGTTTTAATAAAGTTGCAGTACCGAGAAATAAGGACATATCGATCTGTGTGAAGGAAAATCTGAGGTGCTAAAAGACATCACGCTCGTCTTTGGATGCAGAAACTTGGTTCTTTCATCCCCCCATACTACTTCGGGTGAGACTGTAGCCTGCGCTACACGAGTTGGTACCAAAAGGGCTAGTAGTGTATGGATTTGTTGGTTGGTGCAACTAACTCTGAACGTGGGTCAGGACCCCCTAAGCCAACAAACGGTTCTGTTGTCAGGACCGAGATCTGCTTGAAAGAGATGTGTGATGTCGCATCATCGGAATCTGACCAAGAAATAAATTGAAAATTGGTTGGATCAAAATATTCACGAGTTTGTTGTGCAAGAAAACAAGAATCCACATATGTCAAAAGAAGAGTCGTTTAACAGGTATCATGTATATAGAAATACATGAAATCTTCTTTTGCACTTATCCCATTGAACTATATGAGTGGTTAGCTAAATTAACAGCCAGCCAAGGAAGGTGGAAGCTTGATAAACCTATAGTGTGGACTCCTGAATTAGTGCGACAATTAGAAGCCTCTGAAAATCAGATCGCACGTGTTTTTTTATCATTGGCTCAATCAGATTCTGGGAGGAATTTTTTACAGAATTCGTAATTGATACCTCTGTCAGCTACAACAAAGAAGAGTGGCAATTTTTCAAGGGACCGCGAGGCAAGTATTTAAGATCTTTGAATACCTGGATTAAAATATTGCTATGTGAAAAATAGGTTATGCCATTTCCTTGGTGTTCGAAGCTACATGAAGTGGAAAACTCTTTAGAGATCGAGAGAGATCAGGTCTTGAATATAGCCCGTTGATCAGACCCCCTTCGAGTGACGACAAGGGAACGGTACAGGCCTCACTGTGGAGTGTTGTCCAGCTTATAACACATGGTTTTCCACATATACATCATCCATCCACTCCACCTCCACCGCATACACCTTCACCCACACCTCCACCACCACCACCATCATTCAACATGTCGAACATAATGAAGTTGTTGATTTTCAAGGGCATAGGAAGTGAAGATACAGAGCAGTTTTGGTTTGTTGTGAATGATGTGTGGACAGCATAGTAGATTACTGATGACAATTTAAATAAGTCAAAATTGGTCACTGCACTGCAGGATCGCGCACTAGCTTGGTATATTAAGTATTGTTCTGATAATCCTGTGGCATCGCTAGAAGATACTAAGGATGCTTTAAACAAAGAGTTTAGTAAGCCTAATTTTGACTCGCAGTCATTAGTTGGATTTAAGGAAATCATGATGAGGGTTGATGAGACACCTTAGGAATTAGATCAAATGTTGAAATGTCAAATTAGAGAAGCTAACATGCAGCTCACAGATGGTCAGCATCGCGAGTGGTTTATAGCTTTGCTTCTGCCCCACCTGAGGATTTCTCTATCACAACAGAAGATATGAACTTGGGAAGAAACCTTGGAAATCACGATGAGGTTGCATGCAACGCCCATTCAGGATGTGACCTTGAGGGTATAGCAGATTCACTCTCAGTTACAGAGCCTCTACTCAGAATTGCAGAGCTTGAAGAAAGACAAGGAAACTAAACCAAAGGTTCACGCGGAAGTCTGGTGTTTGAAGTGTAAGAACCAGGGGGCACGATAAAGACCACTGTCTCATATTCGCAAACTATATTACGAGAGGGGAACCAATTCCCTTGAGGCCAGAAGCTCCAGCAGGACCAAGCATGGGGGTTGCGCTATAATGTGCTATTTGTCAGGTTGTTGTACAACATGTGACGGATAATTGCCATTTGCTTCAAAATTTCGTCCAGACACCGCACCATTTGTTCTATAACTTTTGCAAATTAGTGGGCCATTATGAGCGCCATTTTCGCAACTATGATATGATGATGGAAAGAACACCTACATATCAGATGAAAGCAGAAACTCGGCCTCTAGAGCATGGCGTAAAAGGAGCGCGCGGAGGATATCAGGGACAATGACAAGGTCGAGGAGGAGGAGGACCTGGTAGAGGCTGGGGTCAGGTTATCTGTTACAACTGTAGAACACCAGGGCACTACGCACGAGAGTGTAAAAATCAGACACACCCATCATGTCAATACTACAGCTAGTTTGACCACACTATAGAAGAATGCCCGGTGTTGATAGTTAAGATGTAGGAGAAGAAGGCACGGCCTCAGCAACCTACGTAAAACTTACAGATGATGAGAGTTGAGCCCCACGAGGAAGATAAAAGTGTGAATATAATGCTAGGAAGCGGAATAACAACCGACGATGATAAGGATAAACAGCCTGAAGAGGACGAATGGGTCCGCAAGGCCCCAGAGAAGGAACTGGGTTGCACGCGCTAAGGAAACATTTATGGAGGCCAAGAAAAGCTTCACTGTGGCATCCACCTCAGGAAGTCAGGACAAGGTGCAAGACACTAGCGTGCCTACGGAGGTTGACCCCTCTATGGTTACTACGTTTTTAGAGACCTGCATAAATCTATTACGTGATAACAAAGCTGTGGAAGGATTGCAGGAGTTGATAAATAAATGCACCAGCAAAGAGAAGGTCCCTAATGGACACTGGGTGGTCAGAAAAGTTGGAAAACATAAGGCAAGAACAGGGTGCGAAATGAGGCTCACCACGTAGATAGGGGATTATGAGATGGACCAGGTGATCTTGGATCTAGGGTTCTATGCAAACGTACTACCAAATAAAACATGGGAAAGAATGGGGAGACCTACGCTGTAGTGGTCTCCAATTCAGCTCAGAAAGGAAACCCAGCAGAAAATAATCCTTATGAGATGATTATACGGAGTAACATATGATATAGAAGGTGTGAGCGCAATGACTGAGTTTGAGGTGATAGAGATTTTTGAAGACAATAATCCATACTCCATGCTCCTGGGAATTGATTGGTCCATTGACATGAATGGGGTCATCAACTTGAAGAAGAGGATAATGTCATTTGAAAGGAAACCGCTTCGGGTTGTAGTACCATTGGACCCTACAGAAGGGGCGTGCTACATTGAACCAGTTCACGATTATGAAGAAAGCGAGGATGAACTGGATCAAAGCTACAAAATAACAGCGCGAGACCATTGGATCAATCTGATGGCAGACGGATAAATTGCATGGGATCGGGAAAGTTCCTGTACCTCTGATTTAGATGAAGAGTTGGAGCATTAGTAGAATCACTTGCATGGAGTATCTACATTGCACTGCAATATGATGACAAAATCATTGCATTGTATTTCATCGGAGGTAAGGAACTTACCTTATTATGATGGTTTAACTAATGTGGATAAGTTTTTAGATGCATTTAAACGTGAGGTTCCTGAGGCTCACTGCTTCCAAGCATTATATTTGGCACTACGCGCTACGCCTGCACGATGGTGAGGAGTGTACAAGGATAGCTTTGATTGATGGCGGGATTACAGAAGAATGATGAGGTTATGGTTTGGGCGGCCTAACACTAGATTGACTGATAAATATAGCATGAATTATGATCTGTATGATCACCTAGCAAAATGGGCTAAAGCATGGGGGACAAAACCGTAGCCATAGTGGGTACACCTATTCTGCCATACTTTGGACACAATTCCCATGAACTGGTATCTGGAAACGGAGCTCCACCATGGCACCACAGAGTGGGATATATTGAGGGAAGGGTTCTTATTGACCTTCAGTTTTGAATATGGCTTCACAAGCATCGATAAAGCACTTAAAGAGGTTAAGGCAGTCATCTTCAAAATGCCGCAAGAACCTATGGAATGGGTTCAACAAGATTGGAGTACCTAGTTGCGCCACACGCTAGAATGCTATAATGTAACCACTGAAGAGGATGATGAAGATCCAAGAAATATTAACATTCCAAAGACATCACCGCGTCATTGAAGACAAAGCAAGTAAACATTGGTACTGAATCAAAACCGAAGTTTGCAAAGATTGGAGATTATTGGGATGACGCTACTATGGATAAATTTGTTGAGTTACTCTGCAAATATCAGGATCTCTTCCCTACTAATTTTTCGGATTTGAAGGGCATAATTGGTGATTTGGGTGTTATGAAGATCACTCTCAAGTCAGATGTGAAGCCTATTAAATAGAGGTCGTATCACCTTAACCCTAAGTACAAGGAAAAGGTTCGCTAGGATTTGGATAAGATGTTGGAGGTGGGCATTATAGAACCGATTGAAGAATCTGATTGGGTAATCCCAATGGTCATTCAGGAGAAGAAATAGAAGGGAGAAATAAGGATTTGCGTAGATCTGCGGAAGATTAACGATGCGTGTGTCCATGATCCATTTCTGACACAATTTACTGATGAATTATTAGACAATGTTGGAGGGCAGGAGGCCTACTCGTTCACTCACAAGTTTTCAAGGTACCATCAGATTAAGATTGCACCTGAGGATAGGAGAAAAATGACCTTCACGACAGAGTGGGGCTATTTTCAATACACTGTGATGCCGTTTGGACTCAAGAATGTGCCTGTGATATTTTCTCACGTGGTCATCGCAACATTCAAGAAGTTCATTCATAAGTTCCTGGAAGTATACTTTGATGACTGGATGGTGTTTGAATTAGTAAAGCGCCATGTAGAAAGTCTGCGTTTGATTTTGGATACATTTCACAGATACCAAATCGCACTGAATTTGAAGAAATGCATCTTTTGTGTTCCATTTGGAATCTTGCTGGGTCACGTGGTGTGCAAGCAAGGGTTGATGGTGGACCCTGCCAAGATTGCAGTGATAGTGAATTAGTAGTGTGTGCGAAAGATTTTTTAGTTATTCCGGTACATTTGTATAAGATGGTTGCTGATGAAATATTGCGACGATATGTGCCAGGTTTTGAGAGGGATAACATTCTTGCTGAAGCTCATGGGGGAGATGCTGGAGGTCATTATGCAGGAAAGGCGATTGCGTAGAAGATTTTGCACGTAGGTCTATGGTGGCCAACACTGCACAAGGATTCCAAGGCATATTGTAAGGCATGCGATGCATATCAGAGAACTGCAGACCATTGCGAAGGGGTGAATTTCCATTACAACCTCAATTACCTTTGCAACCATTTGAGAAATGGGTGATTGATTTCATTGGGCCAATTCAGCCCCCAGGAAAGAAAATTGGTGCGTGTTATATCATCACCATGACGAAATATCTCACGAGATGGGCAAAAGCACAACCAATTAAGGATTGTAAAGGGGCTACAACAGTAAAGTTTTTATTTTAGTATGTCTTAACCAGATTGGCTACCTGAAAGTGTTGATGAGCGACATAGGTACGCGCTTTTGGAATGAAACGGTCAGCGCGCTAACTCAAGAATTCCATGTCTACCATCAAAAGAGTACACCGTATCACCCACAAGCCAATGGAACTGTTGAAGCCTTCAACAAAATTTTGGAGAACGCATAGACAAAGATCTGCAATGCGCAATGAAATGACTGGGATGTGCGCATACCTATCATACTATGGGCGTATATTATTACTTGCAAGAAGTTGACAGGACAAACGTCATTCAGATTGGTCTATGGTGTAGAAGTTGTAATGCCAATGGAGTATATTGTGCCTAGTCTACACATAACGGCTCTCACAGGTATGGCGGATCACGAATCCTTGGAGGAGAGGATCACGCAGTTGATGGAGCTTGAAGAGGACCGATTCTTGGCATGATTCCATCATCAAGTACATAAGGAAAGTGAAAAATCATGGCACGATCGCCACATCAAGCTTCGCACTTTCAAGGTAAATGATCTTCTCCTATTATATGATAGTAAGTTCACTAAATTTCTGGGTAAATTTCAAATGCATTGGTTGGGGCCATATATTATCAAAGAAATTACATATGAAGGCATAGTTCAACTCGCAAAGCTAAATGGAGAAACTTTTCCGGGACGAGTGAATGGGATTTAATTGAAGCTGGATACGAGGGATCCTACACAATGACTATATGGTGGTAGGACAGTCTTAGTGCTCCAGGAAGTTGCAAGGGAGCACGGGACTATAAACTACACTGCCAAGGTCGGAGGAATATGCAGCAGGCGAGTTGTGCAGAAAATAGTGAAGTTTCAACCTAGGAAGCTCCATGCAGGAAGCTGCGCCATGGAGGGAGGTGTCGTGCAGCACAGCATGAAAGTGACTATTGGAGTCATTGTTCATGTCTGGACAGCCAGAAGACGGCTAAGTGGAGCAAGGCTAGCAGCATTTAAGGCAAAAATCTTTGAATATCTACCACCAAAACCACATTTATTGTCAAAATTTGGGGGGAACAGTCAGAGTTGAATTCAAAACACTATAAATTATGTGTGCTGGTCCAACAGAGAAAACTTTGCGCCCTTAGAGTTTTTGTTGAAATTTGTTGTATGTCGCTTATGATCTGAGCGTTTTGGGAGGAATTCCTGGCACACACAGACATTTCTCTTGAGGCTCGTGAGTTGTTTATGGAGAGGATGTTTTCCACCAACCCCACCAAATCCCTGAGTTCTGAAGAAGCCATATCCAACACTCCAGGACCAAAAGTATCTAGTGTAGAAGCTACGCCTGCAGTGCCCATGGCACCGAGGTCACCAAGGCTGAAGCAGACCATGGCGAAAGACAAATAACCTGCCATCAAAGAGAAGTAACCTACAGCAAAGGAAAAGCAGAAAAAGCCGGTGTAAGTACGCGCTTCCCCAAGGAAGCATACCACAACACCAACATAGAAGAAAGATAAGCAGCCCACGAAAGATAAGCAGAAGGTAGTGGACCTGGAGGCAAAAGAAGGCCAAGGAACAGAAGACATTAACGTCGAAGAAGCGGAGCCTATAACAAAGCTACCTGTGTATATCCCTCAGATAAAGGGAAAGGTGAAGATCACAAAGGATCCAGACTCTGAGAAATTCACCATCTCCACACCCCTACTACCTGAGTAGGTCATGTTTGAAGGTCCTCGTATCAAGTGGATCCCACTATTGAAGATGGAGTATTGGTACCTCGCGGATCTTGCTAAGTTCCCCCACTTGGCAATGGAAAAATATATGAAGAGAGTTTATTATGAAGAGACATGTGTTACAGTGCTAGAAATGGAGGAATGGGTCCACGGTGTCAAGCAATCAGGGTTGCTCAACTTGCTATGGGTACCACATTACCACCACACCCCCATTAAAACAATTTGTGTGCATCAGCTGCTTACATTTATGCACGATGTGTGCCTATCGCTAGGAGGGCCTATACCCATCATAGATATTCTCATTCACGAGATTACGCACCTGTCATATGAAGGTCTAAACTTGACCAAGGAATTTGGCGAAAAGATGGGGGAGAAGGACCTTGCTGAAAGAATGAAGAAAGATTATGAACTCGTAAAGAATTCGCATGGGTATTCAATTTTATCTATCTCAAACCCTGCAATTCAATTGGCCACACAGATATTAGTAGGAAAGGTGATGAGGAAATGTCATGTTGATGAACTTTTGCTCGTAGTGTCCCTAGCTGCATAGTGCGCGAAGGGCGTGTAGTTCAATTGATCCAGATACCTTTGTCAGGAGTTCCTAACAAACTTCTGCGAGGTCCAGGATGAAACCAATCCATTTCACTACGCTTGGTTATTGCTTTCCACTATGCTTGTCACATGGGAATTGTCAAAGGACAACCAGTTTCCTCTACTTAAGGAAGGATTGTCAGAGGCAACGCAATTCGCCTCCTTATGGGCTACCAAGGACCTCACGTAGATCACAGAGACAAAAATATTTTGGGTCCTGATGGAATTGAGTCTCCGCATGGCTATTAACCAGCGTCCATGGTTGTCCCCAACCTTGTACACGCAGTTGTTAGCCTATGTAACATTCAAGGGTTACTTCCACAAGGTGTATATCCAGGCGCAAAAGGTCCAGCACAGAAGTTCCATGACTTTCCATATTTGGTAACAGAAATAGATGTACAAGAGGTGGTAGCAGGATGGCCTGCAGATTGGCGCATCCCTTCAAATCTTGTTGCTGGGACAAGCATGGGTGCGGAGAGTGTTGTCACAAAGAAAAGGAAGGAGGCAGCTAAGTAGGCTGCACAGAACCTGGCCGCATAGAAAAAGAAGGACGCTACAGAGAAGGCTCGTGTTGATAGGGAACACACTGCCAAGGAGAAGGCAAGATAGGAGCAACGCGAGTCCCATAAAGGTGACAAGTCACCTTTGCCGGAAACATAAACAGAAGAACTTACAAGACAAGGTGGCGGAGGTGAGGAAGGGTAGTGCACCCCCTTCATTCTGAAAAGGCATGAACTGGAGCAGCAAGTTGGATTGTGGAAGAAGCAGAAAGCTCAGAAAACACAGGTCGATCCCATGGTGCTCACAAAAAGCAATCTGGATGAGATCGGTGATAAATTCAGGGACACCGCAATAGAAGTATTACAAAATTTTGAGCAATAGTACATGCAGAAATTAGGAGGAGTTCAGAAGGACCTTCAAGAGTTTCATCTCCAAGCCACCAAGATCCAATAATATGTCGGGAAGGCGAGCGACACAAGGAAATTTGGCGCGAGGTAAAAGTACAGTCACGAAGATGACCTGGACACAAGATGTGAAAGTCTTCCCCTTGCCTAAAGGTTCATTCCATGCCGACACCAAGGAACAACATGCCCTCCTTGACAAGGTCACAAAAATGGGCCTGAACCTTGCTACGATATCACTGGAGTCACTGCATGCATTATTATAGGGAGTTGTGGAAGAGCTTCGCATCAGGGAACAGTGAGCACTCAGTGCTATCAGTGAAATCAAAGTCAATAATCAGAAGTTGTTCACTAAAAAGACGCAGGTTTTGAAGGAGAAGGAGACGCTACATGCATAGAATTCACGATTGGAGTCAGCAGTCCCCAAGGCATCCAGGATAGAGCCTGAGCTTCATATCCCCGAGGACGCACATCCAGAAGCAAAGATTAGAAAACTAGTTGTTGGTGTGCGTGAAGCCAAAGCTGAGGTTAACTGAGTTCAGTTTGAACTCAACATGAAGATCAATGAGCTGCAATTAAAGCTACAGCCCATGACTCCGTCGGAGGTCTGGGAGCAGTGCTGAGCCATGATCAAGGAAGGAATGGCCACTCTGGATGCCATAGTTGCTGACTGCACAACATTATTTGAGCAAACAATGGATTTGGTGACAAATCTGCAGGAGGATTTGAACCTGCAGACACTGAATACAAAAATAAGGGAGTTGCAGCGATAGTATGATGAGGTCAGAGCAACTGCATGCTCCATTGCACCAGCGCAGCACCTAGCTAAATTACAAGAGGGAAAGCAACTCTTAGCGTAGGTAGAGGAAGCACAGAAGAAGGAGGCCTTACTAAAGGCCAGGTTGTAGCCATGGTTGGAAGAGCCTTTTCAAGTCATGACAACCATCTAGTATAAGCTTAAAGGCTTGTAGCAGACACAACAGACAATGAGGCTCATCGTAGAAGGACCAGCTACAGAAAATTTAGTGGACAAAGCCAAGCAGGAAGCAACTCATAGTGTTGTCGAAGACGTTGTGATCCAGGTAGATCTAGGGTATCTTCTCAGCAAGATCGCAACGCTAGCTGAGTGACTCAAGGGCGAGTCACGATCTTTTGTTGGGGGCCTGCTGGGATGGGGCCCCTTAGGTCAATTTTGGGATTAAGATAACCCAAGCTTTGATGTATTTTTTGTAACTAATGTAAATTATCCGCGATTTGTGGATGCAGAGCACATAGATGATTAGGAGTTTTATCCCCTTGTTTATGTAAATTTTGAGTTGGTTTTAAGATCCACCCATGGTCCGCAAACCATGGTGTTGTATGAGAAAGGCTATAAATGGGTGTGTCTTAGAGAGTCTAAGGCAGATCATGTTAGTAAAGGAAAGATATAAGAGAGCGATAGCGTAGAGAATTGGGTCAGATAAGAGAGGAAATGCTCTGCAGATAAGTGCCCAGAGACCTAGGTAGAGTCTGCAGCTGAGTGCCTGGACCCTTGCAACTGAGTGTGTAGGGTAGTTTTGAGTCCGTAAATCTGAACTAAAGATCAATAAAGAAAGTTACCAAAGAATTCATGCGTATAGCTGTTTATATGTGTTTCTTCTGTTTATGATATATGTTGTTGATGAATAATATGTTTATGGAATATTAATCTAATAATGTGTGATTCTCTTGAATAAGTCTTAATAAATGTACGCAATGCCTATTAAGTACTTCTGCGAAGACGGTGATGAATTATGTTATGTTTACTAAATAAATTAAGTAGATTTGTGCGAACACTAATTAAGGGTCATTCTCCGACGCACGTAAGTGGATAAATTGATTGTTAAGGGTCCACAAAAGCTTATCGTATACCTTTGTGAAGGTCTTAAGACTATTTTAATAGAGTTGACAGAGCCCTAAGGGCTTATTGATCTGCGCAAAGGCAGATCTGAGGTGATAAAAGACATCACACTTGTCTCTAGATGCAAAAACTTGGTTCTTGCATCCCTGCATACTGCTTCGGGTGAGATTGCAACCTCTGCTACGTGGATTGTTTCCAAAAGGGCTAGTAGTGTAGGGATTTGTTGGTTGGTGCAATTAACTCTGAACCTGGGTTAGGACCCGCTAAGCCAACATTGTTTGTTGAAGTTCCAGTATTTTATCCATTAGAATTAAAATATCTTGACTAAGCATTAAGATATCTTGGTTGAGCATTAATATATATTGGCTCTCTACATGTACCTCTTCCTTTATGCTCTTGTCATTATTTCTTTGGGCCATTTGCTCACTGTTAGTAACAAATTCAAAAAAAAAAATAGATAAATTATAAAGAAAAATATTAAAACGCTTAAAAGTTTCAGAACAACAAACCAAGTTGGTTGCATATAACTTACTAATGAGTCTAGAACAAAATGAACAATGAAATATTGCTCTGAGAGACAACAGGCATACATATAATCTGTCAGAGATGATAATTCATCTAAATCATGAACTGACATCTAAGTTCTGAAACATTGTTTAACTACTATCGATTTTAATGGTATCCATTAACCAATGACCATCATCAATATGGCTAGTACTAATTTTCCTAATCTTTTATCGCGAAAGACTGTTATGAAATATGTTAGTTTAAACCATATACATTTTACTTAAATTCCAACTTGACATAGTCCAATTGATATGATTACATTTCTTGATTGATTCGTCTTACACACTTTAGAAATAAATGTCAAGATATTATTTTATTAATTTCATAAACCAGATTATATTTTCATTAAATAAATCTTTTTTGACGATAAATAGAAGTATTTAATGTATTTATTCACTGAGACAACACGTATTCAACACATTTACTATGTATATTTTCCTTGCTATCGGCCATCTTTTACTTTGCAAAAGTAATTCCAGATCCTAGATGTCAATTTGTGACTTAGATGTCATGTTGCCTTTGTCGCATTATCCAAATATTAAATGGTGATAGTGGTGTTTGCTACTATCAGCCTCTCTCTAGTGAATGTAGGTGATGCATGATCATCCAGAAAATGATTTCTCCATGCTTTTACAATTCTCTTATGGAATTCATAATAAGACAGATTTTACAAGTCCATTACCGGCTCATCATCGAGAGGAACAACATCCCCTTCTTCGCTCAGAGCTAACTCTACTACTAGAGGTGATGGAGACTGAATGGTGACCTATGGCACACTCTGCATCAGGTCAACACCCTCATTCTACGGCTCCAATTCAAACTCCATATCTGCAACTTTAATTAATTCTTCAATCCTTTGAGCAAGCTCCCGATCTTGCATCTGTTCACCCTCCTCCTCTATTGTTGGCTAGTTCTATTCTTTCTCTTCAACCTGTATTAGTGTTGTATATTTTGCTATGGTGCATTTCCTTTCTTATTCTCTTGGTTCTGCTTCTCTTCTTGTTCTTTCCTTCTCAGTTGTTTTCCTTCCTTCAGTTCTTGTTCTGCTTGCTTCAATCTCAGTTCTACTTCATGCAAGCTCTTCTTTTCTCTCTTCCTCTACTCTCCTCTCTGTATCCTTTAATTCCTTTTCGCTTATTTTGTTAAAGTTGCTTCCATAAGGATTGGATTTTCTTTCATCTGGCAGATTTGTTCTCCCCCTGGACTGTCAACAACGTTTCTCTTTCCCTTATCCTATACGGGATTGTTGCTTTCTATTGGTGCTACTTCTAAAGTTATCCTCTATATCTACCACAAGGCTCTTTGCTGAACAAACTTCATTAACTTATTTCCATATTAGTGTTGACCCCTTTCTATAAATAGTTGAGTGTCTACATACACAAGCAAGTCTATTGATGTTTGCTCAACTGCTTCCCCAGTACTACTTTCAGTGGTATCTTTTGAAACAACTCCCTTTGGTGTCATGGTAACAATGATTATTGGGAGAAAGTGCTTCACAAGTGTGGTACCTGTGGGACAAAAAGGACACTCATGGAAAGAAAACATTAGCTTCAACAAATCTACCTTCAAAGCATGATCAAGCAGCAAACCAGGAAACTGGAGAGAAGGATTGCACAATTTTTATCAACAAGGGAGATTGGATGACTATGGGAACTACTCATTGCACAGTCCCATCAGCCAAGGATGAAGCTTGAGGCTTGATACTTGATCAGGTGCTAAAAAAATAGCTCAAATTTCAAAGTTGTCGAATTGGTGTGGAACCTGGACAACCACATAATTCTCATCATCCTAAATCTGGCGCAACTCATTTCATGTGAAATGGACTCCGTATGACTCCAGAAACGAGCTTTGTTCACTTTCCCAAATAGGTGAATTTTCAAAAAAGGGGAAAGTCGAGTCAGTAGTTTGTACTGCTAACTGTGCATCCGTACTGCTGACTGGGTGCTGAGGTGGCAAAGTTGATTATGCAGTTGACCTATCAACGGCTTATTTCAGTGAATTATATCGTGCCAAGTGACACGTTTTTACTGGTCAAAATTTTGTGGTGTTTCATTGGTTGAAATGATGGCCAACCACGAGCTAACATGTGGCCCAACCAGAGGCTGCCATGTGGCAGCTTGAGAGGCCACCAAAATTATTTCCATAGTTCGAGCGGAGGCAGCAGGGGTCAAAACCGTGACCTCCCAACACACAACGCAACCAATTACCATTACACCACACCATTGTTGCTTAAACTTTATCTATGTGCGTGTTATTTAAAGATTCAACTCCCCAGAGTTTGGAGAACGAGTTAACTGCGTGGGGCCAGCTTGTGGACTAACCGCCCATGTACACGCTGTTATGCCTAACCGCTAGCATTTTATAGGACCGTTGGAGCTTGACCATCGTGGAAAAGCGCTAGCCCACACGGTTATATAACCACCCCATGTGACACCTTACTGTTAAGCCACCAACGGTTACGTGACCGCAAGAGGAAAAGGGGCTAGTCCCTAGGTGCATGGCCCCCCATATGACCTTATTTTCCTAATTTTTAGGCCTTATCGACAAAATTAATAGTCCGACAAGTCTACCCAGATTTCGGTGGATTTAGTGGCCCATTAGTGGAAAACAGGGCGAAAATGAGGGTTCGATGCCGAATTTTGGTCAAATTGTAGACCGAATAGTGGAGAAACTAGGAGAGATCATAATTTCTCTAGATTTCGACCAAATTGGGTGAAAAAGGAGGCTAGGTAGCCATTTTTGGACATGTTGGACTCATTGGAGCAGGTTTCAGAAGAATTTGAGCATTGTAAACACATATTTTTACACATTTAAGCATAATAGAGAGGCCCAAGCCATTGGAAGCTAGACCAAGGAGACGTAGCCCAGGAACTCCTTCATCATGTTCCTATTGTGATGTGTTTTGGTGATTTTATGTACATTTATATGTTGTTGTTTAGTTTCTATTTTATGTTAAATTGCTTATAAAATTAACATAAAAACTCATTTTCACTTGCAATAAACACATGAATCCTTAAGCACATGAATAGAATTTTGTTTATAATTTGAGGAGGATATTAGCACAGCAAAACTAATATTCTTAATCAAATCAATATTTTGAAATGTGCAGTCCCAGCCTAGGCTGATACTAGGAGAGACTGCGCATTGCACAATCTCAGTGGCCAAAGTGGCAGGCTGAGCCTTGGAACTACGCAATGCACATTTGGGCCAGCTTGTACTACACACTATGCAGTTCAAGATGCCAATCTCTCAGCTTGAGACTTACAATTGTGTAGTGCCCACCTAGGCAAGGCAAGATCTAGACAAGGAAAGTGCATATATACCCAAGGAAGTGTGAAAAACAAGCAGACGTGAATGATGATGTGAGGTTGAGTGAAAAACTGACTAAGAATGTGTGAATCAATGTAGATCAAATGCAGAAATTGATCAAACAAAAGGAAAATCAAGTATGTGAAGAGAGTCATCGCAACGGTGACAATCTGCGTTAAAATAGCAAAACCAATGCGACACTTGTGAAAGGCAAACAAAAACTTAGAACAACACTTGTACATGTTAAATTAAGTTGAAAATCTAGCAACCATGAAGCAAAATAAGTAAAATAGCACTCACACAAGAAAAACAACAAAAAGCGACAAAAAAAGCAGAAAAAGACGACAAAAGCTAAACTCACCCAAAAAAACGGCGACGACAATGTTGGAAGCTAATAATGGATCCCTACTTCCTCGGGATTTTTTTTTCCATTTAGTTTTCTTGCTCTTCTGGGGAAACTTTCCATGCATGTTGTTGGGAAAGATTGCGCAATTCTAAGGAACTAAGAAACATTTCAGCTCAGTCACTACACATTTTATGAGGTCAGTGAGGGATTGCACAGTTTTTGGGCTCAATGTTGGGCTCCATTCCATGACTAAGTTTCTAAGCTCAAGGTTGACTACCAGTCTGAACTATGCAATTCCCATCATCAAGGCTTCTTGCCCTCAAGTATTGCGATTTCTGGAGGCAAGCCCAGCACTGTCATGTGACCAAGTCAAGAGGTTCGCTTGTGACTTAGAAATATCAACTAAGTGTAAAAACAAGCAAACACAAGCACAAATGAAAAATATAAGTCTCAGTCAAATCACGAGTACTTGACAATAGTACAAGATAAGCTCCTATGGATAGGAAGGAAGGCTCCAAAATAAAAGCATAGGCAAAATTTTGGACAGTGGTTGTAACCGCTACAACACAACCCAAGCTTTTGAAACATTAATTTTAGGCTTGAAAATCATATAACTATTTCCACAAAAGTAGAATTCAACATCAAGCATAGGCACGAAAAACAACCAAGCACCATATAAAGTGTGATTCTAGGTTTGTTATTTACTTCAAAGATGGCTAGGAATAGGGAAGTCATCGCTACCTTCAAACAATCGAACTAAATTTGGTGTGTACTTGGGAATTTTTTCTCTCAACTCATACAACTTTTTGGATCTCCTAGTAAGGCTGTTTTGTGTATTATTGATATCATACTTTGGCTCTCTAGAACTCTCCATTGACTCAACAAAAGGAGACAATTTGGTCAATTTAAAATAGAATTTAGTTTATTTGGCTTCCAAATTTTCAAAAAAGGAGTATATGAAAGTGTTCCTATGTGTTTTTTGTATATCACCTATTGGATTGTTGATCACAACAGAAGATATACAATTATCAACTTTGGGTAGTCAATAATTAATATAATGGGACAATGTGCCATATTGAGAGTTCTCCTTCAACCCTTTACATTTTGATCACATAATATTGGAGTGTCATAAAAGAGGTTTAATTCATAGTGTAGTATAATTGACCCGAGCTAGTTGGTGGTAGTTTACATGTTAGGATTGTCAAGATAAAATGGTTGTCCATTTTCATCAAACATTTGATTGTAGTATCTTTTCCTAATAAGAGCTTATGGCATTTTTAGACTAATGGAATATCTTGTGCATCCAACCTCGATCATTAATCATGATCCTACAAAATTTAATGAATAATTATTTAAATGCACTACATAAATAGCATACATTCAATTAAATGGATGAACCATAAATAAAATGTGGACTTGCTACAAAAGGTGATAGAGAACTTGAATAAAATGCAATGGTATAGGATGAGTTGGAATGTAAAGAATTGATATTTTTGGTATCCGTTACAATGGGGCCACTCATTGCATTGAATCCAAAACCATATAACAATTAGTTATCTTTAAAAATTACTTTCATGGTTAGCGGTGCACTTTGTATTATAATATAGCATCAATGCATATGTTATGTCGAAATCAATGCTTAGTTTAAAATGCAAAAACATTGTTTTTAATACCAAAAAATTCATAGTTTAAATTTATTTTTAAATTCTAAGATGTGCAATAAACACTAATGAGGTACGGATGTGTCTATTACGTTATAAAGCACCACTTGAATAGAACAAAATGTTTTTAAATGTCTAACAACACGGTAAACATATATTGTTGTGTATACATTATGTAACATATTAATGCATATTTGTTTCTTATGACCACTGAAATCTTATTTTGTAAGAAATGTTTCAAAATCTCTATATTTGATGATTATAGGATTTTTTAATAAAAAAGACTAGTAGAAATTCAAGGAAAACAACTTAGTGTAGAGAGCACAATGGTAATTCATCCCAACAAAGGAATAAAGCAAGTTCTTTAAGTTTTATTAAAAAATTAACATATTTGAATAATTTTATTTTAAATTAATCATGTGTATTATTTAATGCATGTCATGTAGAGAAAAAACTGAAAGAAACTTGATAAAATTATTTGCAATCTAAGTGCAAAAGAGCGTAAAAGATTTTTGGAAATGTTGAAAAGTGATGAATTATGTGGATCAAAAGGTAATCAACATGAAGCTTTTTTTTGGCATTTTACTAAAAAAAATTATTAACATTAATCACTAACATGTTTTAAACATTTGATTTCACTTTTTTAATGTCATGCAGGGATCAATATCAACAGAATGGAATGTTGTATTAAGAAGATAAAAATTATGAGTCCTTGTTTCATTTGGAGTGGTGCTAGAAGTTAATGAAAGAGGGAGGCTTTTACAAAAACTATAAGGGGTATAGTAGAAATAATGTTTATACATATTTTCAACTTACAATACAAAAATTAATCTAATGACTCCAAGAGTGAGGTTATATAAACTACATAAGCGCTTACGAAGCTATGGAAAATAATATCCATGAGATTTTCAATAGCAAAACCTTACAATAACTAAAAAAAACATTTAAAAAGTATTATTACTAAACATGTTTTCTTACATGTATGAAAAATTACCAGACTATTTGTTTTTGCTATATTTACTTTCGTGTTTGCGTGTGTGTTGTGCACTTAATTTTTAAGAAAATTTATACAAATTCCAAAGAAGGACTTGGGGAAAAACCAATACATGCCAGTAAAGATGTCCAAAAAAGTGTACAAGGGGATCATAAAAGAAATGAACATAATTACATTGCAGAAGGAGCCACCCCAACAATAACATGCATCAAAGGAATGTAATCATTGATTTATTCTTTTATATACATCAAATGTAATTATCACATGAGATACGAATTTTCAATTGTCCTATTAAAAAAAATGGAACCCATTCAACACATAAGACAAGGCAACAAAGAATAAAAGAGTTGATCATACAATTCATGAATACTCACATTTTGGCCTTACTTAAGATTTAATATTTGTTGTGATTTTATATTTAAATAATTAATTTACACTCATCCATGGATTTTTTCTAATATGTGCTAACATACAAAGAAGAGTCAACCGAAGAAGTGGTCAACATTAGGTTGGGTACAAGTTGTGAATGCATGTTGAAATATCAACAGTTAATTGAATAATTTGTAAGTAGTTATGTCGTTTAACTTCCCTCATTTTATAACTAATGGAACAACAAGAAACTTTTATATTAATTATATTTATGTTTGGCATATTGCATGTAAGAAACAAAGTATGGGGTAAACATGTAAGAAACAATGGGGTGGAAGCAATGAAATAAATTATAAGAGACATGTAGCATAGATTCGGAAAAATGTGTATTGTTTATGAAACACTTGTTGTTATGGTATGATTTTTTATTTATGTAATCATGTATATTATTTTTCTTCCTCATAAAAAACATAGTTATATTTCAAGATGAAATAAAAATACAATCCTCAAAATTTATTCATAATACGGTCAACATGTATATGCTTTCCTTCATCTTCAAAAGAAGGATCTTTCATCAGAATTTTTTGACCTAGAATGTCCACCACTAAAGAATCAACTTTATTTGGTTGTACATAGTCAAAAATAAAATATCTCTTATCAGAGTCTATACTTCATCACAATAAGGCTTTAATCCTACATAATTAAAACTTATAGAAATCTACTAGATAAAAATAACATATTAAGATTCAAAGTTACAAGATTTTAATGAGACCATAATCCCATTTCTCAGTTCTTATTTGATCACCTGTAATAGGTCTTCATTCAAACTGGCCTTTGAAAAGTCATCGGCTTGGGAGATAAAGTGCTTGTAAACATGGGATAAGTAGATTTAATTGAAGGTAGAAGCAAGCATTTTTAGTATGATTGCCACATTATAGAGCCCTGATATTTCAATATAGTTTTCCCCTTTCATCCATCGTATTACTAGTTTTGAATTTCCAAATATCTAAATATAATTGCATCCTTTATTCTTTACAATCTCTAATAATATAAAAAAGGCTTTCAATTCTCAAAATTTGTTAGACTCTCGACCTAGATAAGATTTACCTTCAAAGTAGTGTTCATTAGTAAAGAGGAGAAAATGACCAATACCACATTTACTATCCTCATCATGTCTAAATCTGGAAAATAATCCCCCTACATGGGCTTTGTCTATCTGTGGAGGGACTTTGATTTTTATTAATGAAACTTTGATGGGATCTTGAAAAAAGGTAAAATCGCCAACACCTCATAGGCCATTTGAAAACTAGGGACACCTTTGTGCTAGAAAATACTTTCATTTCTAGCTATCTGAATTCACCAAATAACCAGAGAAGGGATTACTTTAAATTGTATTAAATATTATCTCACAAACCACTCCTTGAAATTTTCTAGAGCATCCCCCTTGACCCACAGGCTTAAGAGTTTGGTTAAATATTCAACATATTTCCAAAATTGAGTTGTGAATGGAAAATCACACATGTTTGTTTCATTGTTGTCTTTACATAGTATACATCATCCAGGACCTGACAGGTTCCTCCATTGAAGTGTATCCCAAGTTGGTGATCTGCGATGAAGAAGGATCTAAATCAATAACACACTTTTTGGAGCATGAACATTCCACATACTTTTACACCACCAATACAGAGATAAAATCCCTAGATCATAGTGAAAAGAAAATCCAAATGCCACACTATAATATGTGCCTTGACCTTACCATGCCCAGACTAGCTCATTTGACCCCTTTCTTAATTTTATATGTGCTTTTCAAAGTTCATTTAAGAAGAGATTGAAGTGATTGGCTTGTAATCATTCAAGACCAACATCATTAGCTGAGATCCAACCCTAATTCCACAAATAAGTGTCTTTAACTTTCATAATTTTGGTGAAAGTACACAATCCCCATAGTTGTAGATGCATAACAATGGCTTGATCTAGGTATATATTGTTATTTCACCCTAATATCATGCCTGACCCAACACACACCCCAGAGCCATCATTAAATTGAAAATCCAAATGATTTCGTAAAACAAAAATTGCAGATATTAAATATTTCCAATGATTCGACACTTGGTGTGTAGATTTTATTGGACGTCTAATCTAGTCTACCAAGCTACAGGGAGCAATACAATTTTTATTAATTATTGGTCACTACAAACCATCTTTAGATAGATCATTCCAAAGATACTTTGCTACGAGTGACTTACCAAATAGGTGCAAGTTCTTAATTCCTTATCATGCAAATTTTTTGGACCTTGCAAGTAGGTCCCAACAAGCTTAGTGAGCTCCGTTATATGCCACACTACTTTTCCTAAGGTACTTGGAACAAATCCTTTTTCTTCTTCTCAAAAATACCCTTCAGAATGGATGTCAATGTTAACCAATATACTAGTATAGCTTCAACCATTGGCTTAATTAAAACTAATATCCCCCCTTAAAATCCATCGAGAACACCAATGATGGATTTAACCTTCAATTCAAGCCATCAACCAATTCCATTTTATCTTTTTATATCCATTTGACTTGAAGAAAAATCCTAGGTATTTTAAACCAGCATCCCATTTCTTGTGAGGAATGGAAGAAATTTTGTGTAGAAAACTAACTACAACTTCATCAATCCCATACATATACATAGTTGATTTTTTTGTAATTATGACCACACTAGTGACAAAAGTAAAAATATCAAGTGTCTCCTTTAAAGTGTGATACTTTCGAATAGTTCCCAAACCAAAGAGAAAAATATCGTTGATGAAGGAGAGATGAGAAATTGTCAAAATGGCCAACAATTTTGACACCATTGATGGTTCCTTATTAACAAACCTACTAGAGTTATCGTCTCAACCCTTCTACAATGAGTAAGAATTAATAAGGATAAATATGGTCTCCTTGTCACAGACCCATAGAATATTGAAAAAGGGGGATGCTAGAACCGCATAGCTAGTGGAGGTTAAACAAGCCATCAACCATTTAATAGCTTCATAATAAAACACTAAAGCAAAGGAAAATTGATTTTTATTGATGAAACTTTGAGGGGATCCTAAAAATAAAAGAGTAAAACCACCAATACATGTATATTCTACTATATAAATGTACATATACTTATTAAATTTTATTTATATGCTTGTAGATGGAACATGAAGAAGTGGAACATAAAAAACAAGTTGATTAAGAAAACATTACATTAAATAACCTAAGTTCATATCATATACAAGTTATAAAGAAATGAGGCATGCACATAGCTCCAATTTATATATAATAATGTATGTTGATAAGTTACCAATAAATGTAACAATTATATATTAGCTATGTTTTGATTAATGTGAACCTTTACATTGTCCCATTTTGAACAATGATGGGTCTCTTATTCATATATAATGAAATGGGTTTTGTATTTGATTACATTGTCCAATGTTGTAAAATGTTGCATTCCAAATTAATTAATATATGGATGATATGCATTGTTACAAATAAAAAAGGTGTAATATGTTAAATAATGCATTAATGCAATCATCATATCAAAACACAATAATGAAAAATATAAAAATCAATATTATTATAAAAAATATTTTATTTTGAGATGATTAATTCAAATTTTATTTTTTTAATTGATCAAATATATACATATTGATGCATTGTATTCTTTTGACCTCGCTAAATAGTTTATGTGCCATAAAAATACACTTTGGTGTGTTTGTATGAATCATAGAAATTGGTGCCTATTAATTACATTAGCACACTAGAGCTAAAATAT
The DNA here is from genome assembly GCA_031772625.1 of Pinus tabuliformis. Lineage (NCBI taxonomy): Eukaryota > Viridiplantae > Streptophyta > Pinopsida > Pinales > Pinaceae > Pinus > Pinus tabuliformis. The sequence goes on along the minus strand of CM062807.1, from coordinate 284,796,950 downwards.
TGTGAAAAACATTGTTATCGTAAACGACATAACAAATGATGATATTTATTGTTTCAAAATATTATGGTGTGCATGCTTACATTATGCATTGCTTCTTTAAATATAATGTTGGGTATGTGTTATCCTATTGGCATGAGTACACTCATGCAAGGGGGTGTAACCCCCATATACAAAACAAATAAATAGATAAATAAAAATTGTGGATTTTTGCATCCTTTCTAACAATTTTCAACATACGGTTTTCAATTTTAGTGGTTTTATTGCACGTGGTGGATCAATCCCTTTTTGTTATTTCAATTAGGGAATTAAGGTTGTAACCTAATTTAGGTTAAAGGATGAAGGATTTTCGATGTGACTAAATCATATATATTTTAATGTAAACAATGAAGTTGATTGATGATAAAAATTAAATGTGTTACATTATCATCAACTAATGATTATAAAAAAATTATGTTCAAAGTTAGTGTAAGATTCTACATATTCAGGAACTCTTCTCTATAAACCTGTTGTGCTATGCAACAACCCCCCCCCCCCACCATTTATTTATATATAAATTTCTTGGGAAATTATTGTATAAATAAATGGGGAACCTTAAAAATTAAAAAACATAGGAAAATAGAATAGTTTAGGTTTTTTTTAAGAAAAAAATTGATTTTCGAATAAACAAATTCATTTAGGCCTAAACAACTTGAATAAAGCCTGCCTTAAAGAAAATCTTGACGATATCTCATATCGCAAGGTCTCAAAGAAACAACACTTTGTTTTTTCCCTTTTGAAATTTGCAATGCGATAAAGGATAGCCTCGAGAACCTGGCATGTTTATTCCTTAAAAAGCTTAAGTATTGACAAAATAACTTCACAGCATAACTTGCTCGCATCGCAAATTTATAACGAAAATGATATATGACAAGGCAAAGGAACACTCCCATTTTCCAAAAGTGATAAGTGAACTGAACCAAATAAAATAATGAACACGGTATATAAACATATCACGTTCAGTTAAATCATAGATTATTAAATATATGCCCACTAGTTTTACTTCTAATTCCTCCCAATTGCGATAAATCTATTTCTTAAAAAGACACGCCTAAATAAAATCATAAGACTGAATAACTAAAAACATGTGTCACACTTGTTAATAATTTGTTGGGCCCGCTATAACACCATGTCATGTCTTGCAATTTCGCAATTGCACAAAGCTTTTGGCCATATCCATTCTCCACTACTCCCAAAACCTCTGATTGTGATATTGCAATTATCGCAATCAGACATCTCCCATACCCAAATAGTTATATCGATGTTGCATATCAGTAGAGTACATGGAAATGAGTTTTATCTACTGTTTGAAAAGGTTTTTGTGATGCGATATATTAATGGATAATAAATAACCACACGAAGCCATGATTTCAGTTATTTAAGAATTCTAACGGTATTTATGATTTCAAAGCCCAAGGTGATTTGATGGCCTGTATAGATTGATTTGCATTTAAACTTTCCTCCCCGTCATTTCAAAGCCTTGTGTGTTTGTATGTTTCCGCAATTCACAACTATTGCTCTACATTTCTCTATGTTCTCAATCTGCAAGTTTAGCACAAGAAATAACTATGTAACAAGATGACTAAGTAGAAAAAAGGAAAGAAAACTATGGAGGCTTCACAATCTTCTACCTCTAATGTAATAGAAATACCCCCATTGTTCTCATATACAACATGCACAATCGACAGTGGTACTTCCTCATGGGAAACAATGTACCAATTGCTAGAGAGTGAGGGTCCTAAGATAATTCAAAGAGTAGCAACAACAGATGCTACTACCTCTTCTAAAGCCTCCCACTTGGAAGCTGCAAGCTCTTTTCTTCATAGAATTGTTGCTAGACCTAATATTCTTCCTTACGTCGATATGGTAAAATGGATAATTGAAAATATTAACATTACCTGTCGGATGTTCCAGACTTCAAGGAAAATAGCTATAGGTTCCTTCATAGTAGAATACTTGAAGAGAATGTATCATGTACCAGACCCACAAAAGGTATATGAAAAATCCTTTCTTGAGCAATTTGTAAGTGAAAATGATGTGTCGTCAGACCCAATTAAAAAATGGAGGTCCAATCCGAAAAAGCATAAGCATGAGAAATTGGGTATGTATTCTATATCGTCTCTCGTTGCTCCCTACTCTTATATCATAGCGATGATGTGTAGATTGTTTGGGCATGCCGATACAACTAAGTTCTTTGTTGAGTGGGTTCCCCTAATTGATGTTGCAGTAAATTCTTTTATAATGGATTGGGGCACTATCCTATCTAATAATATTGCTTCCCAAATCCTGGAGTTTAGACAACACCGGTATGTCACCACTAGAACAGTCCCACCATTTTTCATGAGTGCCTACATTATGGATGCAGTCTGTTTCACTACTAGTTTCCCAACCATGGGATGGAAATGGACTATTCGAGATCCCACTCCCATCCATATATACCATAAAATCTTGTGGGAATCCAATTTCCACACCCATTTCTATAAGATTTTCCAAGGAGTTATGCTACCCATCCACCAAGCCATTTTTGAAAAAAGGGCCTCAAGATTGTCTGATGAGGCCAAAATTGATTTTTTACCAATAGGTAGGTGGTTTGGAGAAGAATTGTTTACTTATGTGCGAGTCTATGGAATCCTAGCACCTCCCCATGTTCTCCCATTGTATGTACCAAATAAATTTCTTGCTAGGGAGATTGCCTACCAAACTGTGTGGGATGGGTTAACCAAGACCCTAAAATAATTTAAGAAGTCTCTTTGGCCTTCCTTTCCCCTCCGATGTGGTGTTTATGGAATACAAGATTTCAAGCATGTTTTTCTTTAAATCAATCATATTACATGTTAAAAACTTGCCACCATTCCTGGAAGGCAGTTTGACCCTAATAAAGTTGCACTAAACTTCACTGCTCAAGTGAAAATTAGACAGTTCATCCATGAGGATGATGATTATGACAACCTGTTAAAGTTTGTTGAGTTGTTTTCACAAGTGCAATATTTGGCTACTTTGAGATTGGATCCACAAAGGCTAGCTTAATCCACCAGTACAGGAGGAAAAGACTGCAAAATGTCCCTTTGGATCTGTTAAATATCCCTCAACCAGTTGTTCAAGAGGAATAGAGCTCAAGCCAAGATTCAGGAAAGAGCTCGAAACATAGTTCCAAGCATAATTCAGAGAAGAAATCAAAACAAGGTTCTGAGCATACTTCAGCTCAGAAATCGGCACCAGGCTTAGAACATAGTTCAGATCATGATTTAGAATATGGCTTAAGCACAACTCAGAGAAGAGCTCAGAGAAGAGTGCAAAAAAAGATTTTAAAAAGAAACTAGAAAAGGTCTCAAAGGAGATAGAAGTGGAAGATGTATCCACATAATTACATACATATGAATCTCCTTTCAAGAATCAGTTGGATGAGGCATGGAAACAACTTGACCAGCGGCTTAGAGACATCAAGGGGAAAAAGGTGTTGAAATGGAAACAACATTTAACACACCCCAGAACACTAGACAAAGCCATTCTCTTCATCTGAAATCGTTCTCAGGGTGGAATAAATCCCTCGTCTTGATGTCTTTTATGGTCCCAAGCATCGAGTTTTAGTAAAAATATATAGGAAAAGGAGGAGAAGAGAACAACCATCAGCAATAATCCCAGACAATGAACCTATGGATGTAGTATGGAAGGATACCCCCATGGATCCTTCAGAAAATTTGACAAAATTATCACAGTTTGCAGGTGCTTATGCATCTACTATTATTGACAAGATAGTTGAAGTTAGACACTAGTAAGAGAGAAAGAAGAGAGAATCCAGCAGCTAGAACAACAGTTGGCAGAAGAGAGACAGAATGTTGATCAGCAAATGAAGAGTCAACTGTCCCAATTACAACAGATATTTGACCAAGTGAATCTCTAGTATCAAGCAGAAACACGTGCTAAGGATATCTAGATACAGCATCTACAGTTTTCACTAGCCTACTTGAAGGATAATCCTAAGGTTGAGGATTTTATAAAGGAAGAATTAGAGCTCAACTCTTTATTCTCAAGGCAAAAAGCAACATTCTTTCAAAAGTTTTCTATCATCAATCCAATGTGAAATACAAGTGATTCACTAATCAATCAAGCATTTGATCTGAAGGTGACTTTTAATGAGATTGATGATAAGATCTCAGAATATATAACATGGCGGGATACTCCAGAGGGAAGAGCAGCAGATCTTCCCAGGATAGAGGAATGTCATAAAGAAATCCTCTTTACCAATTGGGACATTCAACTGAAGCATATAGAAAGAGAAGTTTCCAGAGTGACTGATGCTGCAATTAATATCATTGAAACCATCAATGATAATTTTCATAATGCTAATTTGATACAGGAATGCCCACCTGGGAGTCTCCCCGATATCAGAGTCTTAGAAACAAATGGAAAGAAACCTCAAAAGAGAGGGAAGGGGTGATTAAACAGCTGATCAAACTAGACTAGGAAGTATATTGGATATATCTGGTGACGCCACACAGTCAGTGGTTAATGCTACGCTACCTGGAAGACTCATCCAACCACATGCCCCTACTCTTTTAGATGCAGTGTATACAAGACAGTTGTGTATGAGGACGAGTCAGCCTCCTAAATTCAAGCCAATGATGGATATCTATGAGCTTAGACAACGAATAAAAGAGTAGACACCATTACATGTTGGAGCTCGTCATTGCAACAATTTCTATTTTTGTATTTTTGTCACTTATTTTAAGGAGAGTTGTTTAAACCTCCTCAGAACATTAATGTAATATCTATTTTTGTACTTTATTTTTATTATCTAAAACTTTTCATGTCTATGAAGAAAGGGTGCCTAATTTTATAAAAAAATGCTTTAAAAGTTTGCACTTTTGTACTTTTAAAGTTTATCTTAGTAAAATGACTAGATCAAAGTCCTGAAGTTTTGTGAACAAGGCTTTGGAAGCTTGCACTTTTGTACTTTTGAAACCATCTTAATGAAAAATATAGGACTGGAGTTGTTTACTTCATGAGCAGAGCTATATGCATTGGGTACTTCTATCATTGTATATTTATTTGTTTATGAATTGATAGTCATTTATCTTTGTATTTTTTGTTATATGTATCTCCTTTAACACAGTTTTTTATCCATTCACTTCTGAAAATGCTTGGATTGTTATCCTCAATACATAGATGAGCAAATGTTTGAACGGTATTTGATGTGATATATGTTTCATCAATTATTTTGATTAACTATTTAATCAAAATAATTATTTTAAGAGCTTTTCATTTCTGTTAGTGTTTAATCAATCTTCATTATCTTACACTAAAGATAATCATTGTAGATCGCATAAGTATAAGTAAAATCCCAGGTAATAAATAGATAGGTTAAATATACATGTAATCCAGTTTAAAACCACCCAATATATCAATTAGTTTTGGTCATCAACACCCTATCCATGTTATCACATTTTTACTGAGAAATTGGTCCCATTATATCGAGTTGAAGCCACTAATCCAAACAAATTGGGGACATTATTCAAGTCCCCGACCGGGTGGTTTTCCCCCTTATTGTTGCACTGATTTTCAAGGCTTCAACATTTTGGTGCTAGAAGGAGGGCCATAGACTATGAATGGAAAAGAGAACTCAATCTAAATTAACAAGTCATTCCAAGAGTCACTCCCCCTCAAGATCACCTCCAATTTCTAGATCCTCATCTAAAACTCCTATTTCCAAATTAGAAGTTGAGCAGTCACCTCTAAAATCTCCTAGTACATTTCTTGAAGCACCTTCTTCAGATTATAACCCTAAATCACCTGAGGTCCATACTTTAATAAAGAAATTGGGAGAAATATCTATTTCAAAAGAAAATCATGTACCATCTGAAGCTTCTGAAGGAAGTATAACTTCTATTTTGCAACCTACTCAGATTCTAACTTGTTCTCAAAGCGAAAATCTTGGAGTTCCCCCATTTGAATTTCCTCTTCCTTCTTTCTGAAAGAAGACTAATAAATCTAAGTCATAGACATCAATTAGTGAGGTTTATCAAATTTTGTAGAATTTTTTGTAGATTCATAAGCTTATGCAATGTACTAAAGCAAAATACAAGAATATACTTCTACTTTCAACCAGTGGAAGGCAATAGATCGATGAAAACAATAATAGAAAGAGAAATAAAAATCAATGGCACATAAAAAAATAAGTTTTCTTGGGGAAAGCCACAGCTCAAAACCCGTACTATTTTTATTGCACTAAATTATAAATCCAAGATGATAATACAATGATTGTTCTCACAAGAACAATCCCAGCACTCAGTATAATTAATCTCCCAGCTCGCAAGCAAGCTCAAGCCAAACCTTAGCCTCTTCTACTGCTCTCCAAGCCCCTATTTCCTTGCACAATTCCTATGGTTTATTAGACCATATTAATGGGAAACCATTGCATCCAAAACTGCACAATCCCTTCTAGGTTCAGTTCCTGATTGCATGCATCATTTGTACAACTTAGAAAATTATACAACTAATAGTATATTGTCCCTGCACTTTAGTCTCAACCGAGTCTTTATTAGAATCGACATGCATGAGTTTCCGATGAGGGAATCTTCATTTAACTGGAGTAGCACTAATTACTGAATTAGTGCACCAACTGACTGTTAACTCACTATTAGTTCTTCAAACAATTTGGAACTAATTTAATTGAACTTAACTCAGTAAACTGAGTTATCTAATTACAACTCATACTTAACTCATCCTGGAACCCTATAATATAGGGAGAACATATACATGTCTTCAAAAAGACTTTCAACTCGAAATTCCTAACCTAATTAAGTTAATTAAACTTATTTAACTATTTACAAGTTGCTATGAGAATAAAATTCAATTTTAATTCTCAGTTTAATTCAAGGACAAATTAAACTGGAATTTCTGGATTCTATTTTTAACATTTCTTGTTGTTATTTTCAACACTCCCTCTCAAGAAGAAAGGAATTCAATTCGATCCCGATCTTGAACCTTTGGAATGTTTTGCATGCAACACTTATCTCTAGTGTTGTTGCTCCAACAACTCCAGAAATAAAAAAGCATCCAACATGATGCCTCTGTCATCAAAGTCTCTGACTTCTATTGCCTCTGTCAACTGAAAAGTCTGTGCTTCTACTAACTCTGCCTTTTTGCACTATTTTCAACCCTTCTCTACGCTCTTCAGTATCTGACTGCTCTAGCCTCCATCACTCTGATCTCTGACTGCATCAATCCCACTGATTCCTCCCACTACTAAGTACTTTTGGCTCCCGTAGCAAGGTACGATCCATGAGATAAAGCCTTTCAATGGACCCTACCCAATTCCAGCCCTCTTTGAACTATCACTTCACATTGCCCCACCTCACACCTAGAGGTATGGCTGCATGTGATCCCTCTGCCCACCTAGCTCGAAATTTCCCCTATTGGAGGTCTCTGCATGAGTGGATGCCTCCACTCAGTCTCCTCTCGGCTTCTTTAATTGTGGTTGCTCCACAATTGTTTGGGACTGCTTCTTCTCTACTTTAGTGGATCTCTCCACTCGATCTCCTCTCAGCTTCTCTAGTTGTGGCTACTCCACAACTTCCTGAAGATGCTTCTGAGGCTTCTTCTGGGGCTGCATGTTGAGAGGTAATTTACTCTCCCTCTCAACCACCAAGTGTCTAACCTTTGCCTTCCTCCTCAAGGATTTTCATGCACCTTGAACCTCAAGAGCATACAAGTTCTTGACATGTTAACTGATCTGTTTCACTTATCCAGTGATGATGTGTCTAAGGAAAACCTATCCCTTACTAAAAACCACATCATAGCCATGGTCTTCCAATACCGCGACTGAAACAAGATTCTTCTTTAGTCCTGGAATATACATCACACCTGTGATCCTGAGAGGGGAGCTAGACTCCCTCTGAAAAGTAACCGTACTGATCCTGATGCTCTATACCTGTCATCATCTCCAAACTCTATCCTCAAAGTCACTAAATATATCTCTATTCCCCGTCATATGGAACGAGGCACCTTTGTCAAGATACCACACCCTCCCATGGAAATGTCAGACATGCATGCAATGAGAGTGAAATCAAGTTCGAATTGTGAAGCTAAAGCTTCACCTGTTGTCGCTACTGTCGGCTCCTTCTTGCTTTCTTTCTTCTGTGGTAGTTCTTGGCATAGTGTTCATGCTCATGACAGTGAAAACACTTTACTTTCATCAAGTCCATCTTCTTTCTTCCCTCCTCGCCTTGGGACTTCTTTCCCTTGGCCTTCTTTGACTTACTCGCTAAGGAAAAATCCTCTTCCACTTCCTTGGAAGAGGCCCCATCTCTAGTGTTCCTCCTGATCTCCTCCTGCATCAAATCCGACCACAGTCGTTCCCAATCTGGAAATTTCTCCAAACCATTGACAGGGTCCTGATAACTATGCCAACTCTTTGGGAGTCCTAGAAGATAAAGACTCACCATATCATCCTTGGAAACCATGATTCCAACACTTCCAAGTTCATCATGACATTGAGTGAACTTGGTCAATTAATTTGGAATTGAGTCACTCGCCTCCATCTTGATTTTTGGAAGTTTATCTTTCAGTGCCAACTTCCTTTGTTCACTGATTTTCTAGAAAAAGTCCTTCAATTATTTCCACATAGCATGTGGAGTTTCCTTCCCATGGAAACTAGAGACAATGTGGTCTCAAACTCCCTCAAGGATTATCTACCTCGCCCTTGCCACATACTTCTTCCATTCGGCTAGATTCTAAGCATCTAATGCTGGTGGCTTAGGAATGCCCTGATCAATGAATTCCTTCAAGCCATTTTCTTGCAACATGGCCTCCATCTTGTCCTTCCAGGGTATATAATTCGAGCTACCATCCAAGGCATACTTGAGCCACAAATCGTAGAACGAAATCTGTCAATCCTGAAGTACGTATTGCAAATTCGAATTTCACATGTAACCCTGAACTTACAACTTCAAAATATCCTCTAATATATTGTTCTCAGTTCGATACCATGTATAATTTTCTGTAGATTCACAATCTCATGCAATGTACTAAAGCAAAAGACAAGAATCTACTTCTACTTTCAACCAACGGAAGCCAATAGATCAATGAAAATAATAATAGCAAGAGGAAGACAAATCAATGGCACATAACACAATAAGTTTTCCCGGGGAAAGTCACAACTCAAAACCCATACTATATGTATTGCATTAAATCATAAATCCAAGATGATAATACAATGCTTGTTCTCACAAGAACAATCCCAGCACTTAGTAATCATTCTCCCAGGTCATAAGCAAGCTCAAGCCAAACCTTAGTCTCTTATGTTGCTCTCGAAGCCCCTATTTCCTTGCTCAATTCCTATGGTTTATTAGCCCATATTAATGGGAAACCAGTGCATCCAAATTGCGCAATCCCTTCCAAGTTTCGTTCCTAATTGCATGAACCATATATACAACTCAAAAAATTATACAGCTGATAGTACATTTTCCCTGCACTCTAGTCTCAACCGGGTCTTTCTCAGAATTGACATGCATGAGTTTTTGATGAGGGAATAGTCAATTAACTGGAGTAGCATTAGTTAATGCATTAGTGCACCAACTAACTGTTAACTCACTATTAGTTCCTCAAACAATTTGGAACTAATTTAATTGAACTTAACTCAGTAAACTAAGTTATCTAATTACAACTCATACTTAACTCATCTTGGACCCCTATAATATAGGGAGAACATATACATGTCTTCAGAAAGACTTCCGACTCGAAATTCCTAAGCTAATTAAGTTAATTAAACTTAATTAACTATTTACAAGTTGTTATGAGAATAGAATTCCATTTTAATTCTCAAATTAATTCAAGGACAAATTAAAATGGAATTTCTAGATTCTATTTTTAACATTTCTTGTTGATATTTTCATCAAATTCCTCTCCACAAACACCTTCATTTCCTCCATTCATTCCTGTTAATACTCCTTCTTCTCAAGGTACTCGTGCTAGTTCATCCAGCCAAAATATCCAACCTACCTCTTCTTCCACTCAATCACCCTCATATCCACTTCCTCCCAAAACCCAATAATGGCAGGAAGACAACAGCAACAACCGCAACAACCACCACTAGTCAGACCATGGGCCAATCCTGGAGTTATGAAAATGGTAGCACCTATTCATGATCTACCTAAGCATCCTGAAAGATGGCTACCAAAATTTAATCCTAATGATGGATTACCTGCTGAAGAGCATCTCCATAATTATATGTTAGCCATTAATCTGAATGGAGTAGTTGAAGAAGATTGTGTAGTAAGATTATTTCCCTACACCCTCCAAGGATCAGCAGGTTCATGGTATTTCTCATTACCACCAGGGTCTATTACTAATTGGGACATGTTTGAAGAGAAATTTTTAGCTAAATTTGGTGATGACCGCACAATTGCATCCCTTATTAATGATATTTCTAATTTAAAAGCTAAGTCAGGTGAAAAGATCAAAGATTTCAATTCCACATCCAACAAATTTCTAAAAAAAATCTATCCACATCAAGCCCTGGTGTTTATGTCCAGATCAAGTGGTATATTTCTTCTCTTCCTTCCAATATAGAAATTTTTATGGATAGAGCCAATAAGGCTACTTTAGTAGAAAACATGAAATAAGTCGTGTCTGTAGAAAAGAGAATAGTTGCATTAGAAAAGAGATAGCCCAAGAATATAGGAAAAGGAAACAGGTTACTTTTAAGGATGAATCAAAGAAGAAAGCCCCTAAGGATCCTTTTGATCTTGAAGGCCAACGAAAATTCCTTCAAACCATGTCAAATGAGATGGTAAAAATTAAGAAATAGGTAGTTGAATCCTCTTCTAAGAAACATTTCAGATCCTTCAAGAGGAATCAGACATCTAATCCTCAACCCCCAAACACAATATCCAATGTTGAATCTGATTTAGATGAATATGAAGAAGAAACTACATTATCTGATGATGAGACTAAAGATGAAGAATTAGTTGAAGTACATGGAATGTGGGATTTTATTTTACCTGCTTCCAATGATGAAGATGGGAAAGAAGCTTTACTTGTTAGCACTAGGAGTAAAGGCCTTGCTGATTCAACACAGTCAACTCAAAAGAAAAAGCCCTCAAGCTCTGCTACCAAGGATAAAATGGCCAGTAAAAAGTCTTCTCCTAAATCTCCTCAAACAAATCCATCCTCATCTAATCCTCAATCTTCATCTAAAACCTTGGTAGTTGTTGATACCATGGAATACAACATAGTGGAGGACATGAAGCAAGCAAGAGAAAATATCTCTCTCTGTGAGCTCAGTAATATTAAACATCAATAGAATCTATTACTAAAAGAATTGAATGCAGTTCCTGCCTCTCCTCTTCTTGATGTTGTGTTATCCCAACCCTCCAGAGGAATGGGTAAGCCTCCCAATGATTCATCAAATAAGGATGATCTACCGATGCTATCTTAATTGGTGACAGATATAACTCACATACTCCCCCTTTCCTCTTTACTTGTGAAATATTCAATAAAATCTTCACAACTGCTTAATAGACTCGGGGGCCTCTTCGAACATTATGCCAAGAGTAATCTGCACCAAATTAAATGTTTCACCCCAAAATTCTATAGTCCATATTGTGCAACTTAATAGAACAAAAGTTGAGGTCTTAGGGGAAATGAATTCAGTCACCATTAGACTTTGTTATAATCCAAAAGTTTGTCAAGTAATTGACATACTAGTTGTTGATATTCTTGAATTTTATGGTTTAATTCTTAGTAGAGACTAGTCTGAGAAGCTTCACAACTATTTTGCAACATATTGGTCTCCCATGTGGCTCCCTTACAACGGAAATCCAAATCAAATCAGAATTGACTGAGAAAAACATCTAAAGCACACAGTAACTGATTTTGAAGATGAAAATGAGCCAGTAGATTTTAACAATAATATCATTGGAAACTACTCTGCTGAGTCATTTTTAGGAAATTTCAATGCACAAAAGTCACATTTTTTAGATAACTCTGTTACTTCCCAGATTGAGAACTTTTCTCAAACAGATTCTTCCAGATGTATAAATCTTGTAGATAAACCATTAGTTAAAACTTTATTTTGGACATTATATTTTTATGGATCTAAATCCAATGATGGTGCAGGAGCTTGTTGTATATTAATCGGTCTAGAAGAAGAAAACCCCATGCTAGCATGTAGATTAGGATTTGAATGCACAAATAATATCATTGAATATGAGGCACTGATTCAAGGTTTGTATAAAGTAATAGGCCTTAATATATCAAGTTTTTGGAGATTCTGAGATAGTTATCAAACAATTAAGAAACACTATTCATTATCTCTCTGGACATTTAAAACATTATCAATCATTAGTCCAAGATCTTACTTCACATTTTTTAGCATTCAACATCTCTCTTATCCCTAGACTTCAAAATGCAAGTGTTGTCCATCTGGTTAACATAGCATCCAAGCTTATACCATCAAAGGATTACAGTCCAGATAGCTTTTCCATAGAATTAATTTTTCAACCATCCATTCCCGATAATGTCACTAATTGGAGAGTATTTAATAATGACAAAGATATCATAAGCTTTTTAACATCTAAAGGATCGTATGATGATCAGATAATTGATGAAAGTGAGCATGATAATAAGTTGAAACAAAAGTTCAATGAGAATCCCATACCTAAATCTGTGGTAAAACTTGAATATCTTTATGATCTAAAAGACAGATTTAAGAAGGTTACTAATTCTAAACTCCAAAGTTCAACCTTAAGGTTTGAAATAGTAAACCTTGGAATTGATATCAAACCTCAAAACATCAATCTAGGACTTGGTCTCTCACCTAATGACAGGTTAGCTAGTATTCATTTGTTAAAAAAGTATAAAGGTGTCTTTGCTTGGAGCTACGACAATCTTAAAACATATGATACCTCCATCATATAACACATTATTCCCATGATATCCAATGACAAACCTGTACAACAGAAATTAAGGAAAATTCACCCCAATCTAGAAAGTCAAATCAAGTTTGAGCTGAATAAACTCCTTAAAGCCAAGATTATCTTTCTTGTTAGGCATTCAAAATGGGTTTCAAACTTAGTACCTGTCAGGAAGAAGAATGGTGACATTTGCATCTGTATAGATTTTAGAAATCTCAACAAAGCTTGTCAAAAGGACAATTTCCCATTACCGACTATGGAGCAAATACTGCAATCAATAGTTGGTTCAGAACTAATGTCTTTTCTTGATGGATTTTCAAGATATAACCAAATCCTGGTTCATGCAGATGATAGATTAAAGACTACATTTAGGACTAAATGGGGAACCTATGCCTACCAGAAAATGCCTTTTGGTTTAATTAAAGCAGGGGCAACCTTCCAATGAGCTATGGACATAGCTTTCAACGGTCTGATAAACAAAATTGTTGTCATTTATTTGGATGATATAATTGTTTATTCCAAGAAGATAAGTAACCATTTACATGACTTTAAGCAGATCTTTGAACGTTGCAAAAAGTATGGAATTTCGTTATATCCAAAGAAATCTTATTTTTCTTTAGATTAAGGTAAGATTTTGGGGTTTATTGTATTCAAAAAGGGAATTTGTATTGATCCAGACAGAGTAAAAGATTGTTGAAATTCCTTTTCCCCATAATAAAAAAATATATGCATTCCTTTCTATGTTAGATAAATTTCGTTAAGAGATGTATCCCTGACTTCTCTCAAATTGTTTTACCATTTGAAACTGTGATTAAGAAAAAAGAAATCTTTAAGTGGGGACATAACGAAAGAGAAGCTTTTCATTTAATCAAACAAGCTATTATGAATGCTCCCTCTTTAACAACTCCAAATTTTTCTAATCATTTCATTTTGTATACATTCGCTTCTCAAACATCTTATGTTGTTGTTCTAACGCAACTTAATGATCAAAAAATTGAATAACCCATCTCTTTCTTTAGTTCTAATTTTCAAGGTGATGAAATAAATTATTCAGAGGTGGAAAAGAAAGATTTTTTTGTTTTTAAATCTATAAATCACTTCAAGCCTTTTCTCCTAAAAACCCACACTAAAATAATAGTCCCATTCTCAGTGGTGAGACAATTGCTTATGCAAAGGGAAGTAGAAGAAAAAAGGGAAAACTAGGTAACAGCTCTGCAAGCATATGATATTGACATTAAACCAGCCAAAATTGTCAAAGGACAAGGTTTTTACAGGTTTCTTACAGGAGCTTCCAACCTACCAGCAGATGAGGACTCGGGTAGTACTGTACACATATCATAGGTAAGCCTAAACGATTTGGAGTCCCAATATGTTGATCTCATTTTCTATTTGAAAAATGGATATGCTCCCCCTAAACTCAATCACAAAAAGGAAAAGGGATTTAAGATTAAAATAAAATCAATATGAAATCATTGATGATGTGTTATTCAAGAGAAATTATGATTCTGTATTATTAAGATGCCTTGAAAAGTCTGAAGCACAAAAGGTTTTGTAGGAACTCCACGATGGACCAATTGGTGGAAATTTTAGAGGAGATACCACTGCACATAAGATCTTGCATGTTGGGTATTATTAGCCAACTTTTTTCAAAGATACCCATGAATACATGAGGAAATGAAAAATATGTCAAACTACTATTGGAAGACAATGGAAACCTACCTTACCTCTACAACCGGTCAACATTGAACAACCTTTTGAAAAATAGGGATTGGATATCATAGGTGATATTGTTCCTCATTTTTCAAAACAACATAAGTATATCCTTACAGCTACAGACTATTTTACTGCGTGGGTGGAAGCAATTCCACTAGAGGTAGCCAATTCTAATGTTATCATTGAATTCATTGATCAATTCATTATTACTAGATTTGTCTTATCAACTGCACTTTTGTTTGATAATGCATCTTACTTTTCAGGAAATAATATGACTAAATTTGCTCTTAAGAGGGGTTTTAAACTTAAGTACTCTGCTAACTACTACCCTCAAGGAAATGGTTTAGCATAATCAACCAACAAGAACCTCATAAGAATTATTAAAAGAACTATTGATCAGAGCCAAAATAATTGGCATAAATCTTTGACATTTGCTCTATGGTCAGATTGAATAACTCATAATTCAATATAGTATATGGAAAAGAAGCTATCATCCCTTCAAATATATCTCTTCCCTCATTAGCCCTAGTCCAATTTATTAAAGAAACACCTTCTTCTTCTTTACAACTAAGACAGTCTCAAATTCTTAAACTAGAAGAAGAAAGCGAGAAAGCCAAACTTACACATACTCGCCATCAACAGCTAGTCAAATCTTCTTTTGATGCAGTTTTGTTTCCACAAAATCTTTTCAAACTGGAGATCTCGTCCCTAAATGGGACAAGGCACATGAGGAAAAAGGAAAGCATGCTAAATTCCAAAAAATGTGGCTTGGACCATTTCAAATTGTTGAAAAAGTAGGCCCATCAACATTCATATTGCAATATTTATCAAGAAAGAGAGATTCTCTTCCTGTCAATGGGCTTACTTTGAAAACATTATTTTCTTAGAAGATTATATCTTCTACTATAACATTATTGGATTTACTTTTTAAGATATTTTAGAAAATAATGTTGAATAGCATTACTTTTGGCTTTGCAATAAAATCTCTTAAAAACATTTTATGATCTTTCGCTTTGAAAGTAGGAATTCTTAAGGAAATGATCACAACATTTGAAAATTAGATAAGTATCATAAAACTCTGAAATTCTCTTTTCCATTGAAGTTGTAAATTTTCTAAAAAACTCAACTTTTTAAAATCCTTTTACTCTATTATCAGTTAAGAAAGGTTATCTTTAACAAAGTAAAGACTATTTACAACTAAGCATCTCCAACTCTAAAATTGTTATCCAAAACCTTAAGGAGTCAATGATTCTCCCCATCCATTAACTTTACTATTTTTAGAGTGTAATTCAAAAATATATTAACCTTAAAATATAAGGGGTCTCATCATGAGCCTACTTACCATGTTCGTAGGGAAATAATAGACTGACATTACCAACACTGAATACCAAACCAGGGTAATGTCTTATGATTACTTTAATCTTAAGACAAGGGGTCTCATCACGATCTAGCTTGTTCAATTCAATTACAACCAATGAATGGCATTGTCACTTTCTGGTCACCAAACCAAGACAATGGCTTTTAGGTAATAAAAAAGTTGTTAAAACAAAATTAAATAAATAAGAAATAAAAACGATATATATATATATATATATATATATATATATACATACATACTTTTGAAATTATCTCTAAAGACTACACTCTTAAATAGATAGGATTCTGAATCATTGATGGGTAAAAGGGAACCCTGTCGAAGCTATGAACGCTTACTGGCAGCAATGGCTCTACCTATGACAAATGAGTATATTAAAAATGCTAAGTTGTAAAAATACCCCTACTTTATCTTTAAAACTAATTAAAGACTGATATAGACAAAAAGTATTTTCATCTATAAGAGGACATAAAAAGAATTATGCTTAAGTGAGTTTTTTATGTTCAGAGCAATTTTACTTATCTAAATATTTCGAAAATACTTTTCCTTTCCTGAATTATTTTTACTTAGAAAGGTTTTAGAAATTTCATTATTATAAATCAAAGATAACCGGTTCTTCCAGTGAATCGCCAATTTTTGTGCTATGCAACAACTCCCCCCCCCATTTATTTATATATAAATTTCTTAGGAAATTATTGAATAAATAAATGGGGACCCTTAAAAATTTAAAAACATAGGAAAATATCATAGCTTAGGGTTTTTTTGAAGGAAAGAAATTGATTTTCGAATAAACAAATTCATTTAGGCCTAAACAACTTGAATAAATCATGCCTTAAAGAAAATCCCGACGATATCGCATATCGTAAAGTCTCAAAGAAACAACACTTTGTTTTTTCCCTTTTGAAACTTGCGATGCGATAAAGGATAGTCCTAAGAACCTAGCATGTCTATTCCTTAAAAGGATTTAGTATTGAAAAAATCGCTTCACGACGGAACTTGCTAGCATCGCAGATTTATAACAAAATTGATATATGAAAAGGCAGAGGAACAATTCCATTTGCGAAATGTGATAAGCGAACCAGACTTGATAAAACAATGAACACAGTATATAAACATATCACGTCCGATTAAATCGCAGATTATCAAAGATCTCCCTCTTGCTTTACTTTTGATTCATCTTGATTGTGATAAAGTTATTTCTTAAAAAGACACGCCTAAAGAAAATCATAATATTTAATAACTAAAAACATAATCCACGCTTGTTAATAATCCATTGTGCCCGCTATAATGCCACATCATGTCTTGTGATTTCGCAATCGCTCAAATATTTTGGCCGTGTCCATTCTCCGCTACTCCCGAAACCTCTTATTGCGATATTACAATTATCGCAATCAGACATCTCCCATACCCAAATAGTGATATTGTTGTTTCATATCGATAGAGTACATGGAAATGATTTTTATTTACTGTTTGAAAAGGTTTCTACAATGCAATATATTAGTGGATAATAAATAACCACGTGAAGCCATGATTATGGTTGTTTAAGAATTCTAACGGTATTTATGATTTCAAAGCCCAAGGTGATTTGATGGTTTGTATTCGCATTTAAACTTTCCTTCCCGTCATTTTAAAGCCTTGTGTGTTTGTATGTTTTCTCATTTCAAATCCATTGCTCTTCATTTCTTTGTGATCTCAATTCGCAAGTTTAGCTCGAGAAAGAACTGTGTAACAAGATGACTAAGTCAAATAAAGGAAAGAAAACTATGGAGGCTTCATAATCTTCTACCTCTAATGTAACAGAAATTCCCCCACTATTCTCAAATACGACATGCACAATCGACAACGGTACTTCCTCATGGGAAACCATGTACCAATTGCTAAAGAGTGAGGGTCCTAAGATAATTCAAAGAGTAGAAACAATAGATGCTACTACCTCTTCTAAAGCCTCCCACGCTGAAGCTGCAAGCACTTTTCTTCATAGAATTTCAACTAGACCCAAGATTTTTCCTTACGCCGATATGGTAAAATGGATAATTTAAAATATTAACATTATCAATCAAACGTTCCAGACTTCAAGGAAAACAATTTTATGGTCCTTCAGAGAAGAATACTTGAAGAGAATGTATCATGTACCGAACCCATAGAAGGTATATGACAAAGCCTTTCTTGAGCAATTTGCAAGCGAAAATGATGTTTCGGCAGACCCAATTAAACAATGGAGGTCCAATTTGAACAAACACAAGCATGAGAAATCGGGTATGTATTCTATATCATCTCTCGTTGCTCCCTACTCTTATGTCGCAGCTATGATGTGTAGTTTGTTTGGGCATGTCGATACAAATAAGTTCCATGTTGAGTGGGTTCCCCTAATTGATGTTGTAGTAAATTCTTTTATAATGGATTGGGGCACTATCCTATCTACTAATATTTCTTCCAAATCCTGGAGTTTAGAAAACATCAGTATGTCACCACTAGAACAGTCCCACCATTTTTCATGAGTGCCTACATTATGGATGCAGTTTGTTTCACTACCAGTTTCCCAACCATGGGATGGAAATGGACTATTTGAGATCCCACTTCCATCCATATATACCATAAAATCCTGTGGGAATCCAATTTCCACACCCATTTCTATAATATTTTCCAAGGAGTTATGTTACCCATCCACCAAGCCATTTTTGACAAAAGGGCCTCAAGATTGTCTGATGAGGCCAAAATTGATTTTTTACCAATAGGTAGGTGGTTTGGAGAAGAACTTTACTTATGTCTGAGTCTATGGAAGCCTAGCACCTCCCCATGTTCTCCCATTGTATGTACCAGATAAATTGCTTGCTAGGGAGATTGCCTACCAAACTGTAGGGGATGGGTTAACCAAGACCCTAAGAAAATCTAAGAAGACTCTTTGGCCTTCCTTTCCCCTCCAATGCGGTGTTTATGAATTACACAATTTCAAGCATTTCGCACTTGAAATCGATCATATCACATGTTTAAAACTTTCCACCATTCCTGGCAGACAATTTGACCCTAATAAAGTTGCTTAGAACTTCACTTCTCAAATGAAAATTAGATAGTTCTGCCATGAGGATGATGATTATGACGACCTATTTGAGTGTGCTGAGCTATTTTCACAAGCGCAACATTTGGCTATTTTGAGACTGGATCCACAAAGGATAGCTTAATTCCACCAATACATGAGGAAAAGACTGCAAAATGCCCCTTTGGATCTGTTAAAGATCCCTCTACCAATTATTCAAGAGAACAGAGCTCAGGCCAAGATTTAGGAAAGGGCTTGGAACTAATTCAGAGAAGAAATCAAAACAAGTTTTCGAGCAAACTTCGAGGCAGAAATCAGCGCTATGCTCAGAGCATGATTCAGAATAGAGCTCAGAGAAGAGTGCGGAAAAATATTCTGAAAATAACTTAGAAAAGGTCTCAATGGAGATAGAAGTGGAAGATGTATCCACAAAATTACATACAGATGAATCTCCTTTCAAGAATCAGTTGGATGAGGCATGGAAACAATTTGACTAGTAACTAAGAGGATAGCAAGGGGAAAAAGATGTTGAAATGGAAACAACATTCAACACACCCCAAAACACTGGACAGAGCTCACTTATTAGAAGGGCTACTAACAAAGTTGTCACTACCAAGGAAGTTGATATCATCTCAGCCTTCCCTTCATCTAAAATCATTCTCAGGGTGGAAGAAATCCCTCCTCTTGATGTCTTTTACAGTCCCAAGCATCGGGCTATAGTAAAAAGACAGAGGAAAAGGAGGAGAATAGAACAGTCATTAGCAATAATCCTGGACAATGAACCTATGGATGTAGTATGGAAGGATACCCCCATGGATCCTTCAGAAAATTTGAAAAAACTATCACAGTTTGCATGTGCTTATGTGTCTGCTACTATTGACAAGGCAGTTGAAGTTAGGCAACTAGTAAGAGAGAAAGAAGAGAGAATCCAGCAGCTAGAACAACAGTTGGCAGAAGAGAGACAGAATGTTGATCATCAAATGAAGAGTCAAATGTCCCAATTATAGCAGAGCTTTGACCAATTGAAGCTCCAATATCAAGTAGAAACAAGTGCTAAGGATATCCAGATACAGCAGCTACAATTTTCACTAGACCAGTTGAAGGATAATCCTAAGGTTGAGGATTTTATAAAGGAAGCATTAGAGCTCAACTCTTTATTATCAAGGCAACAAGCAACATTCTGTCAAAAGTTGTCTATCATCAATCCAATGTGCAAGACAAGTGATTCACTGATGAATCAAGCATCTGATCTGAGGGTGACTTTTAATGAGATTGATGATAAGATCTTGGGATATATAACATGGCAGGATACTCCAGAGGGCAGAGCATTCCCAGGATAGAGGAATCTCATAAAGATATCCTCTTTACTGATTGGGAAATTCAACTGAAGCAGGCAGAAAGAGCAGTTTCCATAGCAACCGATGCAACAAATAATATCATTGAAATCATCAACGATAATTTTCACAATGCTAATTTGATATAGGAATTCACACCTAGGAGTCTCGCCGATATCAGAGTCCTAGAAACACAACGTCGAGAAACCTAAAAAATGAGGGAAGTGGCGATTAAACAGCTTACCAAACTAGACTGGGAAGTATATTGGAGATATATGGTGAAGCCACACGGTCAGTGGCTAATGCTACGTTGCATGGCTGACTCATCCACCCACATTCTCCCTACTCTTTCAGATGCAATGTATATAGGACGGCTGCGCATAAGGACAGGTCAGCCTCTTGAATTCAAGCCGATGATGGATATTTACAAGCTTAGACAACGAATGAAAGAGTAGACACCATTACATGTTGGAGCTCGTCATTGCAAAAATTCTATTTTTGTATTTCTATCACTTATTTTACGGAGAGTTGTTTAAACCTCCTTAGAACATTAATGTAATATCTATTTTTGTGTTTTATTTTTATTATGTAAAACTTTTCATGTCTATGAAGAAAGGGTCCCTAATTTTATAAAAAAAATGCTTTAAAAGCTTGCACTTTTGTACTTTTGAAACCATCTTAATGAAAAAGATAGGACTGGAGTTGTTTACTTCATGAGCAGAGTTATATGCATCAGGGTACTTCTATCATTGTATATTTATTTGTTTATGAATTTATAGCCAATTCTCTTTGTATTATGTGTTATATGGATCTCCTTTAATGCAGTTTTGTATCCATTCACTTCTGAAAATGCTTGGACTGTTATCCTTAATACATAGATGAGGAAACGTTTGAATGATATTTGATGCGATATATGTTTCATCAATTATTTTGATTAACTTATTTAATCAAAATAATTATTTAAAATCTTTTCATTTCTGTTAGTGTTTGATCAATCTTCATTATCTTACACTAAAGATAATCATTGTAGATCGCATAAGTAAAATCTCGGGTAATAAATAGATAGGTTAAATATACATGTATTCCAGTTGAAAACCACCCCATCTATCACTTATTTTTAGTCATCAACACCCTATCCATCCTATCACATTTTTATTGGAAAATTGGTCCCTTTATATCCAGTCAGAGCCACTAATACAAACAGATAAGGGACGATATTTAAGTCCTCGACTAGGTGGTTTTCCCCCATGTTGTTACAACTAATTTTTAGGCTTCAACAAAACCCTAACCTGCCTACTTTCATCCATTTATGTCCATTATATCTCCAAAGGGAGGTTCACCTCCCCCTCCTCCTCCAAGCTACCTCTTCCACCTAACAGCGCAACCTTGTCAACCTTGGTAGTAGTTAAAACTAAATATGTGAAACTGACTTAATTGAAGTTTTTCAAATGATTCGACAAGATCATAAATTCCTTCATCCATGTTTCCCAATCCCACATTATGGCCTTACGTCTCAATGATCATGATCATATAAGACAATTAAAAGGAATATGGCCCTCTCTATGAACATTGGGCCTATGGATTGATAAAATTGGAAACCTATAATCATAAATAAACTTTTAATATAATTTTGTAATAGAGTTTTTTTGCATTCCTTTTGAAGAAAAAGAGGATAGAAACCTAACCTTCAGGAGCATCCCTTACTTTATGGAATCATGAAGGCTTTTACCTAAAAAAATGGAGCATGGAATTTAATCCAAATATCCCATTTCTTGTTCATGTATGATTTAGTCTGCCTCATCTCCCTTTCCATTATTGTAATGAAGAAACCCTAAGGAATATTAGCAATGCATAATGCAATTACAATGATAAGGGGGAGTGAAAGGGGGGAACATTTTCACCAACTTAGAGAAAAGACTCATAGAGGTCATTTAACTCATTTTCAACAATTTGAGTTTTTTCCAATATGTAGATTATGACCAAATTCCTTTCAAATGCAAGACCTTCCATGAATATGGTCACTTCGCAAGAAAAATCTCAAAATCCTATTCAAAATATAAACAAATTGAGAAAGAAGAGAAATGGAAACAACTCGGAAGAATAAGAACTAGACAAGACCCAACTTCCAAACCCTCAAACCAACCCTCCTTAAAAGCCCAAATTCCCTTTTAATCCACCCGTGAACCCTCCAAACTATTGTCTTGAACCCTCAAGTTCTTCCACATCCATCCTCCAACTAGTATGAAGTCCTCTCTCAAGATGACCCCTCATAGACCATCATTTTTCAAGTGGATTTGGAAGAAACATTAAGGGATACCCTCTTTAGAAGATGCCTCTTTTATGAAACTAGAGTTGTAGTATCCCCTTGTCAAGAACCAAGCCCTACTACCTCCAAAATCTTTGGAACCATGAAAATTGGAATAGGTTTGGTCCTTCCAATTTCAAACTCACTACAAGAACATTTGAAAGATAAAAACTGTAAGGAATCAATAGTCAATAGAGCATGCAGAAAGGTAGGAAGAAAGTTAAATGAATACATAAGAGATGAACAGGCAGACCACGACAAATCCTAGGCACTTAGTATATCATTGAAGGTTGTTAAAATAGAAATACTAGAAGCTATAAAATGCAAACCAGTTCCATCCCTTCCTTGGGGGCGGCCTGGAAATCAATTCCCAAAAATGAAATCCATCTCCTAGAACTCTATAGGTCTAGGGAGTGATGACAAATCGACCTCGGTAAAAAACCTAATCAAATATGAAACCCCACAAATATGTGTGCTCCAATAGAAAAAAAAAATGGAGGATTTTTTTATTCTTTATAATAGTAGAACAAATTGGAAGAAAATCATGGAAAAAGAAATCAGTTCAAAAAGGGATTCAAGGGGATTATGCAGAATGTGGTCATGTTCCCATTTCCAATTCATTCAATCCCTCCCATTAACTCATTGGATAGCAGTAAATTTTAACTCCTACCATTAAAAAAATTTGTGTTGGCCCTCTTTGTTCAACTTGAAATATTGTAGATGAGACTCCAACTGCATTATGAAAGGATATTTTAGCATGACACTATGTATCTAGGAAAAGAAGGGGGGCTTTCTAGCCAGATATATTTTCAAGGAAAAATGGAGGATTTATCCTCTTCCCATGACTTAATAGACATCAAACCTATTCTTGGAAATTTACCTTGCCCAACAAATGTTTAGGTCCTAGGCACATAAAAGTGAGGCTTGATAAGTGCTTAATCCATAGTTTTTTACTTGAAGAAAATATCACCCATCTCTCATAAATCCTTCCCTAATCTAGCTTTGATCATCACCCATTTCCCTCACCATCTCCCCATCTGAGAATTATGGTCCCCTTCCCTTTCACTACAACCCTCAATCATCCAATGATCATGATTTCCATATCATAGAATCTTCAACATGGAAACATACAAATGGATCTTCATCCTACATGTGGGAAAAACAAATTAAAAAAGGTCAAACACGTGCTTAAAGAGTGGGAAAAAGGCAAGTGATACAAATCAGAAGAACTTATATCCTCTCTCAAATTCTAGTTGAACAAAATTCAAGAGAATATTGAACACTTTCAAGTAGAAAGTGAACTCCTTGCGTAGGAGAAAAAAAATTTCCAAAAAGCTACAACAAGAGCTTACAAAAGGAAGAACTTCAGATATTAAATCCAAGGAGTATTTGGTTGAAATAAGGAGGTAGGAACACAATTTTTCTTCACTTACAAGCTAAGCAGAGAGTATGGAGAAATAATGTGAACAAACTATCCACAACATAAGGACTGGAGTTAGATTCATACAGCAAAATAAAAGAGTCATCCCTCACCAAATTTTTTGATTTATTCAAAGCACAGGACTCAACTGATGAAGAAGTTGAATACAACATACTCAAACATATTCCAAACATAATAGCGTATTAACATCATGAAAATATATTGCAGCCAATTTTAAAAAAATAAATATGGGAAGTTTTGTCTATAAGAACTTGGATAAGGTGCCTAGACTTAACGGCTTCTTAACCCACTTTTAAAATCTTTGTTGTCCCATTTTAAATTTGATCTTATTCACATGATATCCTATGATTTTCACACCTCCAAAATAGCACGAGGTATAATTCCAACTTTTTTAGCCTTAATCCAAAAGGAGGTTAACCCTACTACTTTTGTCAAATTCCACCAATTATTTCTCTACAATGTTTCATACAAAAATAATATCCAAGATCCTATGAAACTTGTTAAAGATTCTTTTTCTCAAGCTAATCTCTCAAAACCAAGGGGGGTTCATTCAAAAGAGACAGATAATAGGTACTATCATCTTGATTCAGGAAGCGATACACTCAAGAAAAGAAAGAGAAGAAAAATGAATGATAATGGAGTTGGACATGGAAAATGCTTTTGACCATGTTATACACAATTTACTTTTGGTAGTTTTGAAAATTTGGGTTTAGTCCCAAATTCATTTCATAAATATCAACATTCATAAATTCCCCCTAGATATCCCCTGTGGTTAATGGCATATCAATTGGTTCCTTAAGGGTTTCTTGAGGCCTTAGACAGGGATTTCCTCATTCTCCCCTCCTTTGTATCCTACTTGAGGGTTTCTTAAGAAAAAAATAGACTTTGAGCAGATAATTAGCAACCTCCAAGGCATCAAATATGGAAGAGCCATCAAATAAGTAAACCACACCCAATTTGTAGATGATAGCCTGTTAATAGGTGGGGCATTCTCCATAATAACTACAAGATTAAAAAAAATATATAAACTAATTTGTGCAAGACACAAGGGGGTTAATCAATAAAAGGAAATGTCTCCTAATCTCTTGAAACATTAACAACAACAACAACAACAAACCATAATTCAAATAATCCAACAAATTCCCTCCCTCAAGGAAGGATCCTCCTTTAAATATCTTGGTATACCTATTATCTTTAATTCCTCCTACTTTTGTTGGCAACCAATTTTTGGAAAAACTAAATCAAAATTTAATAAATGGGAAGACCACCTGCAAGGACTTTAGTTCTTCTAAAAGTTTTTTTATCATCCCTTTCAATTTTCCAATTCTCAGCTATCTGGTCCATGCAGGAGTCCAAAATGACATAGCAAAGGAGCTAACATAGTTTTTGTTACATGTATTTTGTCGCATCCAAACGAATGGCCTTGAACCTAGATCTATCATCATCCATTGACACTTTGCAATCATCCCCTACAAATCCAAAAGGTATTCCCTTTCTAGAAGTTACAAGAATCCTAGATTACATTGGCTAAAATCCATAATTTTGTGGGTCATTGCACTTGCCTTTAAGACAGACTATGTTGACGCAGGTTCGACACTTGGAAACTGCGCTAGCCAGCACAAGTTTCTTTCACAAAAAATGTAATTAACACCTAGATATGAGGAAAAATAAAAATTGTTTTCAAAGTTTCTCCCTCTAGAAGCTTCAGAAGTGTTTTTAACTATTTACTATTGGATCAAATCTTGAACTCCTAATGTTGAGGTCTTATATCTTTTCTCCTATAACTTACCTCCCTTTAATGTGCTTCTAATCCCTAGAATGGTAAATCTAAACCACCTCAAATTACCCTATAAATCCACTACCTCCCATAGAGTTTGGGTTGGCTTTTGGAGACCGTGAATTATGCCCTTATGGTGCTCAATTGTGTATAGAGTTCCATAATCCATCCGTGTGCTTGAGATGTGATTGCAGGCTTAATATTGTGGCAAATGAAGGACAAGATAGTTGGGAGAGGTTCACAAGGCCAAGGCCTACAAGGGTTGTAACCTTTCCTACTTTTATTAATACAAAAATGCATTGTTTCTCCTATACTTATGTCTTATTTATGCATATATATATAACATGAATCCTTGGATTCTTGTTTAGAGTTGTTTGTATATGTTATTTTGTATGTTTTGGTTATCTTGCTTGTTTTGGATGATTTGCAGGCTCCACTTATAGAAAATGGAGTTGGAGCTAGAGCTAACAAGTCGAGAGAAGGAGGAAGCTTGCATTGGATTCCAAGTAGTTTTATTCCCATATTTCAAAAATCTCTAAGGAAAGCATTGAAATTTTGTCTTCATTGTTTCTAGATTAAGCCACTAGGTCTAGGGAGATTTCTTTTGTCCGCATAAGGAATTTATCAACAAAACAACTTGGACTCCACTAGGGAATGGGATGTTGTTTAGTGGTTTTCTTTGCCTAGCCTTTTATGACCTATTAAAATGACTCTATTTGTCTTGTTCATACTGTTATTGGACTTAGGAAAGCTTGATTTTGAGCTTAGTTAGGGTTTGATTTGTGTGTTTTGAGAAAAATTAGCCCCATCGTACTTTTTAATCTGAGACAGAGTGTCCCAATGCCTTTTTCCAATTTTACAAGTGCGATGACTCGCACAAGTTTCCATGCACTACCTATGATGATCTGTAAGTGCAAAAAATTTGCATTTTCCTTGCCTTGCTTTAAATTCTTTTTTGTTTGCAGTTTCTTCCTGACTCTCTAGTTTGTGCAAGGTCTTTGTAAATCTAGCAACTTGTTTAGAATTGAGTATGATTTCCTTTTGATAAATGTTTTCTTCTTGTTGATTTTTCTTCTCAACGAGGGTTTTTATCATTTGACTTGATTATTGATTTTTTAAAGGACTTTTCATAGTAGAGTTCAATGGGTTTGCATTCTTGTTGTTTCAATGATCTTGTCATATCTTTTCTTTTTTCATTTCTCATCCATTGGGGCTTTGAATCTTTGAATTGGAATAGTAAATTTGAAGATCTTGTTTGGGAGTTCTTGTTTTTTACATTATTGTTTGAAACTCCTTCCCTTCCTTAGTTAGATCTTCATCGAATGAAAAGAGTTCATTTTCTCACGCTAGTCACATTTAGGGGTTCAGGTGAATTCATTTCAATCCTTGAAATTGAAACCTTAATCAAGATCAACATTAAAATTTATCAATTAACCTAAGGAGCATTTGAAACATTAAAGACACATTTAGTGTTCTAGGCTAGAATGCTTGTTCCAACGCCTCTAAACATAGGAGTTGTTGTTATTTGTCAGTGTTACATCTCGGGGATGGTTGGTTTTCCATGTACATCGAAGTATATCATAACGTTCTTCCTTGTACCTTTTGGTATATAGGACAAGGCTCCAAGTACAACAAGTATATAGGAACGCCCCCATCATACGGTTACACATTAGAAAATACTACTATGAACTGCTCTTCCACGTACCTCCGGGTATATTTTAGAAGTCCCCATTAGGTTGCAAACTTGCCGTAGGTAATTGAGTTGGTCACCTTGTTAACTACGATACACCAAACACATCATTCGGGGAGATTACCTAAACGTACTTAACCGTATATTGTAGTTCAAAGTGGCTTGGTAATCCTTTCATGCCTAGTTACCCTTTTACTTTTATTTATGTTTTTAGTTTTAAAAATCAATTAATTAATTCACTTTTACCCCTTAGTGAACCTTAGGTTGAGTCTGATGGCAACATTTTTGGAGTCTACTAGTCAAGGAAACCCCTTTAATAGGAATCCTAGTCCTTTTCCTCCCTTTGGAAATATCAGTGCTCCTTACATGGCTACATTTTCCCTTCCTGGATTCACCATAGGTTTACCACTATGGTTGTTATCAACCTCGATTTTGAATGTCCAAATTACTCTGCAACAAAGTTATCCACCTAAATAACATCAACCTCAAGTTCACCCTGAAGTTGACCCTTTTCCTTCTTTGCCTATTGTTTATTCATCCATTTCTTCTTCCTCGATTGGTGAATGTCTTGATACTACTAACCAGGAAGCCAAGAAGAAGAAGAAAGGGAAGAAGAATAAGAAGCCAAATAAGCAAACATTGTTATGAATGCGGCTAATGTCAAGAAACTTTCCAACAAGCCCCGTAAAGTTAAATTCCCTTGCATGCTTTGAAAGGGTGATCACCTTCTCAGAGATTGTCCTGGTATTCCATAGGTATTAGAAGTGTGGTCCATGGTCTCACATCACCCCTTGTTGTCAACCTCTGGAGATCATGTTGGTGACAAACCATCAACTAGAAATAATAAGGTCTATGGGAAAAAGGGTAAAATTAAGTTTCCTATAGATTTTGTGAAGGGAATCGTCAAATTCACCTTTCCCTTTATATGGATGAAGCATCCAAAGTGTTGGAAAGCCTTATTTCTTCTCAACAACAACTTCCAACCGGTTAGCATAAATTTTCCCCCAATCTTCCATTAGTTGATGAAGTGATTTATATGACTCCATCTTCAATCAATCCCACTCTCTTTGAGCGAGACACCCACAAGTCCTTGTTGAACCAACAATTGGTTGAGAAGATGGTTGAATCCTTTCCATCTTCAATACAGAGTGAATCTAATACTGCTTAGGTTCTTTTTTTTACTACATATCCTACCGAAGAAGGGGACATTTCTCCCATTCTTACAATGCCCCCTCCAAGTAATTAGGTCATTGCCTTTTATTGGAATCAATTGATAAAACCTTGTCTCCCTTCTTGCAAGCCTTTCCAAGTCATGGTCAAGTCTTGTGATAATAATTTTTATTGCACCATTATTGGTGAGGGTGCTTCTATTAGCATTATATCCTCGACTACTTGGAAATCTTTGGGTTCTCCTCAGCTTGTGTCTATTACTCATAATACGTTGGATTTTAAAAAGAAGAACTAGTGAACCTTAGGGATCCTTCCTCAGCTGCTTATTACCTTAGAAGGACAAACTATCTGTATTGATGTTACGACAGTCCAAGGCCACTTGGATTTCAATTTACTCCTTGAGCGAGGCTATGTTTACGCTATGAATGTTGTCATGTTATCACTCTTTTGAGTGATGTCTTTCCCGCATGATGGAAAAATTGTGACTATTGACCAAATTTAATTCATTGGTCCTGATTTGACTGCCAACCATCCAACTTCCCTAAACTTTCCTAATATGAAAGTGGTATCCCCCTCACCATAGGTTAATTATATGGCAACATGTTCCATGCCTACACCTACCAACGAATAATATCCTCTCAGTGTTTTCTTGACTTCTACCCCTATTAGATCCCTTGATTCCTTCTAGAGCATTGATCTTCCATCTGATGAAAATATCTTTGAAGCCATGATCAAGCCCTTGATATGTATTCCTTCCAGAGCCTTGGCCAGTGAAGAGCCATGATCAAGGTAAATAGTGCCATGAGAATTGTTCTTTTATTGTGTTAAGCTCATTAAAAAATGAAACAGGTTACCATGAGCATAGTTCTTCGACATTTCAAGCTCGCATAAACATGAAAAAACCCATGAACATAGTTATTTTTCTGTGTCACCTTAATTTCATTGTCAATATCACATGATCATATTCCTTCCTTCCTGGTGAATATATTTATATCAGTAACTAGCTGTCTATCTGAGTCCATAAGAAGAGTTGGCAGATGAAACAAAGTTGGAGGTGGCATGCCTCTATCATTATGCTAGGGGCAATGTACATATCTCAAGCATATTTTTTTCTCTATTGAAAGGTAGTGTAAAAATGAAACCATTCTCAAGCATATTTTTTCTCTATTTTAAGCTTGTATAAAAATGAAACCACTCTCAAGCATGGTTTTTCTCTCTTTCAATCTTGTGGTAAAAATGAAAGCTATTATGAGCTTAGTCTTTGTTCTTTCTTATGCTCGTAAATACATGAGAATATGTTACTGAGCTTAGTCTTTGTTCCTTCTCATGCTCATAAATACATGAGAATAAGTTACCAAGTATAATTTTATCATTTTTTCGGGCTCGTTAAAATTTACAAAAAAGGAACCCCTGGAAAGATTTCACACTTTATCCCTCGTGATTGCCACTTTTTATCAGCCTATTTTTGCAAGATGAGCCTTGGTTTTCTCATTCCATCATCACCATCTTCTTGGTTGATCATTCACTTTCACTTTGTAACAGCCCTAGTGAAAAGTTCATGTAATAAAAGTTAATAAAGGTAAATAAGACCACGGGAAAGGGACATGTATTCTAAGTTGAATGTTAGGCAAAGATATCTTAGAGGGAATCACTGGATGTGTGTTTTGGCTAAAGAAATTGGCAAAGGCTATGGCATTAAAAGTCAAAAAGGAATTTTTGGCATATTTATTTATGAAAATTAAGGAAATTAGGAGAAAAGTAAGGTGAAAGGTCATAGGTTGCATGTGAGGAGGAAAATGAAGGAAAATAATGGAAAATTAAGAAATTAGAGGCCTCAATCATAAAAAGGCTTATGAGGATCAGTTGTCAAGCTCTTGGCTCAAGCTTTATACGTGTTAAGCTCTTGGTTAGTTCATGTTTGGAGCTCTCTCAATATTCTCTCTCTCTCTCACTCTTGATCACTTAGAGTTTTCTTGGAGCACTCTCAATTTGGATCAAGGAAGGAAAGAAAGGAAAGGAAAGGAAAGGAAAGAATGGATCAAGGAAGAAGAGTAGGATCAAGCAACTTCAGCAGGAATACTTGTATGTAACCTTTTGCATGTGTGATTTCCTAGCTGGTTTGGACATGCATGGCTTTGCATTTTAGTGTGTGGTTCTAATGATGTCAATGGCAGGTTTTGTAGGGTGACAGTGGTTTTCAGCCTAGCCTTGCCTTTTTCTGGATGCCATGGTGTTGGGATGTTTATTTTAGTTTTTGAGCTTTAGTTTGTTAGATGGATTTCGGAATCTGGGGTGGAGGTGGTCTCAAGTTTCATTCCCAAAGGCCTAGGAATCCCTTGACCATTTTGGTGGGATACACGGTAAAGCCTGAGGGAGGAGTCTCAGTTTAGGGCCTAGTGATCTAGGTTTGGATTGCAATAAAGCCTAAGAAACTAGTCTCATTTTATGGCCTAGTCATCTAGGATTGGATTGTGGTAAAGCTTGAGAGACAAGGAGATGGAAAATTCTTCAAGGACAATGATGGATTTTGGACGGCATTCCAAGTTCAGTTCGGTTGTGATAGGAGCATCGGTTTTGGTGTGATCATGGTTTAATGAGGGTGGAGGTGGTTTAACCTCTAGATTCCCTTGGGTTTTATTGGATTGGTTGTTATATTATATCCCACATTCATGCTTGGAATATGGCATGAGGGTGACTGGATGAAAGAGAGATTTGGTTCATCCATGCCTATGATCGGGTGGTACATGAAGTCCCGAACCTAGTTGGATTTTCCTATGAATAATAAAAGCTAAATTCTCTTACTTTTGCACTTGTTTACATGTTGATTTAATGGATGTCATATCTCTGCTATATATATGGTTTTATGCTAGTTATAAGCATGGCTATATGACTGGTTCATGTCATGGTTGTCTTGTGTTTTTACCTGTAAATGAATGGACAATGTATATATGACCGAATGGATGGAATGGTAGTTAAAGTGATAAGGAAACAATGCTTCATTGTGAATCTCAAATAAGTATGAGACCTGTATGCTCAGATATGTTATTTACACATGTAGGTTACATATTTACTAAGTGTTTGACAAAATGTCTGTCATGGTTAGGCTTGGTTAGGTCAAGCCCTTGATCAAGTTTTGTGTTAAAGGCTTTTCCTTGGTGTCATATATTGTCTTGGAAAGTCTCATCAAGTTCTAGGAATTGGTTTGGAGACTGGCCCTGAAAAAGTGGCTTAAATCTCGTAGTCTCTCATACAGAACTAGATGAAAAAGACTACAGTATCTCCCTTGCAGGCATTTTGGGAGCGACTATAGGGTTCCAGTCGCATGCATGCCTTGTAATGGGAGTGACTCTAGGTTTAATTCATTAAAATGCTAGGTTAAGTTAGGGGTTGGGCACTTGGAGTGGTGGATTAGCTACTAGGGGTATTGAAGTACCTGAGGGAGGTTTGTAAGGTCTTGTTTTATCAGCTCCATTTCCTTAAGGTTACCTAGGAGGTTGAGTCTTATCATAGTGGCCTCTCGTCGCATGTGTACCCCGATTGGCCGATTGCTTGGGTAGATGTGGGAGGAGGATGTTACAGAGTGGTATCAGAGCATGGCTCACCCCTTGGACTAGATGGGCGATGTGTTGGTCATGCATGCATGTCAGTTGCATGTGTGCCTCTTACACTTGCATTTCATGTGCTTGTTGCATTGCGTAATTTTGATCATGGTTGTAGTAAGGTTGTCATGAGGAGCTTGATGTTGATTTTGTGGAATGTATCGTCAGGAGTATACGATTGGTTATATGATTATATGCAGCTTGATTACATCCTTGTATGTTAGGTTGAATTCTTGTATTATTGATTACAATCTTGTAGGTTTAGTTACAAGTATTGATTGCTTATGCTTGACTACATGCATTAATGTGTATGTATATTTGATTGGGCATTGCTTATGCATGTTGATGGTTGCATGTGGACTTGTGTACAATGGAGTAATGTTTGTTGTCATGCATGAGGTAATGGTTTGTGTAGTTGATATGGTCATGCATTGATGATTGGACTCTAGCTAGAATTATGTGTATATGGTTTGGTACTCATGTGTTATATGTCTATATGTAGTTGTCATGCATGAATTGTCTTGGTTATAGTTATGCATGAATAGTAGGTCAAAGATGCCTTGTGAAGTCATGGTATGTAATTTAGGTCATCTGGGTGATATTGGTATGTTATGATGCTAATGTGTTGGCTGAGATAGAGCAGGAGATGTAGATCACCATAATGAGGTTACAGTGTTAGGCTTTGGGGTAAGAGCAGATCGTCATACAGGTATTGTATGTTGACGTGCAGGTATGTAAGTTAAGAGTTTTTATATACATTAGGTTTATATACATGTCTATTGATGTTATGGTTACATACATGATAGATCATAGTTGATAGTGTAGTCATATGCAAATGTGTCAGAAATTCATGAATGATAGTAACATATGGTTGTATGCATTGCTATTATTGTTTTAGGTTAGATAAATTAATGATTATGTTATATTTTGTTGATGAAGTATCTTATAGGTTAACTTGTTGTTTCTATATGCTAGTAACTTGATGATTAGGGTTATTACATTAATATATTGATGTTGTATGTATTGTGTTAACCTGGATTGGCCTATGTATATGGCTATGGTTATGATATTCTGGTATGAGCCGACATATTTGTGATATGGTGTTGTATTAATCTAGACCAATCGTACATATGTGATTGCTATGCATAAATGATAATTGTTTATGAGTTAGGATGTGAACATGCTAGTTAGTGATTGTTATGGATAGCATGATCTTATTTATGTTTAAGCTGATGTGATGAGAAGTTATATCGTGCTAACTAGCTTGATTATGCAGATAAGATAGCCTCCCCTGAGATACATTAAGGTATGAGTTTGATTATGTCGTATATTTGGTACTTGATTGTTTGATTATGTTGTCTAGTTGATTTATTTAACATGGTATGGTTGCAAGTTGGTTGAATGTTTAATGAATTGCATAATATGAGTATGTGTTCAAATGATCTTGTTTTAGGATGGTTATACTTATACATATGTGTTGAGATAGTTGATATGTACTTGAGTGTAGTAGGTAACATTTGTAGCATTATCTCTAATGACTATGAGTTGATAGGTATGATTGTCTTGATATTTGGAACATGTGGTTGACATGTGTGAGCAGTTGTAGGAAACATGATTAATATTAGCATGACAAGGTAATAGTTGATGGGTTTACATAACTAATAGTTGGGTGATGTGATAGCGCATAATAAGCCTCGATTGCAACAAGGTAAAAAGATAAAAGAAAGGAATTGGGTAGGAATTCCTTTGGCTGTGTTTGGAAACCCTTATTCAAAACGAATGATCACTTTGCACACAAGAAGTCTTCTTAAGATTTATTTGTGGATATGTGTTATATTCATGGACATGTAATTGACGGTGTATTAGCTAATCTCTAGTCACAGGTTGATTTGTCAAGGGAATTGGAGTTCCTTGAGAGATGGCATGGATGTGTTCAGCCACAAGGTAATGTTCTTGACACAACAAGGTAAGGTAACAAGTATGTTGTTTTTTTTATTTATGCATTGACACTTATGCGTTCATGGAAATATGAAGCAGGGAATTGCATGGCAAAGAGGTTGCCATGAAATCTTGAAGAAGGCTCGGGTTGAGCTTTCCTTGGGAAGCACTGGGAACCATGGGGATTCAGTCATGGTGTATGTTGTTAGTCTTGAGCTTTTTGTCTTTGCGATTGTTGCGCTTGATTTTCAATTTTGCATGTGTCTAGTGCATAGATATGCCACTTTATTGTGGTGTCGTGTTGTTAATGGTTTTCATGGTCTTCTTCTTGGTTGTTTCTTGGTATTGCCTTTATTTTTTAGTATTGGGAATTGTTTGGAAAAGAGGAAAGTTAATGGAGCTCTGGGAGAGTTATGTGGTACCCAACAAACGATGTAAGACTTAGATGAAGCTCAGTGCATGAGTAAGCGTAGCAGAAGGTAATATTATGATAGTCGGTGGACTGGTTGGTCCATAGTGGTAAACAAACGATGGCAGTACGGACATGTGAAAGGTAACTAGAAAAGGTAAAATAATGGATATTAGGTGTGGAATGCCTTGGCTATGTTGGGAACGATTGTTCTCAATGTTGTGCATGTTGTGCATGAATAAAGGGAGTTCTCTTAACCTAGTCCTTATGTTATCTGGTAATTATGTTACAATCATGATTATGTTGATGTTTATATAGGTATACATGTATGTATGTATGTCGTTGTCTAACAAAATGATGATTGTTTTATGCTAATGATTATATATGTATATATGTATATGTATCTATGTATCTATGTATCTATGTCACTGTCTGAGAAGGTCATCAAGAATCTTCTTGTGGATGAATTATTGCTTATGTAGGTGAATGGCATGAAGAGGTTCTTGGCCTTATGAGGAATCAATTAAGAAGAGTAGTCATGACAAATATACAAGGTCAGTATCATATGGTTATGAATTGATATTATGTGATTATATTATGTTTATGTTATGGACAGGCTATAACAAAGGATACAACAACAAAACGAAATCAGTGTGGTCTACGACATGCTAGGACAAGTATGGATAAGTCACTGGAAGTAAGATTGTTGGGTAGAGACAGTGTGGTTTTGGGAATGTCTAGTACTAGTGTTGTGCATATGGTGCTCTGTAGATGTTGGATATGCAGCGTTATGTACAGATGATGCAATGTACATGTTGGATATGTAGTGCTATGTATAGGTGGTGTTGCATGCATGTTGTACATGTGGCACTATGTACATAGGGTGTTGTGTGCATGATTGTACAAGTGGTGTTGTGTGCATGTTGTACAAGTGGAGTTGTGTGCAGACAGTGTTGTGTACATGTCTTACATGTGGCATTGTGTACATATGGTATCACGTACATGTCATGTGTGTGGTACTGTTTACATGTGGTATTGTGTACACGTTGTACAGTGGTACAGTGTACATGTGGTGTTGTGTGCACATTGAGCAGGTGGTGCCATGTACATGTGATGGTGTGCACATGTTATGCAGGTGGTTGCAGTGTACAAGTGGTACTGTGTACATGTGGTACATATGGTACTGGTGTAGATGCATGTATTGCATGGTTTTGTATGACGTATGTAGTTGTGTGTGTGTGTGTGAACTATGTGTATGTGCACATGGTTGAGGAGAGGGCACTAGTGTTTGTCTAGTGTTGCAACCAATCTAGAGTGTGTATGGAATAAAGACAAAGGTAGACACTAAGGATTGATGAAAGGATAAGTATCAGCATTTTATTTCAGTTTTATTATTCATGTGATTTATGACTATGGTCTATGATTATTACATGTGATTTATGATTCTGGTTTATGATGGTTACATGTGATTTATGATGTTGATCTATGATGGTTGTGTTTTGAGCTAACCAGATGTGATATGTTTATACATGATGTTTTGATCAAACAGTTAGTTTGACTTGTTGTGATAGAAAGCAAACAGGATTGCAAGTGTACCTTCTTGATGAACTACTAATGAGGTCTGATTTGAGGTTATTTCAGTTTATTTGAATCTAATGGAAATTATGTGCTTGGAACGGGAATGCATGAACATGCTCGGTTGGGTGGTTGAAATTGACTACAGGAATAGGCAACAGGAGCAAAAGAAATTGGAACATGAAGCAGTATGTTGGTAGAGTACTTCAGGAGCAGGGCCATTATGGGACACTGGTACCCAATAGTGTCCATTGATTTCCACGAGCATGATATGACCAGTATGATGGTTTTTAGGTAGGTATATGCCTTGGTTGTTGATCTTCCTATGCGAGGAAGCCTTGCCAAGGGATGGATCGCCTGGGATAGGGGATTCTAGGAAACTTGGAAGGTGAGCGACTGCACAGAAGGGGGTGATTGGATTTCTTGAAGGATTTTGTAGCAGAGAAGGGAAGGTCGAAGATATATTGGTTTTGGTCATTAGCGTTTCCAGATGGAATCAGATGCTCATTGGGAGTGTGCCCTGGAACAATGAGTCGGTAACTTTTCACTAAGAGGGAAAGTGGTGTAGCATTATAGCGTTGGACATTGGATGTAGTTTGACTGTGACGGTGGATTCTGGACTTCTTGGGAAGGAGGTGAATCTTGGTATTACTTTGAGGGTGGAGGTGTGAGCCTCTGGATTTCCTTGTTAATTGATACAGGCATTGTATCCTTTTATTTGAGGGTTTAGAAAATGTTCATATGTGCATATGTGGTTATTGTAAATATCGTAATGCGTTGTGTTATAAATATCTGGTATATTGTATGGTTATTATATTGTCATGTTGCCATGATGTTTTTATTTTGAACAGGTATTTCATTATAAATACTACAACAAGATAAGTTATTAAGATCCATGGGCAGTATGTTTATTTTTAGCGGTTTTGTTGAGGTCTTGGTGTGGTTTAACACCAAGGACAGTGTTCCCCAAGGAGGAGGGTTCTGTAACAGCCCTGGTGAAAAGTTCATGTAATAAAAGTTAATAAAGGAAAATAAGACCACGGGAAAGGCACATGTATTCCAAGCTGAATGTTGAGCAACTAGTTGATATCACTGGATGTGTGTTTGGCTAAGGAAATTGGCGAAGACTAAGGCAAAGGCATTAAAAGGAAAAAGGGAATTTTTGGCAGATTTATTTATGAAAATAAAGGAAATTAGGAGAAAAGTAAGGTGAAAGGTCACAGGTTGCATGTGAGGAGGAAAATGAAGGAAAATGAAGAAATTAGAGGCCTCATTCATAAAAAGGCTTCTAAGAATCAGTTGGCAAGCTCTTGGCTCAAGCTTAGTCAGTGTTAATCTCCTGGTGAGTTCAAGTTGGAGCTCTCTCATTATTCTCTCTCTCTTACTCACTCTTGGTCACTTAGAGTTTTCTTGGAGCACTCTAGCTTTGGATCAAGGAAGGAAAGCAAGGAAAGGAAAGGAAAGGAAAGTAAGGATCAAGGAAGAAGAGCAGCATCAAGCAACTTCAGCACAAATACTTGCAGGTAACCTTTTGCATGTGTGATTTCCTAACTGGTTTGGATATGCATGGCTTTGAATGTTGGTGTATGGTTCTCTTGTTGTCAGTGGCATGGTTTTGTCAGGTTATGATAGTGCTTTTTAGCCTAGCCTTGCCTTTTTCTAGATGCCATGGTGTTGGGATGTTTATTTTGGTTTTTGAGCTTTAGTTTGCCGAATGGATTTCGGAATCTAGGGCAGAGGTGGTCTAAGTTTCATTCCCAAAGGCATAGGAATCCCTTAACTAGTTTTGGTGGGATACACGATAAAGATTAAGGGAGGAGTCTCAGTTTAGGGCCTAGTGATCCGAGTTTGGATTGTAGTAAATCCTAAGAGACTAGTCTCGATTTAGGGCATAATGATTTGGGATTGGATTGCGGTAAATCGTGAGAGACAAAGAGACGAAAAATTCCTCAAGGATAGTGATGGATTCCGGATGGAATTCCTAGTTCGGTTTAGTTGTGATAAGAGCACCATTTTTTGTGTGATCACAGTTTGATGAGGGTGGAAGTGGTTTAACCTATGGATTCCTTGGTTATTGTTAGATTGGTTGTTCTATGAGATCCCACATTCATGCTTGGAATATGGCACTGGGGTGACTGGTTGAAAGAGAGATTTGGTTCAGCCATGCCTATGGTCAAGTGGTATGTGGAAATCCTAAACCTGGTTGGATTTTCCTATGAATAATAAAAGTTAAGTTATCTTACTTTTTCACTTGTTTATATGTGGATTTAATGGTTGTGATATATGTGATATTTATATGGTTTTATGTTGGTTATAAGCATGGTTATATCACTGGTTCTTTTCATGGTTATCTCATGTTTTTACTTGTAAATGAATGGACAATGTATCTATGACCTAATGGATGGAATGGCAGTTAAAGTGATAAGGAAACAATGCTTCATGGCGAATCTTAGATAAGTATGAGACCCATATGCTCAGATCTATTATTTACACATGTAGGTTGCATATTTACTAATTGTTTGAAAAAATGCCTGT
The DNA here is from genome assembly GCA_031772625.1 of Pinus tabuliformis. NCBI lineage: Eukaryota > Viridiplantae > Streptophyta > Pinopsida > Pinales > Pinaceae > Pinus > Pinus tabuliformis. The sequence continues at coordinate 284,758,105 of CM062807.1, read as the reverse complement.
CATGGTTAGGCTTGGTTAGGTCAAACCCTTGATCAAGTTTTGTGTGATAGGCTTTGCCTTGGTATCATCTATTGTCTTGGAAAGTCTCATCAAGTTTTAGGCATTGGTTTGGAGACTAGCCCTGAAAAAGTGGCTTAAATGTTGTAGTCTTTGGCACAGAACTAGCTGGAAAAGACTGCAATCTCTCCCTTGCAGCCATTGTGGGAGAGACTATAGGGTTCCAGTCATGCCTTGTCATGGGAGTGACTATGGGTTTAAATCATTGAAATGTTAGATTAATTCAAGGGCTGGTAACCTGGAGTGGTGGATTAGCTCCTGGGGGTCCTGAAGTACCTGAGGGAGGTCTGTAAGGTCTTGTTTTGTTGACTCCATTTCCTTAAGGTTACCTAGGAGGTTGAGTCTTATCATATTGGCCTCTTGTCGCATGTTTACCCCAGTTGTCTGGTTGCTTGGATAGATGTGGGAGGAGGGTGTTACACACTTGGTGTTTTACCCTTTCCCGGAGGAGCCACTTTGATGAGTGGTATTATTAGCCTGTCTCTCGAACTACACATGTTTTGAGCATTTCCATCATGACCGGAACTAGTTTCTACCCTTATACCACTCGTTCTTCCAGGAGAATTCCTTTTTAAGTTATTTTCAGACTCCCAAAACATGAAAATATTGTCGAGCACTTGTCTCTTTTGCACTCGTTAATGTAAAATAAAGGGTGTCTACCCAATATAAGTTTAACCCTTTTTCGGATTGGATGGCCTATTTATGAAAAAAGTATACTTTATTCAAAAATGGCTAAAAGGTTCTCTTGGGTATTTTTTTATGTCTTTTCGGGCCCAAGGGACTAAATTTATGAAAAGAAACCTCTTAGATTTATCTTTTACACCTCTTTTTCAAACGTTATAAACGTGAAAAATAAGTTGAGTTACACCTTCGTTGGACTCGTAAAAACATAAACAGCATAAGACTCGTCAAGCATGAAAATACTGAACCACTCCTTCTCAAGGCTCATTAAAAATACTCAAACGTATTCATCTGAGGGATCAACTTATAGATCAAGCATATGTTATACTCCTCAAGCTTGTCAAAAATAAAGAAGTACTTGCCATAAATGGTGGGGTAAATGGGGAAATAATACATGAAACCTGCTTATGGAAACGAGTCGCTCTTGCACATGACACTCTTTCACCTCCATGACTACTTTGGGTTGGGGAATATGCTTACCTCTCTATTGATCACACCTTATTGAAAGCCTTCATAATGGGTCTTTGAGTCAATGTTGCCAACTCTATATAAGTGTCGTTGATATGTACAAGAGAATTCCACCCTCAATTTACATCCACTACAATACTTTAAGCCTTATTTCATGTCTACCACCCCTGAACCAGCTTTGAATCATCACATTTTGTCTCAAATCTTGATGCATGTTTCATGTCGTTGATGGGGGATACATTAAGGCCCTCTTGCAATGGGTCGCTTCCTATCGACTTCAACACATTATCTAAGAAGCTGACTTAGAAACTCCCTTCAGTGCCTTAGAACTTCAATACCTTAATGACAAGTCTCCTCGCTTTCAGCATCAAGTTCTCATCATTGGCCTTCAACCGAAATATTCTATCTGGTGTTCGACTTCATCTCATATGTTCACGCCTCATAGAATGTGCTTAGTACCTAGAGGGTAATTACCATTATCAATGGTTCCTCTTGCATCTGCTAATGGCTTTCATCATTAGTTCATAATCAAATGATTTCTACCATGTTTGACTCCAGCACATCTATTCACATGGTTAGACTCATACTATCTAGTGATGAGGTAGAAGACATTAGATCTAATTCATCCATCTAAGTTGAGTTTTCATGATCCATGTAAGATCTACAAAGTATGATGTGTATGTCCATACAAAGAGTCATCCAAGCATCAGCCCATAATATGTAATCAGTGGATGTGACATTGATAATTGTATATGTAAATTGTCTTGTACGCTGAGTATGGGTATGCCTACCTCAAAAGTGATATCATGATGATAATGTATTGAGCAGTCAATTGATGATCTTAACCATTTTATTCTTGATCTAGACTTTTCACATGATAAAGCACTTTATTCCTTAGCCTCAACTTCTGAATTTTTACTTTAGGGGGCAGTTTGTAACAAGTCATTTTATCGCATCCAAACAAATGGCCCTTAGGTCGGATATATCATCATCCATTGACACTTTTCAATTATCCCCTACAAACTCAAAGGTATTCTCTTTCCAAAATTTACAAGAATGTTGGATTACATTGGATAAAATCCATAATTTTGTGCGTCATCGCACTTGCCTTTAATATAGACTACGTTGATGCAAGTTGCACACATGGAAATTGTGTTGGCCATCACAAGTTGCTTTCACAAAAATTGCAATGAACCCCTGGAAATGAGGAAAAATAAAAATTAATTTCGAAGTTTCTCTCTTTAGAAGCTTTGAAAATGGTTTTAACTATTTACTGTTGGATCAAATCTCTAACTCCTAATGTTGAGGTTTTATCTCTTATCTCTTATCACTTACCTCCCTCTCTTATGGATCTAAGCCCTGGAATGGTAAATTCAAAACCACCTCATTTACCCTATAAATTCACTGCCTCCCATAGAGTCTGGGTTGGCTTTTGGAGACTCTGAATTATGCCTTTATGGTGCTCAATTGTGTCTAGAGGTCCATAATCCATCCATGTGCTTGAGGTGTGATTGAAGTTTTACTAATGTGGCAAAGGAAGGACAAGATAGCTAGGAGAGGTTCATAAGGCCAGGGCCTACAAGGGTTGTAATCTTTGCTTTTGTTAATACAAAAATGCATTATTTATCCTATACTTATGTCTGATTTATGCATGTGTAGAACATGAATCCTTGGATTCTTATTAGAGTTGTTTGTATATGCCATTTTGTATGTTTTGATTCTCTTGCTTGTTTTGGATGATTTGCAAGTTCCACTTATATAAATTGGAGCTAGAGTTGGAGCTAACAAGTCGAGAGAAGGAGGAATCTAGCATTGGATTCCAAGTAAGTTTTCTTCCCATATTTCCAACATCTCTAAGGAAATCATTCCAATTTTGTCTTGGTTGTTTCTAGATTAAGCCACTAGGTCTAGGGAGATTGCTTATTTCCGAAAAAGGAATTTATCCACAAAACAGTTTCTTTGGAAAGGAGGTAAATCAAACTCAAATATATTCCATATAGTAAATTAGGAAATTGTGAAATATTCTATAAACCATGGGGTATTGGGATTCAGGGACCCATCTTACATGAACTTTGCAAAGGGAGTGAAAAAAACTAATAAACAAATAATACACACACTCACAATCATAAAATAAATATCAGAAATATAGAAAAACCAGACATGGCGGAAAAGGCATGAGAGACTTTCCTGTAGTCTCTCATTCTCATGAATTTCATTATTAAAATAATGTTTATGATATTGTTGTGGTAAAACACAACCCCCCCATTTTTGACTTGTTCACTTCAAATAATGGGGACCCTTTCTATAATTTTTGGCTAAACATCTTTTAGGATTTTTATTAAGTTGATTATCCTACGATTTTGTTAATTTTTCATTTTCTTTAGATTCTTGTTTTGATTGCCTTGTTAAAATCGATTTTTTATAAGCTTCCCATTAACGCTTGTTACGCCTCATTTGGTCAACTGGTTCATGAATGGCACTCCTTTGAAGTCTAATCATTTATGTTGCCTGGGTTAAAAATGCATAAAATGTAAATATTCCATTTTTGTAAATAAATTAGTTCAATAATGCATTTATTTTAAATATTAACCCCTAGTTAGTTCTCACTAACATTTTTTATTTTTACTTATACAACCAAATCATGAAACATTGGGATTTCAGTAATTTACTCCAATTCTCAAATTAATTACTAATTTCAAAAAACCCAGAATGTCAAAGTGGTTGTAGTTTAATTTTTATTTTTATTAAAGTGGTTGTAGTTTAAATAGAAAAATACCACTCCAAACAAACCCCACTTAATTTCATTTTATAACTTAAACAAACCCCATTAAGCTTCGACCCGAAATAAAATAAATAATAAAAATTTTACAATACGATCGCGTCCATCGCAAATTGCACTTCACAAAATTCATAACGAATCAAGTTTTTAGAACCTCAACGGAATCCCTTCATGCGATGCGATCAAAGTTAAACCATGAATTTCATTTTAAAGTCATTCTCGCATTTATTCTGAATTCGATATGAGTATTAACCTTATCTTATTAATTTATCGGGTCCACCGATATCGCAAGATTACAATGAACCTTTTAAAAGAATACGCGATGTAATGTTTTCATGCGATGCGATATTGCGACATCGCATATCACAATTTTAACAAGCTCCTCAACTTAAACATTAAAGGATTTACGATTGGAAAATGTGATGTGTTAAAAGATTTTAATACAAAGTTTTAATACCCCTTATGCCTCTTGTACCTCCACCTCACTCACCCTCACGTCACACTCACCTCACACTCCACTCACCATATCCCTCCATAAACTCACGTGGATGAATAAATGAGGTTGGATTGATTCTAATGGTTTGTTTATATTAATGAGGTTGGATTGATTCTAATGGTTTGTTTTGTTTATATTAATGAGGTTGGATTGATTGTAATGGTTTGTTTTATGGATTTTGTTTTGGTTGATTCCAATGGTTTGTAAATTTTTATTTTTTTATTTTTTATTATAATAATTATATTATAATTATAATATTTATTATAATTTGAATTATAATATTAATTATATTTTAAATTAACTTTTTCAAATCATTTGTATATTAATTTAATTTTGTAACTTAATTATTTTTTAATTAGATGAGAATTAATTGTATATATTAGTTAGTTAATAATTAAGTTAGAATTAATTATTAGATAATTAAAATCTAATTTAAGACTAGAATTTAATTAACAAAAAAACTGATTTTTAGTCCAGCAACAGAATTTTCAGATTTGTGCCAGAATTAACTCATCTACTTTGGAAGCTCATAGATTGAGTTTTACTTGGCCAAATAAGGCCCAGGACGGCTCATTGGAAAAATAAAATCAAGGAGAACATTTCTGAGGAGTTTTCACTAACAGATTTAGTCATTTATTGGGTCAAAAATCAGGCAAAAGATCAAGCTCCGAATTTTAAAAACAAAATCAATTTTCTGAGTTTTATTTTCTTCATTTTCATTTGCCCAAGCCTCTTCTAATTGTAGATTCGCTCATCAATAATATCCTTAGCCAATTAAACCATCACAGGCATCAATAGAGAGCTTATATTTTATTTTCATTTATTTATTTAAATAGAATTTGATTAGATTTATTTTAAATGCCATAAATGATATTTTGATTTTATTGTTACATCTTAATTCATTTTGATTTCTTTTTGCAGAAAAACAGTAGAAGAGATCGAGAAAAAGATCTCAATCAATGAAAATGCTCTAGCAATTAAAAGATGGGAATTTTGAGCAAATAAAATTGATTGGACAGATTTTTTTCAACAAACTTTCCTCTCAAGAATTCCCTTGCAAATATTATAAATAGCAGATTACAGAATGTAATAGGGGCTGCTCTCCTCTGCAATTCTGGAATTCTAAAAGCACTTTTGTAATAGGGATTTAGAGTTGTAGGTGGGAAGAGTGGAATCTCAGATCTGGAGATTATTGAAGTTTTTCTTTTACATTCTGAGTTGTGTATAATGAACAGAGTTTGCACTATTGTAGCTTTGGTTTTGAAAGCAGAAGCTCAGGCATTGTAAAGGACTATTAGAGACCGGAGTTGGAGAAATGGATTCAATAAATTGGTATTTCAAATGCTTTTATTTTAAATGCTGGTTTTATTTTATGATAACAAGAATTGTGTCAATTTACTTACATATTTGTGCACTTTTGTTGGTATGGGTAATTTGCTTCTATTTTATGTTGTTATTTATCTCTGCTCTTATGGGCTGAATTCTTATTTCTGAGTAACTATTTACTCATAAATCTGTCTTTTAATATTGAATGAATAAATAGTGATATGTTGTGAACTTCTTCCGCATATTATTGTTTAATAATTCAAGTTACTAATTAAATTATCAATATCATTTTTTGAACTTCTTCCTGAGTGTTGTTGATTGATTATTTCAGTTAAAAGGTCTCGATCGGATGTGTTTGGTATCCATAATGTCAGTTAATTGAACTACTTCATTAACTTGATATTCATTATAAACAAGACATTTAAATCTCAATACTTTAAATACTTGCTCTTGGTTGGGTTAGATCTATATCTGCCAAATTGAAATAAGATTAAGATAGTTTCTTTTACTTGCATCTTAGAATAAGTTTGCATTTAGATTAATTTTTACATTATGTTAAATCCTTTTCCCAAAGAGGCAAACTTTAGTAGTGGATTGGCTGAGCCCTAAATCAACAAGGATCACTTTCTTGCCTGATCAGCAAGAAGGATGATCTGATGTCTCTTTTCCATTGATGAATGAAAGTCATATTTTAAAGCCATTGGAGATTGAGAGAAGGTAACTGGACCTAGTTGAACTAATCAGAACCACCATTCCAAACGGAAAAGGAGCTGCTTTAAGGTCCGGACCGGGTGGTCATCCCCCATGTTGTTGCAGCGATTTTCGAGGCTTCAACATTTTGGCGCTAGAAGGAGGGCCTGAAACTTGTTGTCTGTTGGAGTCTTTTCAATTTTAACATTTTATTTAATCACGATGGCTCCTCTTAAACTTCCAATTTGGAGTTGTATCCATGGACGTGCATCTTCCAATACTCCACCCGAAGTGGTAAGACTCTTGTCTCAGGTAAAATTTAATGGTAAGAGAAATTATTCTGCTTTTAATCATGTCCTTCAATTTATTCAAAATGTTTCAAATTATGATTTTCAAGAAAAAAAATGAAGACATCTTATGCAGACTTTTTACTCTCACATTTGCGGCAAAATCCAGAAACTGGTGTAGAACTCTTCCGGTTGCCTCAATTCACAGTGGGGATCAATTTGTTACAATTTTTATTTGTAGATTTGATAGATATGATTATGATCAGGTATATGATGAAATTGAATAATTACGAAAAAGAAAATGAGTCTATTAGAGATTTTAATATTCAATTTCATTTTAATTGTTTAAAATTTAAAGTCAAAGATAAAACTATGAAAGAAGAATCACTAGATTGGTTTGAACATATTTGTTCTCTTCCTCCCATTCCCGATCCATATGAAATTAGTTCAAGCTTTGTTCCATCCCCTTCTAATACAAATTAGAATTCCAATATGGATGTCCAAATAAATTGTGATAAAAGGGTTTCACAAAGCTTGGAAAATATTTTTAATCAAATGCAAGAAGACAACAACAGCAATTTTGGAGAAAAAACTGCATTTGAATCTGAAAGTTACTCTGCATTAAATTCAAAAAATCAGATTGCAAATCAGCAAGTGAAAGCAACAATAAAAACAAATAATAGCATGCAAATTGTTGTACAAATTTCTGAATCTTTCCATGATGTGCAAATGCCGAAATCAAAGCAGCAAAGCAATCTTCTTCAAAAAAGCATGAGTACGCAAAGGAATGATCTGCAATCTGAAATTTACAATGAGCATAATACATAAGATTTCTCAAACCGAGACACTTTTAATTGCATTATTTCATATTCACATTTTTCCCTTTATCTTGATATTTTTAATGATGGTAATTTTTCCCCTCTTGGTATTAATGATATTTCAGAAATTAAAGAGGATGATTTAAATGAATTACCAATAAATTTTTATCAAGATAGAGAAACAATAATTGATCATTCTTTTGTCATTAATGAACATGAAATTCTTGTTCCTCATTGTTTGGATATATTGGATGAGATTAGAGGGAATTCTAGAGAATCTTGTGAAGTCATTTATGATAATTACTCTGACATTGAGGATGTTGATTTCTATTTTTCTCAAGAGAATCCTCATGAGAAGATTCAAATAACATCTGAGAATGAGGGACATTTTAATTTAGAAATTATTCCAACCAATCCTCATTCTAGAGCAGAAAATTATCTTCATGATTTCACTATTCGAGAAAATATTCCAATTTATGATTCATATCATGATCAAGCTTTCATTCCTATTCATAATCATAATTCTCTTTCTAATTCACAAGTTGGAATTCGAAATTACTCAAATTCCATAATTCTGGCCAATCCTTGTGAAAAAGAAATTATTTCAAAACGATCCCAATTGTGCTGTAACATTAGTTGTAACAATAGTGATTTCATTTTATTTTTGTTTCCTCACTTCTTTTGTTTAAAATCAGATTTTATTTCTAATTTTATTTTTCAGATTTTTGATACTTTATGCTGGCATATTGAGCACTTTACTATCAAACATTCAATTGATGCATTGCCCTGTTGGAAAATTGAAGTTTTATACTATAATCATGAGCATCAAAAGCTATTAACATTTCAATTTCAATCAATGCTAATGTTTCATCAAAAGCTTCTATCTTCTCAAAGGCAATGTCAACAAGATAATGTAATTTTACAATTTGGTCAACAATCCAATTCAATTAATAATTTTCCATTTTATTTGACAAATTTCCATCCATTTTTCATTAATTCATTTGAAAAATATTTGGAAAATTTTCCTTCATGGAAGATTGTTAATAATTTAACATTTGTACATAATACTAACATTTTTTTCAGGCTTTTGAATGTAAAAGTTCATATCCACAATCTGGCCTTTCATCTTCTCTTTTGAACATTTCCCAATTATTAATAGAAATCCATCCAGATTTCTATGATCCAATTGGTATTCAATTGGAAAGGAAATTTCAAGAGAGAGATTTTAATTAAGTTTCTAACAATAACTGTGCATTCTATTTACAGATTTATCTTTCTTAGTTTAGTTAGATTTGTATTTTTATTACTAACATTTGAATTGTACATACATGCAGGAATTAAAATGAGAAAATGGTTACACTGGAAATATGATTATACCTAGTCATTTTCATGTATATGGTTAGAATAGGAGTAGAATTAATGTAGTTAATTTATTTTCAACAGTTCTGTAGATATAAATAAAACAAAGCAATCAGCCCTTCTCATATCATATACATTTTCAGTGAAACATTTTCTTCCTATCAGAAAGTTTTAATTTTTGTTTTCCTTTTTAAAATTTCTTGCAGCAATACCTCTACCCATGAATACATCTCTGCCTATTTCGAATAATGTATTGACAGAATTTAATTGAGTATGCACCTAAATCTATGTTGATATTTTTCCACAATTAGTGGCTTTATATCATTTTGGTCTTTAGTTTATTATCTGATGCTGCAATACGCATCATATTTGTTTACTGAAGGCACTATTAAACAATCACTATAATAATACAGATTCTTCTCAAGTTATTCGAAATAAGCAGAGGTAATAAATTGTTGTTGCAATTCAAAAGGGAAGCACAATTTCATATTTATTTCTAGTAAATTTTATATTTCTTGAACATGAATAAGTATATTTTTTTAGCATTGATTGCACACCCTAATTTAAAATAAATAATGAGATGATTTTAAACAAAGTTAGAGTTTTGATAAATCAAAAGAAGAATTGGAAGATTCATGAGGTAAAATCTATAGACAATTTACTTCCAGGTATGCATTTACAAGTTCATTTTCATCTATTATTAGTTTCTTTTTTCCTTAGTTTATTTTTATTCTTGTTCTATTTTATTTGCAAGTTTTCATTTGTTTTCAAAACTTGAAGTAAGCAGCAAACCCAGTTCAAATTTGCAACAGGTTCAGGGAAATTTTGTTTGTGATTCATTAGAATTTGAGCATTCTTTAACTTTGCTTTATTCATTTAAAAAACCCAATTGAAAATGAAAACAGTATCATAAGGTTTCATCGGAAGTAGCTCTTAGCATTTTTTATAACAAATTGTTCATAAAATATCTCCGATGTATTACCTCACTCATATGCCATATCGCATTTCGCATATTGGAGGTTTGCAGTTGAATATACTTCCATTATCATGAATCGTCGATCTTTGATAAACAACTTTACGATATTGCGATGACCACATAGTTTCGAACCCGATATGAAACTCAAATCAAGTTTATAAAATATCGCGTCCATTCAATCGCAATAAAAGTAGGGGCATAATTTTAAAGGACCGATGTCTCGAATCCGATATGTTATTAAATTTTCATCATAAAATTATCGGGTTCACTCTTCATCACATATCGGTGTATCAAGAATTGTTACCTCATGTGCTTAAGATCGCCGGTCGCCGATTAGCCACGTCATCCATCGCATCGCCGATATTGCAATTGCTTCATTGCATTTTTATTTATGTTCACATCACAATTCTGAATCTACGATGTGTGTTGTGCAATGTGGGAAGCACAACGTAAATATTCACCGATCCCTGATATATTAATTCTTCAATGATGCGATTGCTCCATTTCATCGCACATCTTCTCATTGCATGTTTTAATATCGACAATTTGCCATTGCAATCTTTGATGCGATAGCTTCCAATGCATGCTTATAAGCGATTAACATTTAATCGATATATGGCATAACAACAAAGGTGAAGTCTTGCAAATTAAACTTGAAGCATGGTGAAGAAACATGTGATGTGAATCATCCGATACGGCGATGTGTTATTTTAAAAGCGAGCTTGGGTAACCACTATGGTAAGAAAACAGTTAATGACAAATTTGTAGCGTATTCAAATCATTTCGATTTCTCATATATTTCAAGTTTAAATATATAATTCCATAATTAAATATGGAATTCAAGACCTCTCTATCTTCATTTTTAAATTTTATTATCTTGGATTTGGTCTTGATTCTGAACAATTTATAAAATCATGGAGTTCATATGAAACTTATAATATTTTGAGAAACAGTCATTACTGCAAATTCTCATTCTCATTTCTCATGCATTTGTTTTACCTTGAACACTAAGCATTCCATTTTTACATTTTATTGTTTGTTTTAGTTTAAATAAAATAAATAATGATTTTGGGTTATAGGATTTTGGTTAGTTTGTCTTCTTCATGTTTTAATGTTAACTAAAAGAAGAAGTCAATTAGTATTGGAGAAACTGATACCTTTCAGGTAAGATCAAATGCAATTATCCAATGGTAAGATCCATGTACCCACTTTCATTAATTTCCATTTCATTACTTTAGTTTTGTTTTTAAAGTATGTTGATATAAAAAATCTGTTTTGCAGTTTTCCATTTGAAGCTTTCAATCCTCTGCTGGATCATATTTTCGAAGTCCTATACTCTTCTCTTGGCTTTATTTCAATAAGCAGCGATAATCTTCATCGAAACAGCTACACCAGGAAGTTTCTGAACCTTTAGTTTGTTTTTTTAAGCATTCATTTTTTTTATTAGAAAATGATTAAGATGATGCTTGGAAACAAGAAGATTGATATCAAACAGAAAGTTTTCATTGTGGTTGAATTTTATCGTCACTGCTATCCAAAAAACCTAAAACACTTACAACCCTGCAAGGTATGATTTTTCTAAATCTCGACATAAGAAGGAATGATTACGCGATTATTTTCTTTTTCTTCATATTGTTGAGACATTGGTATAAACATTCTTGTTTGAGTTTATCTTACGAAACTTGGATTTTCCTTTCCACTTTTAAATTTCTTCATTTTTATTTTTGTTTGCTGATTTCTTTTCTCACTTTGGCTTAAGAATTCTTTTCCTTTGGTTTTCAGTTTTAATTTTGGTGACTTCGCCATGATTTATATGGAAGGCCTTCTTGTTACCTAACAATGGTCGGCATACATAGAGAAAATTGTTAATAGTCACCTATTAGTTTTTTCTTAAATCTCTTAATAAAATTTGTTTTTCTTATTATAAAGGTAGACATACTTAAGCAAGAAATTATAAAACAAGAGAAGTTGGCAAAGTATCATAAAATCTGAAGAAATTTTTTTCATCAAAATTGTAATCATTTTGAGATTTTAATAATTTATTAAGATCTTTCAAATTTCTATTATCAGTCAAGAAAAGTTATTTTTAACCAAGTAAAGACACTTTACAACAAAGCACCTTTTAACTCTGAAATTGTCATTCTTAACTCTTAAGTAGTCAATGATTCTCCCTATCCCAAAGAGTCTTATTTTTCTAGAGTATAATCCAGAGATACATTTAAACTCAAAAGATAAGAGGTCTCATCATGAGCCTACTTACCATGATCATAGAGGAAAAATAGACTGACATTACCAACATTGTTAAACAAACTAGGGTAATGGCTTACGATTGCAAACAATTATAAGACAAGGGGTCTTATCACGAGCCAGCTTGTTCAGTCCAATTATAACCAGTGAATGGCATTGTCAACTATATGGCTACTAAACCAGCACAATGACTTTTAAAAAATAAAAAAATAAAAATAAACATATATAGATGGATTTATCTCTAGGTCAATAATTCTTAAATAGACAGGATTCTGAATCATTAATGATTAAAAGGTAACCTTGTTGAGACTACAGATGTTTGTTGGCAATAATGGCTCTACCTGTGACAAATGAGTATATTTTAAAAGCTAAGTTGTAAAGTGACTCCTGCTTTATCTCTACAACTAATTAAGGATTGATATAGAGTTTTGAAATATTTTAATTTATGAGGAATTTTAAGAAAAATTACAGTTAGATGATTCTTGCTTTTATTCAGACTAATGAACCTAGTCAAGCATTTAAAGCATAATTATATTTTCTTTAAATTTTTTTACTTTGATTTTAGGAAAATCTTATTCATATCAAACAAAGATAACTAGTTCTTCTCCAGTGTATCTGCATTGTTGTGGTAAAACACAACCCCCCCATTTTTTACTTGTTCACTTCAAATAATGTGGATCCTTTCTATAAATTTTTGGCTAAACGCCTTTTAGGATTTTTATTAAGTTGATTATCTTATGATTTTGTTAATTTTTCATTTTCTTTAAATTCTTGTTTTGATTGCCTTATTAAAATCGAATTTTTTATAAGCTTCCCATTGACGCTTGTTAGGCCTCATTTGGTCAACTGGTTCGTGAACAGCACTCCTTTGAAGTCTAATCATTTATGTCGCCTGGGTTAAAAATGCATAAAATGTAAATATTCCATTTTTGTAAATAAATTAGTTCAATAATGCATTTATTTTAAATATTAACCCCTAGTTAGTTCTCACTAACATTTTTTATTTTTACTTATACAACCAAATCATGCAATATTAGGATTTCAGTAATTTACTCAATTCTCAAATTAATTACTAATCTCAAAAACCCAGAATGTCAAAGTGGTTGTAGTTTAATTTTTATTTTTATTAAAGTGGTTGTAGTTTAAGTAGAAAAATATCACTTCAAACAAACCCCACTTAATTTCATTTTATAACTTAAACAAACCCTATTAAGCTTCGACCCGAAATAAAATAAATGACAAAAATTTTACAATACGGTCGCATCCATCGCAAATTGCACTTCTCAAAATTCATAATGAATCAAGTTTTCAGAACCTCGACGGAATTCCTTCATGTGATGCGATCAAAGTTAAGCCATGAATTTCATTTTAAAGTCATTCTCGCATTTATTCCAAATCCGATATGAGTATTAACCTTATCTTATTAATTTATCGGGTCCACCGATATCGCAAGATTACAATGAACATTTTAAAAGAATATGCGATGTAATGTTTTCATGCGATGCGATATTGCGACATCGCATATCGCATATCGCAATTTTAACAAGCTCCTCAACTTAAACATTAAAGGATTTACGATTGGAAAATGTGATGTGTTAAAAGATTTTAATATAAAGTTTTTCACCCCTTATGCCTCCCGTACCTCCACCTCACTCACCCTCACGTCACACTCACCTCACACTCCACTCACCATATCCCTCCATAAACTCACGTGGATGAATAAATAAGGTTGCATTGATTCTAATAGTTTGTTTATATTAATGAGGTTGGATTGATTCTAATGGTTTGTTTTGTTTATATTAATGAAGTTGGATTGATTGTAATGGTTTGTTTTATGGATTTTGTTTTGGTTGATTCCAATGGTTTGTGAATTAATTTTTTTTATATTTTTTATTATAATAATTATATTATAATTTTAATATAATTTGAATTATAATACTAATTATATTTTAAATTAACTTTTTCAAATCATTTGCATATTAATTTAATTTTGTAATTTAATTAATTTTTAATTAGATGAGAATTAATTGTATATATAGTTAGTTAATAATTAATTTAGAATTAATTATTAAATAATTAAAATTTAATTTAGGACTAGAATTTAATTAACAAAAAAAAAAATATAATTTTTAGCCCAGCAATAGAATTTCCAGATTTGTGCCAGAAATAACTCATCTACTCTAGAAGCTCATAGATTGAGTTTTACTTGGCCAAATGAGGCCCAGGACGGCTCATTGGAAAGATAAAATCAAGGAAAAATTTCTGAGGAGGTTTCACTAACAGATTTAGTCATTTACTGGGTCAAAAATCAGGCAAAAGATCAAACTCTAAATTTTGAAAACAAAATCAATTTTCTGAGTTTTATTTTCTTCATTTTCATTTGCCCAAGCCTCTTCTAATTGTAGATTCGCTCATCAATAATATCCTTGGCCAATTAAACCATCCCAGGCATCAATAGAGAGCTTATATTTTATTTTCAATTATTTATTTAAATAAAATTTGATTAGATTTATTTTAAATGCCAGAAATGATATTTTGATTTTATTGTTGCATCTTAATTCATTTTGATTTCTTTTTGTAGCAAAAACAGTGGAAGAGATATCAAGAAAAAAATCTCAATCAATGAGAATGCTCCAGCAATTAAAATATGGGAATTTTGAGCAAATAAAATTGATTGGACAGATTTTTCTTCCACAAATTTTCCTCTCAAGAATTCCTTTGCAAATATTATAAATAACAGATTGTAAAATGTAATAGAAGCTGCTCTCCTCTGCAATTCTGGAATTCTAAAAGCACTTTTGTAATAGGGATTTAGAGTTGTAGGTGGGAGGAGTGGAATCTCAGATCTGGAGATTATTGAGAATTTTCTTTTACATTCTGAGTTATGTATAATGAACAGAGTTTGCACTATTGTAGCTCTAGTTTTGAAAGCAGAAGCTCAGGCATTGTAAAGGACTATTAAAAACCGAAGCTGGATAAATGGATTTAATAAATTGGTATTTCAAATACTTTTATTTTAAATGTTGGTTTTCTTTTATGATAAAAAGAAATGTGTCAATTTACTTACATATTTATGCACTTTTGTCGTTATGGGTAATTAGCTTCTATTTTATGTTGTTATTTATCTCTGCTCTTATGAGCTGAATTCTGATTTCTGAGTAACTATTTACTCATAAATCTGTCTTTTAATATTAGATGAATAAATAATGATATTTTGTGAACTTCTTCCGCATATTATTGTTTAATAATTCAAGTTACTGATTAAATGATCAATATCATTTTGTGAACTTCTTCCTGAGTGTTGTTGATTGATTATTTTAGTTAAAAGGTCTCAATAGGATGTGTTTGGTATCCATAATGTCAGTTAATTGAACTACTTCATTAACTTGATATTCATTATAAACAAGACATTTAAATCTCAATACTTTAAATACCTACTCTTGGTTGGGTTAAATCTATATCTGCCTAATTGAGATAAGATTTAGATAGTTTCTTTTGCTTGCATCTTAGAATAAGTTTGCATTTAGATTAATTTCTACATTCTTTTAAGTCCTTTTCCCAAAGAGGAAAATTTTAGTAGTGGATTGGCTGAGCCCTAAATCAGCTTAAAGATCACTTTCTTACCTGATCAACAAGAAGGATGATCTGATGTCTCTTTTCCATTGGTGAATGAAAATCATATTTTAAAGCCATTGGAGATTGAGAGAAGGTAACTAGACCTAGTTAAACCAGTAGGAACCACCATTCCAAACGGAAAATGAGCTGCTTTAAGGTCCAGACCGAGTGGTCATCCCCCATGTTGTTGCAGTGATTTTCGAGGATTCAACAGATACATATAAATACATGAGGAAGTTGTCTCAAGATAGTGCATCTATCTTGAACAAACTTGGTTGAGAAAATATCTCAACAACACACTAATCTAGGAGCCTAACTATTTGGAGAGAATCTCTCAACCAACTAAGCCTAAACTGACTCCTAACCATGAGGAACAAACTCAAACTAGAAAGGTAGGATTAAATCATAACTTTCATGATTTTAATTAATTTAAAAATTTGGACTTAGAATTGTTTTTAATGTGAGAGTGAGGCTAACATTCCCCCCCTCAATGATAAGCCCAAATTAAGAATCAGGGACCATCTTCCAAGTTCTCATGCTGAAACTATTGATCCTCAAAAAATATTTGCCTAAAAAACCATCAAAGTTGGATGCTGAAAAACTCAAATCTGAAGAGAACATGAATCAGCTGCATGTCTGATTCATCTCTAAATGTCGCTTGACAACTCCATCACATGCCAAGCTGCAAAAGGATCCATCTGTCCTTTGCTTGCAATCAGAATCCTCTGTCCATTGACAAAATATGGAGAACACCCACTGGCTAAT
The DNA here is from genome assembly GCA_031772625.1 of Pinus tabuliformis. Classification (NCBI taxonomy): domain Eukaryota; kingdom Viridiplantae; phylum Streptophyta; class Pinopsida; order Pinales; family Pinaceae; genus Pinus; species Pinus tabuliformis. Next base: position 284,741,541 of record CM062807.1, on the reverse strand, counting down.
GACGTTGAAAAATAACTCATTGTTGCTTTTGTTGTGTTTGAAAACTGCTCACGGCTGACTTTGCTGTCGATTGCCCACCGGCGAATTTTGTTGATGCTCACTTGCTGATGAAAATGCCCATTGGTTGCTTTGCTGATGTTGTCGAGACTTTTAGGCTAACAACCATTGTCAATTACATTGACATTTTGCCCCCTTTGTCAACTGAAAGGAGAGACAATCTGCTTCAAATTATTTTTGAACTACCCCCCTTCGGGTGTAGGAGTGTTTCACTGGTGTACTCCCCCGTTCAACTGCACGAGAATACCATCTTCATTTTTACTATTGGCTGCAATATGTGTGAGTGAATTCAATTGTAATACTTATACAATATTTTGACCGTGGATGACCATTCCCAGGGATCAATCCCTGAGTAATCGATCTTCAATCTACTTGATTGTTGTTGTTTGTTGCATTGTGTTGATGAATGATTGGACTTGCCATAATGGTGACGAGGATGGAGATCAAAACATTGATCTTCCAGATGACCATTTCATTGACAATGAAGGCAGTTTGGTTTGACTGCAACTTCAGTTTGCGCACATGTCTATTTGTCTGCAACTTTCTCATGGCTTGTTGATATTATTTGATCAAGAAACCCTGCACTGATGAACTTGATCGGCTTAGAATAATTGGGAATATGCAAGTTGTTTTCATCTTTGTCATAGCCTAATCCTCATCGATTGTTACTTTGAAGTTCTTCCCATGGCTTGATGATTGGTTTGGAAGAAAGTTGAACTGGATCAAGGACCACTTCAACACATGAAGTTGGTTGGATCAGTGACTTGGAATCAACATCTTTATCTGCATCTGTATGGATGAAAGACTTGGAAACATCACTCTTCTGTTGCAACTCATCTCTTTGAAGTTGTGACTCTAGTTGCAGAAACTCAATCATTTCATGTGCATGTTGAAGATGCACTTGAATATCAGCAAGATTTGTTTTGTTTATGTCCACCATGTCGCCAGTTGATGATAAAATCAAATTGTTAAGAATTTAGGACAGTTGAATGTGTGTTGCCATGTTAGCTTGCTCACTTTGAATTCAGGGTCGCTTGTATTGTTGCTTATGGTTGATGCTTTAAACACTTGCTAGAGTTTTATAACTTGGTTGCTTGAACTCTTGATTTCACGCTCGCTTGATGACAATCGCTTTGCTTGAATGCTTCACTAACACTTTGTGAATACATCAATCAACTTCACACTGGCTCATTTGTTGTAGATGTCGTGCTTTGAACTTTCGCACTTGATATTGACACGCTCGCTTGCTTGGTTGTTTGAATGACACGCGTGCTTGCGTTGTTGTTTGAATGACACGCTCGCTTTCTTTGTTGTTTATTGCACTTGCGTTAAACACTAGCTTGATTTGATGCTCACTAGAATTCACACTCGTTTAATGATGATTGCTTGCTAGATGGCTTGCTTGAACTTGCTTGATTGATTACTGACACTTTGTGCTTTCTTGAATGTACTCACTGAATGTGTTGATTTTAAAAAAGGAAGGGTGTCGAACACTGTCGAAAATGCACCCAAGAGACAAATGACAAGTTCAATCTTGATGACTCAGTTGAAGACTTACTTGACTTAATGTATTCACCTTAACAATTCAAATTAGGGTGTCAGTTACAACCGAGAATGCACCCATACAATTCAGTTAAAAAATGTTTATCTGCAAGTGATACAAAAAGTGTTGATGATGTTGATGTCGTCTTGGCTTGAAATTCTTGATTTTGTAGCATCCTTAACTTAATTGCTTTGATTACATGATGTGAAATGTGCTTGCTTAGAAGATCATCTTATCAAGTTGATGGCGTGACGCTTTGTGCTTTTGTACTAAATCTTGATTACATGAGTTTGATTAAGCATTCTTATACTTAATCTTGCTTATGTGCATGTAGTTGTTTAAGCATAATACAAAGAGATAATCTAAACACAAGTCATGCACATGCATTCATTACACACGGTGTACCTAAGATCCCCTTATTCAATTTCAGGCGGATCTAGGACACAAGCACCACAAAAATTATGATTTTATTAATTACTGGAGTACATCATTCTTCAATGTCACAACTTTGTCGTGTAAACTTCTCAATGAGAATGTCACACTTGCAAACTTTGGAAGCAAATTGTCTTCAAAAAACTGTGACTCAATCGCTCTCAAAGTAAAATATTACTTTGAATTACAATAATGACTTTCTCTAAAAAAGAATTCACTTATCACTCCAAATACAAAATATGCATCTTATGACTTCACAAAATAAAAAATATTTTATCCACTCCTTATCTCTCCCAAAAATCACTCATGTAAAAAATACACCCTTTTTTTTTCAAAAAGAAACACTTTATCTAATTTTATACCCACCTAAACCTCAATTACAACCATCACATCACACATATGATTTCTAATAGTAAAATTCCCACTTCAAAAATACACTTCAAAGAACTTTAAATATAATATAATTTAATGAGCACTTATTCTCTCACCTTCCACTAATCCTCTCTCATTCATACATTACCTTCCTTTGCTTCGTAAGGGGTATGTATTATGTCATACCAAATGAAGATACACCTCACCATGGGATGATTAATTCCTACGTATTAATAGATTGAATCCATAGTTCTTTGTTCATTTAGTACTCACTGCCCTTATTCTATACTTTATAATTGTAATCTGCATCCATAATTCATAACCAAGTATCTGTAGGCAACTCAATGTTGGTTTATCCTTTGGCATTGGATAACTTTCAACACACCTTCATGAAGGAATTGCCTATCCAATTCGGTCTATGACCATGTGGATCTCAAACAATTGGATCTATTGTCTTGCGATTCCTTTAGCGTTCTATCATTATTTCTATACCAATTTGTCCACATAGCTATTTAAAATTTTAATGTTAGTCTATAAATATTCACTTTACTTTCTTCGAAGCTTGAGTAGATATTACCTTGACTTTGGTGGTGGTCAATATGAGCACATCTTTCCAAGAGGAAGATGTGGGAAAAGCGAAAGATGAGTTGCGATTAGAGAGAACATGTTCACCTGATTGACTCATGACATTTATGGATTTCTTACAACACTCACTTAGAAATGATGATTGGGACTCCACCTTACAGCCTGAAAAATGCATGGGGTTGGAGAGGAACCAAACCGCAATCCTTCCAATAGATTTGCAGCAAAATTTTGAATGTTCTTAGTTGAATGTTCTCACATGGCTGACATTGCTGACAATGTGAAAGGTGGAATGTCTTTAGAAGCAGAAATTCAAGGAGGTGTCTCTTGAACCATTTCCTATGCTTCATTAGGAGAATCCATTGCAAGTTTACCTTCCAGTTCTGGAACAGTTCCAGTAGCACCAGGTATCTAAAAACATGTTGCATCTATCTCACTTTCTAAGATAGATACATATGTCAATGATGATTCTTCAGATCCATTTGAGTCACGAACAACACTACTTTACTTTCAAGGAAGGATTAAGCGAAAGGATGAAGGATTTGTGCATTTACAACTAGCAAAGACTTTGGGCAATGATAAAAGAGTCCATTCTGACGTGTCTGGTGATGTGGGCGCTTGACATGGCCGAAGTGGGCTCCCGCGGTTTCTACATCATCACGCATTTTTTCCATTCCACCACATCGTCAGGAAACTTTAATCGCGATTTGGAATCAGCATCACCGACTTTCCCTTTTCCTCACTACACTTGATCTGAAAGGCTATTTTTCTACAGAGTCTACCACTTTGTTCAAAAAGATTAATGTGGATAATACAGGGGTTGTGATAAGGGACCAGTTTGTTCGTTATTGGATTGATGAGAAAATGGTAACTATGGACTTGGCAAACCAAATCTTCACAGTTCTAAGGCAGCCAGACAAGAACTATCTCACTTAGGATGATTTCAAGCCCATATTGAGAGAGCTTCTGGCTACACATCCAGGATTGGAATTCCTGCACAGTACACAAGAATTTCAAGAGAGATATGTGGAGACTGTGATTTACAGAATCTTTTACTACATAAATCGATCTAGAAATGGCCATATTACATTGAGAGAACTGAAACGTGGAAATCTCATACCATGATTTCTTGAGAGAATTTTGAATTTGACACATTCAATGTTCGATACTCAAAGCTCAAGGATGTCGTAGAGAAGTTTGTTGTTGTGCAGTTTGGAGTGTGCCCCTTCCGCTAGGATAACGCCAATGCTCAATTCCATGCTCACCCGTACACACAATCGCTTCAATTTCATTGCAGCTTTCACCGAGTCTTCTTGGCTCAATACAGGTTCTGACAGACTTCTTTAGACCTTCAACGCCATCTCTCCATAGGTTTTACTAACATAATCTTTGCACATAGTATCTCTTAACAAGCTCTGATACCACATGAAGAAAACTAATAAACAAATAATACACACACTCACACTCCTAAAATAAATATCAGAAATATAGAAAAACTAGACATGGCGGAAAATGCATGAGAGACTTTCCTGTAGTTTCTCATTCTCATGAATTTCATTATTAAAATAATGTTTATGATATATATAAATACATGAGGAAGTTGTCTCATGATAGTGCATCTATCTTGAACAAACTTGGCTGAGAAAATATCTCAACAACACACTAATCTAGGAACCTAACTAGTTGGAGAGAATCTCTCAACCAACTAAGCCTAAACTGACTCCTAACCATGAGGAACAAACTCAAATTAGAAAGGTAGGATTAAATCCTAACTTTCATGATTTTAATTAATTTAATTATTTGGACTTAGAATTGTTTTTAATGTGAGAGTGAGGCTAACAGGGAAGAAAGTTATTGTGGAGGCTCATCACAATAGAAAATGATAGGTGGAAGCAAGTCATCCTTCATAAATACTTGTTTAGGGTTAGACAAACTCAAATATATTCCATATATTAAATTAGGAAATTGTAAAATATCCTATAAACCATGGGGGATTGGGAGTCAAGGACCCATCCTACATGAACTTTGCAATGGGAGGAAATTTATTAAGGAGGCTCGTCACAATAGAAAATGATTGGTGGAAGCAAGTCATCCTTCATAAATACTTGTTTAGGGATATACACATGTGTTTATCATTGCCCTGAGAGGCGAATTCTACAACACAGTATGAGGGTGATGTGTAAGTATGTCACGCCTCCAATAAAATAATAATAAAAAATAAAAAATAAAATTAATGTCGACCCAAACCAAAAACGAAATTAACCATATAAATAAAAGAACTACAATATAGTTCAAAACAAAGAATCGAAAATCCTGCTCCAAAATCTTTTAATATTTCTTTTAATTAAATATTTGTAAAATGAATTTTTAAAAGAAAAAACCATATTCTATGGATATATTAAAATCTTTAAAGACATAAATATTTCCATGTCAAAGTTGTAATATTAATTTTGTTATCATGCCATGTAATAAACTTCATTAAATCTATTATTATTATTATTATTATAAATATAATATTAATATCATTAGATTTAATAACTTTGGATTAAACAATATTAAATTTAAACTAATATTAAATTTGCTATATTATAATATATATTAATATATCATGACATATATTAGCTCTAGATATATATGGAGGGAAGAAAAAAGACAAAGTGATAGAGGTGGAGAGATAGAGGGAGTGACAAGGAAGAGATGGAGATAAACTGAAGGAGAGGGGAGAGGAGTGAGGAGAGAGAGAAGGAGAGGAGTGAGAGAAGGGTAAGAGAGAGGGAGACAAAAATATGGAAGGGGGGAGAGAGAAGGAGAGAGGGATCAAATCCCTCGAGGTGCAAACCTTCCCTCAAATTCTACACTCCAAAATAACTACAATAAGAAGGTTTGCAACTCCATGGATTTGATCCCTCTCGGCACATGATAGATTCGTAGTTATATGGATATAGGTTAGTTTACCAGCTAGCAATGAAGGAACTCAAGTCTAGAAACGCATATCAGCAGTTATACTTGTAATCCAGTCCCAGCGCTCCTAGTTTCGAGGTAATGGTAAGAATATCAAACTTTGGAAGGACAAAAAAATGAACTCCCCCCATTTGATCTCCAATTCTATCTCCTCTTTTCCCATGGTTTTCCCAAGTGATTAAGGACACTCTTCATGATATTTCAGTATGGAACCATGGTGGTCAATCGATTGGTTGGGAGCTCATCCTTATCGCTATTCATCTTTAGCATCTTAGCTCTACACTCTTGTATGTTCTATATGGTTATGCCCCAAAATATCTCTTAGATAAAGAGAGCAGAGAATGGGGAAATCCCTCTTACATAGTAAAAACATGTTATGAATCCTTGATCTCCCCTAATTCCCCCCCCCCCCCACCCCACCTTGTTTCAGAATATGGCTCAACATATGGAATCCAAACAATTTGCCCAAAATCAATATTTGTGGTTAGTCTTTAGCCCATTAAAATATTTTAACGAATGATAATCTACAAAAAAAAAGAGGTATCCAAGGCCTTGCTAGATATGTATTATGCCAAACAAATAATGAAACCATAAAATTTTTATTCCATGAATACAAATTCACTAAGCAAGTATGGAATTATGAACTCTAAGAACTTTCTCTTAGTGTAAACTGGCTTGACTCTATCCCCAAACTCTTTAATTCTTGGAATAAGAAATATCAACTCCCATTTAAGGGAAAGGACCTCTTACGAAGGATATGGATAGCACATCTTAAATTTGAAAACTAGAAGATATGGTTGGCTAGAAATAGGGTGCTTTTCCCAACACTCTCCCTATTCCAGAAATGGTAGCCAATAGGGGCCAATCCTTATTTGTTGAGCATATTCAATCCAGGAATCCCAAGTTGTAGACATGGATAGTTAGATCACAAGCAACAAGGTTGGTTTTCCCAATATATTTTTAAAAATTCAATCCCTCCCCCTCTAATCAGAATTCAACCATGGAAACTTTCTCTTTCTAAAGTTCAATTCAAGGATTGGATCTACAAACAAACATATCCTTTTCTTAAAAAAGCCTCAAAGAAAAACATTAGGATGGAAAGTGTGGAGGGGGGTCCTATATGGCCTCAAAGTACAAATTTAAACATCCTTCTCTTGTGGATTTGGCCTAGCCTCTAATAATCAGGCTAAGTTATGCAACCTCCTTCAAGGTTTATCCATTAACAACTCTCTCTCTCTCTCTCTCTCTCTCTCTCTGTCAAATTTCTCTATTGTGTGATATTCTAATAATAATATCAGACACCTTAATCTAGGAACAACCAATGTTAAATTCAAACTTAAATACATATTCCAAAAAATTATGATATTTATATTCACCATCAAAGAAAACTAGGTCAGGCATATCCTCAAATAGCTCCACTCTAGCAGATTTGTTAGCCAAACATGCAACTATTTTACCACCAAGAACTTCGATCATTAATGGAACCACACATGAGGTTCCTATCAGATAATCTAATCCTATGACTAATCCCAATACCATAATGTATATTTTCCCCCTCGTGCAACATGATTCATAGGAGGTGTCCACATGTCAAGAATTAGGGCCATCATCCAACATTAAATCTCACCAAACTCCATTTCGTCCCTCCTTGCTTCGTTATTATGGTACAAAAAGGTGATATTAGTGGAATGCATGAGCTATCTTGGGTGTAAAATGTGTGAAGGATCCATATAATGGTACCGACATCAACTTGCTCCATCTACAAAGTTGAAATAGGAGGACATGTTCAATCATTGCATATCAAGGTCCCTTGGCTAGGAAACTTCATTTAGTCTGCTTACAATTTAATGTTCATTCCACCATAGGTTTTATAGAAGGTATATCATCTCCTATGTATCCCATAATCTAATCTTTTATAATATTTTTCTTTTCTCTATGCATAACTCCAACCTCTACCCACTCTTCCCTATCAAATTATTGGCCTCCCATTGTATCTTTAGTCTTGATTGTGACCAATAAGGGATGAGATAGGCCCACAGAATGACAATTGGATAACAAGGAATTCTTAGATGCAACAAAGAAAGCATCCCTTCACATCAAGCTCAGCCATAATAGATGCCATTTTGGAAATTATTTCAACTCAGAAGTGTCATATTCAAAGCCTAAGAGAGGAAATCCTTAGAATTTTCTCTTAGTTGGATTCAATTTGATATACTCAATGAGAGAGAGGACATCAAGTCTATAGTCTTGTTGAAGGCCAAAATTGACCATAATCAACATTGGGGAGATCACCTGGTCAACGCCCCAATTAGGCCCTTATTCATTAAATATGGTGATTTCGATTGATTAAAACGGGTCTAGTTGCCCTTTGCCTAAAATTAGCCTAATCTAAGTTAATCTAAACTAAATCTAAATCCACCTTCTGCCTACTAATATATGATATCGTTTGTTTTCATAAGTAGATAGAAGAGAAGGAGTTACCTTCTTGCAACTTCTTGAAAAAGGTACTTCTTCATTGAAATAAGCGTTCAAAAAAGCCACATGGATGTTTACTACTATTAAACAAGACTTTCAGAAATGCATTGAATTAATCTAAATGAAAATACAATCTAGCCTATATGCAGACAAGAAAATGTAAATATATTTTATGTCAATTAAGATAAGGATTAGTCCTACTCCCAATCAAGAACAAATCAAGGGAATAGACTATAATTGAATTCAAGGTTAAGGTATACTAGCAAATCACGGAAATAGTTCTTATAATTTGCAGCAGTTCAAACATATATGCAATGATGATGACCTCGATAAATAGTTATCAAGATAACTCATGCATGTACTTAAACTCAATTATTAACAAATGTATTTGATATAAGATGTATTATAATATTAAAGCAATAATTATTTTAACACTATTTAAATGAATAGAAAACAAGACTATAATTAAATTGATAAATAATTATCAATAGCTACAAACAAGTCTCTTCTAATCTGATATCTAATCCAGTCTCTTCTAATCTGATATCTAATCCTGATTCAAACACTCATCGACCCTACAAAGATAGCTTTACAAAATTTAGAATAATATAAAATAATTAAAATTAACAATAGTGTGAATATCAACTATTAATATACCAATTCGGAAAAGAATCAAATCAAACTTGAAATAACATTAAAAAATAATAATAACAATCCTACAAATTGTACAGTGGTGCATGGACGTGAAAACTTGTTATTAGTTTCAAATATCTCTATTTTTGTAGAGTCCTTTGAGTCTTGAACTCCTTCAGGGAATCAATTTTACAACACTGGAAAATAGTCTTCATAATAGAAATCTCAAATCTAAACTCTCTCTATTATGCAAAAAGATCTCTCTCGATTATAACAGCGCAAAAGATAATTTCCACCTGAAGAATTTTCCCCTTCATAGGCTACAAAATCGTTTCCTATTAACAATATTGTTACAAGTCTACCAATTCTACAGTCTACAGATCAGGATCTTCATAATCCCTTTTTCTTTTTTTTGAGAGGGATGAACCACTTTGGAAGAAGCTCATATATATCAACATCAATTACAATGTATTACATCATCAGACGGCAACTTTTTCATGTATCAACCGTGATTCGAGCCCAGATAAGAAAGTTATTAATGAACACTCCCAACCACTCGGGATAACATCTACGTGCATCCATAATCCCTTTTACAATATAAAGATTGGGATTTTATAATGTTATTTCAAAACAATATTTCTCCATCCCGATTGTGTAACAAAGAGTGTTTATTTTTTAACAAAGGAGCAGTGGAAGTTGGTGTGGTAGATCCCTCCATCCCTGATTGTGTAACAAAGAGTGTTTATTTTTTAACAAAGTAGCAGTGGAAGTTGGTGTGGTAGATTCCTCCATCCCTGATTGTGTAACAAAGAGGGTTTTTTTTTTAACGAAGAAGCATTTGAAGTTGTTGTGGCAGATCCCTCCATCCCTGATTGTGTAACAAAGAGTGTTTATTTTTTAACAAAGGAGCAGTGGAAGTTGGTGTGGCAGATCTCGAGTGATTGCAGGTCCAGGGAGAGGTGACATGGAGGCTCACTGCATGCTTATGTGGAAGTCCATGTCATCCCAGCTCATATATCACGGCGTTTTTCAGAGGTACGAGCATTTCAAACTCCTGGATTTCATGTCTCGGGATGGGAATGTCATGATAAAAAAAACAAGCGTTATGTGTTGCTGATTTTTCCGTCTCGGGATGACGTGTGGGGGGAGCAGGAACCCGCAATCTTTATGTCACCCCGTTTCTTGTTTCACCAACAAAAACAAAAGGAGCAGTGGCTAAAACTGTTGAGGTATTGCCTCAAGAACGATGTGGCAAAAAATTGCATGGAGGAGGAGGCGAATAAGAGGAAGTGATGTGCGAAGGAAATGAGCCTGCAAGGTTTACGTCACCCTGGCGCTTTGTTTCCCTGGCATTTTGGAATGGGGAGGGTTATGAAACCTTCCAAGTGATAGCTCCGTAGTGACATGGAAGAAGTGAAGGAAGCCTCTTTAAGAAATTGTCGGGTTATGGTTACCGAGATGATGTGGTTGGTGGGGCAGGTAGGTGCCATCGTGGACAAATAGGAAAAGGGTGCCTTGGCTGATGAATCACCCTCGAAATAAAATCTGGGAAGAAACCAAGGAAAATCTCTTCACAATCATCGTGGAAATAGTAGCGGGAAAGAAAGAAAGAAAGAAATTATTTTAACGTCCACGGGGTTAAAGATAGCCTATGAGACAGATTGCTTCTTCATCTCCTTGATGTATTCGGCCTTTTTTTTGTGAAGCTTCACAATAAATGCTCTAAGCTTCTCAACAAACCCCTCGCTAAATATATTATCCCAAGAGCTAGTTGTCAGCGTATCTGCTTAACTTTCCCTATTGTCTTTGAAAGCCTCACATTCTAAAATGAAATGTTTTTTTGTTTCCACTTTTCCAAAAGAACAAAAAATGAAAACTCTTTCCTCCCACAATTTTTTTGGCATTTTCCAACACCCTGTTTCACAACGGAATTGATAAGAATTAGTCCTTAACTAAGCAATAATAATTTTAACTCTCCAAGAGATATTGGCCTCTATGTATGCTTTTGGTTTATGACTATGAGTGGGATTAAACACTTCAATATGGTACGTTTTCTTTCTTCCTAGCTCCTTATCCCAAATACGCTTATGGAACTTATCCATAACAAAAGCTTTTATCTCTTTGTTGTTTATGGGACACGCGTTCAAGCAAATACCCCATTTACTAAACCATTTGCTATTTTGTTGCATCCAAGTTTTTTTTATGTTGCACAATCTGTCATTAAAGGCAACCTTAGGCCATCTACCCTCTTCCATTTGCTCAATTTTTTTAAATACCTTATGACTCGCACCATAGTAATTGCTTCAATAAGAGCAGCCTATGTTTCACTTAACAAGATAGCATAAGGAACTACACTTTTAATATTGAATTTGTTTGTAATCAAGCGCTTCTAAATTTTCTCAATTTGTCTCCACTACATGTCAGATGTACTGTTGGCCCATAGTTCACAATCATAGCGAATCATCAGAATCACTAGAAGCCCAAAAAGAGTTTGAGTGGTTTTCCAGTCCCATAACTCTGCCTCTCTACACCTATTTTGAAAAGCATAAAATTCTTTCCAACCGCCCAAAGTTATTTTCTTTCTACAACCATCCCAGCTTAGATTTTTGTTGAAGTCAATTCCGAGGCATTTGTAATCCGCAACTTCTTCCAAAATGTTGCTTTCAAAGTAGAACTTATGTTGGTTATGTTTTCTTTTCTTAGAGAAAACCATTACTTTTGTTTTGCTGATATTGACTTGCATCCCCACACTTCTACAAAAATGCTTAAGGGATAGTAAGTGCTCTTGCAAACCAAGAGCCAATTTAGCAGTTAGAAAAAGGTCATCTACATACCAAAGAAGTCTTATAACAAACTTGCCCAAATAGATACCATCACCCCCTTGCGAATTTAACCACTCCTCGAGTTTGTCGATATATAAACCAAAAAGGGTAGGAGACAGTGGGAAACCTTGCTTGACCCCGATATCGCTTCTAAAACTTTCAGAAATTATTGAAGTTATAATTTATACTTTCACCTCTTCATACAGCCTATGCACAGCTGCTCTCAAATGTTTAGGAACCGCAAGTTCCTCCATTCTGTGCCAAAGCTTATCCCTAGGAACCGAGTCAAACCCTTTTCTAAAATCAACAAAGCAACAAAAGACTTCTTCCTTTTTCTCCTAAACTTTTTCAATGATGTGCCTTAAAGTTATACAATGATCAATTGTGGAATGTTTAGCTCTAAAACTTGCTTGCCCTTTAGCACACTTATCTCTTTCTTCTGGCCACTTGCTAATTTTATTTTCTAGCATGATTCCAAATAGCTTTGCAAACAAGGGGTTTATCATGATGGTCCTATAATTGGAGGGATTATTGACGTCACCACTCTTGAAAAGAGGTATTTCCAAACTAGTTGTCCAATCTATGGGGAGACCCTGTTGTATGATGCTGTTGAAAATTTTTGTAATGTGAGGTGCAAGGATCTTTGAGCCCCACTTTAGATATTCTGCTTGGAGTAAAGGAGTGCAAGGTAAAGGAACGAGTTACATGCGCAATAGAGAAAAGTAGACATGGAGGAAAATAGGCCCACCAGTGCATGTCATCCCAACCCTTATATCCCAACGAAAATAGTTGTGTGTGATACAGGAAATATTTAACATATAAGTGGGCAATAAGTGCTAGTAAGGTTCTTTGTCTTGTCTAGTTGTAAATAGTTTCTTCGGGGTTACATGTCAAGAGAGGCCACCAATACCAAGATTGATTTGCTAAAGTCCAAGAGTCGGGTCATTGCCATGTCACCCTGGAGTTTTCCTTCGAAGCAAATGTGAATGTGCTAGGGTTACGTGTAAGTGCACGCAAGAAGAGTATGTGTGGGAAAGAGGGGCCCGCAAGTCCACGTTGTCCTAGAAATAAAATCTCGGGAGAAATGAGAGGGACCTATGAGGGAACTACTGGGGAAATTCCCCTGGGGTGATGTGGACAGAGGGGCTCGCATTATAATATATATGCCAATACAAAGTGATTTTTCTTATTTGAGGGCTTTCCTTTGATGGTTATAGTATGAAGTTCTCAGTCGCGATGGTTCAAGGGATATACAAAGCTCAGGGGTGGCAGTTCTATGCCTTGGGCCTTACAATAAATCATTATTATATTTACAAATTAAAATAAAGTATTTCATATATATACAACATTTAATTATAATAAAGTTAATTAATACACAACTAAATTAATATAACTAAAATAATTAAATTAAATAAATTAACTATTTGATTATATTTACATATTAATTTAACTATAAAATAAATTATAAAATACAAATTCACATCTTTTCATGCCCGGGTGCTAATGAGACAAACTTTGATCCATCATATATTTTCAACCGTAAATTGAAATGAAGTGAAATCTCTGACGTTAGAAAGCTAGCAAGGAGAAGAGAGCAATGGAGCTATAAGAAACGAAATTTGAAACAAGCTCAAAACACTCAAAAAATAAATAAATAAATAAATAAAAATAAAAATGACATTAACAAAATTTATATGGAGGGCCCCATAATTTTTGAAAAATTAAGGGGGAATAGCTATGGCCACAACAAGTCTTTTATAGATAGTTTCTAGTTAGGAAACTATGTCAAAGCATCAGGATGAGGAGGTTTTATAAAATAATGGTTGTTGAGGGTTAAACTCATTGCTTTAAGCTGAAAAAAACTATCACTCCAGAAGTTCAACAAAAAGGGCTAGCATTCTAACATGACAGTTACAAATAGTTGAAAAATGATGAAAGAAGACTGAAGAAAAATATCAGACAACATTCATACTCAACCTAAATGCATAATATAAGAAAGTGTATAAAAAGGCATTCAGCAGCTAAACAACAAAACAGATCTCAATGATGTGGAATCGGGGAAACAATTTAAAAGTGCAAAGGAATAATACAAACAACTTGTCTGTACTATATTCTCAGTGCTAAACATAACATTCCCAAGGGAAATAAGAGAAGTCGATCCTCGGTTTAGCCTCTCTTATGTTCCACACAATCTTAATATGCTCAGAAGAATAGATTATGAAGAATAACAAGAAATCCACTCACGCAGTAAACAAACTTCCATGTGCTAAGACGAGAATCCTTTAATTAAACTATTTGAAAGCAAAGCGCTTCAATACAAAATTACAAGTGTTTTAATTCCCAAAATCCAACCCTTCATTTGAGTGGCTTTCTAGTGGTTATACAAAAATTACAAACATCGTTTCATTACAAAACCAAAATTATAGGATCTCAAAGATAAAAATAGAAAACTCTCCATGATCCAATCTTGAACTTCAATTTGCCCCCTTTTTCTATATTATATTGTAGCAGTTGAATAATTTATGGAAGTAAATTAGATATTCACTCCCAATTTGACCCAATTGGATAACAATATGATTTCATTTCTTATAGATTATATCTAGATCAATATAATTTTGATAAGTTGGCTTAATAGGAAAATGTGATCTCACTTGGCAGTGAATGTAGAATCCATCAGTGAGCTTATCCACAAAAGTTCACCCTTTAAAACTCCTCACATATCAAATAATTTACCATCATTTGTGCCATGCATAAATAACATTTATTTATACGCATATAGAGGTATTAGTTTTCCATTTGAATCCCAATAGGAAGGCATGCCCATTCCTCTTAAAATACTAAACCTGGTATTAAATGAACCAATTTCTTTTTGAACCAATTTGCACTTCTACCGCACCTACTGCATAGAATTTATTCTAATGCTAACTTTGTTGGTTTCCATTATCCAATTATTTTTGTCATTTAAGCCTAATATTGTGAGCTACTCTTGACCTCTCGAAGTAAGAAATTTGATTACTCTATTTGTGATTGACGGATTATTCCCTTATTCTTGCTAGATCTGATATGCATCCTTTCCAACAATTTAAATAATTATGATTCATGACCAATTACTGCAACTAAATCCCATAAATTTGAAATGTAATTAATAATATCCTTCCACAATATTCTTTTGGTTTCAATTAATGGTTGTGTGCCTATCAGTTGCTTCTTATACCATTCAATCTAGATTTACAAATAAGCCTTTTGCTTGAGTTCATCATTGAGAATATCACTTTCATTTTTCAACTCTTCATTTGCTTGTGTCAATGCATCGCTTTTGAACTACATTATCTTCTTCAAATTTTCAATTTCTTGATCTTTCAAGCTGGGTGATGACATGGTTTCAACCAATTTATCTGAGGGATCTGCTTCAACTGTAGTTGTGTTAGGAGTAATTTATGCACATTTGTCTCTGAATTTCCATTGTTAACAAACTTTCAGCCTATACTTCTATCTTTTCTAGATGCTTATTTAGTTCAATAATCAATGAAGGTAATTGCGCCTTCTCTCTTTGCATTGCTTCCAACTCTAGAGTTTGAATATGCTCCAGAGCTATCTTCTTGAGCTTTTTCTTCAACACTTCGATATTTGCTTCCCTGGACTTTATCAAAGCTTGAATTCAAGTAGAGTCATTTAAGTCTTCTCCTAGCTTGATAATAATGTTTTCTAGATTTTTTATTTTCGTCTAGTTGGCTCTAGTAGATATATTCTCTTGCTTAAACTGATTATTCACCTTATTTAGCAAATTTTCAAGTTTAGCAACACTTGTAGCTAAGCTTGATATACTTCTACACAACTTCTCCAATGTTTGTCTACGGAGATCCATTTGATCAACCACATGGATCTATTTTTGGTCAATTGTGGGCTTGGAAGCTTTGTAATCTTCTGCAGTCTTAATGACCTAAGGTTTTGGTTCTAAGACTTCCATTTGTACTTGACCCTTTTCATAGTTTATGGTTGATAACAATCTAGTTATTGAAGTGGTACCTTCTTTCCAAACCTCACTATAGGCCTCCTACCTTAATTTTGCATTTTTGTTCTTAATTTCCATAAATTGAGAAAATATGCTTTCCTGCTTAGAAGAAGTAGCAAGTGACATATTAGATGTTGATACTTCTATTTCCAAAGTTGTGGATGATAGCAATTCTAGATTTAAAACAAGCTTGCTTGATATGATAGCCTTGCTTGATGTAGCATCTGTAACTTAACTTTTGTCTCTTCTAATTTCTGTCTCTTTTACATTTTGTAGCTTGTGTCCTCTAGTTTAGAAGTTGATTGTTGAGTATCTAAAAATATGCTCGTTAATTCATTTTCTCTATGCTGAGATGTTTCCAACGTGTCTGAAGTATCATGCAACATGTTGGAGTTTTTGCCTGAAGGATTTTCTAATAGTTTTATGTGAAATTGTGGAAGTTTCATACTCCAAAAGCTCCTTGTTAGCATACGGCTCCACCTCATGCCTTGACACATGTTTATAAGCAAATGTTTTTTGTTCAATTCTTTTGCTTGAAATTATGCCATTGGGGTCATAGTTCTAGACCTCCCCCTATGCAAACTTCATCTCCTGTAACATTATTTTAACTTCCGCAGTTGTTGTTATTATGTTTACCAAAAATGGCCCAACCTCTACCTTTAATTTGAAAAGAGCAAGGTGTTTCCTAGGTAGAAAATGAACTTGATCCACGTTTAAACTTTGTCTAATAAAATTCAATGCAAAAATTTACCAGAAATGGCCCCAACCTCTACCTTTAATTTGAAAAGAGCAAGGTGTCTCCTAAGTAGAAAATGGACTTGATCCATGTTTAAAATCTATCTAAACTTCAATCCAAAAATTCTTATAGGAAAAAAAATGGGTAGGCTATAAGGTGCCAATGCACATCCATATATTCTAATTTTAATAACATATTTGTATAAATACCAATATCCCACCTTGGTTGCATCACTTAGCTACAAAATCCTTTTAATTTTTGGAAATATTTTGGGTGATGATACATGATATAGGAGACCAAAGGAGACTGACAAAAGGTAATTAATAAAATTTGAAAATGTAAATTCCTGTGAATTTTTTCTTAGCATTGAAGTCCATTGGATAACTGAAAGTACAATACCATTGGAATCGTGTTTTTTTAATTGAATACTAGAGAACTTCTCCACTTGAAAATACAAAAACATATAGATTAAAATAGACTAATGCCTAAAATACTTGGTGACACTGAAATTTGCTAACTAGTCATTAATGATGTCAGATATGTACTGACTAAAGCGAAATCTAACAAAGGAATTTTTTACTGGTGAAATGGACGATAAAAAACCTAGGATGACTTCATCTATTGTTTGATCATGGTCATACCCTAGAAAAAAAACAAACCATTGAAACGATTTGTCTGGACATCTCTGGGAAAATACTTAATGAATATTGTGGATTTTGTTCTGGTATTTGAGCATTAATGTGTACAAAGGATTAGAGTGTGGACTCTTCTTCAAAGGTTAAATCATGATATAGTTGACTAAGGACATCTTCATTTAGAGGTTGGGTTTCATTGGGCATTACAATATTTAACATTTTCATAATAGACTCAAGGTTAATATAAAATAACACAGGCCCATTTTTTGGTACAATTGCCTTTTTACTTGGAAGATATTGTTTGGAGCACTAGGTAATGAATCCGGGAAATGGATGAGTCTGAGGTATTATGAATTGACCCAAATATGACTCCCACACCAATGAAACATCCTATAGGTCTTGAAAATGTTGAAATGCATAGGCACAAAGCTCAAACAAATCAAATTCATATTGGATCTCATGAGCATCGGCCTTTAATCTATTAAGAACAACTCATCAAAATTTATAGAAGTTTTGGGCGAGGGTTTGACTGATTTTCCTTTTATTTTAACAATTAACAAAATTACAATTCACTTGAAACCGTAGAATTTAGGTACCCATTTTCATTCCCAAATGAAATTGAAATTGTTGTTCATGGTGAGCTCCGTGTACACTTCTTCATGGTTCACACGATGCATAATAGTGACAAAATTCTTGTTTTCCCATTTGTTATCCTCGAACTAAGAGAAGACAGTTGTTGTGATTTTATTTGTCAGCTACTCTACTTTAACTTATTACAGAGGTTGATGTGGTTGAGTTCCATGTTGATGTCGAAAAAGTGGTATGAAGAAATCCCACGAATGAAATGACGAGGAGGGAGTCCTGGTATTATTTGAAACCACTTGAGGGGTGAAATTGCTATGCTGCCACCATGTAGAAAAAATGGGATTCGAATACAGACAAAATGCAAACCCCCCCCCCCCCCACCCCTGCTTCCATTAAAGCTCGAAAGGTGGGGGTGTTGAGAAATCTAGGGCAATAGCATTAGGTGATTTCTCTTCTATTAGTGATTGCTTGTGAGTGCTTTTTACTTCTTTAGATTAGGATCTTCTGCTTGTTAGATTATTAGTGTTCTTATTCATCAAAGAGTAACCAATACATGAAAATAAATATATAAGAGACACAACATGTAGGCTATGAGCCAGGGCCAAAACCTCTCACTCTTTGAGAGGAAAACCCACACAAACTTTTTTATGGAGATTCCAATTGACAAATACCAAGACCAAGACCCTTGACCTAGTAGCCTCTCCAAGACCAAGACACAAGTCCTCCATTCTTCTCTCGGTTTCTTTTACTTCAGACTTCACACCATATGAGATCATTGTAGTCATGAGATGACATTGAACTGAAATCACTGTAGGGATACAAACTTCTTCTTCAACAGTAGCACCGAATCATAGCTACACCAAGACCTTCTTCATGAGTGGCATCGAGACCTTCTTCATGAGACAGTGGGGAGACATCACTGTAATATCACTGAAACTTCTCTTGTTGTACCGAGACTGAGATCCACTCTTCATTGTGAGACAATACCGAATTTGTTTGCTACAATTTAGTACCTTGATCTGAGCTCCTTTACCGAAACATTTTACTACGTTCCTATCTTAGTTTTCTTCTGTGTTTTACCTTTGAAAATATCAGATATATCCAAACCTTCTCACTGTGCCAAAGATCCAATACTATCTTTTGTTCTACCCATCTAGAATCACAAAGATATGTGAAATATATCCTTCCACTGTTCATGCGAAGTTCTATCTTCATCATCGAAAAACTAAGAGAAGATGTCCAAATTTTGTGTCTTTGTGAACCGGGTCGAGGTTGCTATTTATAGTGGTTTGTCTAACCTAAAAAGCTGACATGTATTTATGAAGAGGTGTGTCTTTATATTGGGAAGCCAACATGAGATGGTCACCTTTTCTAGAAGTTGAAATGAAGAAAGGACTATGTACTTGTCATTGGAGGGTTATATAGACTTATATATAATTTACATTTGCCCAAAAAGAGTTATTCAGACATGACATTGACTCTTAGACTTTGAAAAAATCCTAAGGCTCTCAATGGGAGCCATCTAAATAAAACCTTTCTCATGAAACCCATGAAGCAAGCATAATTATAAATTCATTTTTCTTCTTTTCATCATTTACAAAATCACAATTACAATGTCATTATGAAGACCGAACCTAGTTACATTTTACAACACTCCCTCTTAATTAGGGAGGTATTCATAATGGTACTTGGTTATTCTCAGTGTGAATAATTTATCATAAGAAGAATCAGATTGGTAACCCATATTTTTAACGTCATATCAATTATCATTGTCACATAGCAAGGCCTTAACTAACATCTCTATCCACATGATCAGAGCATAATGTTGGCGAGACCAATGATTCGTAAACACCAAAATCATTGACTCTCAAGGTACATACTCCACCTAGGTGTTCACAGAGTATGACCTTCTTTGGACTATTCTTATCTTGGATAGCCAGTCCTCAAAGAATATTGGTCCTCAAATACTCTTATCTTAGATTCCCTATATCATCCTCAAAGAGTATCAGATGTTAGATGATTGCCTAATCCTCCATTATGTCTTCCCAAGTGAAGACCAGAATGATGTGTCAATCTCTCCCTCTCAATTAGGGAGGAAATATCAATTCCAATAAAGGAATGTACTCATTCCTACATAAGGAATGTACCTAAGCTCCCTCTTGGCTTAGGAATTTTCCAAGTTTCTTCCAAATAAGAAACTTGCTTTCAGGCTCCCTCTTAATTAGGGACCTACAGCAACTCCTCGACTAGCTGCTTGAAAAACTCCTTCCTTCGATGTCATGAGTTTCTTTGTCCAGGAGTTTTCATCAGTTGTGGCTTCTTCATGGGGCTTAGACCATCCATCATTTTCATCCATGAGTCATCATGTCATCATTCCTTTCATCGGAAAGTGATCCATCAATTCTCATTTGGCCTTGCTTCATGTCATGTTGTTTTCTTCATGCCATATTTTCCAGAAGGATCTTACATCCTTCTATATGGTCCTTTGGAAGTCATCCATAGTTCTTCCCCTTGGAAGTCCTGCATAACCCCATCTAGATATTTGTTCAAAAATAAGAAATGAACACTTAAATCAAAATTACCTTTCTGATGGTCTTTCATCATGACATCTTCCTATAAATATCGACATCCTCCATACATGTTGACACATCTCCCAAAGATATCCATTTTCAAGGGTCCTTATCTTTTCCAAACTTCCATCAGAGCCTTCATATCTTTTGGGAGATTTCCTAGTCAAATATTTCTTGGTCTTCTAGATTTTGATTGCCTTTACCATGGTTGCATGTCTCACGATCTCCTCCTTCCTTTCTTCACACGTTTCTTTCCCATGAGCTTCCAATCAAATTTATTCAATTGTAGTCAACCACCTCATACTTCATATGAGGACGTATTATGTTGATTTCATCTAGTGTGACTTAGGCCTTCCTGCATCCTTTCAGAGGAGGATATCATTTTCCCTTGATCATGCTTCTCAAGATAGAAGTAGTGATCCATGTTACTTGCAACCATACAACATGACATTATAATATTAAATACGAGCATAAATACCTCATTTACCTTTAGGTCATCTAAGCTTCTCTCAACAACTTCCTTGATTGAAAAGTTCTTCAACCCCTTTATCTACTACATATCTTATGTCATCGTACCCTCATCCCATGAGCTCCACAAGTTGGATTTCCTGATAAAACACTTTCTTCTTCTTTAGATCGGTGAACCCTCCGATGAGGATTCCATTAGAGCATTTTGAGGATCTTGCATATCCCTATGTGGTAGATGTTTCCTTTTTTACATGATGTATGATGATCCTTGTCCTCGGTGACTTCTTCCTTTGCTTAAGTTTGCAATGAGGTTCTCAAGAGATATATCCTTCATATTTGACTTCCATGGATTTTGTTCTGTCTGTCCTTCATGGATCCCTATGGTGATGTCACGGTCTCTTGTTTCTATTTCTTCCGTGATTCCATGATGCATCTTATTATTTATTATAGCCATGTCCTATAACAAAATATTTAGGAGCTATGACAAGAACTTTTGTGAGGGAAACTATCTCAGCATAGTGGAGATCTCTTACTTCCTCTTTTCTTAGACATCTTCTCTTCAGCTCCTCTTCTTTGGTGATATGGGCTTCTTCTCTTCCTCTTTTGATATTGTCTCTTTAGGACAATCTTTCCTGTAATGTCCATAGTTTTTACATCCATAACATTGAATATTAGCTATGCTCTTCTTTCTTTTCTAAGGAACAAATTTTCCAAACTTTCCTTTCCGTCCTGCAAATATTTGAGTTCTTTAACCCTCAACATTTTTTCCCTCAACTTGTCTTCTTCTATCTTGCATAAAAACCACAAGTTGTCAAATGAGATAACTTTCTTATCCCCATGGATATTTGTTACCTTGTTTATCATTTAGAGCATTTAGAACAATGATGTTTATCTTCTTATCAGCTCTCCCTAATGTTGGCTTGTTGGGGCCTGACCCAAGTTTGGAGTTAATTAGCCAAACAAATCCCCATACTACTGGCCCTTTCAACAACAGTCCGCGTAGCGCGGACTGAGGTCTCAGCCGCAGTAGTATGGGAGGGTGCTAGAACCAGGTTTCTGCACCCTTGAGATGTCTAAGAGGTTCGAGTGGTCCCACTATTTGTCCCTGCGCGTAGGTCACTTCGCGCACTTCCATGTTCCTCACGCCCTGATACACTGCCTCCTTGCATCCCTAACCAGGGGCTGTGGAGCTTCCACGCTGCTAGAGTCGCGCTCTACATTATTACCCAAGGTCTTACTTATCTTCCTATACCAATCAATTATCTCTGTGTACTTGGATGTCTTACGTTATAACTATTTATATAAAACATTCATATAAGTTCGTGCAGCAAATAAACAGTATACTTGCAAATTATACCCAATCATATATTAAAACAGGAAAATATGCACAAAAATATGGTAAACTTCTCTTTATTGATTCTTCCAATAGTTACAGACTCGACCTGCCCTGCGCACTTAGCTGCAGGGGTCCACGCACTCAGTTGCGGACTACTAGGCCTCTGCACACTCAGCTACAGAGCCTTCCCCTACTCTACGACCCAAAGACACACTTTACACTTTTACTCAATCACTTAGACTTCTCATGCTCTTATGTTCTCCTCTACACTTAGAGCCTCGCTCTATTTATACAATCCCATGGTCTGCGGACCATGGGTAGGTCTATTAAGCCAACATTACATTACAAAATGAGGGCAGACAACCTTGTGACTCTATCATAATTTCGCGCTCCGCACCCACAATTCGCGGAGCTTTTACAAAAATATTTGGTCAAAACTTGGGCTTTAAGCCCCAAAACATGCCTTGGGGGGATTCCATGCCCAACAGGCCCCCAACACAAACATCGTGACTCGCCCTCGAGTCACTCTGTCGGTGCGGAGATCTTCGTGTGGAGTCCTTCCAACTCTGCTCGAACTGCTGCAAGGTCTGCAGCACACTGAGCCGCTACCTGTTGGATCTGCTGCATGCATTGTTCCGAGACCGCGGTGTCGAAAGTGCTTCTCTGCATCTGTTCCTGTATCCCCTGCATGTGTGCGAGCTTTCCTTCAATTTCTGTTGTGATGGTAAATGCCTCATCGATCCAAGGCTGAACGCACGCCTTTAGGACTGCTTCCTTGTGTCATGTCGCGTCCACCTATTCTTTCAGTGCCTTGGCCTGTTGCATCCGTGTGAGCCTCTTAGTGATGGCCACCGTCTGCATAGTTCCTTTGATGATGTCATACTGCTGTTAGAGTTCTCGTGCCTTTGTCTCTAAGTGCTGGATGTTGGGGTCCTCCTGCAGATTTGTGATGACCTCAAATGACTCTTCCAACATGTTGGTGCAGTCTCACACTGCACTACCAGTCTCATCCAATCTCGTTGTAATAGTGCTAGTGCATTGTTCTCTGACTTCCGGAGGGGTGGACGGCTGCGCCTTTATCCGCATCTCAGTGATCTGAAGGTTCAGCTCCAGCTGAACCTTTGTCATTTCCTCCTGCGCCTCTGCACCCCTGCTATTAGCTTGTGGATGCGCACCCTTGCTGGTGTGTCTGTTGGGATGGCCAGCTCTAGGACGCTTTAACAAGCTTCATCTAGTACCTATACTAGCTATCGATTCTGTGACACCACTTCATCACATTGCAAGCTCAACTGTTCCATGTTGATTTTCTGCTCACTGAGGACTTGCAGTGCATGGCTCTCCCTAGCCCGCAGTTCTGCAGTTATCCCATCCTGTAGAACGTATAAGGTCTCTTGCAAGAGTGCAGCCATGTTGATGCTGAGACCCTTCAATGCGCTAATTGTAGGTCTGTCGGCCTCATTTGTTATCACGAGTGCCCCTTCTGGCAGCGCTATCGTATTCATCACATGAGCACACAACATTTGTTCTGTTGTCATTGTTCCGACTGCGAGGCTGGTCGAAAGGGTACCAGCCTAAGGAGTGTGCACCTGCAACTCCTGCAGTTGCGCTCTGAGGGCCCCCAACACAATCTGGTTCTCCTGCATAAAATTTTGGAGGGCCTCGGAGGTGACATCGTGCACTGTCTCGCCGATGTCGTGCAGATCACCCTCGGTTAGGGTGATCGGGTCAATAGACAACTTCGATGCCTTGACCTTCTTGTGCGGCCCTGTCTGCTCGGTCGGGTGCTAGCGCTTCAACTGTGTTGACGCGGTTTGCGGGTCCGCGCCTCCCTCTTCTTCCTCTGCTTCCTGCCCATGCGAAGGCGACGTTTGGCCCTCGCGCGCCTTTGTGGCTGCCTCCTGTGCTGCTGCTGCTGCGGCCTTTTCCTGTTCAGTTGCTGTCTGTGCAGCGTCCTGTGCCACCCGCGCTTCTACTATCACTGCCTCCTTCCTTCTCTTTTCTGCCAACTATGCCATGCGCAGTTTGGCCTCCTCTTTCTTCCTCTGCGCCGCCGACTTCTCTATCTCCGTGATGTCTGGAGCGCGCCACTTCGGCGGCCATGTCTCTAGTACATTAAAGATGACATCGTCC
The DNA here is from genome assembly GCA_031772625.1 of Pinus tabuliformis. Taxonomy (NCBI): domain Eukaryota; kingdom Viridiplantae; phylum Streptophyta; class Pinopsida; order Pinales; family Pinaceae; genus Pinus; species Pinus tabuliformis. The sequence continues at coordinate 284,717,192 of CM062807.1, read as the reverse complement.
GTGGCTACAAAGGGTAGCTTTCTCCATTGCTTGGCCAGGTCCTTGCGCGCTCTGATGTATATGCTATGGATGTCCGCTTTAAATTTCACAAAACTCTGCAGGCTATTGTAGACAGTGGGCGACAATCGCAGCTTGTGGTTGATCCCCATTCTGAGGTTCATCTCCATGAACACCCAGAATATCTTACTGTCGTGGATCCTATTTGCATCCTTTGTGGCCCAAAGCGAAGCGTACTTCGCAGCCTTCAGCAGATCCCTGTCAATTGTGGGGAATTGACTATCTTCCGGCAATTCCCCTGCCACGAGTACTATGGATAGTAGAAGCCATGCATAGTGGAACATTTTGCCCTATTCCTGAGCTTCACAACAATTCTCCAAGAATTCCTTGTAGAGGAACTCGAACCAGTTAAACTAGACCCCCTCCGCGCACTATTCAGCAAGTGCTACCACCAGCACGGGTACCTCATCCGCGCAGCACTTGCGCATAACCTTACCGGCCAGTATTTGGGTCGCCACTCTCACTGCTTTATTGTTGATGTTGGATATGGTGTAGCCCCTTTTCTTCTTCACCAGCTTGTATTTCTTCTTCATGGCCTCCGCGATGGCCAAGTCACTGCTCTTCCCTTTCGAGATGTCTGCGGGGTCCTCTCCTTTGCATGGAAGTTGGGTAATGTAGTGAATCAAGTCTGTCGTGATGGGGATGGGCTCCTCCAGCCACAAACACCCATCATGCACCAGGCAGAGTAGCTGCCTAATGACGAAAATTGTTATTGGGGCACGGTGGAAATGCGGCACCCAGAGCAGGTTAAGTAGCCTGGACTTTTCCACTCCGCGCAACCACTTTCGCGGCTCTAATTCTGTAACCCCCATCGCGGTGTTCTTCTTGGGCTTCATGAGGTGCGAGGTCTCAAAGTGAGGGAACTTCTCATGGTCAGCGAAGTCCCAATCTTCAAATTTTAAGCTCGGCACTCGTCCCAGGTGCGTGCCCTCAAAAATAATGTTGTCTAGGAGGAGCGGGTTTTGGAGCGAGCTTTTGGTCTCATCAAGGCCTGTAGGCACTTTAGCCTTCCCTTTCTATGGGGGGACATAGGTGGGCAGCTTTGTCGGGGGGTGCGCAGGCTCAGTTTCCTCCTCCATGCCTTCATCCTCGTCCTCTTCGATGATAAGGTCCTCCAGGTCTTCTTCTTCCTCATGGGTCTCTATGGTAACGGCTTCCCCTTCTCCTCCATCAACAACTTGGTGCGCAGTGGGTTCCGCGGGGACACACGTACAGGAACCATCGCTTGTTTGTCCTTCTTTGTTCTTGGCGTGTGCGGCGATTTCGAGATTTTTGCCACAATCCTAGCACCTTCCAGAGCATCCCCCACAGTCAGGGCATGTGTGGCCTCTTCGGCAGTCATTTATATTATTTCCGTAACTTCCTTAGCTACTGCCATCTTGTCCGTCCAAAAATCTATCACTCACGAACTCAGGGGCTCAATCAACGCTCGGCACAAAAAAAAACAGGGCTCTGCTTAATAGCTTAATTCACAAATGACCAAGTGTTGTTTGTTAGGTAGCCCTTTGTAATTTATAATGCTTTTTGAATTTGAATTCAACCGTTCCCCCCAAATCTGATTCATTAATGCTCCCTTGGCGGCAGATTTTCCCAAATCTTGCCCATAAATCGCGTCTTAAATGCATGTCACCCGCTCCATTTGGTCTCAAGTTGAGCATACCATTGTGAATAGTGACTTCAACAGTCCTTTCTGGCCAACCTGCGTGGCAACGCAGCCCCCCGTGCATGTTTGCAGACCTTGTGACTCTTTCCTTCTGCGCGCAGCTCCCGGGCAAAATGGTTTATAGCCTTGCGCTTCCTTTCAACTCCCTGGAGCACTAAGACTGTACTTACCTCGGTTAGTCAGGTGGTTGCACCACCTGTATAAAGTTTCATCCTGTCATCCATCACTTTTCCTGGGAAATACCTGCCTTTTATTGTTACGGGCAGCATCGCGCACTGTATCATCTGTAACGCGCTACCCTAGTCGATTCGCTTAGTAATGTGCAGTCCAAGCCAAGGCATTAAACTAATCAATTCACAACAATAGGCCTCAAACTTATCAGTGTGATCGTGCGCATCATGTCTTATCACCCTGATCTTTTTACCAAGAAAATATTCCTTTATCTCGTCCTCTAGCTTCTTGACTTCCGTGTCTACCAGAGCGCTTTTCTTCCTTAATCGTACCCATTCTTCTTCAAATTCTTGGAGCCTAGAATTTCCCTATTGTATTTCTTCTTCCAAGGTTCCGTGAACCGTATCTACTAGTGCTATCATGCGCGGTCTAAGATTTTCATGTACTATAGGGCTTACAACATTTGCTTTATACTCCAGCCTTGGCGATGCTTGCGCGGTCAAGTTCTTGCACGCATTCCTACATGCAGGTCCCAGTCAGTGTGCTTCGCATTGTAGACCTTGTTCAGGGCTTCGCGTACTTTTTTAAACGCTTCTACGTGGATATCCTTCTGTGCACTTGGTCTTTCCATACTCTGTGGTCCCAACCAGAGGGGTCGTTCACATCATTGTCTTACCTGCACCTGCTTACTGATCGTGTCTCCTACCACGAGGACTATGTGCATTCGTGCAGGTTTTGTACCATATGCTTGTATCCACCTGGATAGGTGGGTGCGCGGGCCATTTCGTCCAACAATATTGTTTTTTAAACGCATCAGAGGCTTCCCAAACCATGTGCGCATCATTCTTTTGCAGTCGCGACAGTCCTCAAAACTTTTTTGGTGCGTACCCCACCATCTTGCGGGCGTAGCTCGCAGTACCCATTTCAGAGCATTGAAGTGTTTCTATTCTGGCACTTTTCTTTCAAATTTATTCAGGAAAACATTCACCTCATTTAACCTATCATACGTAGGCAGATCTCTTACCTCTGTTGCTACGCAGTGCAATGATCTCGTCATTATGTTACAGTTGAGCGTGGTTACCTCGTGTAACCCATTCTGCTATCATTCTATCTCCACATCAGAATTTGATGTGCAGGGGCTTTCGCGCTCCCATGAGATTCGGCCATCCGCAGTTGGATTTACCCAGTCTTGCTCCCACACGGTTATCTTGTAGATGCAGTCATGATCATCGTCACTGTTGTAGTTGCGCACTGGCACCATGTAGTGCAATCCTTTTGCAGGGTCTAAAGGTACCACTACGCACAGAGACTTTTTCTCAAAAATCATCTTGTACTTCTTCAGATTTATCACTCCATTCATGTCAGTGGCCCAATCTATTCCTAATAGCGTGGGGTAGGGATTGTTGTCATCAACAATCTCTATCACTTCGAAATCTACTAGCGTGCTTGCTCCTTCGATATCTACTATGATTCCCTGCAATCTCACCATAGGTAGGATCTTTTGTTGGTTCTCATTCGTAGTTGGATAGGAGACCATTGCAACATCAACTTGCCCATGTGCTCCCATGTCTACTTTAGCAAGACGTTCACATCTAATACTAGATCCAGAATCACTTGGTCCATCTCATATTCCCCAATTTGCACGGTCAATCTCATCTCCCTCCCTATTCGCATCGTGTGCTTCCCAAGCTTTTGAACTACGCGTGGTTCTCCTAGCGCAGTCCCAGCGCATCTAGTTATGATCTCTTGCAACCCCTTTACAACCTTGTTGTCATGCGGCAGCTTCATGCATGTCTCCAAGAACGTAGTGAGCATCGATGGGTCCATTTCCGGCTCCAGTCTGTCTTTACTTCCTAAAGTTGAGGCATCAGCGAAGCTCCTCTTAGCTTCCATGAAGGTCTCCTTAGTGCGCTCCAAATCAAATTCTGGTTCCTTCGTTGGAGCCTTTCATCCCCTGTCGTAATTCCACTCCAGAGCACGATATTTACATTAGGGTCTTCCTTGCGCGGCTCAAACCTCATCATTTGCAGGTTCTAATTCGGGGGAGGTTGGAGTTCTCCTTTATTGCACAACCTCGCTATCATTGTGGGACAATCCTTCGTCTCATGATCAAACAACATACAATACAAGCATGATAGTCGTGTTGGATTCGTACAATCGCAGGCATAATGCCCTGGCCCTCCATAATTGTAACATATCAACTATCTGCGACCTCTTCCTTGTTCCCCTCCACCTCAGCCTCGTCTGTGCCCCTAAAATCTAGTGCACGCCATTCCTGCATTTTGATCGAGGGGTCGTGTTTTGGCCTGAACTCTATAGGTAGGAGTTCGATCCATCATCAACTCATAACTTCTACAGGTGTGCTCATCATGTCCCACTGACCTACAGAAATTACAGAACAACTGCTGTGAATTCTGCGTATACTTCTGTAATAGATGGCAGTTATTTGTAGCATGCTTTCCTCCTATCTGACAAATCGCGCACCATAGTGTAGGTGCCGCGCTCGGTCCTACTTGTGCCTCCAGTATTAATGGCATTGGCCCTCCTCCCGCAAGGTAATTCGCAAACACCAGGCAGTGGTCCTTGTCGTGCCCTTGGCCCTTGCATTTTACACACCATACCTCATCGCGCATCTCTGGGTGGGTTGTCCTATCTTGTTTCAAACTCTGCATCTCAAGGCACAAGTTTTTCAACTATGCGTGAATCTATTGAACTCTCAGGTTGGGATCTTGTATCAGGGTCTCATGCAATCTCATCGTGACCTCCAAGGCCTCAGCCTGAGTGCTTAGGCTTTGTTGCAACAGCGCGTTCCGTAGATGCATTGTTAACAATGCTACAAACCATTCGCGGTGTTGCCCATCTGTTAACGTCATGTTCACTTCGTGAATTATGCACTTCTTCTTTGATCCAACTCCCATGGGGTCTCCCCCGGTAGCATTGTGATTTCCTTGAACCCAATGATCAACTCTGCCTTTGACTTTGGCCTACTAAATTCTTTGTTTAGCACAACTTTGATATCCGTGATCCCCACATTCGGATTGTCATTGGAATGCTTAATGTACCAGGTCAGCACGTGAACCTGCAGAGTGCTGACCAATGTTGCATTCTTTATATTGTCATTCATGACTCCCTGTGCTTCCCATACAACTTTTATCATGAACCAAAACTGGTCCGGATCTTCATTCCCTACTCCCTTGAACATTAGTAGCTTTATCGTGCTTGCCATACTGCTTCGCGGTGGTGGCAGAGGTGGTATGGGCAAAGACGAGGGTGAAGTCAGTGAAATTGGCAGTGGTGTGGGTGGGGGTGGTATGCATGGAATTCTCTGCCTTATCAGATTGATTGCACTTCTTAGCGAGACCTTCACGAGCTCTTCTTCGCCCCCTCGCGGAGGTGAAATCAAGGGGCTAGTTTCTAGTTCTGTGATACCTTCGTTTCTATAGATTCTCCCACTTCGCGTAGCCCCAAACATCAATTTATTCGCATAACCCATTTTTCACATAGTATCATTTTAATCCAAGTGTTCAAAGATTTGACGTACTTGCCTCGTGGTCCTTTGAGGAAGCGTCGTTATGCCCTGCTATAATTGGCTGAAGTATCTACCGTGAATTCAGTGATGAATCCTCCTATGATTCGATCGAGCCAGTGATCGACAGCGTGCGCGATCTTATCTTCCTATACTTCCAGTCTGTGCACCAATTCTGGAGTCCACACAATAGGTTTGTTGAGTTTACACCTTCCTTGGCTATCTGCTAGCTTTGTTATCCACTTGTATAACTCAATGGGGAAGGATGCGAAGAAAATTTCATGGATCTCTGTATATAGGTAGAAGTCTAACCACTTTTCCTTTGATAGTCGTGGATTCCTATTTTCTTGCTCCGCGAATTCGTGAATCTTCTTGACCAACCAATCTTCAATTCCTTTTTTTGTCGATTCCATTGATACGACATCGGACATCTCTATGCAGATCCCGGTCCCAGCTGTAGGAATTTACAGGGTAAGTTCCTCAGACAGAACGCCAAAGGACACCGCTCACAAACAGATCACAGATCAATACACCAGTATTTTGACGTGGTTAAAACCCTCAAAGAGGGAAACAGTCCACGGCCTGAGCCAACGCAACCACTTCAGGCAATTTATTAATAAAAGAATGAAAATTTACATAAGCTTCTCTCATGGACGGTTACCCTACAAATGACCCTCCATGCTCTTTAAATAGAGATCATGGACCAATCGGGTGTTAAGCCACGGATCAAGTGTCGGTAATACCAAGGAGAGAATGAACCGTCGGATCACTACATATCGTGACCGTCGGATTGTAAGTTACAAAATGTACATAGTAAAGAAACACATTTTACCTAACTCTATACTAGACCAAGTTATACTTAACTATTTCCTATGTGTCGGAATATCCTAACATCCCCCCTTAAGAACAACTTGGGATAGGATTGAAGGATTTACAAATATGACACAATAGGATAAGGAAGGAGGCACTAGAGCCTATCCCCCCTTAGTGACAACTTCCTGAACTCCAACCATAAATTGAAGTTTAGTAAACTTCACCTCTGTGAGATCCTTTGTAAATATGTCTGCAACTTGATCATCTGTTGAACAATATTGCACTTCAAAAACATGGTCATGAATGAGCTTTCTGATGAAGTGCATGTGCAGTTCAATGTGTTTGATGCGTTGATGTTGGACTGGATCTTTGCGTAGTTGAATGGCACTTTGATTATCACACCAAAGTGTAGTCGGATGTTTCTGCTGAAAGCCAAACTCTGACAGGATCTAACGAAGCCACAAGGCTTCCTTACTAGCTTCTACGGCACCACGATACTCTGCTTCTGCTGAAGAAAGAGAAATGGCACCTTGTTTCTTGCAAGCCCATGTAATAGGTCCTGAACCAAGAGTGAACACATAACCTGCAGTAGACTTCCGATCATCGGGGTCACCGGCCCAATCAGAATCAGTGAAACCAACCAATAGAGGAGCTGCTTCGGCACTGTAATGAATCCCAAACTGAACTGTACCTCGAACATAACGAAGTATTTTTTTAGCTGCTTTCCTATGACTTTCATGTGGGTTTTGCATAAACCGAGCAACAAGGCCAACGGCAAAGGAAAGGTCAGGACGAGTATGGGTTAGATACAAACGTTTTCCTACAAGTTGACGGTATAAGGTAGCATCAACTTCAGGAGAAGTACAAGTGACTGAAAGTTTGACTCCAGACTAAAAGGGAGAAGGGGCTGGCTTACAGTCTTCCATGTGAAAATGGCGTAGAATATCACAGGCATACTTGGACTGGGAGAGGGAAATACCTTCCTTGGATTGCAAGACTTGAAGACCAAGAAAATAATGTAAGTGTCCTAAGTCTGTCATTTCAAACTTCCTTTTAAGGCTAGATTTCACATGGTTTATAAGGTTGGGATCACTACCAGTCAGGATAAGATCATCAACATAAAGAACAAGAATGGTAAGAGACTTTCCCACTTTCTTGGTGTAGACAATATTGTCAGAATGACACCTAGAAAAGCCATTTTCTAAAAGAAAGTTATCCATTTTGGCATACCAAGCTCGAGGAGCTTGCTTGAGACCATAAAGGGATTTCTTAAGCCGACATACAAGGCTAGAGTCTGTTTGTATAAAGCCAATAGGTTGTTCCATATAGATTTCTTCATGCAATTCCCCAAGCAAGAAGGCAGATTTAACATCCATCTGATGGACTTCCCATTTGAAAGAGCAAGCAAGGGAAAGAACAAGGCGAATAGAGTTCATTTTTGGCAATAGGGGAGAAGGTTTCAGTGTAGTCAATGCCTTCAACTTGTGGAAAACCCTTAGCAACAAGACGAGCTTTATGTTTATCAACTTTCCCATCTGGTCCATACTTGGTTCTGTAAACCCATTTGCATCTAACAAGTTTTTGTCCCTTTGGTAGAGGAACAAGATCCCATGTATCATTTGCCAATAATGAATGATATTCTTCATTCATAGCTGCTTCCCAATCTGGATGGCCTGAAGCTTTTGCAAAGGTGTCAGGATCATAATTCACTGAAGCTTGAGCCAGTAAAGAAGAGGCTCTATCAAACTGAGAACGTGTACGTCGTTGATCTGTAGGATCACCGGCAAGATCACCTGCTGCATCCCGAGTAGCACGGACCCATTTTGGAAGCTGAGGAGCTGAAGGAGGATCCTGAGAAGGTGGGGGAGGATTTTCATCCTCGCTTTCATCATCTGAAGAAGAAATATTTTCAAAAGTAGAAGAGATAGGGAGAGGTGGCACATCCGCCGAACTAGGCTCGTAGGTCGATATATTTTCAGCAAACTTTACATCTCTTCTAATGATAACATTTTTGGACTTAAGTGGAATAAGTCTATATCCTTTGACATCTTCAGAATATCCAACAAAAATACATTTTTCACTCTTAGGTTCTAAAGCTTTATGTTTCTCATCTGGAATATGGGCCCATGCTTCACTTCCAAAAACACGAAAGTGACTTACATCTGGTTTGATTGAGCTCCATGCTTCTTCTGGAGTGATATTCTTTAAAACCTTAGTAGGAGTGCGATTTATTATGTAATTTGCACAGTTAATTGCTTCTGCCCAATAATTAAGACTAAGTCCTTTAGATTGAAGCATACAATTAGCCATTTCCTTTAAGGTGCGATTCTTCCTTTCAGCTACACCATTTTGTTGTGGAGTATATGGAACAGTATGTTGCATTTGAATTCCATTCTCAGTGCAAAAGTTGATGAATTTGTTGTTAACATATTCTCCGCCATTATCAGATCTTAGCTTAAGAATTTGATGTCCAGATTGTTTTTCAACAAAGGCCTTAAAGGCCAAGAACATGTTAAATACTTCACTCTTAAGTTTAAGAAGTATACCCAAGTGCGTCTGGAGAAATCATCAATGAAAGTTAAGAAATACTTGTAGCCAGAGAATGAAACAACTAGAAGTGGACCACATAAGTCACTATGCACAAGCTGTAAAGGGGCTGAGGCGTGCCAAGAGGCACGTTTTTCAAAACTGTCCCGATGATGTTTTCCGAGTACACATCCGGAACAAACACCATCTCTGCAAGATACCATTGGAAGACCTGTCACCATATTTTCTTTACATAGATTCTGAAAAGAGCGATAGTTTAAGTGACCAAATCGCTCATGCCAAAGTTTGCTCACTTCATCATTATGAGCAACAAATACCGAGGGAAGATTTGATGACCCAAAGTTGTGAAACTTATACAACCTTGTAGAATCATCAGCAATGCCAGTAGCTAAAATCTGTCTAGGATCTCTTAGGTCCTTAATTACAACATCGTGAGGTGAAAATTCAATGATTTTACCTTCACCTGAATGAGTTATCTGATATACAGATAGAAGGTTGCAGGATAAGGTTGAAACACATAATACATCATTAAATTGACCATTATCTATATGAAAAGTCCCAGTCCCTACAACACTAAGAGATCTATCATCACCAACATATATATTTTTGGTGTTACAATCATTTAAAGAAGAAAACATGGCTTTGTTTTTGGCCATGTGATAAGAAGCTCCAGAATCAATGAGCCACTCATGAGAATGAGAAGAAGAAGATACATTTAGTGCATAGCCAGACCGAGATGCTTGACAACCACATGCAGAAAGTGCCATTCCTGAAGATGAAGTTGAAGTTGAAGAGTGCTCCAAATGGATATTATGCTTCTTCATTGCTGCTTCCGAGGCTTCCATCTTCTTAAAGCATTTGGATTCTAAGTGGCCATCTCGATTACAAAAGTTGCAATGTCTATCAGTCTTTTTCCCTTTGTTTTTATTTGTCTTATCATTTTGTTGAAATGATTTTTCATTTTGAGGCTGAAATTTCTTAGGACCCTTGTTTGGTTTAGGACCATTCCTTTTAGGATACAACTTCTTAGGATTCTTTGAATTTGGTTGCTGCTGGGCGGCTAACGCTTTCTTAGAAGAGTTTCCAAGATGAAGAAGACCAAGGTGTAAGATTTTTTCTTGCTCTCTTATTAAAGAATCACAAAAGGAATCAAAGGAAGGGGACTTGTAGGCTTGTCCTTGAGAAATGAAGGCTTCTCTTGTAGAATGGAAGGTGGAAACAAACACAGAATAGGCTGGTCCCAACTTAGTAAGAATGGAGTAGATAAGGCTACTATCTTCTTTCTTAACCTTAACACCTTCCAAGAGAAGTCTAAGGGTCTTGAACTTGGACAAAAAATCTTCAATGCAAGAAAAATTATTGGGGTCCAATGTAAGCAACTCATTTTCAAGTTGATGGGCTTTAAGTTCATTTTTAATTCCAAAAACTTTAGTGATCTATTTCATTGCTTCTTCAGGAGTATCAAGTTCTGCAATATGGAATCTAAGATCTGGAGAAATAGACATCCCTATCAACCCACGTGCTTGATCTTGCCTATTTTCCCATTTAGCTGCCTTATCTTCATCTTTCAGTTTGGTTTCTTGGCCTGAGGCTATTCTGTAGAGACCTTTACTTTTAAGTAAATCCACAATGTAGGACCACCATTGGAAGTAGTTGGTGTTGTCAAGAATAACTTGGCATGGAATTTCCATTTTAACAGAAACTGAAGCTATAGATGCTGAAACTAAGTGTTCCAATGGAAAGATCTCGAAAAATTAGGCTAGTTAAAAAAAACGGCTCTGAAAACGGCTTCCGGATGAAGAAGCTATGGCTTTTTGAAGAAAATTTGATGAAGATGCCGACGAAGTGCGGGAATCTGAGGAAATGAAAAATCCGCCCCCACAAAAAGGAGACTTGAACTCAAGACCTCTACTCTCATAAATTACTTTTGGACCAAGTGAGCTAAACAAAAAGTTTGAGAGAGAGAGAGAGAGAAGGGGGGGGGGTTCTTTTTAGTCACTGAAACTTTGGGTTGCGTGCTTACTTTGAGAAAGCTCTTTTTCCCTACAAAACAAAAAAAACAAAACCCAACACGGACATACAAAAAAAATGAACCTCACGGCTCGAAGTTAGCTTTAGCCGGAAACTAAATATTTTCCTCAATGATCACACTAAGGGGCAGCGGAAAAGAGCATACGCATGGGAAAAATCCTTCCTTTTTGTTTATGATTTGCCCAGATCGCACAGAGTCGCGGAGCAAAGAGCATACGCAGAAATGAAAGGTATAGATCCGGTAATAAAAAAAAAATCTAAATAAATCGAAACCGAAATAAACAGAGAGAAAATAACTGTAAACTGCAAATAAACACTGTATACCTCCAGATCTTAAAAATGACGTAGCTAGGGCTACCGGAAACCTTTTCGCATGAAACAAAAGGGGTTCCTCACTTAAACAGATGCTCCCAACAAAATAGAGCAGTCCTCTCAGCCCGAAAGTAGTCAGAAACAGTAGATCTAGGAAACAACAGTGGATGCAGTTCTACCGGCTTCAGATTTGGATCACCAACGGACGCGGCCCTCAAATAGCTCTGATACCATGTAGGAATTTACAGGGTAAGTTCCTCAGACAGAACACCAAAGGACACCACTCACAAACAGATCACAGATCAATACACCAGTATTTTGATGTGGTTAAAACCCTCAAAGAGGGAAACAGTCCACGGCCTGAGCCAACGCGGCCACTTCAGGAAATTTATTAATAAAAGAATGAAAATTTACATAAGCTTCTCTCATGGACGGTTACCCTACAAATGACCCTCCATGCTCTTTAAATAGAGATCATGGACCAATCGATGTTAAGCCACAGATCAAGTGTCGGTAATACCGAGGAGAGAATGAACTGTCGGATCACTACATATCGTGACCGTCGGATTGTAAGTTACAAAATGTACATAGTAAAGAAACACACTTTACCGAACTCTATACTAGACCAAGTTATACTTAACTATTTCCTATGTGTCGGAATATCCTAACACCAGCAACGGAACCATTTGTTGGCTTGTTGGGGCCTGACCCAGGTTCGGAGTTAATTAGCCAAACAAATCCCTATACTACTGGCCCTTTTGGCAACAGTCTGCGGAGCGCGGACTGAGGTCTCACCCGAAGTAGTATGGGAGGGTGCTAGAACCAGGTTTCCGCACCCTTGAGATGTCTGAGAGGTTCGACTGGACCCACTGTTTGTCACTACACGCAGGTCACTTTGTGCACTTCCCTGTTCCTCATGCCCTGATACATTGCCTTCGTGCAGCACTAACCAGGGGTTGTGGAGCTTCCACGCTACTAGAGCCACCCTCTATGCTATTACCCGAGGTCTTACTTATCTTCTTATACTAGTTAATTACCTCCGCGTACTTGGATGTCTTACGTTATAATTATTTATACAAAACATTCATATAAGTTCGCACAGCAAATAAACAATATACTTGCAAATTATACCCAATCATATATTAAAACATGAAAAGATGCACATAAATATGGTAAACTTCTCTTTATTGATTCTTCCAACGGTTATGGACTCGACCTGCCCTGCGCACTTAGCTGCAGGGGTCCGTGCACTCAGCTGCGGACTACTAGGCCTCTACGCACTCAGTTGTAGAGCCTTCCCCTACTCTACGACCCAAAGATACACTTTACACTTTTACTCAATCACTTAGACTTCTCATGCTCTTATGCTCTCCTCTACACTCAAAGCCTTGCTCTACTTATAGAATCCCATGGTCCGCAGACCATGGGTAGGTCTATTAAGCCGACATTACATTACAAAACGAGGGAAGACAACCCTGTGACTCTATCATAATTTCGCGCTCCGCACCCACAATTCACGAAACTTTTACCAAAAGATTTGGTCAAAACTTGGGCTTTAAGCCCCAAAACATGCCTTTGGGGGATTCCATGCCCAACACCAAATCTCACAGTTGAGATCTTATGAAGGTATCCCTTCATTCTTTGATACCTTCAACTTTGTGTAGATCAGATCTAAGTCATGTGACCTTCTTTATCGCATCTTCAGAGAATATTCTTATGAGCTTATCATATACATCTCTTTGATGTCTCCAATATTGTTATATGAGGGGACCTTTCATAAGAATCCCTTTCCATGAATTCAGAGGAGACCTTTTTCATTGATGTGTTCAATGACTTCACTTTCTTCAAGGACTATGTCTATCCTCCTTTTTCATGCAAGGAATTTTGATGATCCAACCAGCTTATAGATCTCCTTGCAAACATGAAGTCATTTTACCAAATTTGATTAAAGAATGAAAGATACTTACTTGACAAGTGAAGATGAAATCTTCATCTTGATCACTTTAATGATGGTTGAAGAAGATGTATTAGTGCTCCCTTTTGGATGATCTTCTTCCAAATGAAAAAGCCTTTCTTCAATAAAGAAGACAATGCCTTTTGATCTAGCTCCTTTTGATGATGGTGATTGATGAGGATTTCTTTGTTGCTTCCTTGGATGATCTTCTTCAAGGGAAAGGAGAGGATCCTTGCTTCAATGAGAGAGAACTTTCCTCATAGCTTGGAAGATTATTATAATGCCTTCTTGCTTTCAAGATACTTCAACTACTTTGGTATTGAATGAGTGCAGATCAGATTGCTTCTAGGGTTTCGACTTTCTCCAAGATGATGTGATCTTCGTCTTTAAAGTCCTTCGAGCTACATTGCTTTGTAGATAACTTGATGAGTGTTTTTGTGGTCTTTTTATGATGATTAGAGGTTCCAAAACTTTTATTGTTGTAGATTGCTTCTTAGATATATGGTTTTATTCTTCAATGTAGATCTTGATCTTTTTGCCTTGATGGCCTTTGACTTGCGTTGATTCCTTTCTGGAAACTCAATGCTTGAGTGTCTCTTTGATTAGATGCCCTTCCTTTGACTTTAGCACCTTACCTCTGATACCATGTTGAGAAATCTAGGGCATTAGCATTAGGTGATTTCTCTTCTATTAGTGACTGCTTATGAGTGTTTTTACTTCTTTAGATTAGGATCTTCTTCTTATTAGATTATTAGTGTTCTTCTTCATCAAACAATAACCAATACATGAAAATAAATAGACAAGAGACACAGCATGTAGGCTATTATCTAGGGCCAAAACCTCTCACTCTTTGAGAGGAAAACTCGCATATTTTTTTCTTATAGAGGCTCCAATTGATGAATACCAAGACCAAGACCCTTAACCTAGTAGCCTCTCCAAGACCAAGACACAAGTCCTCCATTCTTATCGTTCATTCTTCTCTTGGTTTATTTTACTTTAGTATTCACACCATATGAGATCACTATAGTCATGAGATGACATTGAATTGAAATCATTGTAGGGATACGAACTTCTTCTTCAACAGTATCACTGAATCATAACTACACCAAGACCTTCTTCATGAGACAGTGGGGAGACATCGTTGTAATATCACTTAAACTTCTCTTGTTGTACCGAGATTGAGATCCACTCTTGACTGTGAGACAACACCGAATTTGTTTGCTGCAATTTAGTACCCTGATCTAAGCTCCTTTACCGAAACATTTTACTACATTCTTATCCGAGCTTGCTTCTGTGTTTCACCTCCGAAAATCTCAGAGATATTTGAACCTTCTCACTGTGCCAAAGATCCAAAAATGTCTTTTGTTCTACCCATCCAAAATCATAGAGATATGTGAAATATATCCTTCCACTATTCATGCGAAGTTTTGTCTTCATCACCGAAAAACTCAGAGAAGATGTATGAATTTTGTGTCTCTATGAACTGGGCCGACATTGCTATTTATAGTGGCTTTTCTGACCTATTAAGATGACATGTACTTATGAAGAGGTGTGTCTTTATATTGGCAAGCCAACATGAGATGGTCACCTTTTCTAGAAGCCGACATGAAGAGAGGATTGTGTACTTGTCATTGGAGGGTTATATAGACTTATATATAATTTACATATGCTCAGGAAGAGCTCTTCATACATGAAATTAACTCTTAGACTTTGAAAAAATCCTAAGGCTCTCAATGGGATCCATCTAGATAAAACCTTTCTCAAGAAACCCATTTACAAAATCAGAATTACAATGTCATTATGAAGACCGAACCTAGTTACATTTTACAACGGAGGGGGATACTAAATTTTCCACCACTAATCAAACATGGTGGACTCGACAGTATTTCAAAAAATGTGTGACCTTTAACACAATAGTGTCAGTGCTTATTACAAAAATTTAAACTTTATTTATAACATAATAAAGTTAATTGCATCATTACTAAAGTTTTTCTTAAATAAAATATTTACAATTTTTTTATTTTTTTTGTAAAAGAAAGGTTACAACAACATCCATCCCATGGCTTTTGCAGCTAATTCAAGATATTATGTAACATTATTAGTACTAGACCTAAACCAGTACAAGAATAAAACATCAGAATTTTAGACGACTAGTTTGTCTTTCAACTTTCCTTTTTGGAATGACTACTAAATGTTGTAACGTTCTAAAAGTTTTTTATAGACATTATACTCATAAAAAATTGTGTATGTACGTAAAAGAGATTTGGTACAGAAGGGCTACTGGACTCGAGTTCTTTTTTGAGCAAGCCAAATAGAATCAACTCTTAAATTTCTAATTGTAAATTGTTGCGCCAAGAGCATAAATTTTTCTCATATAAATATTTACATTATATTGTTAAAAAATAAATGTGTCTCTCTAAATTGTTTGTTGGTTTTCTCAATTTGGGTTTCCAAGGTAAATCTTTGTGTAATATGTGATAGCCATTATTTTACTTTTTTGTTTATTAAGAACCTATGTATCTTTTACAAAATTGTATAAGATTTAAAACCAAGATATAATACAGAGATTGGTGCTTAATAACAAGGAATGGCATTGACATCTCACCTCAAATGTTTGAAGTTACACATACCTTTGATGCACATGGTAATATAGGCGTCAATGCATTTATATGTATAGTACAAGCTAAATACCCATTAGTGCTTTATTTAGGTCTATGAGCATCAATAATTTTAAAACAAAAAGAATGGACTAGTACATGAAAATTATAGAAGCATGAGTGTACCATAAAACAAAAAATAATGACTCCATGCATAATATTTATATAAGCACAAGTGCATTATAAAACAAAAAAGATGGTGCTAATGCAGAATAATTATTAGGGAATCAGTGTGTTTGGTTTTGTGTATGCGCCAGGGTCTGTTAATTAAACACACACTCATACATCATACCATTATGAGAACCAAAAACAAAAACCTATGCAAGTCGAAAATTTTTAGCGATAGGGAACATCCATTATAACCTCTATTGTGAATCGTAGAGGTTGTAGCTTAAGGTTTTTTCAAAAAAAATCTCAAACTTGTAACACTAAAAACCTCCATGACAAGGTGTTTTCGTTGTAGTGGTTCCTCCTCACCCCAATTTCCAAGAAGATCACTCTTTTATGGGGTAAGATAATGTGGGACATGGAAACTCTTCATAGTTGAAGCTTTTTCTTTTATCTAAAATAAAAGAAATTATTCCATGTTCAAGTAAAGTCAACTAGTTCAATTGTTTAAGTTGGAAATTCACTAGTTTATGTCAATCTTTATATGCAGATTATTGTCTAGGTACATAAATTTGTGTTAACTATGACACAACTGTACTAGTCATTGGAATATGTGGGGTTAGGAGGAGTTATCCTTGCACTATGAGTATGGAGATTCACAATGACTCTCTTTATGCATTTATTGTGATGCACGATGAAAGTTGAATAGGATCTCAAAGCGATAGAGATAAAAATGTAAGTGTAGAAAACAAATAAAAGAAAATGAAAGTATTGGAACGACAACAATAGGCAAACCTTTATTGATATGCCAGATAGGAAGCAATGTTCACTTGCCTCTTCAAGGGGGGCCTCCAACTAAATACAGCTTCAATGTAATAGTAATCACTTGAAACCTAATTACATAGCTTACGCCATTGTAAATAGTTTATAGCTCGTTAAAACCCTCACCACATAGCGAACCTTCATTAATAAGCATACAAAAACTAACTGATGGGCCATCTTTAAAAGGACACCTTGCATTTATTGATTACACACTCTAACTATAAAGTGGACATTATTTAGTAGAGATGGCCACCATACATTAAGTAAAAACCTATTCCACCAAATGTTGTTAGCAGCATTGGAATTTTACTGGTTTAATTTGTAAACCAACCAATATTTGAAACTCATGTAGTCTGGAGGAGACACAAAAAAAAAAGTCAATCCCCTTTAAGATTTTGTGTGGCCTAGGCCAGGTGCAATCCCAAGTGATTTTGATGTCTTAAATGCCCCTAGGTCATAGTTTCTCAAAACACATGTTAGTCCCACAAGTGATGAACATGTTAGTAAAATAAAAGTAATAGCATATCCCCATAATTAGAGGAGTCACGGTGGGACGTGAGCATTTTCTCATTTTAAAAAAATGATGTACTCAAGAATAGTGATGAGAAAATTGGTTGAAGATTGTATTTGGTTCCTATAACTCATCTTCACATCATGTATCCTTCCATTGGATCGAGACTTCTTAGATTATTTGTTTGCATATATAGTTTTGTCATTTATTTGAAATGGCTTAAGGCTACAACCAAATGGACCTTTTGTCATCCATATTTGGGAGGATGGATTGGAATCAATGAGTCTTGCCACTTTTTTCAAGCATGACACATGAAATATTTGGTGGTTCTTAGAGTGGGTTGGAAGAGCTAGTTTATAGGAAATACGGTAAATACATTTGAGTAGTACAACGTCCAAAAAGCTTAGGTGCTAACTTATGGTTGCTCTTCTCCTTATGTGATGATTGCTTATAGGCTAGAGCTAAAGGAGCACATGATCCCCTTATTCAAAGTGGTGCTTGGATTGATGTTGATCAACTTGTTGCTTATTTTATTTGATTTGAATTCGAATTTAATTAATCTCTCTTCAAAATTTTGTGAAAAAAAAAATACTTGGAAAAGTTGAAGTAAATAATATACTCAAACACTGAAGGTAAAAAACCAACGGAGGCAAACCAAGTCATTTGGTTAGCATTCCAAGGTCAAACTATAATATATAATGCATGTTTGATGCAAAGAAAACCAATGAGAAATGGGGAAAAAGAAGCTTGTTAAAAAGAATAGGTAGTAACAAAGGGATGAAGGATGAGGCATGTCCAAAGATCAAAGGATGAAGGAATTTTAAACCTATCCGCCATGAACAAAGATTCTCTATGATAAAGTGATCTATAAAATTCTTCCAATAAGAAAGAATACATAAAAACTATGTTACCATTTTATAAATCACCCTTTGTGTAAAAACTCTTCAGCATAAACAAAATTCATCTTTGTTGATTTTCCAAATTTGGTTTTCCAAGGTGAATTCCATTATTTTTATATGTGATTGAGTATTATACTTTATAGAACTTTTTTGTTGTTGTTGTTTTTGTTATCATTTATAGATAGAATTGAATGATCATAAAAGGTTTAATGTAGCAAATGTACATGGGAAATATCATATAATAACAAGTCTTGGTGTGTTTACTTGATATATAAATTATATTCCTCAAATTAGTAACAATATTAAATATTCATTGTGTTAATAAATCATTAGAATCATCTGTTTGTATTTAAACCATTGTTAAATATAAAATAAGGTGTTTTTGCATATCGTTGATTGCTTGAAGTAATAAAATAAATGACCAAATACGAAGTTGATCCATTGTTGATTTGAAGCAATTCATTACAATGGAGTATGTCATTCATGTTAGGTCTATAACTGTAAAGATAGAGTAGGTGTTTCTACCTCAAAGTTGTTTCTCACAATTTGGAATTGGCCTTGGCATCATAAACAAATAAACCAAGCCAATCAACCCTTAAATAAAAGTTAAAATAGAGTTTAATTATAAGTATTAAACATTTCTTGAAGAAGCTTGATCTTGTAACTTGATTATGGTTGCAATGCTCTAGATAGAGTCCATCATCCTTGTCATATAGTAAAAAACATGAGAATATGTTCGCTTAACTTGATACAAAAAAAAAAATTACTTATGTGGTCATGTTGATGGGATGGATGGGCCATAGGTACATTATTTATGGATTCTATGGTATCAAAGCATATGAATCCATGACCTTTAAGAAGCTACCAACACTTTGAGGAGAAAGTAGGACCAATATAGAAAGCGTGGAAAAGAGAAAGGATGGGAGATTTAATGGCTACAAATTCAAGGATTTAAGATGAGAATCAATAATTGGAGTAGATAGTAGAGTTCAAAAGGACCTTGATACTTCTATAAATTGATACATTTATTAAAGGATCATTTTGTTGAATGTAGGGACACCATTTTTATGGAAAATTAGAACAAGTGGCTTCAACATGAACCAATGTTGGTTGTATGGTTAAAAAAAATTCAAATATGTAAATCCACACAAATGGCTTAGCTTTTCACCTTCATAATATGCTTTAAAACTCATGCTTGAACTTACCTTGTGTGTTTGACTCTCGGTTGTTGACAATTTAATCATGACATTCCCTAACCTAGATACCCCTTTTGTGGTTGCATTCAAAACCTTACACACTTGTTGTAGCTTTTTGTTTCCTATATTTATTTGGAATTAGATAAATTTTGTGGTAAGATCCTCCTCACTCCCATGTTTAAGAATATCACCTTTTAAGGTACAAGGTAGCATGTGCTATTGAATTCCATGCAACATAATAACTCTTTGTAACTAAAGTTTTAGTTTCGTATGCAAAATAAAAGAAATGATTCCATGTTCAAGTAGAGTCAATCAGTTCAATTGTTTGGGTAGCCAATTTACTAGTTTGTATCAATCTTTATATGCAAATTATTATTTGGGTACACAAAGTGGAGATGGTTATGACACAACTATGCTAGTCATTGGAATATTCAAGGGAGCGAGTACTTCTCCTCACACTATAGTAGGGAGCTTCATAACAAATCTATTGATGCATTTTTGTGGCGTGCCTTGAAATCTTAACAAGATATTGAAGCAATGTAGACAAAAATGTAAGTGTAGCAAGAACATAAAACAAAACTAAAGTATTGGAACAAAAATAATAAGCAAACCTTTATTAATATTCTAAATAGGAGGCAATGTTCACTTGCCTCTTTGAAGGGGAACCTCCAATTGACCAAATATCCAACATAATGTTAATCACTTAGAACCTAATTGCATAGCTCCTACTACTATAAATAGTTTATAACTCACTAAACCCCTCACCACATATTGGACTTCCATTAATAAGTCTACAAAAACGAACTAACAAATTGTCTTTATGAGGTCCCATTAAATTATTGATTACACACTCTAACTACCCAATGAACATTATTTAATGGATATGGCCACTTTACATTAAGTAACAACCCATCCTCGTAGTTAGGAGAGTTAGAGTGTGACTCCAACATGTCCTCCCCATTAAAAGGAAGTGTTGTACTTGAGATTGGAGATGAGGAGATTGGTTGAGGATCATGGGTCCCAATGTTTCATCTTCGTGCTATGTATCCTTTCATTATATCAGGACTTTCTAGATAGTGCATTAGCATAAATGGTTTTATCGGTTGTCCAAAACAACCTCAAGCTACAACCAAATGGGCTTTTCAACATCCAATTTTGGGAGGTTAATTTAAACTCGATAAGTGGGCCCACCACTTTCTTCAATCATGACACATGAAATATTGGGAGGGTCTTATAGTGCATTAGATGAGCTAACTTGTAAGAAGCATGACCCATACATTAGAGTGTAGTATAGGGTACATAAAACTTAAGTTCTAACCTCTAGTGGCTCTTCTACATTAGTGATGCTTGCTTATAGGGTTGGTGACAAAGGATCACTTGATCCTCTTCCTCAAAGTGGTGCTCAAATTGATGTTGATCTACTTGTTTCTCCATTATGTGATCTAAAATGGATTTGTATTAATGTATATTCCCAATTTTGTAAAAAGGAAATCCTTAACAAAGTTTGGTGTCAACAATCAATTTGAACACCAAATGCCAAAATCGAACAAAGGAAAAATGAGTCACTTAATGGTTGGCATTCTAAGGACAGATTATAATAAAAGATGTTTTCTTGATTCAACGAAAACATATGAGAATAGGGGAAAAGGAATATTTAGAAGAAGAATGGACAGTAACAAAAGGATGAAGGATGAAGTATGTTTGAAGATCAGAGGGTGAAGAAATTTTAAGCTTATCCACTTTGAACAAAGTTAATATCTAAGCCAAAGCAATCTACAAAGTTCTACTGGTGAGTAAGAATACAAGAAACTCTATTTAGATTGAATAGGTCACTGCTTGTTAAAACTTCTTCAGCATAAATAGAACCCACCTTTGTTGATCTTCCTAATCAGTTTTCCAAGATAAATTTCATTTTCTTGGTGTGTGATTCTATCTCTATTCTATAGATGATTTTTTTTGTTCAGTCGTAATTCTAGTTATCATTTATAGATGTAATGAATGGCCATAAATGATTTAATGTTGCATATTTAGATGGGTAATGTGATAGAATAATGAACTTTGGTGTGTTTACCTATTATACAAACCACATTCCTCAACCAAGTAACAAAAATATTAAATGGTGGTTGTGTTAATAAATCATTAGAATCATCTGTCCCTGGATAAATAGTAAATAAAGCTAAAATAAATTGTTATGCATCACATTGATTACTTGAAGGAATAAAACAAATGGCTAGAGATGTGGTTGAACCATTACTAAGTTGGAGCAATTCATCATCAACATAGCATATCATTCATGTGGGTCACATAGATGTATAGAGAGACTAGGCATCACGACATTAGAGACATTTCTTATAATTGGGAAGTGACCTTGGCATCATGAACAAATAAACCAAACTAATCAACCCTCAATACAAAGCTAATAATAGAGCTTCCATTATGGGTAATGAAATATGTTTAAGGAATATTGATCTCAAAGCTTGATTGTAATTGTAGTAATCTAGAAAAAGTTTATTCATACTTGTCAGAGAAGAGAAAGCATAAGAATATCTTCACTCGATTTGAAAGAGACACAAAATTTATTCCTGATGGGACATAGGCCTACCATTTAAAGACCATAGGGTATCAAAGTAGTTGAATCCATGACCTTCAATATTTTTTGAACACTTTGAGGACAAAGAGACCCAACATGGGTAAAGCATTGAAAATATAAAGGTTTGAAGATTTAAGGGTCGTTAATGTGTCAATATAAGAGTAGAATCAAGAGTTGAAGGAGAGGATAGTAGGGTTGGAAAAGGACCATGATATTTCTTCAAAATTGATGTCTTTGTTAAAGGAAAAAAAATTTAGATGTTGAGACACTCTCACCACTATTATGGAAAATTGGAACGAGACCAAAGTTCAAGTCATGCAATTTGAAGAGAAGGTATTTTAGTGGGATGATTGGAAAGAATAAAGGTTCACTTAGATGCCATCTTATCTAGCCCAGTAATTGGTAGAAAAATAGGAAGCACTTCCCAAGTTATAGGTAGTTGTCCAAGAGATTAATTCAACATGAGGACCTTTCATTTCTACCACAAAAGCCAACATTGTGATTGAGACAAGCATTATAAGCTCACCCTCTAAATATCGTTCGCAATTGTTTCAAAATATCCCTTAGTAATTTTGAAAATCATACGAGGGGTATAGTTCCAAGTTAATGAGACAAATGGGCTATGATGGCCAGGGGTTGGGGAAGAAAAGCCAGGGAATATAAACATCATTGTAGCTTAACATAGGGTCAACATGAAGACCTAGATTCTAGCGATGAAGAGGAAGTGAGTGAAATAAGTTCATCTTTTAAAAATTTAACTTGAGATTTGACCACCAAGATAACCTTTGTCAAGGTGATAGGGGATTGAATAAAAGAAAGTCCATTTTGGTTGAATAAAAGGCCACATACAATGGAGTATATAGCAAAACAATTACTCCAACATGTTTGTGGTGTCTTGAAAGATGGGAACCAAGGGATGTTTCCACCATCGAAAACTATGCCAATTCTCATAGGACCAAGCAAAAAAGTTGGTGGGCATAAGCACAAACTGAAGAAGTTTGGTTTGTTTCTATTATGAGAAGAAAGGCCACAAGGTCAATGATTGTTTTTATTCTGGTGCAAGTTCCTTTTGTGCTAAAAAAGGCCACCATGTGACTACCCATCAGAAGAATCAAGGCATTACAAAAAGGGAGAACAATAACAACAAGAGAATGCCAAGTATCCCATGTAGTTACAGGAATTTTTTCCAGTGTTTGAAGCTAAATGGACATTAAAAAGTCAAGTATCAAAGGCACCATCCATAGTTGAATATTGGAAACTACACAACCAAGATATAGTTTTGCAGAGTCAAGGCTAAAGGAAAAATAATAGATTCCTTCACCTAAAAACCAAGGAGTATAAATCACTGAAGGAAATCTAATATGCAAGGTTTTCAAACATGTAGAGTGTTGTTTTAATTTATTTTCATAAATTAGAACATAAGTTTTGTCAATTTGGGAGTTTGTAAACTTAGAAGCACATCACTATATGTGAAGAGCTAGTCTTAATTTGCCAAGTCTATCCAATGGAAAGATTCAAACTCTAGATTGCAAACTCAAGGAAAACTTATAATTAATCAATATGACAAGAAAGTAACTAAATTATCTCCTCTAGCCTAGACAACAAAATCTGACATTGGCATAAAAACAAGGCATGAGAATCTAAGCCTTGAGAAAGGCCCACACTATAATGCTCTTTCTACTTATGTAAGTTGTTAACCAAAGAACATATTCTAAGCACACATGCTTGAAATGGAAACTAATTTGAAGCAAGGAAAACATAATTGATTCAAGCTTGAATTGGTTTTTTAAGCATGCATTAGGGTCAATATAGGTAGAAAATTCGGTTTTAGAGGCTTTAACCAAAGAAGCAATTCTAAGCACACATGCTTGAAATGGAAACTACTTTAAAGCAATGAAAACATAATTGATTCAAGTTTGAATTGGTTGTTTAAGCATGAATTAGGGTCTCTACTAGTAGAAAATATGGTTGTATAAGCTTTAGCTCACTCCCTTAGGTGGCTCAAGCAATTGCAATAATACTCTATTAGACCCTTGATATTTTACTTAATCAAGCAACACTAAACTTGACTTTCCAAAGCAATACCAATTCTATATAAAGGAAACTAAATAAATTCATGAACACTACAACAATTAAACTATGATCAATGTCAATTGGGTTTAACTTTGGTGGTTAGGAGGAATAATTGGGATCCTCCCCACCTAAGTTCAATTCCCACAAGTGACATGATGAGCTTTGATATAACGGCTTCAAGCTTAGTTATTGAGACTGAATAGTCCCTCAAGGATTGGTACATGTATATTCCTCATATGAAATATAAAGGTATTTTACATATGAAGAAAAACAAATTAAACTACGATGAAAGAGTTATAAGGATGCAAATCAACAATGAATTTGTGAACAAAAGAAAGTTCAATAATTAGCATATAAATAAACAAACTAATGATAAATGAGAACAAATATTAATTGGCACATTTAAATATGAAAATAGAAGAGAAACCACGTATATGTATACCAACACTTTAGTTACAACAATCCATAGTTATGCACGACGAAAAAGAGAATGTGTAGGTTAGGAAATGGGGGCCCTCTAATGCCTCAACTTGCACACTTAAATACTATCAGTTGAAGGAACTCAATATGGTTGCATTTATTAATAAAAAGGAAGCTTGAAGCAAGGCTTCAATTGAGAACTTTTCTAAGTGTGAGGATGACAATTAAAACTAAAATCTAATGGTACCTTTCAAGATTCACATGCTTGCATATTTATACATCACAAAAAAGAAACTAAATGTTGATAACTCTTAACCCAACCAACTAATTTCTATTTTAACCATCTACGTAGATCATATTCGACCTATAGAAAATTGTGTAGAATCGAGAGCTCATGAATTATGGACAGATTTCCTTGCCAAAATAGTGCATCTTCCTATTAACTAACTGAATTAACCATGCATTGATTGGGCATGTTTGAGGGATTTTTCACTGAAAAAATAGGAACAAACCATCTAAGGAACTGTTGACAGTGTTGGATTCTTCCAACATACAAGGGATCTCCCCGATATGAGATCACAATTAGACCTCACACCGTTTGGTGTAGGAGTCTCATCCATAAATATGGCCCGGCTATGATTAACTTATAAATTTTCCTTAGCTTAATCAATTAGCATGAGAGAGTAGCGTGCATGTGTTTTTTGATGAGCAAGACAGTGTGCCTTATGAAATGTTCAATTGTAGATGTATCAAGATTCTTTCACTACAAGGAAGAGAAAGTGGGCCTCTAAAATAAAAGTAATAGAACTAACCTAGTGGAGATGCACGCACATAAACAAGGAAGAATCGTTAGACATCAAGGGAAATAGTTCACATAGATGCAACAATCATTAAAATTGTCATAACACATTTCCAACAAGCTGAGCACCAAAGTCATTGAAATAGTTCAATTACTTCGGTACATATGAAATCGAACATAAACCATAAACATTAGAGGAATAGTCTCAAAACATCCATGATCCATGCATGAGAATGTGTTGGCCTAATGGCTTCAAGTATTAACCAAAAGTTCCAAGATACACAAGTATAATGAGCATCACTAGCTCCAATAGTGGAGCATTAGAGCCATTATGTACTATATCTATCTCTCTAATGCCTTGTGGGAGAAGCCAATGTTAAAATCCCTTTGCTTGAGTAATAAGGCTCCTTTTATAACTTGAGGCATGACCTTTCATATTCTTATGACTCTTGAGTTTCTCTTATTACTTTTCAACTTCTAATGACCTTTGGACTTCTATAACTCTTGAAATTCCAAATGACTTCTAGAATTACATATGACTCTTGAAATTACATGTCTTTTGGACTTCTACACATGGCTCTTTTTTCCATACAATAATTACATCATGATTTCCACATCATCATGTGGTCAGAACATGACAAGTCACTAACATTGATGACTTGGATTCATAGTGGTTGATGACATGGACTTTCTTTGACAGATGACAAGGCTGCCACTTGTATCTTTGATCTTGCATGCAACTTCCATGTTGTTGATGTCTTTACCCTCCAAAGGGTCTTTGATCATATGGATTCCTTGGGCTACTTTGATCATCAGGATTTCAATGTTCTTCATTTGTTCTTGAATGCTTCCTTTGACTACCCTCTTTGCCCGATCTCTTCATGCATCTTTACCATGTTGTTTTAGAATACATGCAACAAAAATCACTCATG
Source organism: Pinus tabuliformis (assembly GCA_031772625.1). Classification (NCBI taxonomy): domain Eukaryota; kingdom Viridiplantae; phylum Streptophyta; class Pinopsida; order Pinales; family Pinaceae; genus Pinus; species Pinus tabuliformis. The sequence goes on along the minus strand of CM062807.1, from coordinate 284,691,111 downwards.
GAAGAAAACATCTGCCTAAGAAATATAATATTTTAACATGTTCCATGCAAATTTTATGTTCATGACTTAACAGTGCACTCAGGAAGAGAAAGGGGATATTTTGGGAGTAGGGCGCACTACCGAAGGGGAAAGATCTAAGTCCTTTGAGGCTTCGAGGTGTGCTCATGCCCTCAACTAGAGAGAGGAAGCCCAAGGAAGGGTGCAGGATGTAGGTCTGGAGAACGAAGGAAGACCATTAAGGCTTCCCAAATGTGTTTTGCACTCAAGGGAGACAGGAAGGTCATAGGGCATACTATTGAAGGTTGAAGGGACGAAGCTTCGGGCTTCCCAAGTGCATTATGCGCTCAAGAGAGGTTAGGAGGGCGTAGAGTGTAGTCTAAATTCTGAAGGGATTAGTTTGAAGGCTTCCAAAGTGCGCTATGTACTGAAGAGAGTCAAGGAGGGCGCATGGCGTACTGCCAAAGGTCAAAGGAATGATGATGTTGCTTCGATGATGCCCCTTGCACTCAACAAGGAGGAAGGCTTCCTTTAAGGATGCAATTTGGAACAAAGAAGAGGAATAATGTTTGGGAGTGCATTATGCACTCTTGGAGGGTGCACAGTGCGGGTCCTGACTAAGGCTTAATAGTGCACCATGCGCTCTCCTAGCCTTAGTCGAAATTTGTCTAAGTCTAGAAGATAGAACAAGGGGTGAACACAATGAGTTTAGACATAAAATCAAGTGCGACACATACCAACTCATTGATAAAACTTAGACAAGCTTGAACAATGAGGAATACACATCAAAACGCCAGTTTGCAAACACTCCCCAAGTACAATAAATAAAGTGTGTGTGACTGCGACCAAAAGTGTCGTTTTACAACAAACAAAGGTGTTATAACCATGAAGTGCACTAGAGATGTTATAAACAATGGATGACACTTAGGAATGACCAAAAACACTTGAAACATGTGGTGTGACTTGAAACGACACTTGACGACCAAAGCAACACTTGATGCGACAGTTTGGTAGGCTCCAAAATTTGAATGTAGTGAAATTTTGGAGGGTGTTGTGGCAGAGACAACGGGAAAAGAAGGAACAAAACCCAAGTTCTTGTTTTTTTCCATTTCACCGACATATACCTCAATGAAGGAGAAATTACTAGAACACCTTGTTTCATGTATGATGAAAACAATTTATTTTTTAAACCATAAATAGATTTTTTGGAGAATTGGTAACTTCAAAAGATCAATTGCCACTATTACACCAAATACAACTATTTCAAAAATGCCACAAATGGGCCAGTTACAACATGTCTCTAGATACTTGAACCCGTGCTTAGATGGCTCAAAATTTCTTCACCATACCTAGAAGAATTTTCTTGTCTCCACCCACCTATTAAGAGCTTACCCGAAGAAAACTATCTCCACTCTCGACCTTTGGGATTTTCTTGAGCCCACCTCAAACAGGATCCAAAATCTACATGCAGTCCAAATCTCCACCAAACAGGGAACCCACGACATCGTGATTATATAGGAAATGGCATAAGGTAAATCCCATGCATTATAAATTCCAAGAAATGGCATATTTCTTGAAACTTGTGTATTCCAGAAATTCCAGTTTGATTTTTTCTTGAATTATACTGAGAATTAAAATTGAATTCTATTCTCATAGCAACTTGTAATAATTAACTAGAGTGAGTTGACTTAGTTAACTTAGGAATTTCGAGTTGGAAGTCTTTCTGAAGTCATGAATATGTTCTCCCTATATTATAGGGGTCCAAGATGAGTTAAGTATAAGTTGTAATTAGTTAACTCAGTTTACTGAGTTCAGTCCAGTTAAATTAGTTCCAAATTGTTTAAGGAAATAATAGTGAGTTAACATTCAATTGGTGCACTAATGCATTAACTAGTGCTACTCTAGTTAACTGAAGATTCCCTCATCATAAACTCATGCATGTCGATTCTAAGAAAGACCCAGTTGAGACTAGAGTGCAGGGACATTGTACTATTTGTTGTAGAATTTTCTAAGTTGTACATATAGTGCATGAAATCATGAACTAATCCTTGAAGGGATTTCATAGATTTGGATGCACTGATTTCCCTTTAAGATGGGCTAATCAACCATAGGAATTGCGCAAGGGAATAAGGACTTGGAGAGCTCGTGAATTGGCTAGGTGTTGGCCAAGAGCTTGCTTGTGAGTTGGAGATTGACTTTACTGAGTGCTGGAATTTTTCTTAAGAGAACAAGCATTGTATTATCATCTTGGATTTCTGATTAATGCAATATAGATAGTGGGGTTTTGAGCTATGGCTTTCCCCAGATATTTATTGTGTTATGTGCCATTGATGTTCTTCCTCTTACCGATTATTGTTTTGCTCGATCTTTATGTGTTTCCATTGTAAAGAGTAGACGTAGATTCTTGTCTCTTTTTTTAGTATATTACATGAGCTTGTGAATCTATAGGATTATCTACATGGTATCAGAGCTAGATTTGTAGAAATTTTCTACATGGTATCGAAGCTAGAGCAAGATTGTTTTTTGGGCCGCAAGTTTGCAGAGAAGATATGAAAATTTTTGTGTAAAATTTTCAGAAACAAATAGCATATCTACATTCCTTGTGAAAAAATACCAAAATTCAGAAGAAAAAAAAAATCAGCCGAATTGGAGTTCGGATGAGGGAGATATCGTTGATTTAAAATCAACTCTTTTTTCTAGAAAATTTCGTGAGGGTGGGACAAATGAAACAAATTGGTGTGCTAGTCAATAACTTGTATGCACTTGAGGTACAAGATGCATGCAAAGCCTTGAGGAGCAAGGAAAATGTTAGAGACTTGGTGGTTGAGGGAGAGTAAATTACCTCTCAAAATGAAGCCCTAAAAGAAGCCTCAGAAGCAGCTTCAGGAAGTTGTGGAGCAACCATAACTAGAGAAGCTGAGAGGAGACCGAGTGGAGGCATCCACTCATGCAGAAACCTCCAGTAAGGGGAAATTTCAAGCCAAGTAGGAAGAGGGAGCACATGCAGCCATACCTCCAGGTGTGAGGTGGGGCGATGTGAAGTGCTAGTCCCAAGTGGGCTGAAATTGGGCAGGGTCCATTGAGTGGTTTTATCTCATGGATCGTACCTTGCTATGGGAGCCCAAAGTACATAGTAGTGGGAGGAATCAGTGGAATTGATGCAGTCAGAGATCAAAGTGACAAAGGTTAGAGCAATCAGATACTGAAGAAGTGTAGATAAGGGTTGACAACAATGCAGAAAGGCAGAGTCACAAAAGCGCAGAGTTTCAATCGACAGAGGCAATAACAGTCAGAGACTTTGATGACAGAGGCATCATTCTGATTCAAGTTGGATGTTTTTTTGTTTCTAGAGTTGCTAGAGCAAAAACATTAGAGAGAAGTGTTGCATGCAAAACATTCCAAAGGTTCAGGATCGTGATCGAGTTGAATTCCTTTCTTGTTGAGAGGGAGTGTTGAAACTAGCAACAATAAATGATAAAAATAGAATCCAAAAATTCCAATTTAATTTGTCCTTGAATTAAACTAAGAATTAAAATTGAATTATATTCTCATAGAAACTTGCAATAGTCAACTAGAGTGAGTTGACTTAATTAACTTAGGAATTTCAAGTTGGAAGTCTTTATAAAGTCATGTATATGTTCTCCCTATATTATAGGGGTCCAGGATGAGTTAAGTATGAGTTGTAATTAGTTAACTCAGTTTATTGAATTAAGTCTAGTTAAATTAGTTCCAAACTGTTTGAGGAACTAATAGCGAGTTAACAGTCAGTTGGTGCACTAATGCATTAACTAGTGTTGCTCCAGTTAACTGAAGATTCCCTCATCAGAAACTCATGCATGTCGATTCTGAGAAAGACCCAGTTGAGACTAAAGTGCAGGGGCAATGTACTATTTGTTGTAGAATTGTCTAAGTTGTACATATAGTGCATGCAATCATGAACTGATCCTTGAAGGGATTCCACAGTTTTGGATGCACTGATTTCCCTTTAATATGGGCTAATGAACCATAGGAATTGCGCAAGGAAATAGGGACTTGGAGAGCTGGTGAATTGGCTAAGTGTTGGCCAAGAGCTTTCTTATGAGTTGGAGATTGATTTTACTAAGTGATGGGATTGTTCTTGAGAGAGCAAGCATTGTATTATCATCTTGAATTTTTTATTAATGCAATACAGATAGTGGGTTTTTGAGTTGTGGCTTTCCCCGGATATTTATTGTGATATGTGCCATTGATGTTCTTCCTCTTGTCGATTATTGTTTTGTTCGATCTTTATGTGCTTCCATTGTAAAGAGTAGAAGTAGATTCTTATCTCTCGTTTTAGTAGATTACATGAGCTTGTGAATCTACAGGATTATCTACACTTGGTCCACTTAGATGCAATAATGATTTTTTTCCCTAATGACTGGTTCCTTTCACTAGAATTTGTGTTATGATCATCAGGTGGTTCAATCTCCTATGTCTTGGGCACCTTACCCATAAGTGCCCAAGTCATTAGGTAAGTATGTTGGCACTCTCAAGTGAAGTGTTGAGACTCTTGGGCCTCCCAGCAGCACCAATAGATCACACATGTGCCAGAGCACTCCTTGCACCCATGACATTGTGCCACTTTCCACTAGATTTGATGATTCTTCAAGATGACAGATTTGTAGCCAACATGCCCCCAGGCCATCCTTAGCCCCTTATGAGGGATGATAGTTGATTCAGAGCCCAAATGAGGATGGTCTTGCCTTCATAGACTAGGGAGGGCTAATATCACATGGAAATCCCTCAACACTAGAGCAAGCCATTGAGGTTAGTTTGAGTCCCAAGACTCAAATCATGATTTTTACATGCTTCTACATCACATTTGACACCTCCTAGCAGTTGTACATGGAATTTAGAGCTACTCTATGCTTGACATCACCCTAGAAGCCTAGCAGCTCACATGTGTGGGCTTATTTGAGGATTTATGATGAGAGCCAGTGGGTTGGCTTGTAATTGAAGCATTTTTAGTGATTTAACTTGTATCTAGGGGCTTTTAGACTGATATCAGACATTGTCCTCCTCATATAAATAGATGAGAGGATCATTGTTATCAATCATCATCACTTGGACTAATTCGACCTCTCTTAGAGAATTTTATCCTCTTTGTATCCTTGGAAATATGTGATGATAATTTTATTTATTGGAGCTATATTCTTGTCTTTGGAGAAGTTACCTTGGATCAATGATTTGATTGTTCATGCATATTGCCATGTAAGTGAGCTTTATTGTTGAAAATTTTTTATTGTATGTCTAATGTATGGAATAAATTTATGATCAAGGGTTTTCTATTGCATAATTGTTATTGAAGATAAATTGTATGGAAGCTAGATCTCATTATTGCATGCATTACTCATGTATAATATGTGAATGTAAACCCCCTTGGTAAACATTAATTAGCTCTCCAAGTGAATTTTGATCCCTCACATGGATGATAGTTATGGTTTTGTTGTTAGGGCATCAAAGTATCCTCACTCCCTGGCAAGGTTTAGCTAATTTTAATCATCCATAGATTCCATCCACCCATAGGCATTGACTTTTTCTAATAGGTGATCAACCTTTACCTTATCCATAACTTTAATTTCTCTCTCTTTTCCTCTATTTCGACCTCCTTAAGGACAAGCAACCTCATGTATGACTTGGTGTGAATTTTCCTAGGAAGGAAATTTTTGGCATTGGAAGGATTCAACATCGAGAGTAGAAGTGGTTGCCTCAAAATCATTCCTCTTGGTGGCTAATCTCTCCATTTTTCTCCATAATTTCTCTTGCCCTAGCTATTTTACCCCAGGAGAAACCCTAGTTTGGTTAAACTTCAACTTGAGGGAATCTTGAAGGTTTCATGTGCCTTTTTTTAACTGATATTCATAGTTTGAAACCTTAGGACATTCCATTTTCCATGTTATTACTCAAACCCTAGGTATAGTGTGCCCTAATCAAGCTTATCTCTATGATGTGAATTGCCTTTTCATTATTGTTTGAGCCTTCCACTTAAGTTGAGATATCCCTTGGAATCATATTGTGTCACTTTAAACCTTTGAATTATCCTAGACTATCTCTTATAAGTGACCTAGATATTAGGACTCCTCCAATTGGTGAAAATCCATAAAGATAAGGGGTAGTAGTTATGGTGACAATGGGCTATTACCTTATTATTGTCACTTAGTCTGGTGCTTGCCTTGTAGGGTACCCCTCTACAAGGCCTGCTAGATTTGTGGAAATGGGCACGAAGGGAGATTTTGGGTGTAGGAATTTACAGGGTAAGTTCCTCAGATAGAACACCAGAGGACACCGCTCACAAACAGATCACAGATCAATGCACCAGTATCGTTGACGTGGTTAAAACCCTCAAAGAGGGAAAGAGTCCACGGCCTGAGCCAACGTAGCCACTTCAGGCAATTTATCAATAAAAGAATGAAAATTTACATAATCTTCTCTCATGAATGGTTAACCTACAAATGACCCTCCATGCTCTTTAAATAGAGATCATGGACCAATCGAGTGTTAAGACATGGATCAAATGTCGGTAATATCGAGGAGAGAATGAATTGTTAGATCACTTCATGTCTAGAACATATCGTGACCGTCGGATTGTAAGTTACAAAAGTACATAGTAAAGAAACACACTTTACCTAACTCTACACTCGGCCAAGTTATACTTAACTATTTCCTATGTGTCGGAATATCCTAACATCCCCCCTTAAGAACAACTTGGGATAGGATTGAAGGATGTAAAAATATGACACAATAGGAAAAGGAAGGAGGAACTAGAGCCTGTCCCCCCTTAGTGACAACTTCCTGAACTCCAACCATAAATCGAAGTTTAGTAAACTTCACCTCTGTGAGAGCCTTTGTAAAGATGTCTGCAACTTGATCATATGTTGAAAAATATTGCAATTCAATAACATGGTCATGAATGAGCTTTCTGATGAAGTGCATGTTTAGTTCAATGTGTTTGTTGCGCTGATGCTGGATTGGATCTTTTCATAGTTGAATGGCACTTTGATTATCACACCAAAGTGTACTCAAATGTTGCTGCTAAAAGCCAAACTCTGACAGGATCTGACGAAGCCACAGGGCCTCCTTACTAGCTTCTACGGGACCATGATATTCTGCTTCTGCTGAAGAAAGAGAAATGGCACTTGGTTTCTTGCAAGCCCATGTAATAGGTCCTGAAACAAGAGTGAACACATAACTAGCAGTAGACTTTCGATCATCAGGGTCACCAGCCCAATTGGAATCAGTGAAACCAACCAATAGGGGAGATGCTTCTCCACTGTAATGAATCCCAAACTGAATTATACCTCAAACATAACGAAGTATTCTTTTAGCTGCTTTCCAATGACTTTCATGTGGGTTTTGCATAAACCGAGTAATAAGGTCAACAACAAAGGAAAGGTCAAGACGAGTATGGGTCAGATACAAAAGTTTTCCTACAAGTTGTCGGTATAAGGTAGCATCAACTTCAAGGGAAGCACAAGTGACTGAAAGTTTGGCTCCAGACTGAAAGGGAGAAGGGGCTGGCTTACAATCTTCCATGTGAAAATGGCGTAGAAGATCACAGGCATACTTGGACTGGGAAAGGGAAATACTTTCCTTGGATTGCAAGACTTGAAGACCAAGAAAATAATGCAATTTTCCTAAGTCTGTCATTTCAAACTTCTTTTTAAGGTTGAACTTGACATGATTTATAAGGTTGGGATCACTACCAGTAAGGATAATATCATCAACATAAAGAACAAGAATGATACGAGACTTGCCCACTTTCTTGGTGTAGACAGTATTGTCAGAATGACACCTAGAAAAGCCAGTTCTAAAAGAAAGCTATCCATTTGGGCATACCAAGCTTGAGGGGCTTGCTTGAGATCATAAAGGGATTTCTTAAGCCGGCATACAAGGCTGGAGTCTGTTTGTATAAAGCCAGTAGGTTGTTCCATATAGATTTCTTCATGCAATGTTGGCATTATGGCTAAAGTGTTGTCCTTGATGGCAACCCATTCAGGTGATAGATCACTGTACTTCAAGTCAGCAGCAGAGGTTGATGATCAGCTATCAAATATTGAAGAAAATAAGGGGTACGCAGGTACACCTTACAGAAAGTGCGTACCCGCAGGTACACCATGCAGGGACCGCGTCCAGATACGCAGGCCAGCCGTTCAGGAGGTGCGTACCCCCAGTGCACACATTTCAAGGCAGAAAAAAGCACATGTGGGGTTTTCTTATGTTTTACTCTTGGTATTTAGCCGACGGTATTGGGTTATTATGGTGTCGGCTCGTGGTATTGATCCATGTTTTAAGGAAGAGCTCTCCTATATAAAGCAAAGGAGATCATTTGGCTTGAGCATGTTTTTGGTTGAATATCTTATGAGGGCTAGATCTAGTCTAGATCTAAAGAAGGCAAATCTACTGATGGACTGAGATCTCTTCGGCGCATGATCAGATCTGTAGATCTGACTGTCTGGGTTATTCTTGAAGTCTTGAAATCATTTATGGCCGAAGGTACGCAGGTACAGTGAAAGAAAAGTGCGCCGGTACGCAGGCTCAGAAGCGCTGCAGTTGCGGAGGTACGCAGGAAGTCTATTTGACACAGTGCGTGGGTACGCAGGTGCACAGTTCAGAACAGTGCGTACTGTACGCAGGCATTACATGGGTGAAGCTGCGTACTTCTCTTGAAATCAATTTAGCTGTTCATGTTTATCATTGCTGTGTTCTGGGTTTTGAAGTGATGTCTGGTTTCTGGTATTATGTTCTAATAACAGCAGTGATTGAGTGAATGAATATGATTAGCTTCAGAATTGATGGATCAGGTTCTTAATAATCTGATGGACTAGATCTGATTGATGACTCTCATTGTATATGTATTGATCTAGTGATTGGGTGTTTCAGAAGGTTGTTTGATTATAAGCTTCAATGTTGTTGTTGGGTCCAGTATGAAAATTGGATGAAATGTGGCCTTTCAAATTATGGGTTGTGCTTCAGTGTATCCAGTATGAAAATTGATGAAACGTGGTACTTGGAGGAGAGAAGATTGTAGGCCGGCGCCTACGTACTAGTATCTAAGCTAGTACAAGAGCTAAAGGAAATCTTTGGAGCATTGTAGCAGGTAGTAGCCTGCGTACTAGTAAATGGATCGGCTAGTACAAGAGCAAAGGGGGTTGTAGCTCCCGTACTGGTATAAGACTGCACCAGTACAAATATTGTAAAAGGATTTTCTTATTAAGAAGAAGATTGAGATGACTTGCAGCAGGTGGTTTTCTCCCGCATTGGGTTTCCACCTTATATCATTGTGTTCATGTGTGTGCCTTATGTGTGATGATCTACTTTATGTTACTGCATCTGTTAACTGATAATATGGTTGATAATGTTCTAATGACTCATTGAAGATCAATTAACTTAATCATAAGAAGTTGTGGAAGTAGCATATATGGATCTGATTATGGAAATGAAAAAGTTTTATTAATGTGATAATATTGATTCACCCCCCCCTCTCAGTATTATTTCCAACAATGTCTCCATCCAAGAAGGTAGATTTAATATCCATCTGATGGACTTCCCATTTGATAGAGGCAGCAAGGGAAAGAATAAGTTGGATAGAGTTCATTTTGGCAACATGGGAGAAGGTTTCAGTATAGTCAATGCCTTCAACTTGTGAAAAACCCTTAGCAACAAGACAAGCTTTATGTTTATCAACTTTTCCATCTGGGCCATACTTGGTTCTGTAAACCCGTTTGCATCTAACAAGTTTTCATCCCTTTGGAAGAGGAACAAGATCCCATGTATCATTTGCCAATAATGAACGATATTCTTCATTCATAGCTACATCCCAATCTGGATGGCCTAAAGCTTCTACAAAGGTGTCAGGATCATAATTCGCTGAAGCTTGAGCCAGTAAAGAAGAGGCTCTATCAAACTGAGAATGTGTGCGACATTGATCTCTAGGACCACCGACAAGAGCACTTGCTGCATCCCGAGTAGCATGGATCCATTTTGGAAGCTGAGGAGCTGAAGGAGGATCCTGAAAAGGTGGGGGAGGATTGTCATCCTCACTGTCATCATCTGAAGAAGAAATATTTTCAGAAGTAAAAGGGATAGAGAGGTGGCACATTCGCTGCACTAGGCTCGTAGGCCAATATATTTTCAGAAAACTTTACATCTCTTCTAATGATAACATTTTTGGACTTAAGTGGAATAAGTCTATATCCTTTGACATCTTCAGAATATCCAACAAAAATACATTTTTCACTCTTAGGTTCTAAAGCTTTATGTTTCTTTTCTGGAATATGGGCCCATGCTTCACTTCCAAAAACACGAAAGTGACTTACATCTGGTTTAATTGAGCTCCATGCTTCTTCTGGAGTGATTTTCTTTAAAACCTTCATAGGAGTGCGATTTACTATGTAATTTGCACAGTTAATTGCTTCTGCCCAAAAACTAAGACTAAGTCCTTTAAATTGAAGCATACAATTATCCATTTCCTTTAAGGTGCGATTCTTCCTTTCAGCTACACCATTTTGTTGTGGAGTATATAGAATAGTATGTTGCATTTGAATTCCATTCTCAGTGAAAAAGTTGATGAATTTGTTGTTAACATATTCTCCGCCATTGTTCTTAGCTTAAGAATTTGATGTCTAGATTGTTTTTCAACAAAGGCTTTAAAGGCCAAGAACATGTTAAATACTTCACTCTTGAGTTTTAAGAAGTATACCCAAGTGCATCTGGAGAAATCATCAATGAAAGTTAAGAAATACTTGTAGCCAGAGAATGAAACAACTGGAAGTGGACCACATAAATCACTATGCACAAGCTTTAAAGGGGCTGAAGCGTGCCAAGAGGCACGTTTTTCAAAACTATCCCGGTGATGTTTTCTGAGTACACATCTGGAACAAACACCATCTCTGCAAGATACCATTGGAAGACCAGTCACCATATTTTCTTTACATAGATTCTGCAGGGAGCGATAGTTTAAGTGACCAATCACTCATGCCAAAGTTTGCTCACTTCATCGTTATGAGCAAAAAATACCGAGGGAAGATTTGATGACCCAAAGTTGTTAAACTTATACAACCTTGTAGAATCATCAGCAATGCCAGTAGCTAAAATCTATTTAAGATCTCTTAGGTCCTTAATTACAACATCGTGAGGTGAAAATTCAACGATTTTACCTTCACCTGAATGAGTTATATGATATACGGATAGAAGGTTGTAGGATAAGCTTGGAACACATAATACATCATTAAATTGACCATTGTCTATATGAACAGTTCCAGTCCCTACAATACTAAGAGATCTATCATCACCAACATATATATTTTTGGTGTTACAATCATTTAACAAGAAAACATGGCTTTGTTTTTGGCCATGTGATAAGAAGCTCTAGAATCAATGAGCCACTCATGAGATTGAGAAGAAGAAGATACATTTAGTGCATAGCCAGACCGAGATGCTTGACAACCACATGCAAAAAGTGTTATTCCTGAAGATGAAGTTGAAGTTGAAGAGTGCTCCAAATGGATGTTATGCTTCTTCATTGCTTCTTCCAAGGCTTCCATCTTCTTAAAGCATTTGGATTCTAAGTGGCCATCTCGATTACAAAGGTGGCAATGTCTATCAGTCTTATTCCCTTTATTTTTATTTGCCTTATCATTTTGTTGAAATGATTTTTCATTTTGAGACTGAAATTGCTTAGGACCCTTGTTTGGTTTAGGACCATTCTTTTTAGGATATGGCTTCTTAGGATTCTTTGAATTTGGTTGCTGCTGAGAAGCTAAGGCTTTCTTAGAAGAGTTTCCAAGATTAAGAAGACCAAGATGTAAGAGTTTTTCTTGTTCTCTTATTAAAGAATCACAAAAGGCATCAAAGGAAAGGGACTTGTAGTCTTGTCCTTGAGAAATGAAGGCTTCTCTTGTAGAATGGAAGGTGGAAACAAACACAGAGTAGGTTGGTCCCAACTTAGTAAGAATGGAATAGATAAGGTTACCATCTTCTTTCTTAACCTTAACACCTTCAAGAGAAATCTAAGGGTCTTGAACTTGGACAAAAAATCTTCAATAGAAGAAAAATTATTGGGGTCCAATGTAAGCAACTCATTTTCGAGTTGATGGGCTCTAAGTTCATTTTTAATTCCAAAAACTTTAGTGATCTGTTTCATTGCTTCATTAGGAGTATCAAGTTCTGCGATATGGAATCTAAGGTCTAGAGAAATAGACATCCCTATCAACCCACGTGCTTGATCTTGCCTATTTTCCCATTTGGTTGCCTTCTCATCATCTTTCGGTTTGGTTTCTTGGCCTGAGGCTATTCTATAAAGACCTTTACATCTAAGTAAATCCACAATGTAGGACCACCATTGGAAGTAGTTGGTGCTGTCAAGAATAACTTGGGATGGAATTTCCATTTTAACAGAAAATGAAGCTATAGATGTTAAAACTAAGTGTTCCAATGGAAAGAAATTGAAAAATTAGGCTGATTAAAAAAAATGACTCTAAAAACGGCTTCTGGATGAAGAAGTTATGGCTTTTTGAAGAAAAGTTGTTGAAGATGCCGACGAAGTGTGGGAATGTGTGGAAATGAATGATAATGTTATATTTAAAAAATAAAAATAAAAATAAAAATAAAATAAAATCCGTCCCTTTCCAAACTTAATCTAATTAGCTCAATTAAAAGGTTAGTAATTTTTGGAAAAGAGGAAGGGGTTTTTTTTTTAGTCACTGAAGCTTTAGGGTGTGTGCTTACTTGAGAAAACTCATTTTTTGCCTACAAAACAAAAAACACAAAACCCAACACGGACATAAAAAAAAAACAAACCTTACGGTTTGAAGTTAGGTTTAGCCGGAAACTAAATATTTTCCTCAATGTTTCTGATTTAGATCACACTAAGGCACGGCGGAAAAGAGCATACGCATGATAAAAATCCTTCCTTTCTGTTTCTGATTTGCCCAGATCTCACAGAGTTGCAAGGCAAAGAGCATACATAGAAATGAAAGTTATAGATCCAATAATAAAAAAAACAAAGAGCTAAATAAACCGAAATAAATAGAGAGAAAATAACTAAAAACTGCAAATAAACACTGTATACCTACAGATCTTAAAAATGACGTAGCTAGGGCTATCGAAAACCTTTTCGCGTCAAAAAAAAGGGGTTCCTCACTGGAACAGATGCTCCTAACACAATATAGCAGTCCTCTTGGCCTGAAAGCAGTCAATAATAGTAGATCTAAGAAATGACAGTCAGATGCAGTTCTACCGGCTTCATATTTGGATCACCAACGGATGCAACCCTCAAATAGCTCTGATACCATGTTGGAATTTACAGGGTAAGTTCCTTAGACAGAACACCAAAGGACACCGCTCACAAACAGATCACAGATCAATACACCAGTATTGTTGATGTGGTTAAAACCCTCAAAGAGGGAAACAGTCCACGTCCTAAGCCAACGCAACCACTTTAGGCAATTTATTAATAAAATAATGAAAGTTTACATAAGCTTCTATCATGAACAGTTAACCTACAAATGAACCTCCATGCTCTTTAAATAGAGATCATGGACCAATCGAGTGTTAAGCCATGGATCAAGTGTCGGTAATACCGAGGAGAGAATGGACCGTTGGATCACTTCATGTCTAGAACATATCGTGACCATCGGATTGTAAGTTACAAAAGTACATAGTAAAGAAATACACTTTACCTAACTCTACACTAGACCAAGTTATACTTAACTATTTCCTATGTGTCGGAATATCCTAACATGGGGTTCTTCAAAATGTTGGTTTAGAATTGAAACAAATTTCTTTGAAGGTTTGATTTCCTCTAGAGTTACTTTGTCAAATCCATTGTCATGAATGTCCTAAAATAATTTTGTTCCTTATATTATGCTTGTGAAATATTTATCATCATGGCTAAAACAAAAACCCTTGAGTTCATAGTTTTCCATTTCAACCCATGTTAACTTATGGATCATGAGGGTTGACATAGGCTATGGGGGAGGCATTATAGTGGAGCATGAGCTTGGAACAAAAGTAGGCAATTCAGATTGGGCACATGCCACAACTTGTGCATGTTAAGTAAGCAAAGACGTCTTATATTTTTTTCTTTGCTTGAAAACTCATAACTCACCCAATTACTATACCTCACAGTGGATGATAACCTCATAGTATTTCACTTAAAATTCTATATTACCATTCAAAATGATGTTTGATCCATATCCCCATTGTACATGATGGACCACAATGCTCTATTCTCTATCAATATTTTTTTATTAAGTCACCCTTTTAGTGACCAATGTATCCCGTTTTATTTTTAAATTTTTTTACCTAGTACGTGTAAGTAATCATTTGGTGCCTTCTCTAATTATAATAGTCCCTTAACTCCTTCGTCGGCTTCATCTGACATGGTTATTATACCATGTGAGTTTTAAATGCAAAAATATGGACATGAATACACACATAAGAATGAGAGATAGTAGTTTAATTCATTAGATGTTCAATGTCAAATCGCATAGGTGCATGTTTTGGTTGTGCTTTACATTCCATGACATCTTATACAAACTCTGCTTATATGCACCAACTTTCCATAGAAAAACCATCTAATGGCTTTTCTACTTTTACCCATCTTGGAAGATAATCTGAAATTGGATTAGGTGATTTCTTCCTCTTTTCCAAAATAAAATAAAACAAAAATTAGGACCGTGTCATTGCTTTGCAAGGTAAGACTAGGTCTTGAAACAAACATGTTTCCAATATCTCTTCAAGTCATGAATTATTCTTCATATGTAACTTAACATAATGAACATAACAACACATAATCCATGCAGGCACAATGAAGAGCAAGATAAAAGGTTTGTTGACGGATTTCACCCCTCCTAGGTTACATCTTCGGACCTATCAACATGACTAGACAACTCATATATTCGGTATCAAATGAAGTACATAAACATTTGTTGCAGGTAAATATGTGTATATTACCCCTACAAGGTAATTTCCTCCTACAAAGAACTCTCACAAACAACATCAACTCAAATCATCTCCTACAAAGATGGCATACTTCAACTAAAATGAACCAAAAAGAGCATGTGAACACTTCAATTCCACATTGAAGCACTATTTTGGAGAATTTGGTATCTACGAATAAATACTAATTCCCTAGATAAGTAGCCATATCTAGAACAACAGTTTAAAGTGTTTTAGTCTTTTCCTATAAGCAATAGATAAGATGAGAGGATGAGAAGACCTACTTGTAATTCTGCTTTCCTCTCGTCTCCTTTGTATCGATCCCGTCGCTCCTTCCCGTACTTAATACGCTTGAGAAGTACCTGTAAACACAACAAAAAACAAAGAATCGATCAAAGAAAAAGATCTATTGAATATAAGTAAAAGGAATCAGATACAATTCACACATATAAGCATTATAAAAAAATATAAACATATGGAGAAAGGTTCAAACACTTTATTGAATAGAAGAATGAATTACAACCATTGGTGTCTGATTCAAAGCCATTCCCCCAGCTTGGATCCCATCCACATCACATCAAAAGCATGACAAACTTGTAGCATTACAATACTTGCTTCAAAGCCAAATCTCATAGCAACATTATCTCCTTACAATTCAACATAATCCAGCTCCTGATCACTTAGATGAGTGGTCCATTTATAGGAAGATGAAGGAGGTTTTGTCATAAATGGTGGCATTGAAAGGCCTTCCATACTTAGAATTAGTTCCATGGAGGAAGGGATGAGAGGATAGGATGGACCTTAACTCATTCCTCATCCATTTTCAGGCTCATAGGAGTTGATAAGTGAGGGAACCTTCTAGATGACTCCAAAATATAAGAATATTCCCCAAACCGTATGTGAATTTCGCTCAATCTCGCCCAGCGCAGGTGAAAGGAAGCCTAAGTGCTTTGCAGAGCACCCTGGCATGGACTTAACTACTCTGCAGCGCACCCTTACATGGGCCTACCTGCACTGGTCCCTCTAGAGGCTATTTCTGGATGTCTTCAAGTCATGAAACTGTCTGGGAAGGAGGCATTCAAAGGGGTGACTTGTTTAGAGCATGTAGCAACTGAAATTAGGGTTTCCTAAAACATTGATCTAGATGATGGGATTGATGTGCCCAAATGGATCTATAACAGCTGCCCCCTAAAGCATGAAGTTAGAAAAATGCCAATGTTGAATGAAATGCTTTACGATGTGATGAGGAGGTATCGAAGTGGAAGGTGACCTGCATCAATTACAATACATATATCATGATATTTGATTTTACATGAGTTGTTGAGGGAAGGCATACCCATGCTCAACTTATAAACTTTCATTACATGTACATAAAAAGTCGTCTACAGATATAGACCCATGATCGGAATGACATCAAAGTCATTGTACATATGATTTAGTACTCCTAAAATCGCAGCCCGGATGGATGAAACTAGATCCAGGGTCTTCTATCTCGTTCAATTGTTCGCTCAAGTACAAGTCTAACCATGTGAATATGTGATCTGAAGTCGAACATGGGAAGACACCATCTGATTACCAACCAATGATGTAAGTTGTTAACAGATGCGAGAGAAATCACCGATAATGATAATGATCCTCAAGGTACTGCAATACATTTTGCATGGTGTGAATGGATGATTTGATGTTGAACACCATACAAAGTCTTTCGGTCGAAGGCCATTGATGTCAACCTATTGCCGGAAGCGAGAAACCTACCATTGATGCATGCAAGCCTCAAGGTACTGGAAGGGTGTTTCTAAGTCAACTTCTTGGATAATGTGCTGATGTCGACAAGAAGTGACTTGTCGCAGGAGGGCCTTGATGTATCCCACATCAACGACATGAAACAAGTGTAGCGATTTTGGAGATGGAATTTGACAGGCGACACAAAGTTCAGGAATGGCGGTCATGAAAATGAAGGTTTATGGTATTGCAAAGAATGAATTTTGATTGAATGACTTCTCTTGAACATGTCGGCGACATTGAAATGAATTGGTAGCATTGATCCAAAACAAAGTGATGGATGGTATGATAGACCAATGGTGTGATAACCATCAAGCTAATAACCCAACCCAAATAGTCATAGCGATGGAGTGAAAGTGTCATGTTCAAGAGCGACCTGCTACCATAAAGTGGTTTTCCCCTTTTTCCCATTATCCCCAGCCATTGCTGACCAATACCTCTTTATTTTTATGAAGCTTGAGGAGAATAACATATGCGTGTTGTATAATTCCACCCTTCGGTTGAATCCATCGCTATTTGATGTTTTAACGAGTCTAGCGAAGGTGAAACTCGGTCTTGTCTAGATGGACAAGTTTGTTGCTATTTGATGTTTTAACGAGTTTAACGACAAAGATAACTTGACCCTTTTCATGTTTAGAGAGTTTGAAAAGGAACAAAAAGAAAACTCCACAAGTACTTTTTTGTAAATTAATATCTCAAGCTCGAAAAAGTCTAAAATAATACAAGAGAGATATCGTTTCTAATCCATTAACAAGCTGGAAAGGACAAGCACTCAACAATCTTTTCATGTTTAGAGAGCCTGAAAAGAGCTTAAAGAGGACTCCAAGGGGGTTCCTTTTCATTTTTAATAGAGCTCGAAAACGAGATAAAAGTGTGCTCTGTGGTCAAATGTACAATTTACAATCGAGCACGTCAAATTCTGTAAGTCGGTTGCAAAATCTGCTCAAAACACCACCAAATGTATTAAAAATACCTGTTTCATAGGTAAAAATAGGCAAATACTAATGTTTACTCGATTAATGAACATGAAATAAACATAGAACAAGTTTTTAACATGAAATTTTTACCATTTGGAACTTACCATTCAGTTTTGTGCTCTGAGCTAGTTTTTACCTCGAACTTCATCAGCTGATTGCGAGAGATTCTGCGGACCATTTCTCGAGCTGTCCGGACTAGGTAGGAGCTAAACCTCTCTTCTTTCTTTTCAAGTCATTCTTTTGTCATTTCATGCAAGTTTTAGGGTTTTTTGGGGGCCCTGGGGTTTCATTTTTTTTGCTCTGGGATCGGCACATGCTTTCACATCGAAAACTATACTTAAGAGCACCCAGATAGAAACTTGCATGCTTTGCAGCACACTATCTCTGTGCCTGGGCTATGTTGGGCGAGTTTCCCAAGTTTGATTTAGTTGTTTGCTCCAAAATTTGTCCTATTTTTTGCATGGAAAGGATCCTAACTAAGCTTATGATTGTGTTTTAGGCTTTCATCGGATCAGAATGTTGATTACATGGTGAGAAAGAGAGCACAAAGAACAAGACATGGTTTCCCTAAACAATCCAAGTACAGTTGAGGCCCTCAAAAACTGTGGGTTACTCAAATACTTCAAGTTGTCTGGAATGAGGCAACAAATAGAACTACTGTAGTTCCTTGTTCATGCATGGGATCTGACAGATCAGACTTTTCACATTAGGGACAAGATGGTCCCTATTACCATTGATGATATTTACTTTCTTACCAGACTATCGAGGCAAGGTGCCCCCATCTCACTTTCTGGATTTGCCCGTGGAGGTGAATCGGTGAGAGATTATATTAGACAGTTTTGTCGGCCAGGTACACAGCCTAGCAAGGATGGGAAAATAAACATCAGGGATGTAGGTGATTTTCCTTTGAGAACGATCCTCTTCAAAAATCACAAAATTAGCTGGCAGTGTGACACTACATCTGGCGAACAGGTCTTATATGCAATATGCATTGGAGTGTCTAGAGCCAAAAAATTTCAATTGGTGCGAGGTTGTGCTTTCTTCACTGAAAGAACAACTGACCAAGGTTAAAAGTGCTAAGGTGGAGAATTTTTGCTATGGTTCGATCTTAATCACTTTTACCTTAGAAAGAATCCCATTGATGCAACCACAGCATGTATCACTGGGTGTAGTTGGTCCTAGAGATCCACGTATGCAGAGGTGGGTCAAATTGATGGCTTGACATGTGGGTTGTTAAACAATCATTTTTTCCACTACATTCTTTAGTTGGGTAGAGTGACAACATCTTGTCATTGAGGAGCATCCATACTCAAGGATGGATTTCTGTGCAGATCCAGATTTTATTCTACTAGTTGGAGCACAATGGGGTGCTATGGGTAAATTGTTTGACCAAAAGTGTTTTTTGATTTTTCAAGTTTCTACATGTTTTTTGTGTTTTTAATGTTTTGAAGACTAAACTAAAATCATTCTTATGCATGCAGATGTGGATATTGTTCGACCTGTGGGGAACCAACAGGTTGCAGGTGGGCCAACGCGGAGAAACATTGGGAGAGCAGTTCTCTAGGACTTAGATTTGGCCGAGACCTTAGCAGAGTTGTAGGATCACATAGAGGGATTAACCCTTGGTATTCCGGATGTCCAGATCGAGGAGTTACCTATGAGGTTGCAACGCCACACTATTGGTATTCTTAGTTGCTGGGCGAGGCTTTTGCGCATGATAGCATAGGTTGTGACCTATTACCATGAGCACCACTAGATCTACTTAGGATGTTTTGCATGCATTTTGAGTTTTTTGGGTCACATGACCGAACGTGTCTTGGACACAAATTTTGTAAAAAAATTTAAAACACCTATCTATTTTACTTTCAAAGTTTTCTATGGTTATATGCAATCTTATTCAACTGATGATCTGAATTGAAAATATTACTTTTACATTTGTCGCAAATGTCTATTTAACACATAATTTGCTAGAGAATCAGTTAATGTGTTAAGATTTCTGGAAATATGTTGATATTGAATGTGTTCAAAATGTCTTTCCAAAATACGAACTCTAAGGAACATACGAAAAATTGTTGGATTTCGGACAGTATAAATGTTCATTAGTTGTAGTACAATGAGTTGCAAGTCCAGCCTAACAATGATTCGGCTAATACCAAGTGAAATGGCATCAGAGAGTAGTTCAATCAACATGCTATACTCAGCAATGTTGTTCGTCGATCGACCAATACAAATCCCTTGAAAACTCATTAACTCGTCGCTTGGAGCGAAAATAGCCCATGCTACAGAAGACAAGTTCTGCGTACTATGACTAGCACCATCAGCGTAACCAAAAAAAGGTTCCGAAGACTCCGACATCTGCAACAAATGTAAAGCGGATTACTAACCAGATAAAAACTCTAAAAGATACACACACACACACACATGCAATGAAAGCATATATACAATGAATTTTACTACACTCAATCAAGCATAGTAACATTTGAGGTATAGCCCGTTTTGGGGCTGTGACAATGGAATCCCATCATAATATGCTAACTCGTAGGCACCTTTTGCCAGAACATGCTTGACGATATAAGGACCCATCCACATTGGTTCGAATTTCCCTACTCCAAGTTTATCAGCTTCCTGATCGTAAAGCAAGACCAGGTCTCCTTCTGAGAAGACACGAGGCTTGACATTCTTATCATATTGCGCCTTGATACGTTTCTTATGCACTTCATTAGCCAATGCAGCATCACGACGGGTTTCATCCAGATGGATTAATTCCAAGAAACGCTCTTCTTCGTCAGAAGTGTCGGGTAATAGGTCAATCGTGATTTTGAGAGATGAAATTTCACATTATATCGGTAAGATCGATTCCAAACCATACGCCAACTAAAAGTGTGTGAATCCAGTAGCATTTCTCACCGAGGTTCGATATGCCCACAAGGCATAATACATGATTAAGTGCCAGTTTCGCTTATGAATCCCTATCATTCTCTGCAACATCCGCTTCAGGACTTTGTTGATGGCCTCAACTTGTCCATTCGCTTGCGGGTAATAAGGGGTAGAACTATCATGTGACAGTCCTAACTTAGCAGTCAACTCAACCATCATGTGATTGTGAAAATGCGACCCATGATCTGTAACTATGGCTTGTGGTACACCAAACCGGGCAACCACATGGTTAAAAAAGAAAAGAGCAGTCGTTTTGCCACTGTTGTTCAATGTTGGCATCGCCTCGGCCCATTTGGTAAAATAGTCAACGACGACTATAATATACCCATGCCCCTCGGCCGAGGTGGGGTTACATGTCATAAAGTCAATGCCCCATTTGGCGAATGGGCCAACAACAACGACTGGATGCAATGGTGCAGGTGGTAATCTGGTTTTTCGGTCATATATCTGGCATGTGTGACAGCTCCTGACAACAATAATACAATCTTTGAATATAGTTGGCAAAAAGTAACCAGCACGGATAATTCTCTGTGCGGTTGCATATCCAAATAAGTGTCCACCATAGGCACCTGAATGGCAATCATTTAATGCTTTCTCGACTTCCTCATGCGTGAGGCACCTTCGTAAAATCGTATCAATACCACGACGGTAAAGAGTGTCGCCAATGATCAGATAATCTTTGGCTTGGTATCGAATACGTCGTTGTTGCGAGCGAGAGGTATCAGGCCGGAAATTTTGGGTCTGGAGATAGATCAATATATCTCCATACCATGCGTCAGATGACGATATCAGAAACAGAGACTCATCCAAAATCGATGGTTCAGATGTTGAATCAATGGAGGTCGAGGGAAGGTTGCAAAGTAACTCTGTGAAAACTAGAGATTTCTTTGATTTGGACTTGATGAATTCCAGATCAAACTCCTGCAAAATGACTATCCATTTTGAGTATTTCCCCCCCAGCAATTGATGTGACAAAATGTATGTCATAGGGTTGCAATTCGAAATGATAGTTGTTTTCCGGAGCAGGATGTAATGGCGAAATCTTTGAACAGCTTGCACAGCTGCCAAAGCTAGTTTTTTGACATAAGAGTACTTACTTTCTGTATTGTTGAGATTTCGACTCAAATAATAAATCGGATGTTCAATCGCATTTTCTTCCTGGACTAAAACCATGCCAATGGTTTTATCTGCAGCGACAAGATACAGGTAATAGTCATTTTGATAATTTGGAGAATACATTAATGAAGCTCTAATCAAGGTATCTTTAAGAGCATCAAAGGAAGCTTGCGCAACCTAATCCCAATGGAAGGGTATCTCCTTTTTCAAAAGATGTGTAAAACCTTTAGCCATCTCAGCGTAATTAGGAATGAACCTCCTCAGAAAGTTTGCCTTCCCTTGGAGTCTTTGTAACTGTAAAAGATTTGAAGGTGGAGGCAAATCAAGAATTGCTTGAACCTTTAATGGATCGAGTCAAATCCCCTCTCTAGACACTACAAATCCAAGCAATCGACCAGAACCAACACAAAACACACATTTGTGTGGATTGAGTCGTATCTTGTAGTGTCGGCACCGTAAAAATATTGCTCTCAAATGTTGCGGGTGATCAGTCCGCTTTCGTGAATGAGCAGGTAAATTGTCAAGGTAAGGTTGAACAATGTGCTTGATGTCATGGAAGGCATAATTCATTGCCCTCTGAAACGTGGCCCCTACATTCTTCAAACCAAATGGGAGTTTCCTATATGCGAATGTGCCCCAAGGACCAATAAAATTTGTTTTAGATTGGTCCTGTGGGCGGATATTGATTTGATTGTAGCCAGAAAAACCATCCATAAATGAGAATATTTCACATCCAGCACATTTGTCAATAATATGGTCGATAAAAGGAGTATGATAATTGTCCTTTGGACATGCCTGATTTACATCCCTATAATCGACGCACACTGGAATTGTCCCTTGTTTCTTCATGACAAGAACAATGCTGGAAACCCAGTCAGTGAGAGGTACAGGGTAAATGAAACCAACGCATAAAAGTTTTTCAACCTCTGCTTTAATTGCAGCGGCTTTCTTTGGATGAACAAGTCGAAGTCGCTATCATACTGGCTTGACATCAGGGTACATTTTGATTTCGTGTTCAACAATACTAGAGTCAAGCCTGACATCTCCTCGTAAGACCATGGAAATATATCTGTAAATTCACGAAAGAGAGTACGGTAACTATCGAGTTCTGATGGATAACAAGATTTGTTGACATGAATGTTCTCTACAACATTAGGCTTGGTCAAAATATTAATAGAAATATTTTCTTCAATATTTGATAGGTTTCGCTCAGATTCTACTGTGTCTATGAAAACTGAATTCGAAAGGAAATCAACAACTGAAGGGTGGTTTAGCTAATTTGAATAATATTTGATGTCATTTGGAAGATGGGAACGATGATTATAATATTCCCAAGGTTCTTCTCCTATCATCATTGATTGGACGATTCCTTCATCCATACAATGTATACGTCAAAAAGGATCTGAAGCAGTACTATATTCTAATGAATGGTCTACCTATACAATTGGTGAATGCGGATTTGGGTTTGTCACACAAGCCTGGAAAATTGATTGCTATGATAGTTCAACGAGGCTTAGTGGCATTACCTCAATATTACTATTAACTTCAAAATTGTTGGTAATCCTCCTTAAATTAGATGAGGTGGAGGATTACTCATTAGGGAAGGATCTTTAAAGAGACCTACTCCAACACTTTGAAGTGACAGCGGGGGTCCTTCTACCAATGGAATGCTTCTTGTAGCCTGTGAACTATTGGCAAAGAAGGCAAGTTGATCGATGACTGTGATTCCACCCTTATGAGGGAATGCAATAGTATGAAAGTACGTGGAAACCACAGTATCCATAGCATATACCCATGGCCTTCCTAGTAAAATGTTGTAATCGAGGGGTCCGTCAACTACCTCAACTTCAACAGTAACTGTTTTGCCCCCTAGTTCGATTTGCAAGTTACTCAAAATCCCACAAGGAGTATATGTTCGTCCGTCAAAATCTTTTAACATAGTTGGTGATTGTGACAATGGCGGTGAACCAAGTGTTTTCCAACAGCTCATTGACATAATGCAAGTAGATGCCCCCTCATAAATAATAGTTCGGTGAGCATTCTTATTGAGAGATTTAACTTGAATTAGGAAAGCTAACTGCGTCGGTAACTGTGGTGTATATCCCGCATGGTTAAAAACCACAAGATTGGAATCCATTGGATCTATTCTGCCAATTGCCGACAATAAAGCCTACTTTTGGGAGGGACAGTTTTGTAACACCTCGAGTGTCGACATAGCAAAGGGTGATTGAGCAAGATCTTCCACTATGTTATAATTCTGACCTACTCAATCTTGAGAGTTAAATGTCGATTTATGCACAACTTCCTTTGGTGGTTTTATTGTCAATTCTAGTGCAATAAGTGGTGGAATATTTTTACATGAAGTTGAAGTCAAGGGATTAGGTTGATTAGTGGCTTGGTTATTTGACGATGACAGTGGATTTCAGTAATCTTTGTTTCTAGTTGACACCAAAACTTCATTTTGTGGTTTAGTGATGGATAACATGAGTACTTGGGATGTGGAAGCATGGTCTGTCACAACCAAATCTGTCTCCGATTTTGGAAACGGATCAGTCAACACTACAGATGTGTTAGAAGTCTTTAAAAGTTTAGAGACCTCTGAGCGGTGTGGACAATCTCTTGTAAAATGCTTGTCATTATAGATTAGACATGGATAACAAGGTTTCCTTGCTGAAGTAGAGGAATCAAATGATTTCTCTTGAGGGGAATTATCTTTTTTCTTCTTGTTTTTCCCCTTTTTCTTGCCTCCTAGTTGCTTTTGATTTTTGCCTTTGTCAGATGACACGGCATTAAATTTGGAAGTAAGAGTGTTTTCTAATGCATTGGTAGTTTGATTGGTAATGGCAAGAGTTTGACCAGATGGTCTTCCTGTCGTTTGCATGCTCGAAGAACCAATCACACCATCGTTAGCATGAGAGTCCTTACTCGATTGTGGAGGAGGAGGAACAGTGAAAGCTGGTCAGGGTGCATTGGGAATTTTGTCGTAGAGCGTGTCGGATTGTGTGTAAATCAAATCCAAGTATTGGGCACGAGAAATTACTTGCTCTTCTGTGACAACTCCACCTTTTGCCACATCCTCAGTGATTGATGGAAACAAGGATTTTATGAACCACTCAGCCAAAAGTTGATCAGGAACATATGTCTTAACCATTCGACAACGACGTCGCCACTCATGAATATGATATGATATATGGGTAGCAGTGGTCTATTTAAAGTTGGTTAGGAGTTTCGTTCCAATCTCGTATCTGATAGGTAACTAGAAGTGGGTCAAAAATGTGGTGGCTAAAGTCGTAAAGTTGTCGAAAGAAGCTCTTGGTAACTCAATGTACCATTTAGCAGCCGGACCAGTAAGTATTCTTTGGAAAAGACGGAGTCTAACCGAATCATCACTTAGGGAGTTTGATGAACACCACAAGTGAAAGGTCATGACATGATTTGATGGGTCTTCTCCAGGATTTCCATTGAATTTCAGAATGTCAGAAGGTAACTTATGTGGAATCACTGACCACCAAGGTGCATATAAGATTGGATCATTAGTGAGCCAATTTAAATCTGGTAATTCTAAAGTTGCTACAAATGGAAACTGTCGATTCAGGTCAGGTTGAGCATACCCAGGATATGATGGAATTGCTTGAGCAATAGGTCTTTGCATACCAACATAGGGCATCTGCATTTGGTAACCTTGATAAGGTTGTTGTTGAACAAATCTGGCATAAGGTGGTTGTTGATAACCAGGTTGAATTTGCGGTTGTCCATAACCTACAAAGCCTTATTGACCAGGACCTTGGTAAGCTTGATACTCTCCAAACCCTGGTTGAGCCTGTTGGGAAAGTCCAAATTGGGGTTGGAATTACTAGAATTGATGTTGTTGAAATTGGGGCTGCCACAGTTGTTGAATCAACTGTTGTTGTTGTTGGTACAAGTGTTGTTGATTTAACAGTTGTTGTTGCCCAACAATGAAAGATTGACCAGGTTGTGAATAAACTATACCAGTGTAAGCTTGGGTCAGTCCAGATAAGGGTATACTAAACTGAGGTTTTTGTTGAACCCCGGAAACAATTGGCTGTTGTACAAAAACTTGAGAAACATGAGCTTCTTGACCCGAAAATTGTGGTTGCGAGGTAGAAGGGCCAGTTTGTACCGATTGAGATACAACAGATTAAACTTGTAACTATGGTATAGTAGCGACAACAGGTGTAGTAGGAATAGCTGACACAGTTTGCATTGGTTGTGTTGGATACACAAGCCTTGGTTGAACTGGCATTATTGATTTCCATTAACAAACTAGAATTTCGGGTTGACCTGAATACTGCGGGATATTACCATATGGAGGATAAGGTGAATAAGCATACTGCTCTCCATATGGTGGCAATCCAGTATTTAACGGATACATAGGTCTTTTTTGACCAGATTGCCTAGCTTGATATTGATATGCAGGATCAAACTATTGAGTTCTCGTTAAAGAAGAAGCAGGTAGAATCCCGATTGAGGACATGGGTGATGACCATGGTGTAGAAGCAACCCCTGAGTGGGTTCCAGATAAAGATTGGTAACCAACCGGGATGGACGATTCACCATATAGGTGCGACTTAAGTGTGGTAGAAAACATCGAAGAGGTTGCAACAGAAGATTCTGTCACAGCTGCATCAGATGATATAGTCTGGGATGTTGACGGTTGTTCAGCGATAGTTAACTGACCCAAAAGTTGTCCTAAAGAATCGAAGGGTACTTGAAAATAAGCAGGATCAAACGGAGCAATAAAATGAGGAGTATGAGGGTAAATATAAAGCCCAGTTCCAAAGTGGAATGGGGTTCCAGGTGTAGAATCTTCTTCCAATTCTTCCTCGACAACAATTAAACCAGGTGGAAGAACTTCACCATCTGGTCTGTAAAAGATTTATGGTGTTGATAAAGTGGAAGTTTCAGTAGTTACTGATGTATGAGGGGTAACCGGTTGATCATCTTCCGGTAAAGTAACAACTTCTGAATGTTCAAATTCAAAGTCTAGATGTTCGGGTAAAAGAACAACAGTTTCAGAAAGAGGTTCTTGAACAACTTCAGGTTTAGATGTAGCTTCTGTTTGAACTGTGATAAGTTCTGGTTGAATTGATTCAAGTTCAGAAGTAATTTCTTGTTGAGCAACTTCAAGTTGAGGATCAACTTGTTGTTGAACAACTTTGGTTATTGTTTCACTAGGATCAATGTTAACATCCTCAGGTAATTGTGAAACTTCTTCTTCAGAAACGGATGTACCAGAAATAGTTGGAGTAACTGGAGTCTCAGTAATTATCAGAAGAGATGATTCAAGTAATTCAGATGAAGAACTAGGAGTTCTTGATGTACTTGACTCAGTTAAGCGATACCGCTTTGACCGAATAGGTGTAGCTTCAAGTGGCAAAGGCGGTTTACTCGTTGTTCTCTGTGAATGACGAGGTAAGGGTTGATGTTCCTCCATGATTTCTGATTAATTTTATTATCAAAAAAGAAATAAACAAAAAGGGGTAAGCTAGGCAAAAGGTTTACCAAGCAACTGTGAACTGTAGAATACCTTCTGGTGAACCAAGAAGTACAGACAAGCAATCTCCCCAAACGTTGTGTTCGGTGTATCACAATGTACAAGGTGGCCGACTTAGTTACCTAAGGATGGATAGCAACCTAGTGTTGTCCTCCCATATATACCCGAAGGTACGTGGAGGCCCAGTCCGTATAAGCGTTGTCTAATGAAAAACCACACAGTGAGAGCATTCCCATATACTTTACGTACTGTAACACCGCCCTATATACCCGAAGGTACGTGGACGAGCTACGATATACTCATGTACGTGGAATGAGGTATCACACTCGAGATGTATTGCAGACAAGTTAGCGACAATTGCTTTGTTTTACGATGCTAGAACACATCTCTAGCCTAGAACCACTAAATGTTCTCATTAATGACAATGCTCCATTAGGTAAATTGATGTTAATTTTAAGTTGATCTTGCTTAGGAATTTGCCTTTCAAGTTCACCACGTGATGTATTCTGAAATTACTAGGAATGAAACTATCATGATAAGCATCCTTTCTGTTATCACTGACAAAATTTCAAAGAAAAAAAAAGATCTCCATAAACAAATCTCACTTCAAGTAAGGATATGCTTCAAAGTTTTGGTAGTTATGCTTGGTATAATCTTTTCAAACATTTCCATTCAGTTTTGGAGGGTCTTGAAACATTTGAAAGAATGTTTTAATAGAAAATTTCTCAAATAGCAAAGTTTTGGGTTGAAACTATGATTTTTGAAACAACTCAGCAGTTTCGTAGCGCGCTACGAAACTGCTGAAGGTGACAGTTTTGTTTTTTGAGGATCTACCTTGAAAGAAAAAGAAGATTATTTTGAAAGGGATGTTGCTGCAGAGGTGTAATAAGATCACTTGAGAAGGTTTGAGCCCTAATCAAAAGGAAAATTCAAGAAATTAAGATACATACGCATGCTAAACCTTGCGCTACGAAATCAGTGTTTTCGCAGCGCGCTGCGAAACCCCTGTAGCAGCCTGTTTCAGCAGAGAAAACTGTTTTACTAGGTAACTTCCAGAAGATTTCCAGAGTAGCTGAGAACTCAATTTTTCAAACTGAAAGAGGCTTTTCTTCCTAACATGTTGAATTACAAAAACCTCTTTCAGTTTCTTCAATTCCATTCTGAGGTGGGAGAAATGTGTGGTCAAAGTTGCGCTACGAAACTGCTGTAGGTGCAGTTTTTCATCTCCTGTTTTACACCTGTTTTTCAAAGACTTATTCTGGGCAGCTGGAGAAGTGTTTCAAAAAACCAAAAGAGGTTTTTGTTCAGCATGGATTTTTTCACAAAAACCTCCTTCATTTTTTCCAAATACATTTTTTACGAGAAGTTATGACCTCTGTCCCAAGACCCATTTTTCAGCCAGAACAGAGGAAGGGACAGTTTCCTGTTTGACACATGTTTTTCAAGGACAGATTCTGAACAGCTGGAGGAATGTTTTAAACAACCAGGAGAGGTTTTTGTTCTAGACAACATGGGCTACAAAAACCTCCTTCAGTTTCGTAAAATGTGTCATGGATGAAGAGATAAAGGCTCTGCAATTTTCAAGGATCTAAACCTAAAAACAGGGAAACATGTTCCCTAATTTCTAGGGTTTGTCATCAGCAGTTGGGTGACCACGTGGGAGGCTTCATCAAATTCGACTTCATGGAGTGTTAGGTGTCAAAAAATGCTTTAAATGTTTAGATAAGGTTGTTGTAATCATAATAAGGAGTTACACTCCTAGTTGTATTGGGTCTCTAGGACTACTAGTTAGGTGTCAAATACATTTAATGGTTTGTTTTATGGTTAGAATAGGTGTCATTGATAGCAAATTCGAATTCTCTTGAGGAGGGATGATGGAATCCTAATTGTAAATGCTTTTTATAGAGCAAGAGGTCAAATTAGCAAAGGGTTGGAGACTCTTTGGCTCAACTACTGCTCTATGTGCAGACTGTGTATATTTTTAACCTAATGCAGAATTTCTACTTAGACAACTCAAGATTCATGAAGAGTTCTTGTGTGTTCTTGTTTTGATGGCATCTTCCAATACTTACATTGCAGTGAGGTTTACTTATGATACTCAGAATTCATCAATGATGCTCTGACTTCCTTCATAGATAAACTAACTGTGTTTCACTGTTTTATATTTGCATTTCTGCACTTGAACTCTATAATGCCTTGACTTCCATGCTAGGTAGAATGTTTTGGCTTCACTACTCAGGATTCAAAGAGGGTTTTTAATGTCCTATTATCTCATGGCTTTCCTCTTTCACTTACTTGTAGTGGTATGAATACATGTTACTTAGAATTCATCAATGATGCTCTAACTTCCTTCATGTATTTATAAACTGTGTTTCCTTGCATTGTATCTTTGTTTTGTTGATGTATAAAAACTCTTTATGCCCTGACTTCATGTTAAGCTGGTCTTGCTGTGGTACTGAACATACTTTGACTCCATAGCCCAAATGGTAGCCAACCTTCATCTTTCAACGTATAAACATATACAATCACAAACCATAGAGTTAGCCATCTATCTTATTCTTTAATCAAAATCTTTAACCCTTTGAGAGAGCCCTCTCAGGCTGAGGAGGCTAAGCCTCAGCCAAAAGTTTGGTTTGAAACAGTTACTCAAAGTCTTCCTGATCAGAAGCCTATCAGGGACATGATTTTGAGATAACATTTTGGTGCGTCTGCCGGGAGCCTGAAGTCTATTCATTCCCGAAATTAAGAGGTTGAACTTCTGAAGGTAGCAGGAGCTCAGACATCTATTTGAGGCTGTAAAACTACCTTGGCGACTCCACACATCGAATAAGAAATTGGAAGGTGACTCCACTGCTAGAAGATCAGTAGTTTGATGAAGTTTCAAGATGAGTTCCACTGCAAGAATGAATGCCAGGTATGTTCCTATGAATCGGTCTCATATCCCTGGTTTTCCAAATCCTATGCCAAAGGTTGATTGGTTAGAGGATCTTCCGATATTCAAAGATGAAAAGAAAGACAATGCTGCTCTTCATTTGGTTAGGTTTCATATGCATGTACACAGTCTTAAGGTTCACTTTCCTGAGGATTGTCTCATGAAGATGTTTATGACCACTTTAGAAGGAAAAGCATGGTCTTGGTATAAAAGTTTGGAAAATGGTTCATTATATTCTCTTGCTGATTTCCATGATGTGTTCTATGAAATGTATAAAGAATGTCATCCTTCCTTATTGTTGCTCAAAGATTGCTGTAGACATTCTTTAAATCTTATTCAATACTCGGAGGATTGTTATGATGATGATGAATTTATGGATGAAGAAATTTTAGAGGCTCTTCATAACAATGCATTCCAGCACCAAGAAGAAGGTATAATATCTCATGAAACGAAGCATGAAGATCAGCAGGTGTTTACTTGTGAAAACCATGTTCAATCCTCTGATATTGATGTAGAGATGCAGCAGATTTGTCAGGCTTCAGATCATTATGAGTATGAAATTGATTGCAAACAGCAAGAAGAAATATTGGAGGAAATTTTCTATGACCCTCAGGCGGAGGAAAAGGTTGTTCATTTTTGTGATTCCTTGCAGCAGCTTGCATCAAAGAATGATCTTTATAATGAAGAAAATTACATTGTTTGTGGGCATCATTTAGAAAGGCAGATGGATAGCATATCTAAAGAATCTGGTGTGGTTGAGAATTAGTTGTCCAGAGATGTAGAATGTTATGATGATCATCAACATAACCATGTATTCTTTGACCCTATAAGTGAATATATGGACAAGCTTTGTACTCCGGTCTTTTGTTTTCATTTGCATTATGAAGATCAAGTATATTATGAGTTGATGTGGTCATCTCACTACCATGGTTATTTTGAGGTTGAATGCAGTCAAGAGCCTCCAATATCAGAGAAGACAATTGATTGGCTTTATTGGAAATATCATGTTGCTTGAGCTACAAGTGGAGCTTGTAGCTGATAGGGTAGGTAGGTAGGAAAGTGCAAATAAGCTCAAGGTGACTGAGCATTTTTTTCAGTAGATATAGACTTCTTTCTCCTACAGTGATCATCAAGCTTAAGCCTGAGGTGAAGGCCCAAGGAACTTAAAGAAGATGTTTGTCAAATAAATTTTTGTTCATGATAAGAGGATAAGGCACTGGAACTGCAGGTTCTTAGTGTACCACAAGGGCACACTATCCCAAGTGGAGCCACTATTATCACTGACAAAATTTCAAAGAAAAAAAAAGATCTCCATAAAGAAATCTCACTTCAAGTAAGGATATGCTTCAAAGTTTTGGTAGTTATGCTTGGTATAATCTTTTCAAACATTTCCATTCAGTTTTGGAGGGTCTTGAAACATTTGAAAGAATGTTTTAATAGAAAAGTTCTCAAATAGAAAAGTTTTGGGTTGAAACTATGATTTTTGAAACAACTCAGCAGTTTCGTAGCGCGCTACGAAACTGCTGAAGGTGACAGTTTTGTTTTTTGAGGATCTACCTTGAAAGAAAAAGAAGATTATTTTGAAAGGGATGTTGTTGCAGAGGTGTAATAAGATCACTTGAGAAGGTTTGAGCCCTAATCAAAAGGAAAATTCAATAAATTAAGATACATACGCATGCTAAACCTTGCGCTACGAAATCAGTGTTTTCGCAGCGCGCTACGAAATCAGTGTTTTCGCAGCGCGCTGCGAAACCCCTGTAGCAGCCTGTTTCAGCAGAGAAAACTGTTTTACTAGGTAACTTCCAGAAGCTTTCCAGAGCAGCTGAGAACTCAATTTTGCAAACTGAAAGAGGCTTTTCTTCCTAACATGTTTAATTACAAAAACCTCTTTCAGTTTCTTCAATTCCATTCTGAGGTGGGAGAAATGTGTGGTCAAAGTTGCGCTACGAAACTGCTGTAGGTGCAGTTTTTCATCTCCTGTTTTACACCTGTTTTTCAAAGACTTATTCTGGGCAGCTGGAGAAGTGTTTCAAAAAACCAAAAGATGTTTTTGTTCAGCATGGATTGTTTCACAAAAACCTCCTTCAGTTTTTCCAAATACATTTTTTACGAGAAGTTATGACCTCTGTCCCAAGACCTATTTTTCAGCCAGAACAGAGCAAGGGACAGTTTCCTGTTTGACACGTGTTTTTCAAGGACAGATTCTGAACAGCTGGAGGAATGTTTTAAAAAACCAGGAGATTTTTTTGTTCTAGACAACATGGGCTACAAAAACCTCCTTCAGTTTCATAAAATGTGTCATGGATGAAGAGATAAAGGCTCTGCAATTTTCAAGGATCTAAACCTAAAAACAGGGAAACATGTTCCCTAATTTCTAGGGTTTGTCATCAGCAGTTGGGTGACCACGTGGGAGGCTTCATCAAATTCGACTTCATGGAGTGTTAGGTGTCAAAAAATGCTTTAAATGTTTAGATAAGGTTGTTGTAATCATAATAAGGAGTTACACTCCTAGTTGTATTAGGTCTCTAGGACTACTAGTTAGGTGTCAAATACATTTAATGGTTTGTTTTACGGTTAGAATAGGTGTCATTGATGGCAAATTCGAATTCTCTTGAGGAGGGATGATGGAATCCTAATTGTAAATGATTTATATAGAGCAAGAGGTCGAATTAGCAAAGGGTTGGAGACTCTTTGGCTCAACTACTGCTCTATGTGCAGACTGTGTATATTTTTAACCTAATGCAGAATTTCTACTTAGACAACTCAAGATTCATGAAGAGTTCTTGTGTGTTCTTGTTTTGATGGCATCTTCCAATACTTACATTGCAGTGAGGTTTACTTATGATACTCAGAATTCATCAATGATGCTCTGACTTCCTTCATAGATAAACTAACTGTGTTTCACTGTTTTATATTTGCATTTCTGCACTTGAACTCTATAATGCCTTGACTTCCATGCTAGGTAGAATGTTTTGGCTTCACTACTCAGGATTCAAAGAGGGTTTTTAATGTCCTATTGTCTCATGGCTTTCCTCTTTCACTTACTTGCAGTGGTATGAATACATGTTACTTAGAATTCATCAATGATGCTCTAACTTCCTTCATGTATTTATAAACTGTGTTTCCTTGCATTGTATCTTTGTTTTGTTGATGTATAAAAACTCTCTATGCCCTGACTTCATGTTAAGCTGGTCTTGCTGTGGTACTGAACATACTTTGACTCCATAGCCCAATGGTAGCCAACCTTCATCTTTCAACCTATAAACATATACAATCACAAACCATAGAGTTAGCCATCTATCTTATTCTTTAATCAAAATATTTAACCCTTTGAGAGAGCCCTCTCAGGCTGAGGAGGCTAAGCCTCAGCCAAAAGTTTGGTTTGAAACAGTTACTCAAAGTCTTCCTGATCAGCAGCCTATCAGGGGCATGATTTTGAGATAACATTTTGGTGCGTCTGCCGGGAGCCTGAAGTCTATTCATTCCCGAAATTAAGAGGTTGAACTTCTGAAGGTAGCAGGAGCTCAGACATCTATTTGAGGCTGCAAAACTACCTTGGCGACTCCACACATCGAATAAGAAATTGGAAGGTGACTCCACTGCTAGAAGATCAGTAGTTTGATGAAGTTTCAAGATGAGTTCCACTGCAAGAATGAATTCCAGGTATGCTCCTATGAATCGGTCTCATATCCCTGGTTTTCCAAATCCTATGCCAAAGGTTGATTGGTTAGAGGATCTTCCGATATTCAAAGATGAAAAGAAAGACAATGCTGCTCTTCATTTGGTTAGGTTTCATATGCATGTACACAATCTTAAGGTTCACTTTCCTGAGGATTGTCTCATGAAGATGTTTATGACCACTTTAGAAGGAAAAGCATGGTCTTGGTATAAAAGTTTGGAAAATGGTTCATTATATTCTCTTGCTGATTTCCATGATGTGTTCTATGAAATGTATAAAGAATGTCATCCTTCCTTATTGTTGCTCAAAGATTGCTGTAGACATTCTTTAAATCTTATTCAATACTTGGAGGATTGTTATGATGATGATGAATTTATGGATGAAGAAATTTTAGAGGCTCTTCATAACAATGCATTCCAGCACCAAGAAGAAGGTATAATATCTCATGAAACGCAGCATGAAGATCAGCAGGGGTTTACTTGTGAAAACCATGTTCAATCCTCTGATATTGATGTAGAGATGCAGCAGATTTGTCAGGCTTCAGATCATTATGAGTATGAAATTGATTGCAAACAACAAGAAGAAATATTGGAGGAAATTTTCTATGACCCTCAGGCGGAGGAAAAGGTTGTTCATTTTTGTGATTCCTTGCAGCAGCTTGCATCAAAGAATGATCTTTATAATGAAGAAAATTACATTGTTTGTGGGCATCATTTAGAAAGGCAGTTGGATAGCATATCTAAAGAATCTGGTGTGGTTGAGAATTAGTTGTCCAGAGATGTAGAATGTTATGATGATCATCAACATAACCATGTATTCTTTGACCCTATAAGTGAATATATGGACAAGCTTTGTACTCCGGTATTTTGTTTTCATTTGCATTATGAAGATCAAGTATATTATGAGTTGATGTGGTCATCTCACTACCATGGTTATTTTGAGGTTGAATGCAGTCAAGAGCCTCCAATATCAGAGAAGACAATTGATTGGCTTTATTGGAAATATCATGTTGCTTGAGCTACAAGTGGAGCTTGCAGCTGATAGGGTAGGTAGGTAGGAAAGTGCAAATAAGCTCAAGGTGACTGAGCATTTTTTTCAGTAGATATAGACTTCTTTCTCCTACAGTGATCATCAAGCTTAAGCCTGAGGTGAAGGCCGAAGGAACTTAAAGAAGATGTTTGTGCCCAAATGGATCTGTAACAAGCACATAAACAAAACTTCATGTTAAGAGAAGTTGAACCTGAGCTAAACCCTATTAGTTACAACTACTGCAGTAGACTTCTGGAAGTAAGAATACTCCTACAAGGTCCTCTCCATGCCCAAATACCTTCAATAACTGCTTCCAAACCCTAACTGATCCACACACCTTTAG
This sequence comes from Pinus tabuliformis, assembly GCA_031772625.1. Classification (NCBI taxonomy): domain Eukaryota; kingdom Viridiplantae; phylum Streptophyta; class Pinopsida; order Pinales; family Pinaceae; genus Pinus; species Pinus tabuliformis. Next base: position 284,655,843 of record CM062807.1, on the reverse strand, counting down.
TCTCAAACTTGCAAAAATACTATGTAGATGTGCTCAAATAAGAAATTATAGGTTACCAATAGATTCAAAACATCCAAAAACCCCTAAGTGGACTCTTTCTGAGCTCAATTTGGATGAAAGCTCAAAAATCTACGAGCTTCCAAGCTCTCCCAAAGTTTCTTCTGCTAACTAATCTACAAAATGGACTAGACTGCTATCCATCCTACGAAACCTCCTTTTCTGGGCGCGCCGAATGACAATTTCACCCAGCACCAACGATATTTGCGCCAAAATTGATGCAAAATGTCGCTTAGTTAAATTTCCCAGTAAGGCCTTGGGCGGAAAACTAGGGCCACATGAGGCCATGAGCTTGAGCACTGGGGCTAACCGCTCACCCCCGTCAGCATAGCCACTAACTCTTTGGAAGTTGGTTCCATGTGTGGCATAAAACCTAGGTCTATCCCCAAAATTACACACTTGAACTCTGAGCCCTCCGCTTTATCATGCACTAGTCACATGCTGGCATGAAACTGTGGGTTGGTCCCAAAACTCTGCTCCGGTAGTTTTAACACTTCTGCACTAGCAGGTGGTTATATGGGGTTCCATATGCTCTAGGGTTGGTCCCCATCTTTCAGCCCTTATTTGTTTTTGCACTCCGTGATTTCGATATGTGGGCATATGGTAGGCATGGGACCTCGGCCTAGTGCCTTGTCCCAAGCCTCGCCTCAACAAGTGTTTAACACTTATGCTCCGCGTTGTTTGGTGTATGGTCATGTGGAAAGGACTATGGTGCTATAACTTGGGGTCAAGGATAATCCCTAGCCCTTGGCTCCCCTACCTGCGGTTCCATGGGCGTGGGGTGACCGGGGCTAGGGCTTAGCCCCAACCCCATTTCGTAAATGCAAAACACGTACCATTCAAATAAAAATGCGCGACTATAAGGGTTAAGATCCACCCGATGGCCTGGTAGTAAGGCACCTTGGTGCTAGACCACTGATCATGTATTTGAATCCTATAGAGGCAGTTTGGCCGATAACAAAAATTTTAATGCACGGTTGGGAGGCCACGTGGCAACCCTCCATTAGCCCATGTGGCCTCCATTCATTGGACCACTTAAAATCCACTTCGACCAATCAAATAATAGAGAGAGGACACTTGGCAGCCAGTCATTGGCCTAAGAAACCCAGTCGACATGTCCAATCACCCTACCTAGTCAGTGAACAGACTTCCCAGTCAATAGTCCTGCATCCAACCTGCAATTTTGTTGCCAGTTGGGGAAAACGATCAGAACGTGATATCACGAGCATACATATCGATTTTGAGCGATTCAAGTTGCATTAGATTCAGTTCATCAAGATCTACTCTCTGGTATATGTTTTGAGCTCTTTTGAATATTTTGACCCTTGCATCACTCCTCCCAACTAGAAGCTTTTGGACCTCCCAAAGTTCAGTCAACAAACAGATGAGGTACAGCTCCCTTACCCTTCCCTTTTCAATCCATTTGGCTCTGCCTGGTTTTGTACCTTTGAACCCCATATGAAGGTACTTCCCATTCCTTCTTCTTGAAGTTCTTATTTCTCTGTCAAGGATAGGATCTTGTTGCAATTCTTCAAGATATTTAGAAGAGAAAACTTATGTTAAAGAAATATGAACATTCTCTCCTATGTCTTCAATCAAAGGAGGCTTACCCAATTTCAAGTTCTTTTCACCTCGAATTTTTTCTTTGCTGATGCAAAGCTTTACTTCATCTCCAACCTGAAAATTGTGGTCAACATGAAGCTTATCATGTCTAACCTTGTTTTTGGCTCGACTCTTCACCAAATGTGATCGCCATTGCCATGCACCATTCTTCCTCAAAGCCAAAACATTAGGAGACCCACAAGAAGATGTATTAGAACTAATGTTCCCTTTGTCAAGTAGCTCTTGCTTCTGCTTCTTGGTTCCTACTTTCTCTAACACTGGCATCTTGTTCATATCAATGTTTAAAAATGATGCATTCTACAACAATTCCACTTCATTTTGTTTTCCTATTTTGGGAGGCAACACATTAGATTCCTAAAACATATTATCACGTGTGTTAGCAACTTCAACTAAATCAGATTTTAATGTTGCATCACATTCTTGGAAGCCTTCAGATTCATCAACATCTTTATGTTTAATCATCAATAATGCAAAATTCTGACTAGCATTTACAAACCTCTTCATTTGTCCAACATTCACAAGTGATAAATTCAACTTCTTGCGATGTTATCTAACAATGTACTCAATCCCATATTTAAACAAGTGATACTTGTTCCCATGGCGATGAAAGATGGCTTTCCCATCATATAAGTATTGGTTTCCCAAAACAATCCCACAAATGTCAAGTGGTACTACATCCAGTTCTACCTCATCAATAAAATTTGCAGTGATGGCAAATCTAAGTATGCATTTTCTTGTCACTTGCAACTTGGCATTGTCACATACCCAACCCAAAGGATAAGGTTTAGGGTGAGGAATAGTTTCCAAATTTAGTTTCTTGACAATGTCTTCTGAAATGAGGTTTGCTTGAAATCCACTATCAAACAAAGTATCTACTTTGTTATGTTTTGTGATGACTCTAATATGGAAAAGCTCTATTCTTTCTCTTCCATTTGAGTTTCGATGGGTTTGCTAGAAGAACTAGTACTTGCAATTAAATCATTACCTTTCAATCCCATCTTGGAAAGCAACTTCATACCTATACCTTTGGTATGTTACTCAAACGTTGCAAAAGGGTTGTTATGCATATAAATGGGAGTGGTACTTGAGATGTTGATTACCTCCTTAAACTTGTCATTCATCTTTTCAGCTTTTGATGATGACGATGATGGCCAACTTGTAGATGACTATAACCACCCACTCTTTTCCACTAACATATGGTGTGCTTCTTGAATATGTTTGAAAAATGCACATGCAACATCTTCTACATATGGTCCAAAACCACTATTTGAACCATGACCATATATTGGCTTCATTTTGGACGTTTCTCTTGCTGGTACAGGAGTAGAACTTTCTACAACTTTCTCATCAAGCACTTGTTGCAAAACAAAGCGCATGTGTCTCTTCTCCTTTTCAATGATCTCTAACATCCTTCTCAATTTTATGTTCTCCATCCAAAGAGCCAAATTCTGCTCCTCTAGCTCTTGAAGACTCTATTTGTCTAACATTCTTGCAACTTGGTCAACTAGTGATCTGATACCAAACTAATCTGTTATGGAAACTTGAAGGTGATGGATCAATTTACAAAACACATAAAATACTGATTTTTAAACTTAGTTAAAAGCAATAACAAAGACAATATACCATATCAGAAACACATAACAACAAAAATGATAAAGGAGTTCACCCTCTCTTGGGCTACATCTCCTGGTCTAGCTTCCAATGATGAGCCTCTTTCATTAAGTGCTCAAATTTGTGTTTACATGGATTTACAGTGCTCATAATGTAAATATTATGCCTCTAATGGCTTTTGAATAGTAAAAAACTCATAGTTGGGCTTTTGTTGGGCTTAGTTTGGCAAAAAACTGAAGAAGTTATGCTCTCCCAAAGTTTCTTATGCTAACTAATCTACAAAATGGATTGGATTGTTATCCATCCTACGAATCTGCCTTTTCCAGGTGCATCGAGCAACAATTTCACCCGGTGCTAGCGATATTCGCACCAAAATTGGTGCAAAATGTCACTTAGTTAAATTGCCCAGTAAAGCCTTGGGCGGAAAACCAGGGCCACATGGGGCCATGCGCCCGAGGGCTGGGGCTAACCACCCTCCCCCTTCAGCATAGCCCCTATCTCTTCGGCGGTTGGTTCCATGTGTGGCATAAAACTCAAGACTATCCCCAAAATTACACACCCGAACTTCGAGCTTCCACTTTGTCGTGCACTAGTCACATTCTCACATGAAACTGTGGGCTAGTACCAAAACTCCGCCCCACACTATTTTAACACTTCTACGTTGGCAAGTGGTTATATGGGGTTCCATATGCTCCAGGACTGGTCCCCATGTTTCAGCCCCCATCTATTTATTGCTTCCGGCTTTCGGTATGTGGGCATATGGTAAGCATGGGACCTCAGTCTGGTGCCTTGTCCCAAGCCTTGCCTCAACAAGCATTTAACACTTTTGCTCTACGTTGTTTGTTGTATGGTGTATGGTCTTGTGGAAAGGACTATGGTGCCAGAACCCAAGGTCGGGGCTAAACCCTAGCCCTCGACTCCCCTGCCTGCGGTCCCGTGGGCGTGGGGTGACCGAGGGCCAGGGCTTAGCCCCGACCTCGTTCCCCAAACACAAAAAACATACCATTCAAATAAAAACACACAACTATAAGGGTTAAGATCCACCTGATGGCCTGGCAGTAAGGCGCCTCGCTGCTATATCATAGGTCATGTGTTTGAATCCTGTGGAGGCAATTTGGTCAATAACAAAGTTGTAATGCACCGTTAGGAGGTCACGTGGGAGCCCTCCATTGGCCCACGTGGTCTCCATTCATTGGACCACTGAAAATCCACTTCGACCTATCAAATCACAACAGAATTCGACCAATACAGAGAGGACACTCGGTAGCCAGTCATTGGCCCAAGAAACCTAGTCAACATATGGACTGTCCAGTCAAGAATCCTGCATCCAACTTGCAATTTTGTTGCATGTTTGGGAAAACAATCAAAACGCGATATCAAAAGCATATGATATTGGTTTTGAGTGATTCAAGTTGTTTGGGATTTAGGTCATCGATATCTACACTCTGGTACATGTTTTGAGCACTTTTGAACACTTTGAATACTGAGCACTTTAATGATCCCCTAGATCAGAAGAGTTTGCATCATTTTGTAACTTAGTTTATTGCCTTGCTCTTAAACTTGTTATAAGTGTCATATCAAAAGGCTCAATCCCAAAACTATTCTCAAATTTCTTTTTGTTGGAGAATGTCACTAATTTTGGTGTTCATAATTTGTATCATTATGTATTTTATGTAAAAAAAGCAAAATAAAAGAAAAAGAACAAATATTATTATTGTTTTTCTAGACAAGCATGTTCTTCATGCTTCTAGGTTTTTGAGTTAAAGTCTTATTTGGACCTATTGTAAAAGAAAAAGAAAAATAAATTTTAAATATGTAATTTTGGGTCAAAAACCCCTTTAGGTGCCAAGTCGACCGACATGTCAAGTTGGCCCTGCCCCAATGGACATGTCTATTCGCACCCATCTGGACAGTGTAAGTAGAGGGAAGATGGAGCTCATTTGGACACACACACACACACACACTTGATGGTTTGTGCTATGAAATATCACAGAAATAATAGAGAAGAAGTGGAGGGCCAAAGTCTAAAAAAAGGGATTTCTTCTTGAACTAGAGTTTGTGAAAAATATGCCTTGGTACATCTCTTGTTGTTGGTCTCTTGTTGGTGGATTTGCGGGAAAGAAAGTAGGATTGACTTGGCATCTAGAGGTGGAAGTTTTTGGCGATTATAGGTTTTGGATATCTCATTTGGCTTTATTCTATAAGAAGATATTTTTTTGGGTTTTCCCCTTGGAGGGGTTTTGCCCTGACTTGGAGTCTATATCCTTTGTTCTTTTGTTTATGTGATCTTCATGTTCATGTTATGGTAATTCTTTGATGAAAGAATCATAATAAATATTAATGAATAATTAAATTAAATTCACAAGCAATTACTATGGAAAGGGAAATCTAAATTAAAATTACACGCCTCATGATTTTCCAACATAGTATCAAAGCTAAGGATTGAAGTATGACGCTAAAAGATCACTCAATTGGCATTTGATTAAAGTATGAAGTATCTTGTGGCTTGTCTCAAATCTCTCGAAAGGCTTGTCTTTTGGTTTCTGGTTATAAAAAAGTCTGTTATGATCTTGGTGCATTATTATGGGCGAATCTCTACGGTAAAATTTGTATGATATGGCTCATATCACATGGTTTGAAATGCATCAAATGGAACACATATATTATGATTTATCTAAAACTATTGAAGTTCAAATTGACCCTGAGGCTCACGTTTACAGTAATTGATATGTTGACGTTTGAAACAGTGATTCAATTACATTCCTGGACTCCAATTACAGTGAGAAGCTAACACTTTGTAGTAGCTCACTCTAAGGCATGAATTGCAGTGGCCTGTGGCTTGTATATTTAATAATAGAACACATTTCATTAACATCGCAAAATAGTGACATTACTTTGCTATGGCTCACACTCATATAATGATGGTTCACACTTGCACCTATGTGGCTCGCTCTTGGCTCATGGATCACTCTACACAATATATTACAATGATATTATTACAATGGGTCGCATTATCTCGCTTTTGATATATCTAATGGCATTGGGCAGATCATATGACATCCTTGTGACTTGAGGATAGGAATAGTGAATTGACTTGTAGAATCTGTATTCTCCCCGTATTTTATGGTATGATTTGCATAATAAGGCCCACAATTTTCCAAACCTCACAGGATCGCAATTCTTTGAGCTTGAATATCTAAAGTTCGCACCATTGACCGTGACTCGTATGAATCACATAAAGTTCTACAGTGACTTGTTGTGGTTCATATTTCTTCGATGCCTTGACAATAACGGTGATTTATAACAATAATATTTGAACAATGATGCCTATGTGGATTAGTCAACAATGTTTGAAATGGACATTAACCTTGATAAAAGACAGTGATCTATATGACATCAATACCATGATCTATTATGGAAGTAAAAGACAAGTGACATTGCTACTCTACGATATCGTTCTCTGTATCATTGGCTCAATGATATACGTTATGACACTCTATTTGATGACTTGCACATGCTTATGGCTCGCATATACATAGATGGAGTTTGATGCACTTGAAATCAAAGGAATGGAACATATGACCAAGGCATCAATTTAAGGCACAATTGGTGCCTTGGTCACATTTTTAGCAAGATCCGAGAGTGGAAGTCACATATATGATAGAGGACACCATACATAACAATGATTTCTTATGACAATGATCTCTAAGCTCGTGTCAACAGTGGAAGTGACAGTAATATGAAAATACTTCTACATTGCTTTGGATTGTGAGGGCCCTATTGGTGGCTATGGTGTGATACCTATTCTATAGTCACAAAAAAGAGCTTTCGAAACACTTTGTGACCTTAAATGATGTGAATATATCATCGTGGCCTACTGCCATGCCATAGAACGAAGGTTTTGTTTATAAATATGGGCATCTAAGTATTTATAACAAGCCTACTATGTATCAGAGGTAGGTAGAGAACTAGGTTCATGAGCATTTCCATCTAGTCCCTTATGGATAGTAAAAGCTAATGGGTATCTATCCTAATGGGTCTATTTCCTATCTTGTAGAAGTTGTCATCTACAAGTCATATGAATCTTATCAGTGGGGAAACTGGTGGATCTACAACTGGTGGGCACGTACAAATCCTTCCGAGTCACGCACAGAACCCCATATCCAGGGCATGGGGGATCGAGAAGTAAAGTAAAACAAGTAACGGGGGATCTATGATTGTTGGTAACTTACAACCTCCTGGGCACTAATAACTGGTAACAGAGTATTGTATAACACAGACCTTGTAGTGAAGATTGGCACAAAGCTTGTAGCACGTAGTATAGTTTATGCACGAAGAATAGTTCATGCACAAAGTATAAGTTTGCTGCTGCCTGGGATCATTTCTTCTAGATGTACAATGCAATTTCGGTTGCTTTGGATTATGAGATGAAGACTTTATGAAGCATGTCCTTAGAGAATGATCTTTGCAAAAGACATATAAGGAAAAAGGACCTAGTTCTTAAACATGAAAGGTACTAGATCATGCTAATGTGAAGACCAAAGCTATGATCTTGTGAACCCCATGAAGAAACAAGGACTTTGTATCTTGAAGGACAAAAATAGGAGCACCTTTGTTGAAGAACAATTGGCCCTTGACAATGGAATAAATATTGTATCCTTACAAAGAAGAAGGCATGGTAAAAGGTATGTGTAATTTATATGTGCATTCCATAAGATTATCATAATAATCATTATAAAGGGTCTGAAAAGTCCTTAGGATTTTGCAATTAATCTATTGCATATTTTGATAATCTAGGGTTTATAGGTATGTAAGGTCTTAAAGAATCTTTGTATTTAGGGTTTCTAAACTCTATAATGACCTAATCCTAAGAGTGAAAACCCTAGCCCTAATTAGTTGTTTCCTCTAAGGAAACCCTAGCTCTTGACATCTAGGGTTTGCAAGATCTAAAGTTTATACTGATAATCTAGGGCATGTGGCAAAACCCTAGCAAGGGTTTAAATGAATAAAGCCTAGGGCTGATGTTTCCACTGAAAGTAAAAACCCTAATAAGGGTTAGATTAAGAAATATAGGAACCCTAGAAGTACTCCATAGAAACCCTAGATTGGTAGAATTGACATCACACTCTTATCTTTGTATATTTTGCTTGGTTGCACTTGCTGGAATTACAGGCACAAAATTATGGAAGCAAGATGACAAGGATGGAAGAACAAAGCAAAGCAACACTCATGCTAGTTGGTGACTCCTTCAAAATGATGAGCATGATGGAAAGAAGGAACTTTAAGGACCCTGATGGACATGATGCTGATGAGTTCATTCCAAAGAACACATTGATGATTGAAAGATGAAACATAATCTTGTTGTAATATGAAGATAAAGAATGCAAAGAAATGTTGACTTCAAAGGGAGCAAATAACAAAATTTGACACCTTGCCTAAAATACTATTATAAGTAATGATTTGCTTGGAATATGACTTGGTTCCTTGATAGGACATATTGAAAAAACATGTGAAGAGGTTGGAAGGCGAATTCGTTTGATCAACATCTGATATGATCTCCTAAACAAAGGGAGAGAGTTGACAATGAAAACTCCGAGGAAGAAGATATTGTAGCTTGCTAATTGGTTTGTTCCATTGGCACTTTGATTGAAAAGTGAAAAGCACGGAGAAGGATTTTTGTACAATATGTAGGAGGATGTTGATCTCAAAGGAATCAAGTAAGCATAATCTATTGTCTTGATAAAGACCATCATTTTTGAGGTAATTATAATATTGATGCTTTGTTATTGGTTATCGAGTTGATGGTTTTGTTACCAGAAAGAATGTTGTAGAAATGTATAATGGCAGTTGAGACAAGTGCATCTACAACTGCTTATTTTGAACTCAATTCAGTGAATACATGGATCGAGTGGACGGCTTTGGTAATCCTCGGAGGATTATGTGGTCAAGATGTCTACATCATCTTAGGATTGAAAGGTAGCGGTACAAGAAGATAACCTAATGTTTATGTTTCAATGATAATGAATATCACTTTCATGATTAGAGGGAGCTATAATTAGCTCTACTTCGATTGACTCAATACAATGCCTTTGTTGATGATGAGTAGAAGAAAGTGATATGAAAGGTTGATAGCCTAAACCTTGTCACGGACTGAAGGAAGTTTGGCTCCATTACAAAAGCTCAATATGATGAGATATAAAGGGGAGGAGGATCCATGTAGCTACTACTTGAAGATCTCCATGAAGAACTAGTAGTTGATGTATTGATGAAGATAAGATAAAGATCTTGTGGTTATAACTTCCCAATTGAAAGGAAGTAAGGAATCTCCTCTATGCTAGAGGGGGAGTAAGAAGTCTTCTTAAATGTTTGAAAAGGAGCAAGGATTTATTCCCTGATCAAAAGGGGATGAGGATTATCTCCCTAGTTAAGAGGGAGTTATGATGGGCATTATATTTTCTTCTTTACGTGTCATGCACTAGGCTAGGACTAATAGTCGTACGTCTAGTGAAGGCCATAGAGGGAATGTAACAAACTAAATTTATATAAAAATAAACATAAATAAATGTAAAAGACAATAAATAAGATTAATGATTAATTAGTTAGCAATTAATGAAAAGGTATGTCCCTAAGGACATAACCGTTAGTGAAAGAGTACTTACCTGGATATATATACACGACCCTCGTTCTCATTTGTATCATTCTTCATACATTTTATATATAATAATATTTGTATCCTCAATGGATATTTTCATATTCCAAGTCTTCTGGAGTATTTAACTTGAAGGACGAACTTTGTTAGTTTCATTGGTATCAGAGCTTCGTCTGACCCAGCCTTTGGCCATCAACCTGTCGTCAACTATGTTATCTTCGTGATTCTAGCGTTTCCCTACCAGTTTTGAAGTTTCTCCAGCTTGTTGTTAGGCCTTTGGCCATTAAATATATATATATATATAAATCAATTGTATCATACAAATATACATACAAAAAAATGATATTAAAAACAAAAAAAATGTAGAAAAATAAATAAATAAAAGGAAATTCATATTACAATTTTTTTTCCCTGTGACCCTGTATGAAACATCATTGGAACCAAACAAGGGGAAAGCAACACTAAAGGTTCACCCACGACACCACTATCAAAGCAGGTTGGTTGAACAAACATCCAACATTCGTCGATTACCATTCACCAGCTGCATTTTCCTTGGCTGCCATCGAGACACAGCCCACCGATTGGCAAAGCCACAGCATCAACCACCCATGACTGTTGCCACCACAATCGACACAAAACCCCCGTTGCATTGGTTGTCTCCAGTGCCACCGTCGTAGTCTAACACCAAAGCACTACCATCAACCGACAGTCGTATTCGGCAACGACCACCACCACCGTAGGGGCCTCCCATCGCCATCTAAGTGGCATCGAATCTTGAACGAAAGGACACATACATTAAACTGATATGTTGTGATGGTCAACGCAAAAGGGTGACCTGATACATTGTGTCGGGTTATACAAGCAAACGATAAGTGATACACACCGGTTATATAACGTCACAGGTTATATAAGCACTAAAAGATACAGGTTATATGATGTTAATAATAATTATCAATACTGATACGATTAATAATAATAATCCAAACTATCACAAAATTAACAATTTATATAATCCCAATTAATTAATTTAACAAAAAAAAAAAGAAGGAAAGTTTGACCGTGAAATTCACTCTTAAAAATCTCCTTAAACATTGGTAACATAAAGTGGATGAATTTTAAAGGACTTACTATTAAGGAAAGGGACGTTGAATAAAATATAGTATTAGAAAATAATATAAAAAACAAAAAAAAAAAATAGAAATAGTGAAGGTTTAACAAAAAAAAATGGGATCAATCATTGAAAAAAAAATGGTGCATATCAATTCTAAAATGATTAAGGAAGAAAGGTTTTCCTATAATGGTCTTTCAATTATAGATCACAGAGTAATTACATTAAAAGGAAGTATTCAAGGTAGAGAAGTTAATGTCGCCATCAACCCAAGCAATGATAAAAATTACATCAACATCAACTTAGCAAATCAACTATTAATTCCAGAGCTAAGCAATGGTGTAAGGAATATTTTTTTGACCAAAAAGAGTATAAAATTAGTGGTCTACAAGTGACAATAGGTCATTGTGAGTACATATCTCAATTTCATGTTGTAACGACGGATAAAAAGACTGACATCATACTCAGTCAACCCTGGTTTAAGGATTTGGGTATGTTCATGTTAAACATAGAGAAACAAATTTTGACTCTCTTATAAAGGGAAGATGGTCACATTTCGAGACAGAACAAGTAAATTAAAATTGATAAAATCTTCATTAGAAGACCTTAAGGATATCTCAGACTTGATGTTTCAAGATAACGAAAAAACTATATCAAAGAAGCAAAAAGAGCTTGAAGAAGTCATCTGTAGCAAAGACAAAGAAATTTTGCGCCTCAAAGATCACCAAGAAAAACTACTCGAACAAGTCAAGAAAGCTAAAGAATCAAACAAGGAACTCAAGGAGCGTTTATTAGAACGAGAAGAATAAAATTTACGTTTAAAGAGCCTTAACCAAACATTAGTAGAACAAATCAAGTGTTTAAAAGACGAGAAGCATGAAGGCCAAAATGAAGTTGACTCAAAGAATGAGGAATGCTTATGTCTCAAAAATCATCATCGAAATCTGCTCAAACAAATTAAAAAACTTAAAGATGAAAATAAATCATTGACGAATAGGTTCAAAGAATTTGTTGCAAAGGAAGCATCAAAATCTCTAGATGCAGTAGTCCAAACTAAAGAAACAAACATCAATACCACTAATCTCACAGTTCAAGCAAATCCAAACCCTATTGAAGTAAAAACATACTCAGAGGTTGTCTTTCAAACATAGGAAATTCCAAATAAAGATTCAGTAGTTAAGTCAACAACAACAATGCCTGATGGAAGTTGGGAAATTTCCATAAAAACATTTAAGTAAGTTCAAACAAGAAAAATTCCTTATCTACATCTAAATCACAAGAGTAGAAGCCTTAATAAATCTACAAATCTATATCACGCAGAACATAAACAAACTTATGTTCCGAAGAAAATTGAAATAAGCTCAATCCAGTCATACGATAACTGTTCACCACACATCTCCAAAGGTTAGAAGATTTCCCAGAAGATTAATATAGGATGGTCTAATCCGTTTTCAGTACAACAATTATGTCTATCGCTCAGAACATCATATCATCTTGTATCAACTAAGATGAAAGCTCAAGATGTTATGTCGATCAACAGAATAGAACTGATCCTTCATCAATAAGCTTTGAGGACAAAGCTTTTTGAAGAGGAAGGCAGTGTAACAAACTAAATTTATATACAAATAAACACAAATAAATGTAAAAGACAACAAATAAGATTAATGATTAATTAGCTAGCAATTAATGAAAAGGTATGTCCCTAAGGACATAACGTTAGTAAAAGGGTACTTACCTGACTATATATATATAGGACCCTCATTCTCATTTGTATCATTCTTCATACATTTTATATATAATAATATTTGTATCCTCAATGGATATTTTCATATTCCAAGTCATTTGGAGTATTTAACTTGAAGGATGAACTTTGTTCGTTTCACAATGGGGCTTGAAGGATTGGATAAGCATCTAAGATTTGCTCGAGGATAGAGAATCCAAGATATGAAGTAAACCAACACTCTTTAATGATTGGGTAGGTATCCAATACAAGAGTGGTCAAAGAGGACTGACATTCTTTGAGGATTGGGAATCCTAGATAAGAATAGTCCTAAAAGGACATACCTAGTGAACATCTAGATGGGGTATGTGCCTTAAGAGGTAGTGTGGTGTCTCACGTAAAGCCTTCCAACATTATGCACTTATATAAATAGACCTTGTCAGTTAACAACCTTACTATGTTAACAATGTTGGTTATGGTGTTGATGCTCAAATATGGCTTATCAATCTCACTCTTCTTATGATAATATTTCAGTTTGAGAGTATCCTTGTACCAGGTGTACAATTATGAATACCTCCCTAATTAAGAGGGAGTGTTGGAGAATGTAACTAAGTTTGTCTTTCATAATTTGCACCATTATGTATTTTATATCAAAAAAAGCAAAAGAAAAGAAAAAGAAAAAATCTTATTATTATTTTTCTTGATAAGCATGTTCTTCATGCTTATAGGTTTTTATTTTCTTTTACAAAAATGAGTTTTTTTCATTAAGTCTGCGCACTGTCGCGACAAATACTTGGGAGAGTTACAATATTGTTTTGCTCATGGACATTTAGATTATCATGTTGCATCTATCTATCCCATCCCAGATTACAACAAAATCCCCACACCATATCAACATTCTTATTATCCTAGCAGTATACATGAGACAAAATTTGAAACAACATCCATAAACATTTAACTCCCAACCATTACAATTATATTTGATCAAATCCCTTAGTAGTGCGATTAAGGTCAAAGCCTCGCGGAGGGTCTCTTGTTGGGCACAGTGGACGGTTGATCTAGAAATGCAAATCCATGATAATACTATGTAGGGCTTCCATCTCGTCCTTTAAACGACTAATTCTCTTTTGTTGATCCTCCAAGGTTTCTACTGTGGCTATGTCTGAATCCTGTTGTTGATACATTAGAACTTGCAAGTCATAAATTTCCACATTCATTTCAGTGTGTGCCTTTCTGTAGTGGTCACAGACAATTGAAGCCAAGGAGTCTGATTCTGAGCTGCAATCCATGAACAAAGATTGCCAAGACCCAAACAAGATGAAGAGGAAATAGGGCGAGACTGAGTTGTACGAAAAAAACACCAACTTTATTTCCTATGCAACGAAATTGGCTACTATATAGCCCAATTGTCTAAGTTGGAACTGGATACCCAATCGAACAAAGATAACCATTGAAGAGCCATACTACCCGAGCCAACAAACCAAATTCTACTTTGTTTTGGATGATGTTTCAAGACTTCTAAATGAAGAGAAAACTCCCTCTGATGCACTGAAGAAATTGGACAGGAGTGGATCAAAATAAACATATTGCCACCCTACCCTGATACAATGGAGCTTGATTATCGACCCAAGATACCAATACTAGAGAACCCAAGAAGCCTCTGTGAGCTCGATAATGAGCTTCCAATTTTTCCAATTTCTCACCACTTTGAATTGTAGATCCTCCCTTCTCCCAAGGCTCAAAATATGGACATACCATAATCGTCCATGCTTCTAGGTTTTTGAGTCAAAGACTCAAAGCCATATTTGGACCTATTGTAAAAGAAAAGAAAAATAATTTTTAAATATGTAATTTTGGGTCAAAAACCCCTCTAGGTGCCAAGTCAGCCTACATGTCAAGTCGGCCCTGCCCTAATGGACATGTCTATTTGCACCCCTTTGAATAGTATAAATAGAGGGAAGTTGGAGCTCATTTGGACACGCACACACTTGATGCATTGTGGTCTGAAATATCGCAGAAAGAACAAAGAAGAAGTGGAGGGCCGAAGTTTGAAAGAAATGGTTTCTTCTTGAGCTAGAGTTTTTGGAAAATTTGCCTTGGAACATCGCTTGTTGCTGGTGAATCTGCAGGAAAGAAAGAAGGCTTGACTTGGTATCTAGAGGTGGAAGTTTTTGAAACACACCTCCTCTCATATCTACCCACTTCACTACCTTGCCCGGGGTAAACATGAGCTGAGGGGATACTATGACATGACTCAACCTCCTAGATGACCTTAAGGAAATGAAGCCGACATAATAAGACCTTACTAACTTCCCCCAAGTGCTACAGGACGCCCAGGAACTAACCAACCATTTTAGGTGTTCAACCCCTAAGATAACTTTCTTTTTGGTGAGATAGACTCTCGTCGCTCCCATGACAAGGCCTCCAAGCGACTGTAACCCTCCAGTCGCTCCCACAGGCCTGCTTCCCAATGACTGTAGTCTCTTTCAGGCAATTTTGTGCCAGCGACTGCGAGATTTAAGCCACTTTTTCAGGGCTAGGATCTAGACCCCTACCTAGAACTTAATGAAACTTCCAGAAATGATAAATAACATAGAGACAAAGCCTCTAACACAAAAATTACTCAAGGACTTGACCTAACCCAATCTAACCATGACAATCATTCCACCAAACACATGATGAAAGTGTAACCAACAGGACATGAATTCATATCTGAACATAAAGATTTGAAACTTATTTGAGGTTTACCAAGAATGACTAATGCCCTCTCACAATAATTGCCATAATACAAATTAGGTCATGCATTCATTAAATAGTCGTTCATCAATTAAAAGGTGATAAGAGCCATACTTAAATCTGTCATTGAACCATGCTTATAACCAACACATAACTAGATAATTAACAATGATAGAACATCCATTAAAACCACATAATAACAAGTAATTTTACTCATAAAAGACAATAGAAACTTAGCTCTTATTAGCCATATGAAAAACCAACCAAGTTAGGGACTTCCACGTACCACCCGACCATATATTGGGTTGAACCAAATCTTTCTTTCAACCAATCACCCCCGTGACATATTCCAAGCATGAATATGGTATTTCATGGGATAAACCAATCCATGAACAACTAAGGGAATCCATAGGTTAAACCACCTCCACCCTCACACTACCGTGATCTCACCTAAACCCGTCTTGATATCACAAAAACCAAACCGAGCTTGGATGCCTCAGAATTCCTTCACCATCCCTTGAGGAATTTTCTTGTCTCCACCCACCTGTTGAGGGCTTCTTGGAGAAAACCATCTCCACCCTCAACCTTTGGGGATTTTTCTGAGACCACCTCACTTGAATCCAGAACCTTCCAACAATCCAAAGCTCAACCAAGAATGAATCCCATCACACCATGACTATCCGAAAATGGTAAGGCAAGGCTGAAACCACCACCGAAACCTGACAAAACCCATGCTAATGACAACAAATAAACAAAATACACACATGCATATACCATGCATGCCAAAGCCAGATATGAAATCATACATGCAACTTGTTACCTATAAGTATTCCCACTGAAGCCGCTTGATCCAACTTTTCCTTGCTTTCCTTGTCCTTATTTTGCTTGCTTGCTTTCCTTCTCCTCTCTGAAACCAATTTTGAAACTCAACTGATAAAAGGCCCCAAACTGATGCTCTGATGTCTTTTTATAATTGATGCCTCTAATTTATTCATTTTCTTTCATTTTCCTTCAATTTCCTCCTCACATGCAACCTGTGACCTTTCACCTCCCTTTTCTCCTATTTTCCTTTATTTTCATAAAATAAATGCCAATAATGTCATTTTTTGCCTTTTCAAAGCCTTTGCCGATTTCCCCTTAGCCATAATAAACAATAAGTGATGCCCACTAAGATACTTTGCCCAACATTAAACTTATAATGCGTGTCCCATGACCTTGGTCTTATTTTGCCTTTATTAACTTTATTACATGAACTTTTAATCTGGGGCAGTTACAATTTTATGTGGTTATAGGTCTCAGAAATCTCATTTGATCTAATTCTATAAGAAAATATTTTTTTGGGCTTTCCCCTTGGAGGGGTTTTGCCTTGGCTTGGAGCCTATATCTTGTGTTTTTTTGTTTATGTGATCTTCATGTTCATGTTATGGTAATTGTTTGATGAAAGAATTAGAATAAAAATTAATGAAAAAGTAATTTAAACTCATAAGCAATTACTATGGAAAGGGAAATCTAAATTAAAATTACAGGTCTCATCATTCTCTAATACTTTTTCCATTTGTCTTACTACAAGAGCTTAGTGCTCGTCTGTCTAAACGTCAAAACTTTATTAATGCTAAGTGCTCATCAGTTTAAACGTCAAATCTTTATTAGTGCTAGTAATAGTCAATATATCAATACAAATTTTCTTTGTCTTATTCTTCCATTGTCATGTCACATGATTTCAATTGTTTTCCAATATCCTTAATTTTTAGTAAATAATCTTGTAATAAGTTAGATTAAACCATTTTATTTGAGAATAACATATTGTAAATGGAAAATGTGAGGTTTCATGCATCTTTTATAAACTTCTTTTATAAACTCCCTGCATGATAAATGTAGTATTACCACACCTTAAACTTTGAGAAGCTTCCTATTCATTATTAAGAGCTTGATTAACATCATAGCGTCTTGATTCATCCTTTTATTAAACATCTACATCAGTGTCACTCCAATTTTCTTTTCCCAATACAAAATTTTTCTAGTAGATGCAACCATCTTTTTTGTTTCCATCATTTAAAATTTTGACCATTCAACTTTTTAATTTTTCCCAATATTATATAAGACAAACTAATCATTTTCATTTTCAATGATTTAAATGCATCAAGCAACTACACTTTTATTTCCCCGAACAAACACTCTTCACAAAGAATTAACCATAGTAGGACTATGGTTCCAAAAATAAAGTCCTTGCGTACCCATCAACTCATAATTTCTTTATAATTTGTCAATCTCACATTATCAATTATACTATTAAAAAAAAACATGTTTATGCTGTTATAAAAAAAACAATCTCACATTATCAAGCGCAACTGAGCTTCTCGACTTCGAATTTACGCAAAAGGAGGCGAAGCGGAGATTAGAAGTATCGGATTTTGGAATTGTTGGAAACATGGCGACTGAAGAGGACAGTGCAGTGAAGGAGCCTTTGGATCTCATCAGGCTCAGTCTCGACGAGCGTATTTACGTTAAACTCCGCTCTGATAGAGAGCTCCGTGGAAAATTACATGTAAGATATCAGATTATGTTTTCTTTTCCGGCTTGTCATTGTGAGTAGATTTTGGAGAGTAATGGTTACCTGGCAGATGTAGTGTTGAGTTCAACCTGTGGGAATTGAACCCACGCCTTTCTTGTCCATGGCTTCTTGTAGAGTGCTTTGTGGTTTTTCATCGGGTTCTGATGCCCTGGAACTTGAACCTTTGATTTCTTCTCATACAGGACCTTGCCTCCTGTCTCTTTGATTGATAGGCACCGATGCTAAAACTGCTACCAAACCCAGTTTTGATTGAGAACGAGAAAAACCCTAAACCGCTAGTTTAGACCTACTTTTAGCACGCATTCTTTTGAAAGTGCTTCCTTTAATCTCAAGAGAAGCACTACAACTGTCCCGAAGAGGTCCGATACTCCAATTGACCTGTTTGCTTGGGTGGCCCTCGAAGGGCGAAACAATGATTGCAAACACTGGAGGATAATTTTCCGTGAAATGCTTCCTTTAATCTCAAGAGAAGCACTACAACTGCCTTGAAGAGGTCCGTTACCCCAAGTGACCTGCTTGCTTGGGTTGCCCTCGAAGGGAGAAACAATGATTGCAAACACCGGAGGATAATTTTCCGTGAAATTCACCCAGGACTTGCACCTGGAAACAGCTGCCTATGTGTGTCTTTGGGGATTTTAACATTGGTGGGTGGCAGGGCATGCTTCCATCATCATCTCTGAACCACGACCCCATTGTCTTAGTTGGATGATATTGTCTAGGCGCCTGTTTGATTTTATATCAAAGCCACCTCTTTCCTTTGAAAATAGAGTGTAGGAGATACAGGGAATTGAGTAAATCGGTAGTAAGTTTTAGAAGGTGCAAAATTGCAAACTGAGGTTCGTTTTGTTTTGGTGTTACAGGCTTATGATCAGCACCTGAACATGATTCTTGGTGATGTTGAAGAAGTCATCACCACGGTGGAGATCGACGATGAAACTTATGAGGAGATTGTGAAGGTGAGTGAACCTGATATGTGGATATGTGTTTCTTCTATTGTGGTCATTGATGTCCTGCTTTCAAAATTGTTACACGTGGAGAGGAAAGTAACATGGTCTCCCAAGAGATTTGGTTTTATCGTATATATATATATATATTTTGTTTTATTTTTATTTTGGGGGGCGTTCAAATTTAGTTCCTTTGATGAGACTTTTTGATGCGAGTATTTTTGCAGAATATTATATTTACTTTCTGATTTTCAAACTGAAATTTTGGACAGGGTTTGTTCATTTATTTAGTCGTTGGCAATAACCACCTTGTTTTCATCAAAGCCTTTTAAGTTACCTATCAATCAGAAGACTTAAAATACCCTTAGACATGCATCCAATGACGTTGCGTATTAAAATTTAAAACAGAGTTCTTGCCATTTCCTTATTCTACTAGCCAGAAGTATGCAACCGACAATCTTTGACTAAAAAAACTTCTCATTGAGTATTTTGAAAGAACTCAAATTTCCGCAGAATAAATGAAATGGCAGTGCTTTAATTACAACAGTGTATTGTCTGTAGAGTCATGCTTTTGTGAGTCTTTATTTAGGAACAAACGTATAGCAGTCCCTTCTAAAGGTCTTCAGGTGCATCGCTCTCTTATGGGCCATCTTAACTTGAAAAAGATGACATCTTTTATGTACACAAACCATACTTACCATGAATGAACATCCCCATCTCTAAAATCGTGGCACGGGATCAAAACCCAAATATATATTATTTTAAAGCCCATCAAAATCCACCTGCAAATAGCATTCTGTCCTCTTGGATTAGTTTCAAGCATATATTAGTTACGTCATGACACATGATGAGAGCTTATAAGCTAACATTCAAAAACTTGTTAAGCTTTTAACTTTTCTTCTTGTAGCTTTTCCTCGTTTTGCATTCTTCTCATCCAAGTTTCTCTTCGTGGATAAGACATCTTTTCTTATTTTAAAAACCAAGTGCAGGCTATGCATGGCATTTGTGCTAATCTTGTACATAACAATTTTGGCTACTATTTATCATTATTGAGCCAATAGGCTCATTCTACAGCCTAGTATGATGTGTAACGCTGTCTGTCCGTCATCAAAGTTGAAATTTTGCTCAGGTTGACCAAAATAAAAATTTTAAAAATTCTAAAAATAAAATAAAATAACTATACAAAACATTTTAATAATGTAGGCTCATAAAAATATTTGCATGTGAAGTAATTGGATCCCTCTCAACTCATATTAGATCCATATTTAAGATGGATCTATGCTGGTATATACATGCAATGCAATGAAGACTGTACATTTTTGTAGGCAGCAAATATTTACATCTTTTTTTTGTGTTAGCTTTCTTTTTCACTTTGCCAAATTCATTGCCTCCATGTTTCAGCTGCGAGAACACATCTGTTGGTATCATTATGCTATGATTAAGGCTTTGGAGTTCTATAGTTATGTATCTCTGGGTTACTCACCATCCATAATGCTCCTTAAACTCTCCTCTTTGATTTCTTGGGATTATGTCCAATCTTCATTTAGAGTTTCTCAATGAATTCTATAGATTTCTCAAGTGGTTTGCAGCTTGTCAGCGATTTGCCAGTGTTTGCAGATTGCCAGTTTGTCATTACATGCCATCTCTCAAGCTTCTACTTGTTGTCCATGAATCTTTGTGTCGAGAGATGCTCAACAGCCTAGTATGGCAGCGATGTTGTAAAATGTTGTGATGTTATGTTGACTTGGTCAAAAATTATTTTTAAATAAAATTAAAATAAAAAATAAAAATTATTAAGATAAATTTGAGTGAGTCATTTGATGGGTTTACCAATGGTGGTTTACAAGCCCATGGTATTGCATAGCCCATGGTATTTGTTATGATGAAGCCTATTCAAAGGCTTAAGGAAATCCATAATGAAATGCAAGAGCACCAACTTAGATCCATCTTAAGTCTGGACTTGATCCCTCTCGGCGCTTGGTAGATCCGGATGTAAGATGGATCTAGGCTGGTTATGCAGTTGCAATATCTCCATTGCATCTTGCAAATTATACACTTTTCTGCACGTGTCCAGCAAGTTTCTGTCCATATAACTAGCGAAATTGGCATTTATTCCATGACTTTTTCTTGCCTTATATATTGCAGATTTTTGCTGTGTAACCTGTGGTATGGTTCGTGCAACTCGCAGATTTCGTGAGTAAAACCTACGGTGTCGACTGACAATGCTTTATAATGTAGATGAACGAAGTTTCGGTGCCAAAGTTCACATTGATGATTGTTGTCATGAATCGGCGCATGAATTGGTCTTTCATTGATTTTATAAAGACCTTCAAATCTCGATCCCAGAGTGAAGGCATCTCTCATGCTAGATCTCATTGGCCAAGTGGGAACTTTTCCATTTATGAAAGCAACTTTCATTCCTTTGTCTTCTAAGGCAGATATAAATACAAGATTTTTTTTCAAAGCAAGCACATAAAAAACTTCTTGAAGAGATATGGTTTTACCACCTTTGATCTAGATGAAAAAAAACCAGATCCCTTTGTAGGATATGTAGAGTTATCTCCAAGAATGATTTTCAGATCCGTCTCCCTCTGAACCAAATTTGAGAGAACTTCTTTATAACCAGTTGAAGCACCACTATCAACCAATCAATTGTCACAAGAATCTGCAAGAGAGGAACTAGAAAGAGTAGAAACGAGAAAGTACTGTGATTGTGTTTCAACTGCGTTATTATCATACCTTGGTTTACTTGAACTCTTGGAAGAACAATAGCTTTTTTTACGAACAACATGAGCTTCTCTTCTTTTATAATCAGATATGAAATTGTTGCTATGATTGTTGTAGTTGGATCTTGGTGCTCTTTTATTTTTTGGACAGTCGTGAGCATAGTGGCCATACTTATGGCAATTGTAGCATTGAACTTTTGATAAGTCCTTGTTCCATTTATTGGAACTGTTGGATCTAGGAGCAGACTTTCTTGCCTTGGACAGCAAAGGCACTAGGTTCTCCCTCTTCATGCTTGGGAATTCTTCCTCTGGAAATCATTCTGGCCTCTTCTTGACTGCACTTTCCCGGGAGCTCATCAAATATGATAAACTTATCATTGTTGCTGATGGTAGTAATAAATGTTTCCTAAGTTGGAGAAAGACCTCCAATTATAATCAACACCAGCGCTTTATCAGATACAATTTCACCAACAGTTGACAGCTGATCCTTGATTTTTGATATCCTCATGAAGTGTGTTTGCATGTTCTCTCCTCTATTCATCTTGATGTCCTTGAGTTGATTCTTCAAAGCAAAGATTTGACTCAAGTTGTTTACTTGATACATTCCAATGAGCTTGTCATACATTTCCTTAGATTTCTTCAACTTGGAGAAATACGTGATGAGATGGTCTCCAAGAGAATCAAGGATAATATTCTTAGCCTTGACTTCTCCCTTCTTGAATCTGACCTTGACAACAACATTCAAATTTTCTGGTGGTTCTGCTACCTTGCCTTCCACATATTCTAGTACATCATGTTCTTCAATAGTAATATCCAACCTTTCCTTCCATGGACCAAATTCAAAGCATCATTCAACTTCTCTTCAATCTTGAAGTAAGAAGAAGACATCTTGATCAAGTCAAACAAATTTCAACAACAAGTAAGATCTATTTGAAGTAAAATTTCTACAAAAGGAGTGATAACTCTTATCTTCTTGGGCTTGTCTTCACTACAACTTTGATACCATGTTAAAATTCTAATGTTCTATGTTGAAACAATTACTTATTCCGTTTTATTATTATTATTATTTAATTATATATTCTCTCTTTCTCTTTCTCTTTCTGGTGCGATACTAGTTAAACAATTGAAGATAGAACATAAACCAAATGCACAATAGAAGACAACCAAGAACAAAATGAGACAAAGAATTTAGGTCTAATGACCAGGGAAAAACCCACAAGGAAAAAACCCAACTAGATTCTTCTTCTATTAGATATACATTGTTCCACAAAGATACATAGTACAATGAGAGATAAAGAGAATGAGTAAGTTCACCCAAATCTGAACAAGATGAAGCATGGAGATCACTAGTAGCAACAACAAATGCAAACACTGAATCAATCTTCCCTTCAACTAAATCAACATTGAAATATTGAAGCACTGAATCAACCTTGGCTTACCAAGTTTTGCTCTTACTCTCCAAATCTTTCTCTCTCACAATCTTCTTCAAGTATCTCCAACTGTCTCTCTCAAATTCAAATTCTTTTTTCACAATGCACAAGTAGTAGTAGTCAGGTGAGAAGACATGAGACACATATGTAGGAAGAGCAACGAATTCTTGTCATAAAGGAGGAGCAATACGCATGCCTTGAGGAAGAGTAACATATGCCATTTAGGGGAGTGCAACTCATGCCATTAAGGAGAGAAATGCATGCGTTAGTAACTTATGCTATTCAGGAGAGGTATGCATGCCTTAGTAACTTATGCCATTAAGAGAGGTACGCATGCCTTATTTAAGGAGAGTGTAACATATGCATTAGAGAGAGCGTAAGTGGAATCTTTTACGACATGCCTTTAATGAGTGTAAGAGGAATATGCCACGTCTTTAATGAGAGCGTAAGAGAGAGTGAACGTATCATTAATAGAGAGAGAGTTACGTAGTGCCATAAGAGTCATCAAGGAGAGAGGTGCAAAGTGATTGAGGCGATGAAGGTAAGGTGACTTGTAATTCCTTTTAATAATAATATCATAGTATCATAAAGGATAATAATAATATTAATAATATTGATGATTAAGTCAAGATTGAACTATTAGGATTGATTAATGATAAATTAAGTGATTTACCTTCAAGTATACTTGATTACCAATAGATGCAAGGTGATTTACTATTTTTGGAAAGTCATTCTTGAGATGCTAGACATGACTTTTTAATTTTAGAAAATCACTCTAGAATTGTCAACAATGTGATTTTTATTTAAGGAAATTCATCCCTGAGTTGGCAATTTTCAACGCTTTTCATGATGCACCTATGGCTGGTCACCTGGGTTTCTTTAAAACCTACATGTCGATTGGGGAGAGATTCACATGGAAAGGACTTAAGAATGAAGTCCTTAAGTATGTTAGAGAGTGTCCTACTTGCCAACAAAACAAGAATGAGCATACTTATCTTGTTGGTCTGCTTTAGCTTGTACCCATTCCTAATCATACATGAGAATTTATCTCTTATGGATTTCATCACAGGGCTAACTAAGGTATTGGGTAAATATTGCATCTATATTGTGGTTGACAAGTTGACTAAGTTTGCACACCTCTTTGCCATTTCAGCGACTTATGCAACAGTGCAGGTAGCTAATTTGTATTTCCAAGAGATTTTTAGTGATACGGAGAACAAGTTCCCGAGTATGTTTTGGCAGGAGCTCTTTAGATTGAGTGGGAATAAGCTCACTCCTAGCACTAGCTACCACCCACAGACAAATGGTCAAACAGAGATAGTGAACAAATGGGTGGAGGGGTATCTCAGGAACTATGTTTTTGGACAACAGAGAGCTTGGATCAAATGGCTACACCTTGGTGAGTATTGCTATAATACTACTTATCACATGTCTATCAGGATGTCTCCATTCATGACTTTATATGGTTATGAGGCTCCCAACTTCATGGATCTACTGTTTGGGGACAATAGAGTGTGTAAGACAAAGGACTTACTACAAGAGAGTCAGGACATCATGAAGTCACTAAGGAAATTTGCAATAGGGACGAAATCGTAAGTTGTATGCTGATCAACATTGGATAAAGCGCAGTTTTGAGGTTGGGGACATGGTTTATTTGAGATTGCAGGCATATAGACAGTTTACTCTCAACAAGAGTGAAGTAGAGAAATTCAAGCCCAGGTTTTATGGACCATTCAGAGTATCTTAGAGGGTTGGAGAGGTTGCTTATGAACTTGAGCTACAGGCTAGCATCAAGGTTCATAATGTTTTTCATGTATCCAGGCTCAAGAAGGCACTTGGTCATAACGTGGTTCCTTCATTTGAGTTTCCACCATTGGATGAGGAGGGGAAGTTGATATTGATTCCAGAGGCCATCATTGATACTAGAGAGAGGACTCTTCATAAGAGGGTCATCAAAGAGTTTCTGGTCAAATGGAAGAACTTGCTAGTAGAGGATGCCACATGGGAAAACAAATAGTTATTGCAGCGTCCAAAGCTGAGATTGCTTGAGGACAAGCAATTTTAGGATGGGCGGACTGTAATGTCCCCTTCTTAACTAGTGGAGTTGGTGGACCTCTAGCCTATCAGTTGGGCCTCATAGGCTATTGAGTTAGGGTTAGGGAACCTTGGAGGAAATTAATCCAACAATTTGGCAATGTTTGATGGTCATTTGATATCTCATCAGGATTATTTGCAGGATGCCTTTTTTTGGAATGATTTTGGGATATTTTTCCAATACTTACTATTTTTAGTAAGTTAGTTTCGAGCATCGACATCAATTGGCAGGGTTAACATTTTTAGTATTGTCGGTGGGTTCAATTTTGATGACTATCTCAACATTTTATATAGTCTGGTGGTTTTAAATAAAATAATGATAAGTTGTGGATTTAACTTTATCGTTATTTTAATATTTTTAATGAAGGGATTGTTACCGCTCAAACTAGCAGGGGACCTAAGGGGAATCCTAAAGGGCAAATGCTAGGCAAAGGGCAATAAATGGAGTCTTAGCCCATTGTCACCTCAGTTAAGGCTCCCTTCTATTTACGAACTTTCACTGATGGGGGGAGACCCAATATGTATGGAGTCACCAACGAATGATAAGTCAATGGATATGAGTGACCCAAACACTCCCCGAGAAGTTTTTGAAAGATGGAGTTTGCTTTCTTTCTAAGCAAAGTACTATGCTCTTCTAGGGAAAGGAAGAGGATTTTGGGGGTTAGGTGTATGAGAATAGGCTTTGAAAGGAGTTCCCCACACCCTAAATTCTTGTTAAATTAGGTATCCTGGATGGTTCTTGATGAATGGCCCTTTGAAGGAGCGGGGCCACAGGGGGCCAAGTGGACCTGGTCTAGAGTATGAGGAAGGTATGAAGTAATCAATGATTTTCTTGCCCTAGACAAGGTGGGAAGGATCAAAGAAATAATTTCACTCAATGATGTTGTTTTGACCCTGGGAAGTGCTAGCCTTGGGGATGGCAGGGCAAGATTTGATCTCGGAGCTAGGGCTTGGCTTTTCTTCCAATTCCACCGTTGGAATGTCTTCAAATTTGGAGGAGGGCTAGAGGAAAGGCCAACACAAGAGACCCTAGGAGATCAAATTTTTTTAGTGGCTAGCTTGTTAGGAAATTGATGCCCTAGGCACCCCAATGTGGCTAGACTTGGGAGAAGGTGAAAGAATAGGAGTTTTGGTGACCACCCTTGGTAGATCAGTGCCTTAATGCTTGGGAGAATGGAGTCTATGTTGATTATGTGTAAGATTTCTTGGTTTCTAGTCAAGGAGGCCTCAAAATTGCTTCACAAATCCTCTAGGTCAAGTGAAAGCAATCCTGTAGCTTTTATACTTCAAATGCACAAGAGGAATGGCTTGTCAAGGTCAAGTTTTACCTCTAGGAGATTTCGCTCGTACTACAAGGGCCAATGCATGGAGAGAATGTTATGATAGAGACAATCCCACAATATTAAGCAACAATTTGCATGCAACAATTAGCCTTAAAACAACGAAAATCCCATCCAACATATATGACAAAGTAACAAGAATAACATAAAAAATTTCGTACTTACAATGTAGTAGAGTATATCCAACCATTCACAAATGACAATAACGAAGCTCCAAGAGAAGACAAACCAATAACCATACATCAAAATTCATCCATAAATGCTCCAATTCATCCTCCAACAAAAAGTGCGAAATTCTCTAAAGAAGAGAGAGATCCAATCCAAAGTGATGATGAGAAAATTATCCCACCTCACTTGTATTTATACACTTCTAAGGAGTTCGAATTAGCCTCCTTGGCCTACATAAGCCCCAAAAATAAAATAATGTGCTAAAAATACAACATCTTGGTGACAAGCCCACCAAACTAGCTCACAAATGAAAAAGTAAGCCTCTCAAGAGGTCAAATGAGGCCCATGGGTGTCACAATGAAGAATAGGGCCCTCAAAAGAAGTGGACAAGGGGTTGGCCCCTTGTAATAACCTGTGGTGCTCCAAATGACTGTGGGGGCACACAAGTGCCTTCATGGGTCTCCAAACAAATCGAAGATGCCTGTAGGTTGCCCTCAAAGGCTAGGATGATAATGTATCGTAGAAGTCCTGGATCATCCGCCAAGTGTACGGTGTAGATTTGGGGCCACCTGGGCATGATGGATCAAGTGCATCCTCCTCGTCCAATAAGTGAACCACGAGCAATCTATGAATGGCTGTAGGGATCCATGAAGTGCACTCTGTTGCTGTGGAGGCCCATGGCTCTTAACGCTCACCCAGTGTGTGCCAATGTAGCCCTCTGGAGGATTAGGACCCCATATAGGGAGACCAAACTCCAAATGGAAGCCATATGCAATCCTGCATAAGATCCAATGCGTCCCCAGGCTTCCAGTACAACAAGTCATTATAGAAATCAAGTAGATGAACTTACCTAATCATGGACCACGGGTGGGGACTTCATAATGGTCTGCCCTTCGATAATGGGTTTCGAGATGCGTCAATGTCTCCTAAACTCCTAATGGGGTTAGCCAAGTAACCTATTACGTGGTTTATGTTTCTAAAGGGGATAATATAGTCAAGGTACATCCATCAAAAGGTGGTGGCATGTGGTAGGTGGGTGAATGAATTAGGGAATGAGAAAGGGAAACCCTGGGTCACATGCTAGGGTACAAGGGCAACTATCAAGTGGGAAGCCCACACTTGGGTTTATAATGTGTAGGAGGGAGCAATCGTGGTACATGAGGTGCCTCGTCCTTGATTTTTCCACCCTTCTTTATATGCCTTTTGCCCTTTTATGGTTTTCTTTGATTAATTGCTCGAGGCTCATGAGGTTAGAGCATGATGTATAAGATATAGCAGTGAATTCCCCCCTTTAAGGTGGGGTGGTTCATCGCCCACCAGGGGTTGGGACAATCATGGGTTCCTATATGATGAAGAAGGCTCATAGAACCTGTTGGAACCAGGGTGATGGCCATGATGATGGGGTAGAGCTCATGTATTGGCTTTTGCCCATGTGCTAAATGTTTTTGTCCCAGCCATCTTTTGCATTTTGTGGTACTTTTCTTGTTGAATGTGGCCATTTATGCTTTTAACTTTCTTTTTAGCTGCATCAACCTCCAGGCTTCATTCCAAGCCATGACCCAAGGTGTGGGCAAGGGGAAGGGGTGAGCTGACCCTATGTGGACCTGATGGAGGAATGTGGACCCAGGTGGGAGAAATGATGGATGGGGTAATAATGAGTGGAAAGAGGGTAATATAAGCGGATAAGGGAGTGAGACCACGCAACCAAAATCGGGGTTTCCCGTGAAATACCATCCTTGAAACCAAATGGTCAGTAAAAGAGATCCCACGGGACTAGAATCCAAGGTTAATTCCTAAAAAGGGTGTAGGGGACATCATCACAAACCTAGCCCATTCTTTCCACTGAATCCCCCCATTAATCCATGCCCATAAGTGTCCATGATAAACAAACTACAATACTCAATTTCAAAATGACAAGGCATACCTTTAGATTCGGGAGGCCCACCTTCAAACATACGATCATGGCAGATGGGCGAGGGACCACATGGCTGGCTTAGGTGGCAGAGAAATGGCACAATGAGCTAGTTGATGGCTGCAAGGGGCTGCTGGCTGCCGACTGAGGACCATTTTGGAAATAAATTTTCTCCTAGGGATATTACCCACAAAATGGTGGGTAACAGGGACTATAAGGGCCAGTTATAAAGTGAAAGATGTTAAAAAAAAAAAGAATGAGGCCTTTAATTGGGAGACTAAAAGTGATTTTATTTAGTCCCACATGACTTGATGAAGAAGGTCGAACTTCTTGGGAGAGTTATAAAAGCAAAATTGTGGAGCTCATTTCATATGGTGGTTTTGATATTTGATATTACCATTTTCTGGAGATTACTTTTTCTTGGTTTGTGAGGTTGAAACCCTTTGCAGGCGACATTCTCCACAGTATTGAGAGATATAATTTTGAGAATATCTTGGTGATTTCACACAAATTTCACAGCTGGGCTTTATTGTTGGTTTGATGTCTATAGTCTAGAGCAGATTTGAGGATATTTGTGGCAGCAAAAAGGATATTAGAGTTCACTACTGTCCCGTGTTACAGTAATGCTGCTACAATGCCGTTGCTGCAGTGTCGTACTACAGTACTGCTGCTACAGTAACATTGCTACAATGATTTTGCAGATTTCAATTCAAAATCAGATTTATGCATTTCCAGATTTAATGAGTCTGCTTGGATTGTGTTTTTAAAGCATTTTGGTTATCTGGGTATTGTTCATTTTGATCATACATTGTAATCCCAACTCTTATATTAAATCTGAGTTATATCAGTTTGTGGGGTTTACTAAATATTGTTATTTTCTGAGTTATTTCATTGCTGCCAGTACTATCATTGTCAAACAAATCTTCTGCATATCTCTCTCTTCTGTAAACACAACCATGACATAAATGAAACCTAATGCTCACAAATGATTGAGCTTATTCTTACTACCCTACTCTACATCATGATGATACAAATGATATAAAAGGCCAATACAATCACAGTATCATCTCATCAACAATACAGGATCTCCCCTTGCATTTGGCAGTAAACGGAAACAAGGCTATGTTAAGTATCGTGGTAGCATATCTTGAAATCTTCATTATTGCATGGCTGGCAACTGATGTGAGTTCCTAAAGATGGAAACTAAACATCAAATTATTTAAAGGTAAGTATGTGCCACTATATGCTTAATCCATCCAATATTGGGTAGGGTTGATATAACCTCAGCATGTGAATATGACAACCCATAATCAAGCCAAGAATCACCTCCACAGACCACTATATGTCTTTCCAAAAGCTATTTACATGTTCCATTGTGCATCTTCCTTCGCTGCCATGAAAATTAACTGTCATACCCTCCAACAATAGGGTTTTCAAAGCCGGCGCAATATCAACTTGTATAAAATGTGCTGCCCTTCTTTGCAGCCCTCTATTAAACATGCACATAAGTATAACACAAAAATTCAGAGCTGGAAGAATAAATCAGCTTATGATCTATAGGGCTAGATGCCCTCCTTTGGGAGGCTGAAAAATTCTGCAGTAAACCAAAGATTGAACATACTGCTGTCCCAAACATATTGAAGCCCCCCAAAATACATCTCCTTGCTGATGTAATGTTATAAAAATGTTCGTACAACATGGCCTTCTACAACTTAATCATTCTTCTCTTCCATCGGATCTGAAATCATAAGTGGACCATTCTTCTCTTCCATCCAAGCAATCCTCATGTAATGCCATCATATTTCCCTCCAACTTTTCGTTCTTTGGATCTACAACAAATTCTTCTTCTTTAGGTGCAATGTGATCACCCCATATGTTATCTGCAATGTGAAGAGTTGATATCTCATTTAATAAAATAATGTGCTGGTCCGTTACCAAGGGATTCTCCTGAGGCCTACCTTCTTGCTTTAAATGGGCTTATTTTTTATGTATTTCTTTTCTGTAATAGCAACCAAATAATTTAATGCATCATACATTTCCTTAGCTTTAACTACCACATCATCAAAAGGGTCATTTTGATATACGCCCACCAAATCATCAACTTCACTTCTTTTATTGTGAATCCTTTCAACCTTGGCGTATGCCTCCAAGCATTCATTATTTCCATGTAGGGCTGCCATACAAAAATGTAAACATCATCTTTTTCATGAAGACATTCACATTCCCAACACCAGATAGAATCCTCCGATGCAATGGATTTGAAATAATCCAACAACTCAAACTTTAGTTGGTTTTCCAAAATCCTAAGTCCAAATTTCTTCTTAAGGTTATTACGGAACTTTTTTATTTTTATTTTTCTTATTCAATTTTCTAGGGCCGCCAAGTATGCTAATTTCGTATTATCAATGCACATTTTTATCAAGAAAAAGGAAGATTGTAAATCACATGCGTCAATATAAAGCTTTATAACATACCCTCTACTCCCTTTTTGATGGAGGGGTTACTAACAGCACTTTGATGAACTTGAGATGAAATCTAATATGAGGCTTAGGTTCAAGCTTTTTGTTGTCATTAGAGGAAATTTCAGCCTAAAAATGCCCATGAATTTTCATGTAATTTCCATGTCACAATATATATGTAAACCAATAAAAATTTTTTAAATTAAAAAAGAGGTACATGTAAATATTTTGGAGGGAAAAGAAGAAAACTATTTTTTAATTGTATTTTTGGCTTATCTCCTTATAGGTTTACTCAAATTTCAAGTTTAGAGACTCGTTGGATGTAGAATTAAATTCCACATCTAACCAGTACCCGTTATGCATACTTTTGAGAAGACTCACATTGATAAAAAATGAAGATACATTAAAAAAGCGTGTCGAGGCTATCAAGCTTAACCTCTTGGAATCACTGTTACTTTGCTCGGCTTACATGGAGATGAATGAACACCATTGATATAAGGAACGGTCATGCTATAAGGTTCGAGTGCTTTGATGTAAGTGTAATTGAAACATAGAGAGAGCTAACATACTCTTGTAACTAGTGGAGTCAATGATTAGCATAGAGAACAACTTAGATATGTAATTACACATATGCAATGGCTTGACTTTACCCTTGTTTATCTGATTTGACAACAATGATTATTGCTATGCTTAGTGTAATGAGCTTTGTTGATTCATTGTTTACTAATACCATATTTCTACTCTTATAAAAGTTATCACTATTAGTACTTATTTACTCAGTACTTATTATGTATATGTTACTGATTTGGATGTAGAATTAAATTCCACATCCAATGAGTACCCATTATGCATACTTTTGAGAAGACCCACATTGATAAAAAATGAACATACATTAAAAAAGCGTGTTGAGGCTATTAAGCTTAACCTCTCGGAATCATTGTTACTTCGCTCGGCTTACACGAAGATGAATGAACACCATTGATATAAGGAACGATCATGCTATAAGGTTCGAGTGCTTTGATGTAAGTGTAATTGAAACATAGAGGGAGCTAACATACTCTTGTAACTAGTGGAGTCAATGATTAGCATAGAGAACAACTTAGATATGTAATTACACATATTCAATGGCTTGACTTTACCCTTGTTTCTCTGATTTGACAACAATGATTACTGCTATGCTTAGTGTAATGAGCTTTGTTGATTCATTGTTTATTAATACCATAGGTTCTACTCTTATAAAGGTTATCACTATTAGTACTTAGTTAAACTGTACTTATTACGTATATGTTACTTATGATTCATAGGGAATAGTACTTGAGTCATATTAGTAGGATGTTACTTACCCTTTTACAACAACTCTTATTACAATAAGCTTGTAATCAAGACTAGTTCAATATTAGTGATAGCTTATTCTATTCAAGATAAGGTAAGCAGTTCAAGCACTTTTTTAAATATCGAGCCCAAACATCATATCCCTTGATCAAGAAGAAGATCAAAGAATTATTAGATATACGAAGAATATTAGATCATGAAAAACCACAAGATCGCTTTGTATTTCTGGTTCATAACAAAAGTGGGATCTATCTGCCTCCTCTTTGTAAAAGTCAAAGAAAAATTAGTCCTCGTCCCCAGATTGTGCAGGTCTTCGAGTCAAAAACTAAAGCGCGTAGGCTTCCCTTGGCTGGGTGGGCAACACACTTTTTTAATGTATCTTCAATTTTTATCAATGTGGGTCTTTCTCAAAAGTATGCATAATGGGTACTCCTTGGATGTGTAATTTAATTCCGCATCCAATGAGTGTCTACACTTGAAAATTTGAGTAAACCTATAAGGAAATAAGCCAAAAATACAATTAAAAAAGTATAGTTCTTTTTTCCCTCAAATTCATCTCTTATTTTATTATTTTTCCTTAGGAGGCCACTTTTAGGTCTGAAATTTCTTTTAATGAAAGGAACTTAACCCGCGAGTATTGATCCTCATGTTCATAACAATCAATTGGATTATCTTTTTTATTTGACTTCTATGGAGTTGCTAGATGAGGAAAAGATCTTCAACAAAAACACCTCATCATGTCAATATAGCTAATCAACAAATTTTGGGAAAGGGACTTTATTCATGACAATGAAGCCATTTTGAAAGTTACCTCCAATATTTGCATAAAAGATAAGTCCATTCATCAAGCACAAAACCTAGGGCAACTTGAGGACACCACCCATTATCACCTCGGTGGTTGCCCTCCTCACTTTAGCCTAGCTATCCTCTAAAATAAGGGTGATCCCTTGCTAAGACTGCAAATATGTCATTGCAAATCTTGATATAAAATCATATTTGTAGAAAGAAGATATTTGTAGAATGAAGGTATTAAACTCATAGTGAACCATTAAAACTAGTGTCTAGTTATTGGGTGATGGCGTCAAGATCAAAGAGCAAGAGGGTCTGAGTATGTTAGAGAAGACATAATTGAGACATGTTTTGAAATGCTACAATCAGAATTAGTTCAAAACTTGATTCCGGATTTGTGAAAGAATAAGGGAGGGCCGTAGTGTAAGATGCATCATCACAACCATGAGATTAGTGCCACATAATAACATGCACAACTATAATGATGAGATTATTGCCACATAATAACATGCAACTGTGAATAATAAAGAATTCACCACATATGGAACCCTAAATGAAGTAGATTGTATATGACAACATTTTAATTGAATGATCAACCGACAACTTATAATATCCTCAAATATTATTTCACCATGAGGTCAACGATTCATAACATATCACATTTAATCTACTTTCTTATTTACAATAGACTTCAAACATTGAGTGAACACCTCTAAGTAGAAAATCGCATAAACAAAACTCTTCAATTATCCAAGGTAACATCAAGATTTAGGGAGGATTTTATCTCAACTCAAATGACCTCTTATTGGATCAATAATGCCCTTTTACAAAGATTATTTCAGTAACCAAATACAATGGAAATCCTAGCAAAACCCTAGTCATCCATGTAAGAGAAAGGAAAACTAGAGAAACCTTATTGAGCTTTGCCACTTCTTCCTCCCAAGAGATCTTCAACTAAGCTTAGATGGGAAATCCCATTCATCCAACGATCCCTTTACAAGTGAGAGCTCTTTTCTTTTATAGAGCTTCTCCTCAAACATTTTACAATAAAATATTCTTAAGTGATTTCTAGATCCATGAACCTTCTAGAAATAATAATATTAAAATACATAAAGAAGGTCTAGAAGCTTCATTCAAGCTAAGCGCTCTTCATTATGTGTGAAAAGATGCACAAAATAGGGCATTATTTAGTTTTTGTTGCCAAATGTTTTACCTTCTTAGCTTGGGCACTCTCTAAGAATAATTGCCTAGTAGCTTCATCTTACCAAAATAGCAATAGAACTCAAGAAAAGATGGAACACTCCTTTAGAAATGGTCAAATGTGGCTAGGGTTTTGCATCTATGTCTATGGGCATTGGCTCGGTGACAATCCGAGCATTTTGTCAAAATATATCTACTTTTCTTTTGAAATAGGACATAAAGAAGTTGTTCTAGATGTTCTAAACGAAACATTCCTTGCAAATGTTCTTTTCTCCTTTATGCCATGTGTGATATGAATGCCAATTGTCTTCTTCTTGACTAGGGCATTACTTTTCTTTTATATGTGTGATCCTTGATTATGTCATCAAAACCTGCATATATTTCTTAGGCATTCCTTCCTTGAAGAGTCTTTGACGATTGTTAGAGGGTTTTTAGGTGACGCATGTTAATCCTTTTAACGGGGGTTCTCTAGAAGCCTTTTTGTTGCCTTGTAGATGATGCATAAAGCCCACAAGAATGATGAGT
This sequence comes from Pinus tabuliformis, assembly GCA_031772625.1. NCBI lineage: Eukaryota > Viridiplantae > Streptophyta > Pinopsida > Pinales > Pinaceae > Pinus > Pinus tabuliformis. The sequence continues at coordinate 284,620,848 of CM062807.1, read as the reverse complement.
GATGCTTCAACATATGTAGAAATGCCTTATGTAATGTGAGATGAACCCAAGTGGTGAGAAATGCTTTCAAATATGTAACTTCTACCTTGATAACTATGAGTACAACCCAAAGGCACCTTGCAATGGAGAAATATGCATGAAAATATGTAGATAAGTGTGCCAAATGCCCAATAGATTCACCTCTTGGTCACTTTACATCAATGCTCACTACTATCTTCCTTTGTTTGGACTATAGATTTTGCAGGCCTTTGAAGTCTCATTGTAACCTACAAATAAACCCTTGCTGTTGGAGAGTTCCAATGTAGTCTTATTTTCAATCAAGACATGGATATGGGACCAAAGATGCAAAAATAGCTCACCTCTCGCTTCACACCAATGAATGCCTCCTCTAGTATCTTGTCCTCTAGGGTCTTATGAGGAATGTAGATTGATTTTGAATGTAGATCGCTGTGTTGCATGCTTCTACCCAAAGAAACTTTAGCAAGTCTTGGTCATGAATCATGGCCTTAGCAACCCCTAGGATGGACCGATTCTTTTACTTTGTAGCTTGATTCATGGTTGTATGGAATAGGTAGGTCTCTCTTGATTCTTGTCTCCTCGTAGAAACTCCTTAGAGGTATACTTACGCCCACTGTTTGGCCTCAAGACTTTGATCTTCTCCCTTGTTTGGTTTTCAAATGAGCTTTGAACTCTCGAAACCTGCTAAAGCCTCATCCTTGGTTTTTAGGAGGTAGATCCATGTGTTGTGAGAGAAGTCATTAATCAAGGAAACATGCTACATTCTTACTGAAATCAATGTTATTAACATTAATCCACAAAACATTTGAATGCACTAGTTGAAAATCTCCTTAGACCTATGCTCATTGCTTGGGGAAAACATCCTTGGCATGCTTGCCAAGTGTGCACTCATTGTATACTCCATGCTGCTTAATGCTAAACTCTGGAAGACTTGTTACTATCTATCTTGGAATAGGCAATGCTCTATGATGTAGGTGCCCCATTCTCGTGCCGCAACTCGCAAAAGTTGTTTATGAACTAGAGCTTGAATAGGTTCACTTTGCAACTTGTAAAGTTTACCTTCTCTAACCCCTATTATTTGTATTGTATCTGGGCTAAATTCCTTTCAGTTTGATGAGGACTTGCTAGTTCTTGAGCTCAATTGCAAAGCTCGTATCCTCAGTAACTGAAATTGAAAACAAGTTCTTCTGACTTGGGACAAACAAGACATTGTCAAAATTTAAAGGGTTATTTGATTCAAGCTGGAAGGGAATGATATTAATTTTTAATACCAAGTCTGATTTATTTTTCTCAACAATTATTTTATTTAGCCGTTGGATGCTTTGCTCTGTCTATTTAACATGCAGCCTGGATCTGAATCTTCAACTTGTTCTGATGATGAACCACACTTGTTGGTTCGAAACGCATAGACAAATGCATTCGAATGTAATTTACGCCAAAAAATCTTAAAAAATTATTTTATACCCAAGAATTAGTTCACCCTGTGTAATATTTTTCTGAAATTGCTGAAAATAAATACATTGGTATTTTAATTTCACAAATAAGTTTGTAACGGAAATAAAATAAAAAGAGCAACCACAAAACAACAAAAAGCTATACCCAACAAATTTTCCTTCACTTTTAATTGGCTCAGGAAATTAGGGCTCCTTTAACGGAGAAATTGATCGTTAAAGAACACATAGAAAATTACAACAATATAGAGCATAGATTTTCGCCTCTTGGGAATTTTGGCCCCTTCAAGAATTTGGCTCACTAGAGATTCTCAACCTTTGAAAATTTTGTCTTCTCTACTTGCAAATCAACCTCCCCTTCCTTGCTCTGTACGACCCCTTGCACATTGAAGCAAATCTCTCTTTTACTCCTGTGCAAGATTCGCTGGAAAATCTCTGCCCCTCATAGATTTCAGCCTCTCCAAATATCAAACCCCTCTGTCCATAAACTTGGCCTCCTCTTCCTATTCCCGAAATCACCTCACTGCACATCTTTCTCTTCTCTTCAGTATTGAATCTCCCACTCTTGAGAAAATCAATCTTTTAGAATGATGTGATGTGTCTTCATCCTCTCCCTTAGGGTTTTTTATAATTTCATCTTGAACTAAAACCCTAACCCCCAATCTGCAGAGTCCAAAGTGATAGGTGGCTAGGATTAATTTCTAACACACTTAGATCAATGTTAAAGATTTGATCTAATTCACTTAAATAATTAAATTATTTATCCTT